>CAJQZJ010001826.1:11431817-11462107 GCA_907164525.1 Lophiomys imhausi | reverse complement strand
TGTGTGTGTGTGTGTGTGTGTGTGTGTGTGTGTGTGTGTGTGTGTGTGTGAAGTGTAAAGTGTGGTCTGAGAGTTAAGATTAATACTTTAGATTGGAATAAAGGATCTTGTGTTTGCCCTTTAAGGCTGTGCCTATCAAGTGGTATCAGTAACTCTTGGTAATGTAAAGCGAAGAGAATTGATATAGCTGTGATGGGATGGTGTTAAGCATTCTAAATGTTGATTGGTCCTGTTTGCTGTCTGTTACCTAATTGACTCTGATTGGTTAAATAAATGCTGAGGCCTGGAGATTGGGCAAAGACAGAGATAGGTGGGACTAAGGTGTGAGGGCTTTTTGAGAGACAGAGAGCATCTTGGGATGAAGAAGGTTGCCAGAGAGAAGCAAGTGCAAACAAGGAGGACACACCATGGGGTAGATTAAAGAAGATCCTTTCACGTGGCCTGGAACATCGGCTTAGCGTGGAGAATAGCAGTCCAAAGGGATGTATGTCTATATGGGGTCATATTTGGGTAATAGAATTATGAGCTAGCTTAGATGGGCTAGGATTGCACAATTCAGGCCTAGGCTTGTTAAAATCCACCTGGTGTCTGTTTGTATTCATTTATATTGGCGGGTTAAGTATTAACACTGTCAAATCAATTAAAGATAATATAAATACTAGTAAACAATTTAATTAGCTACTTTTTTCTACATAGCTGTGAATTTGTTATTCAGTAATTATGATGTATCTGTCTTTATTTATTTTTGTTTATTTTGAAAAGGGCTCACTATGCGGGGCTGGCTTGCCTAGAACTCAGAGATATGCCTGCTTCGGTCTCCCTAGTGCTGGGATAAAGGGTGTGTGCTACCACCCACTGGCTCAGGTATGCTTCTGACATAGCTCACTTCTACCACTTCATAATTTACATCTTCAATGGCCTATGTGCAAAGTCTTTTTCTGCCTTAATATTTTAGAACATCCACTTTTAATAATGTCATGATTTATGTTTATTCTTTAAACATTTTAATGTAATGGAATTTATTTTGTTTATGCTGAAAGAAAGGGATTTCACTTTATTCTTTCTCCAGATTGCCAGCCAGTTGTTCAGCGTGCATACTAAATACGAGCGCAGCTTTGCAAGTTTTGTTATTCAGAGTCTCCTGAGCAGAAGTCTGAAGTTCTCTGGGGTAACAACATGGGAGAACGCCAGCCAGCTTTCTCCAGCTTCCAGTGGGGGAGTTCCACTCTTTTTCTGTTTAATATGTTGGGGCTTCTGTCAGGTTTTATTTGAAGCAAAAGTTTATCTGTTTGTAGATGAGTGTTATGATAAGTTCTCACACAGTAAATATTTGAAAGTTTCTGGTCCTTTCATTCTCTTCTGTTGTTCAATTTGTCGTTTCCTGTACTAGCTTAGCAATATTTAGAAGCTTATTCTGAAACTGTTCAAACTCATGAAAAAGATATAGATAATAAAATGAAGATCCTTATATTTATTATTGAAACCCTTCAAGTGAAGCTGGTTGCACTGGCCCATATGTCATCCCATACTTGGGAGGCTGAGGCAGAAGGGTTTCTTGCTCAAGGCTAGTTGGGTTATATTGTGAGTTCAAGGCTACCTAGGGCTACATGAGGACCGTGAACCCAAACAATCCAAAGGTTATTATGATTTGTGTGTTCTTGTTTCTTTTTGTCCTGTTCTTGGCTCCCTCCTTCTCTCTGCTTCATCCTGTCATTTTGCCCCAAATCCCATTACACATCTTCAAGAAATGCAAAATGCCCTCTTATATAAGCATCATTTAACATAAACAGTAATTCTGAGGTACTATCTCATACCCAGTCTGTAATCAAATTTGTCCCCAAAATGTATTTGATAGTGGTTTGTTCCAAACAGATGCCAAACAACATTGTTCAATATCTAACAATTTCTTAACCTAGAGCCTTTTGTTTTCATGCCATTGACTTCTTGAAGAAAACAATATATTCACGAGTATGACTCAGAACTTTTAGTAAGCAGACAGCTCTTGAGTCTCCTCTTCACCACCCATGAGGCCTGAGCAGGGACAGCCTGGCCTGCTGGGCATGGGTGGGGCAGGTGGCACAGCATACCAGTGTTGCAGTATTTCTTACATAGAAAGGATCTTGCAATGTCGTTCCTCCTGCTTTTCCATGCTACACTTTTTCCACTTGACCTTTCCCCTAGTAAGTCAGCAGCATCGCCTGGAGGAGAATTAAGATTGGTACAACCGGAATGCAAGGAGAAAGAATCAGTCTGAACTAAATTGGTCAACGTTCAGTTTTCTGGCTTTTCAAACAGCTTCTTGAGGCCCACATCAAAAACAATAGTTTGAAAGTCAAAGCTTTTACTCGCAGAGAGGCAGGTTTTGTTGAAAGAAGAAAAGGCTCTTAAGAATCAAAAGAGGAAGCCGGAAGCTCCAAGGCTCTAACTTCACCCACATGGGAAAGAGGCTGGTGGGAAAGTATACTGAGCCCCTCACCCAGTCCTCTGCAGACCTAGGAGGTGATTGCAAGGTGAAGGGGTGCGGAGATGAGACAGTGGGTAGAGAGGAGCATCCAGTCCAGACATGGCGGGCCAGTCTAGCTTGGGGGGGGGGGGGGGGGGGGGGGGGCAGTCACATGCCCACAGTCACTCCCGGTCATCTAAATGGGTCTAGCTGTTCTGAGCCAACATCCTGTCAGCTGTATTCCTCTGACTTCTGGGAGACTGCCGTCCACAGCAGCCTGCAGGTCAGCCTTCAGCTCAGATGATCACCACCTACACCCAGAGATATTGCTGAGTGCCACCATCCACGCCCCCATCCAGATGGCTCCACACAACAAAAGACACTCAAGAGCCACCCCCAGTTTTTTAGACCAGAGAACAGACCAACGAAATTGTCACCTACCTCTGTGTTAGGGTGACACTAAGCTTGGGGAGGCTCACTCTAACCCGTTTTCAAGTTTTCACACATGGTCCAGGATTCCCAGCCTCGTGTTGCATCTGCATTGAGCCTAGTGGTAACCCTTTTATCTCAGTCTGATGGTTGCTAGTTAGAGCTGTAACCCTTAACCTCTTTTGCCTCTTAAAAACACATGAGGAGCAGGGCACGGTGGCACATACCTTTAATTCCAGCACTAGGGCGGTAGAGGCAGGCAGATCTCTGTGAATTCAAGGCCAGCCTGGTCTACAAAGTGAGTCCAGGACAGCAAGAATTCACAGAGAAACCCTGTCTCAAAAAACCAAACCAAGCAAGCAAACAAAAACAAACAAAAAATCAAACAAAACCAAAAACCAAAACCAAAAAAAACACATGAGGACTTTTTGGAAACTCCTGATAGGAGCGCCATGCTAAACTAATTGAACTAGGTGCTCTCTGGGCGGGGCATGGTCCCATTGCTATTGTGCGCTTCATTTAGCTCGTGAGGCCACTCCATTTTGTTCATCATTGTGGTTCCTCAGCACTTCCAAAAATGGATCCGTAACAAGTTAGAATAAGAGTTGATTGGTTTATTTGTTTCATACTCAGGGCTTCATTCTGTGGAACAGCCAGAAATAGAAGGGTTAACAACAACCAGAAAGGCAGGTGTTTGTAGAGAAGACAAGCTGCAGCAAGGGGAAGAAAGCCAGCTGGCAATGAGGCGACACAAAACAGGTGTTCTGATGGCCCATGTAGGCATCCAGGAGGAGCTGCAGTATGCAACTGGGCACCAAGAATGGCAGAGAGGAAGACAACATGGTGTGAATTTGTAGTTCCTAGCCCCAGGCAGGAAGATTATAGGTTCAAGGCCTGGTATACATACTGAGACCTGACTGCAAAAATCAAATAGTACAACAAAAACTAAATAGTAAATAAGTAAACAAATGAAAAGACTGACAGAAAGCCTTCTAATAGCAAGCACACAAAAGAAGTCCCACTTGGAATTCAGAGAAAGAACAGGAGTTACTGCTCATCATGGGCTGAATTGTGCCCTACATTCGTATGTTAAACTCTTAACCCCTACCTAGAATCTCCAACACATGACTTTGAAGGGAAATTCAGAAAAATTAAGAGGGCTGGAGTGATGACTCAGCAGTTAAGAGCACCACCACCACCACCACCACCACCACCACCACCACCACCACCACCACCACTACTACTACTACTACTACTGCTGCTGCTGCAGCAGCTGCTCCTCCTGCTCCTGCTGTAGCAGCTGCTCCTCCTGCTCCTGCTGCTTCTCCTGCTGCTCCTCCTACTGCTCCTGCTGTTCCTGCTCCTGCTTCTGCTGCTCCTGCTGCTGCTCCTGCTCCTGCTTCTGCTGCTCCTGCTGCTGCTCCTGCTCCTGCTCCTGCTGCTCCTGCTGCTGCTGCTGCTCCTGCTGCTCCTGTTGCTGCTCCTGCTGCTCCTGCTCCTGTTCCTGCTCCTGCTGCTCCTGCTGCCCCTGCTCCTGTTCCTGTTCCTGCTGCTCCTACTGCTGCTCCTGCTGCTGCTGTTCTTGATAAAGGTTCAGTCCCCAGCATCTATATGGTGGTTCACAAACACCTGTAACTCCAGTGACAAGGATTCTCATGCCCTCTTCTGTCCCCAACCCCCGAGAGAGGCACAAAGCATGAATTTGGAGCACATGCATACATGCAGGTAAACACTCATACACATAAAATTAAAAAATAAACAAAGAAACAAATGTTTAAAAAAGAAGATAGATTAGTGTGTATGTGTGTGTTGGTGGTAATCTAATCTGTATCTTCTCATTTCTATTTATTTTTGTGGCCTTGGATTTAAGATTCTCTTGCCTCAACCTCCTCCTGAGTGCTGATATTACAGATATGGGCCACCATGCTAGGATTTTCTGTCTCCACAAGAAGACTCATCCCTAAGTACATAGAGAGACATTAGCTACCTGCAAGTCAAGGACAGGGGACATCCAGCCTGCAAAATCACAAGATTTTTCCACTGTTTAATCTACCAGCCTTTAGTGTTTTGTTGTGGTTCCAACCAACACCCATTGAAGGAATTTGCAGGAATAGGGCATGGCTACCACCTCAGTGGCATAGTACTGTGGCTAGATCTCAGTCACTTATGTGACAGGGACACTGATTAGGGCAAATAGAATTGTGTGTGTGTGTGTGTGTGTGTGTGTGTTTGTGTATATCCTTGAGTATGCCAGAGGGTGCTGTCCATTGTCTTCCTTTATTGTCCTTGTCTTATTTTTTGAGGTAGGGTCTCTCACTGAACCTGGAATTCACTGATTTGGCTGGACTGGTTGACCAGTAAGCCCTAGGGACCCTCTCAGCACTGGGATGACAGGCACACTGCTACACCTGGCTTTTTATATGTGAACTTGGAATCTGAACTCATATCCTTTTGCTTGTAAGGCAAACTCTTTACCCACTGAGCTATCTCCCCAGTCCTTGGATTTCATTCATTCACTCAATAATGTTACAATTTTTGCATCTGCTTTGTGCTGGGTCCTGTTCCAGGCACTAGGTGTATTGCTGTTGGGATAGTCCAGATGAGAGAGGATATTGGTGTGCTTTGGAGAGTATACAGAATGAGGTATTGACACCAAAACAACTAGTCATGGAGGTGATATTTGTTAAGTCACCTTGACCTTGTGCATTCCTGCTCATAGAGGGGGTCAAAGACCTTATTTGTGAAGAGGAAACTGTGAGAACTGGACCAAACTGGTTATCTATATCCATTGCAAGTATACCATTTTCTCCTAGAGGTAGAAGCTGATTTTCTATGCCCATAGTTTCTATTGGCATTAGGTGAACAAACTGAAGTGTTTCTACTGAAGGCTCCATTTCTGTTCTTTGATTTAATACACAACATCCCAACTGTATCTTGGTTAGTTTCTCTGAAATGTCAAGGTTCTTTTTTCCCCCAAAGTAGGAAGCTGGTGTTTCCAGGCAGTAACCCCCATGTCACTTTAGACAACAATCAGATACCCTAATTCAGACCACACTGGCTTTCCAGCCCTTGTATGACCTTGACTGAGGGGAAAAAGGCCAACAATAAAAGTGTCTTCCAAACGACTATTTTTGTTCCAAATACATATCCATTCCAAATTCCCTACACCAATTTTTTATTACATGATAGACAAATTATCAACACTGAGTCAGAAGATTCTTGATAAAAGCTGGAAAGCTTAAGAGTAAACTGTCAGGTTGGACATGACAAACTGATCATGGAACTAGCTACGTCTCTGAGATCTTCCCACTTAGACACGGGCATTGCTTTCTGCTTTATCACTGCAGAGGACTCCCCACTCACCTCACTATTTGAAGCATTCAAGTGATGTGAGAGTCCAAGAGAGCCTGGCTGATTTATGCTCTAGCCTTGTTTCATTTGGCAGGCAGTAGAGGGGACAGTAAAGGACTTGGGCTTTGAAGTCAGGCAACCTTGAATTTGCACACTGACTCTCTCCTCCCAGCCCTGTAATTGTGGGCAAATCTCTTTAACTTCAGTCTCTATTTCATTAGCTGTAAAGCCAGGGTAATCATATTTACCTTCTGGGCTTATAAGGATGAATGATATAAGGTGTACGAGAGCTTTAACCCCTGGTTGGCAGTACAGTCGGTGCTCATTAACTGGCCACTTTTAAAAATAGTAATAACTAAGGATGTCCTCACTTAAAACAAAAGGCATCTGTTCTTTTGTGTGTGCGCCAGTGTGTGTGTGTGTGTGTGTGTGTGTGTGTGTGTGTGTGTATGCCCACATGTATGCAGGTGCACACATATGAACACCAGAGGGAGACTTTGGGTGTGTTGTTCTGTCCCTCTCTTCCTTGGTCTCTTGAGACAGGGTCTCCCATTGAGACTGGAGCTGTGCTGGCAGTCAGCAAGTCCCCATCAGTGTCCTATCTCCCCCCTCCCTCCTAGTACAGGCACGCTGGCTTGTCATGTGGTTCCTGGGATCTGAACTCAGGTCTTCATGTTTGCTCAGCAAGTACTCTTACCCACTGAGCCATCTTTTCAGGCCATACCTGTTCTTTCTCCAAACCAGAGCAGAAAGCTGAACAGTGGATGGAGAGATTTAGCTGAGATAATTGATACAAGGGACTACACTTGAGGATCTCTGATACCCATCTGCAACTCCAATAGTCTAAGAAATTTCATTCAGGGAGAGATGAGCATCAAAGAGTCCCAGAAATGCAGACATCTTTTCTAAACAGTTCCTTTGGAGATGTGCCCCCCAGAACTTCCAGTTCCGAAGCTTACAGGACCCAGTTTTTTCAAGAGAGCATGACTTGGAAAAGGAAGCCTGGACAGAGAGGACCAACCAGTTAACTTCATGGCTGCAAAAACTATCCTTTCCTTGGGGTAACAGAATGAGAGCAAAGGGACATTGGACTCTTCTAAGATGTTTTCCTAATGTGAAATACAAGGTATGCACACAATCTTGTTTTCTGACAGATCCTTGAAAAAAAAAAATTCTGGCATATTAACGATCCCTCTTAAAATACCAAAGATGGAGGCCAGAAGGGAACTTTTCTTTCTGAACAATGACTGAGAAGGGAATTTTAATGAAGATTTTGGCACACAGATGTCATTTTCTGGCTCTTTCAGGACCCAAGAGCAGTGGGTCATAATTAAAGCTGCTGATGGCAACTCCAGACAGTCAATCCAAATGTTTTCTCCACAATGTCAATTCTCTGCATTAAACTATTTAACATCATGTCTGTGTAGTTGGACATATGCACAGAGGGAAAATTAAATGTTGATATGAATTCTAGAGCATTTCTCCAAAAGATATTGTTTATTACATTTAAAGGATTTATATAATGTTTTCCTTAGCTGATAAATTGAAATGACCCTTTCCATGAAGAGATCTGAGAAGTTCATCCTAAAGCTGTCAGAATAAGATTAACATCCTGGCTGCTTCCTTCCCTCTCTCCCTCCCTCCTTCTCTCCCTCCCATTTTCCTTCCCTCCCTTTTCCCCCCTTCTCTTTCTTGATAGGATCTTATGTCTTTCAGCGTGGCCTTGAACTCACTGTATAGTGGAGGATTACCTTGAATTGCTCATATTTCTGCCTCTACCTCCCTAGTACTGCAATTGCAAGAATGTGCCACTATCCCTGGTTTTACTCAGTGCTGTGGATTGAATACTGGGATTATCGTGCTAGGCAAGCACTCTACCAAATGAGCCACACTCCCAGCTCCAAGTTCATGTTTTCTGTAGGAAAGTCAAACCAGTTCCTGTGTTTGGAGTTGAAGCCACACACTGAGTCAATGACTGTTGTCCCATCAGGCACAACACCTCTCCAGAGGCTCTCCCAGGTGCTGCAATTTTGATTATGAAACTTAAAAAAGGCCTAGGTTGCTCATTTTTTCTGTCAATTCAACTCCCAGAAAGAAACTCACAAGTATATCTATTTGCAAGATCTTTTAGGATTTAGGCAACCAGATTTCCAATTTTATCTTTTTTTCTTTAATAAATTTTGTACCTTTTACCAAAGAGCAAAATCCTCCATCCTCTTCCATCCTTCCATCCCTCCATCCTCCCTCATCCCTCCACCCTCCTCCATCCCTCCACCCTCTTCTAAAAGATAAGTGTTTCAGTTCTTGCTGGATGGAAACAAAGCAGCTAAACCAGATGATTCTGAGAGACTCCAAAGCACCATATTGGAGTGAAGTAACTGACCAGTCACTTCCATTTCTTTTAATTTGAAATTTTAGATTAAGTCTATTAAAGGTCATTTATCTTTCTTTTAAAATGCTTATATTGGGCTGGAGAGATGGCTCAGTGGTTAAGCATGGATTGTTCTTCCAAAAGACCTGGGTTTAAATCCCAGCACCCACATGGGAGTTCATAGCTGTCTGTAATTATAGGGTGTGGTGGTACATGCCTTTAATTACAGCAGTTGGGAAGCAGAGGCAGGCAAATCGCTGTGAATTCTAAAGCTAGCCTGGTCTTCAAAGTGAGTCCAGGACAGTCAGGTATACACAGAGAAACCCTGTCTCAAAAAAAAAAATGCTTATAATATGTATGTGTGTGTGAGTGTGTGCCATGGTATGCATGCAGAGGTCAGAACACAATGTGTGGGAGTTGGTTCTCTCCTTTCACCCTGTGGGTCACAGGGATTGAACTCAGTTCCTCAGGGTTGGCAGCAAGTACCCTTACCTACTGAGCTACCTCACAAGTTCCACTCACCTCTAAAAGGCAAACCTGGATTTGCCCTGCAAAGCAGTTCAGCCAAGGACTGGCCTGCAAGCTCCAGCACAACACTGAGATAATGCAAATTTTCCAGCTGCAGCTTGCACATTGGAAGCTAAGCATAGTACTAAGTAAGTCAAGGAAGACATGGGGCCAAGTGGGAGAGTAAGTGGTCATAGCATTGTCAGCTCATGAGCCCAGCGCCACAGCAGCTGCTGGTGAGATGGGGCTTGCCGAGATCTCTAACTTGCCAGGTACCTCAGCTTCCGCTTCTGTTAAGTCCCTTTCTCATCCTTTACATTTTGGCTCTGGATAACATTAGAATAGAAGGGGCAAGCACTATGATGTGGAAACCCAGTTATTACGCACTCTTCTACATCATCACACTCAGGTTTCTTTGAGGGCCTCTGCTTTGTGCTGAAGCTGAGAACTAGAAGACCTTGACATTGGGCCACAGGATATGAAAGACTCATAGCTAGAGCCTGTGTGATCTGGACTGCTGGCTGTAGCTTTCCTGCTTGGCTCACAGAAATCAGGAAACTTCTGGCTTTGGACAGGGGCTTTTGGGAGAGTCCCTTGTCAAAACGCACAGAGCCCACAGGAGAGGACTCTACACTACTCACATGACAAAATGGTGGAGTGCCTGTCTCTAGGTCGTCAGTGGGGTGACTCAGACTAGACCACACCCTGATCCTTTGCTCTCATTCAATGCCAAGGATTAAAAAAAGGTAACCCTCTGCTGCCACCTGCTGGTTCCTTTGGTATACATTATTGGAATAATTCTAAGCCTGTATATTGGTTGATCTTTGCCAAATACCTTGAGGAATTTGGGGGCTGTGAAATGTATGTTCTATAATTCTGTACCAGCAGGTCTGTTACGTGCTAGGATAAAGTGTAGGGTCCCACGGGTGCTTGCTCTCTTTTAAGTTAGTCCAACGGCTAGCTTAATCCAGCAGACTAAACGTGCTGACTCTCAAGCACTCACTGACCTCAGGGAAGATCTACAAGGGCCTGTCCACTGAGCCCCACGAGCAAGGACCAAGCCCTAAGAGTTTGGGTAGCTCTTCCTCACGGGGCAGTGATGCCATCGGAACCATAACTGAAGTCTGGTTCCCGCACAGACTGTTCTCTGAAGGGTGTGTCAAGGGGTAGCATTCCTTGTAACCCCTCCACACACACACACACCCCGGAAGTGGAAATGCTCTTCCTAGTAGAACTGGCCAGCGGGCTTCAGATGAAGTTCACTTGTGACGTCTTCAGATGTTTTATCTTTGTCTTCTTTGAGGAAACCGAGGCAGATTAAGGAAGAGGTGTACCCAGGGAAGTGAAGATAACTCTCCCAGGTAGGAGAATCTGAGCTCAGGTTAGATGTGGAGATAATGGTAAAGAGTTAACAGTCATGAGCTTGGACTTGTCTGATAGGGGCTCTTAGTCATCTTATGGGAGGCACAGAGGACAGAGATCACCTATCTTGACAGTTCTAGAAAGAGGGATTTCCCTCTGCCATCTCTGGAAAGATATACTCACATGCAAGGATTTCATTCTGTCCTTGTCATTGTTGACTTTGGGAATTCTTTAAATTGTGATCTTTTTATTGGCAGGGATGAATGAGCTGTTAACTGTGTTTTCATATAAATCCAAGGTTTTTTTTTTTAAATGTCAAATCTCGTACTTTTTAGATGACAGAAAGTATTAAGGAAATGACCCTTGATATTTTCTATCAGACTGTGCCTGATAAGGCCAGGTATTCGATGGCTTATTACCCAGTGTCTGACAGCACAGCTGGTCCTTAGGGGCACAGTTGTTGAATGACTGAGCTGATCACCTATACTGGAATCTGCAGCTGGCCTGGCAGGGGGTGGGGTTGGAGGTACAAAGAAGTAGGAGGAAGCGCTTCAGAATTACTTAGATGGACAGTTCATGGTAGACAACCCATGAATACTGGAGTGTGATGAGGAGACCAAAAGTCATACTATGTAGGCTTCAAAATACAGATGTATTGCTTATAGAGTAAGTATGACGCTTGAAAAACTAACAAGAAAGTCATAACATGCAAAATTCCTTCCTCTCTCTAACTCTTGCCCTCGCTAATGTAGTTCACAAGCCTGTGTTTATGCTTCAAGCATTTTCTTGTTTATGTCCTGTTGTTCTTCTGTAGGGTTGTGTAAAGGCTTTGGGAACGTTCCAGCCTGGCTCAGCCATGGCAAGAGGCCAGTCACTAAAGCAGTATTTCCTGGGGGCCTGTGGGGGAGCAGTGTGACCACAGCGATGATGAGTGAGGAACTCAGGCTGGAGGAAAACTGCAGGTCTTGGGTAATGGCTTCAGCTTTCCTCTCCTCCCAAGATACTCTTGACAGTTCTTAGCTCTAGAGGATTCTGGGTTGTCTCACTTTTCTTCTCCAGGTAGGGAGACAACCATTCAGGTGGATAATAAGGTCGAGCTCACCGATATATTTGATTTGAGGAGTGTAGGGACCCACCATTTTTTGCATCATACTGTGTCCTTGCTCACCCAAGAAGCCTTATCCCAAGTCCAAAGTTGCAGCCAGAAAGCACAACCAGATTCTTCACTGTGAGTTGCTGGGGAGAGTAGGGGACAAGGCCCCTACCACTGCAGCCTCACAAAGGTTCTCACATAGAGGGGATGTGGTAGGTTCCATGATGAGCAGGTGGACAAGGCCCACGCTTCTTTAACAAGTTTGTCTTTTGATGAGCAAGAAGTCTGCCAGGTGGTGTCAAGGCGTGACTGTTTTCCATGCCAGCTTTTATGCCTCCTGTTGTGTCTGGTAACTAAGATGCTGTCAAGAAAATACAGCGAGGCTTCTTTGAGCTGAAAAAGAGCACTTTTGCAATTAGCCTTTTGTCCCTTCAGTCTATTTCTCTTAGAACAAATGTAACCTTAGTTGCTACAGACTGTTTAGAGTAGCTCTTCGCGTGAGTCACCTAAAGCAAAGCTGCAGATACGCTATTGTTTCAGCCATAGCAGTTTTGAAATGCAAGCCAACTCCTAGTTAACACTCAGGGGTAGGGGTGGGGGAGCGACTGTTGCAGTACACTCACATGTATTTTGAGGCCAACCTTAAAAACATCCAGAGAGCATGAAACGCCTCGGATGATGCTTTGGTATTGCACATCTCAGAAGTTCAATTTGCAGCAGGGGCAAAGGGTCTCTGTAAGCTCCATGCTCCTCAGGACCCAAGCCACGTGAGGGTTTTGCCCTCATTCATTACCTCCCCAACCCCCACACAGGAGTGTGCACAGAACCTTAGGGAAATCTCCAGGAGGCCATGCAGAAGGGTCAGAGGACTTTGCAGATGCTCCAAGGAAGAAATGAAGCTTTAAACAGAACATTGTGCCACAGCTTGAAAGGTCATTATCTAGTTCACACTTACCTCAGAATCTAAATATTGTCTGAAAATGGGTAAGTTTGCCAGGACCATGAGCAGTGAAATCACTCAAAATAGCTCTCAGGAATCTTCAAGGCCAGTATGGCTCTGGCAGGCGTGACACTCAAAACTGTTGCTGCTGGTGAGGGACCTCAGACACACACACACACACACACACACACACACACACACATACACACACACAGCTGCTTATAGGAAGGGTTTTATTCTGAAACCCTTGAGAACGGTAGATGCTTCTCATTGTCAAGTGAGTCAGCTTCATCTCGTTTTCACCAGCTTCAGGTGTAGGGAGGGGCCTACTGCTCTTTAAGTGAAGCCCTGAGCACTGCAGGCCTCTGAACATTCTGTCCCTCCACCTCCTACCTCCCCAGCTGTGGTACAGTGTGGTGTCTTAGTACGGAGCAGCAGGAGAAGCTACCAGCTTTATTCTGCTCCTGGCCCCACCCTGGATTGGCTAAAGCCAGGTTACCTCCTGCCAGGCAGCTGCTGGGTCAAAGTCCACAGCAGTTCTCCCAATAAATAGTCCCAACAAAGGCAGTTCCCAGCAGCGGATGGGGATGCACTCCAGGAGGCTGCTTGCAAATCTGTCCTTTGGAATCTGGAAGACTCTTCCTCAAGAGGAGCAATGTTACACTGTGTGGCCAGGTTCCCATGCTAGCCCACAGCACTGAATGAAGCCAGAATGGATTTAGAATGAAGTGCTCTGGACGCGGACACACCATTGTAGGCAAGAGACATTTACTGAGCCCTGTAGGATGCAGTGTGATGTGTGACTTCGAAGTTACCTCAACCCCCAGCTTTTTTTTTTTTTTTTTTTTTTTTGGTTTTTTGAGACAGGGTTTCTCTGTGTAGCCCTGGCTGTCCTGGACTCACTTTGTAGACCAGGCTGGCCTCAAACTCACAAAGATCTGCCTGTCTCTGCCTCTCAAGTGCTGGGATTAAAGATGTGCACCACCAACGCCCGACAACCCCCAGTTTTGTAAAGGGTTGACTTAGTAGCTCCCACTCTGCATGTGGGCAGCACCATCCCCTTGGGCTCAGGTCCAGATTAAATAAGGAGAAAAAAAGCTGATCACTGGCACATCCCTCTTCCGCTCCTGCGATGTGACCAGCTGCCTCATGCTCTGTCACCATAAACTTCCTTGACACAATGGACTATACTTTTAAACTGTGAGCCAAATTAGATCCTTCCTTCCTTAGGTGCTATTTTGGGTATTTATTGAAATTTATTTTTATCTTATGTATGTGGACAGAGGCCAGAAAAGGGCAGCAGATTCCCTCAGGCGGAGTTACAGATGGTTGTGAGCTACCACGCAGGTGCTGGGAAGCCAGCCCAGGTCCTCTGGAAGAGCAGCTGGTACTCATAACCATCTGAGCCCTCCCCTTTTTGTCTTTCATTTTTTGACAGAGCTTCATGTAGTCTGCTGCTTCATCTCTCGAATGCTGAGATTAGAGGCGGGGATCTCATGCCTGGCTGCTTCCTCTTTCTGTTTTTTTCTTCCCCCTCTTTCTTCAGTGTTTCCCCCACTCTCCCTTCTCATCAGGGCTGGGATGGAAGGGGAAGTGAGAGGTGGGACGGATCTCCAGCTAGGGAAGAACTATTTACTGGAAAGGCAGAGGAACCTCTACAGTTTCGTTCTGGTGGCCTCTTTGCTCATAGTGTCCTAGGTCTCAGGCTAATGGTAGATATAGACTTATGCAGGAGTTTGGTAAGACTGGCCTCTCATGTCTTCACAGGAGGAATAGGGATCTAGGAAGGACAAAATACCTGGTTAAGTTTAAGGAATGGGAGACTGGAGTACACACAATGGCTGAAATCAAATTTCTGTTAGTCCATGACTTCCAGATTTAGGCCCAGGTTCCCAATGAGAGGAGACTACAATAACAAAACAGCAAAGCCAGCATTATGGAATTTCCAGGAAGGAACCTGTTTCCCTTGATAGTACCCACATGCAGAGTGGGAGCCACTAAAGTCAACCCCTACAAATCTTTCTATGTGTGAGGGGTGGAGAGGTCATTTGATCTGTTCTCACATACTGTTTTCAAGAATATGCTAGAATAGGGGACAGAAAAGGTGTGCAAGAAAACATTACTTCACAAAAATGGGGCCAAGCAGGAGGTGGAGGGATGGTGAGATGGTTCAGTGGGTAAAGACACATTTTGCCAAGCCCAATGACCTGAATTTAATCCACAGAACCTGCACAGTGGAAGGATAAAACTGACTCTTGGAAGTTGTTCTCTGACCTCCACATGAGCGCCATGGCACTTGTACGTGAATGTACATACACTTCTCAAAAATAAATAATTGTAAAAAAAAATATGGGTCAAGGGTGCCATGTTCCACCAGGGAAACGGATGCCTCAATGTGAAACAGAGCACTGGTGTGGTCTGCCTAGAACGGGATCAAGCCACCACTCTCTTATCTGGATGGTAGATTTATGGCTGTGTTGAAGAATTGCCTTAGCCTTTGTTTTTATCAGCCACATTCCATTAGTGCCTCAGAATGAAGCTGTGGTCAATTAAAAGCCCGGTTGCTTTTATTTTTTATTTCTTTTTACATGAATTACTACCAAGCCAGGAATCCCTGTGGGTCTGTGTTCTTAAGGTTTTTTTTTTTTTTTTGGAAACTAAGTACAGAAGTTTACAACGGTCCTCATTAAATCGCAGGCCAGCTTGCATCTTCCTTCTTTATCTAGCAGCTAAGACTAAACTTTGTGCCTACCCCCTTATTAATGAAACCAGTCTATAAAAATCTAGGCCAAGGACTGGTATAAGACAGGTGAATGGGTCACATGGCAGGCTCCTGTGGGGACATCCAGTGTATCAGCCTCTGTGGAGAAGGAGATTCAGACAGCTGGAAAGTCGTCTCATAATAGTCTTGTATCATCCTTCTTCTGGGCTCCAGAGAGACCCTGTGTGGTATTTTAATGAGATCAAGTTACACTGCTCTTGATGTTGTGACATCTGGAAAATTGGCCCTGACCCAATACCTAGCACATGGTAGATGCTCAATAAAAGTTTGTTGAATTAAATTGAATCCTGTGACTCATAAGTCTCTTAACCCTATATTTACAAAAGGGAGCAGAGACATATTTTGGTGAGGATCCCTTGGTTTCCTAGTATTCTTCGTGGTCATTTTGTTTTATTTGTGAGACAGAATCTTATCTTGTAGCCCATGGTGATCCAGAACACAGAATATAGTCCATATTACCCTTGAACTCACAGTGATCCTCCTGCCTCTGCCTCCCAAGTGCAGGGGTCAAATGTCATTATGCTTGACCTCTTTTTTGTTGCTTTTAATCAAAATGTAAAAATTCTGCTGACTTTTGTTTCCTTCTCCTGGAAATGCAAGGCTGGCTACCTTCAGGGCAGTGAATTCATTTTTTGCTTATTGGTCCAGATAGAAGATGGGTGGGGCCCGGAACTGGAGGAGGAGAGAGGGACAGATTAGAGAGCATTTGTGTGGTGATTGGAGATACGTAAAATTAAGAAAAGTTGTGAGTCCAGATTATGAACTTGAGGCCAGGCTGGTCTACATAGAGAATTCCAAGACAGCCAAGGCTACAAAGTGAGACCCTGTCTTAAAAAAAAAAAAAAAAGACTCATTTAAGTCCTGTTGTTTACCTGACTCCTCAATATATAAATTTAAATAAGAATATTCCCTATAGGCTCAGATGTTTAAATATTTAGTCCACAGTTGGTGGCACTGCTTGGGTATGCTTAGGAGTTGTGGCTTTGCTGGAGGAAGTATGTCATTGTGGGCCAGCTTTGAGGTTTCAAAGCCTCAGGACATTCCCAGTGTTCTCTCTCTGAACCCTGTTTGTGGGCTCTCAGCTTCCTGCTCCTGCCACCCTGCTTGCTGCTCCTGCTTGCCACCACCTGTCACTTACTGCCCTGTCTCCCTACCACAATGGATTCATATCTCTCTGGAACTACAAGCCAAAATAAACTTTCTTGTATAAGTTATCTTGGTCATGGTGGTTTTTCCACAGGAATAGAAAATTAACTAATATAGAAGTGAATACAGGAGTTTGGATTTGAGCATCATGAGGTCACAGGGACATCCTGGGTTGGATCTACCCATGGGATATCAAGGTATTCTTGTCCAGGAGGAAGCTGGAAATTCTGAGTCTTCATTTTTGCATGGAGATTGGACAGGAGTAATTCCCAAACTAGAGATCATGACGGGGGCTCTGATAATGGATTCAACTGGGATAGACCCAAGGGGCACATTTGCAGTAATTTAAACCCTTGGCAGTGAATAATTGAATGTGAACTTCAGGTCAGCAGAGAAATGAAAATTTATTTTGGAGACCATAAGACAGAAGAGGCCAGGACTTTGTGGGGAGTATTTTGTGGTCATTCCACTCTCCAGCTTAGGCTAATGACTGCTGCTTTTCTACTCAAATGAAAATTTAGGATTTGAAGATGCAGCTTATTAACCAATTAATACAACCTCAACAAAAGTAGCAGGGAGTTGGGGCTTGGATAGAGTTGTATAAATGGGAAATAAAGTGGTGCGGGGGTCAGGTTGTGATGAAAGTGCTCCCAGACACTATATGTCTTACAATTCTAGCATTGTGTTCACATTGTCTTTAAAATGCAGTCTCCTTGCTCTTGGCTGACCCTGTAGGTTGACTCAGTCAGGAATGCTTACAACTGCCTCTTCCTCTCTTGCCTTCTACAGGGGCTGTAGCACATGTAAGTTTCCAGACTCCATTTCACTGGAGACAGCTGTGTAGCATAGCTTGGGAAGTTGGTAGCCTCCCTCCGTGCAGGTTTTCATATCTGTGTAGAATGGCGAAGATCCATGAGAGGCAGCAAGTGCTGTTGCCGCTTTCTTCTGGCATGAGCTTCAACACAGTGCTCGTAGTAGCTTCTGTCTTGTGAGCAAGAGCAGGAAAGCTGAAAGCATAGGGTAGTGAGGAAGAAGTGCTGAGGGGATCCCGACTCCCCAGTGATGCCTGTCAGCAACTATGCTGTTCTAGTTCCCTCAATTCTTTTTGCTTTTTGTCAAAAAAAAAAAAAAAAAGAAAAGAAAAGTGTTTGGCTGGGGAGATGGCTCCATTGGCAAAGTACTGGCTACCAAAGCATGGGGACCTGAGTTTGGATCCTCATCACTCACACACAACGCTAGGTGTGTGACCTATAATCCTACCACTGGAGGATTCCTGGGGCTTGCTTACCATCCAGTCTAACTGAATCAGAGAGCTCTGGGTTCAGTGAGAGGCCCTGCCTGAAAAAAATAAGGTGGGGAGTGATTGAATAAGACACCTGATGCTGATCTATGGCCTCCAAATGCACGCGCACACACATTCATGCATATCTACATATACATATGCAAACACTCAGAACACACACACACACACACACACACACACACACGCGCGCGCGCGCGCGTGCGAGTCTTTACCCTTTTAAATTAGTAAACAGGCTGTCCCTCTGAGCTTCCCACGAGAACCATTAATGGCATTTTCTTGTCAATCCCTGCTGCTTAGCTCACTCTGGAATTTTGATGATGGGACCTAACTAAGCCTTTGTACATTTTAAAGCTCCTCTGCCAATTCTAATGTGCAACCTATACTAAGAAGCCAGTGTTTGTGGCTGTGAGTGTTTTCTTGCCTTTCTCAGCTGGATGATTGATATACCTTGATATACCTCACAATTCTATTTAAACAGTTGAAGACTACTGGGTCTTCTATTTCCATGTAGCTTGGTATCTACTTCTAGGAACGCTCTAAAAACTGTGGAAAAATACAAATATATCCATTTTTCTATTCCAAAACTCCTTCCAGGGGCTGTTCAAGCAAGGCCAGAGAAGTTATTGCTACCTGGCTTGGAAAAACTGTAGACAAGGCTGGCCTCAGTTTTCTCTCTGTAAACCTCATAGGAAATGCCAATGTTTTAGCCCCCAGATTCCATCTCCCAGGTTGTGTTCTGCACTCTAAAATAGCATAATAATATTGATTCACTGATAGAGTTTAATCTTCTACTTCAAATGTTTTAAAATTATATATATCAGCTATTTGTCTATGATTGTTAAAAGTTGATAAGTCAATTGAAGGAAGGTCTCATTATGTAGCTTTGCCTGTCCTGGAACTCACTGTGTAGACTAGGCTGGCCTCGAACTTAACAGTGATCCTCTTCTCTCACCCTCCCTAGTGCCTGGCATTACAGGGGTGAGCCACCATGCCCAGTGGTCAATTTTATATCAAGCCTTCCACTTCCCTCCATGTCCTTTGCTACAACCCTGTTAGCCACAGAAGCATCATAAAACGTGACACTGTGACACTGACTTTGTCCTTGAAACTTCAGTGACTGTTGTCCTTAAGACAAACACAGCTTAGTCACCTAACCTCATCCCTGGCCCTTTCTCTTTTTACATTCTAAGGTCCATACT
This sequence comes from Lophiomys imhausi, assembly GCA_907164525.1. Taxonomy (NCBI): domain Eukaryota; kingdom Metazoa; phylum Chordata; class Mammalia; order Rodentia; family Muridae; genus Lophiomys; species Lophiomys imhausi. Next base: position 11,443,181 of record CAJQZJ010001826.1, on the reverse strand, counting down.
TTCTGTGCAGACTGCAACATCAGGACCTTGGCCCTTGCTCTTTTCTCTAACCACATTTGTCTTCCCTTGCCTCCACCTCTTGCCCTGTCACACTTTATCTGCTTGCCTCCTACTGAACCTTCCTATCTCAATTCAAACATAATTTTCTCTCAGAAAACTTTCCCTTTTTATTTCTTGAAAGGATCTCCTGATGTAGATCAGGCTGGCCTGAAACTCAGAGATCTCCCTGTTTCTGCCTTTTCTTTTTTTCTGAAGCAGGATTTCTTTGTGTATATCATCCCTGGCTGTCCTGAAACTGGCTTTGTAGATCAGGCTACGGTCTGCCTCTGCCTCTTGAGTACTGGGATTAAAGGGGTGCACAATTATGCCCTGCCTCATCCATATATTTATATAGGACTTGATAGTTTTCCCTTCTTGCCTTTCATCAGACTGTATTATAATGAAATTTGTTTATCTGCATTCTACTCTAGAGGGAAACAGACAAAGCTCGGTAAGGACAGGGTCTGAATAGGCAATACCACTCCTTCACATCTGGAAACAGTACCTTTTTTGATAACTAATTCTCATGTAGTTTCTGGGGAGGCTGGTGTGTCTTTACATAGGCAATTATGATATAGGACTATGGTAAGATAATGATAAACTATAGTGGATGCTGGATTCAAATCCCCATTCTCAGTCTGGGCATGGCTAGAACGCAGTTGTAAGCCCAGAGCCTGGGAGATGGAGGCAGAAGGTTCAGGATTTAAAAGCCAGCCTCAGCTACATAGTAAGTTTAGGATAGCCACATGATACCTTGTCTCAAAAGAAAAAAAAATCAAAGCTCAACCCAACCCAACCAGCCAATCATCCTCCCTGCAAACAAGCAAACAAATTCCCAGAAATTCTAGGTATTTGCTTTATAGTGTAGGGACATCTTGGTAGGTTTGTCTTTTCATGTGCATATCCTGTAGTAATAATAGCTTTCTTTGATGGATGTGTTTTGAAGAATAACTGTAGATGCTTGACCACAAGCCACTAAGGTATCACAGGTTCAAAGTTCCCCATTATGAATTGGGTGCTTCTGGTCCTCCAAGGTATAAGGTTGGCCATTTACAATGACATTTCGTCACTAAATGGAAATGGCTGTACATGGATCAGGGATCAGCTGCATGAAAGTCCTGAAGGTATAAGTAATTTGCATAAGCAGAGGGTACCAATGCCTCTTCTCTTCAGTTGCACCTGTGGTCTCTTACTAGTTTTGTATGACAGGTTAGATGAGGAAGAGAGACTCTAGGGTTTGTTTCAAGGCAGTTCTGTATATATTCATGGCACTACCCAAAAATGGCTTTGAATGATGGGGATGAAGGGAATCCTCTCAATTGCAATATGGATCTATATTGGATTAGGGGCAGTAGCTAATGGCTTGACTGGACGGACAGTCATGGCTCATGATTGGACAATGGAGATGACTAGCGGATCTGAGAAAGCAGTCTGTGGGCAGGAGTCTCTGAGTTCAAAAAGAATGTAAAGATGTGGATGGTCACCAACCAGCAACCTCTCAGAAAGGGAGCTCAATAAGCAGGTAAGCCAGATGAACTCACTTTGTCCTCTGGCCATCCTGGTCTTAGTCTGATACACAGAAGGAACCATAAATCATTCAGAGACTCAGGTATAAAGATTTCCAATCACCACTGTTCTATGGCAGGGAACATCCATGCAGAGGCTTGCGGCCTAATCAACTGGTTAGAAGCTGCTTCCATAGTCTTCCATCATGGAGGGACAGCCTTCATTCCCACTGGACTAGATACCTTGGTTACAGTTCACAACAATTCCTCCAAAACCACCATCCAGGAATTTACAGGTGTCATTGGCAGAACACTGCTCCCGACTAGGGAACTCACAGGGAATGAAGTGTGGCAAAGGTCTCAAACGCATGGAATGCACCGAGCTTGCCATGTTCCCCTTCTCCTGAGAGCAGTTGTCTGGTACAGCGATGGGGTGACCTTTCAGAGATTTAGTTACAGCAAGGGTTGGATGGGGCACCTTACAGTGCTGGAGTATTGTCTTCTATATGTAACGTATGTTCTGGATTAGACTCAAGCATGCTGCTGGATTTACCATCACCAGTTTTTATGGGTCTATGAATCAAGGGTAGAGATAAGTTTATTTTTAGCTATTGCTTTTAGTAATTCACTGAGAAATTTTTTTTCCTCTTGTTGCTACCACTTTAGGTTTTGCTAGTCTAAAGGTCTTATTGACAAGACAGGAATTGAGAAACGGCACATTGACATGAATGCAAAGGCCACTTGGGACTCCTCAGACCAGCGAATCAACAGGAAAAAGAATTCTCTTAAGTTTTTGAAACAGGATGTTTTACTTAAGGTTACTATTTCTCTGATGAAACACCATGACCAAAGCAACTTCAGGAGGAAAGGGGTTATTTGGCTTACGTATCCTGCCAGCAGGCAGGTAGAAGTTAAAGAACAGCTTTTCAGACTCATTTGTCTCCTTGTATGTTGGGATCTGGGTGTTGAACTCAAGTTATCAGGTTTGTTCCAGTAAGTGTCTTTGTCTGCTGAGGCATCTCTCTGGCTCTCTCTTCATTTACTTTTGAGGCAAGTTTTCATGGAACCCAGGCTGGCTGAGGAAGGTATTGAACTTCTGATCCTTCTGCCTCCAAATTCAAGCTCTAAGAAACAGGAGAACACCCCTATATTCGGTTCCTGTGGTGCTGAGGGTGATTCTCAGAGCCTCATACATCTACCTGAGTGACGTTCTGAGCTGTGGACATCTCTGTAGAAGAGCACCATCAAGAGTCTGTACGAGTCTGGTGGAGTCTACCTGTGCTGTCAGGATTCATCAATGTCTGTCAGGGACCGGATGGGTTCCCGTCAGATCAGCTCCGTAAGCATTGTCCAGGCCTGTCCATGCTTTCATTTCTCTTTCTGAAGCTGAGTCTCACTATGTGACCTCAGACTCACTATGTAGCCACAGGCTAGTCCACCATCCAGAAATCGTGACAAGATCTCTAGGCAGGAGCTGACTTGAGGCCATGGAGGAGTGCAACTTACTGGCTTGATTTTCATGGCTCGCTGAGCCTGCTTTTTTAAAGCCCCCATCACCATCTGCCCAGTCCAGGCAGTGGCACTGCCCAGGGGGAGACCTAGAGGGACCCCCCACATGAATCATCAATTAACAAAATATATCACAAGCTTGCCCACAGGCCAACCTTGTGGGAGAATTTTCTCAATTGAGGCTTCTTCTTCCCAAATGACTCAAGTTTATGTCAAGTTGATGTAAACTAGCCAGCACACCTTTCAATATGGAAGGAATTGCAAGGAGGCTGCCCGCCAGGCCAGCAAGTTAGGTAGCTCACTTGGTAAAGGCACTTGTTGCCAGGCCTGACAAACTGAGTTTAATCCCTGCAAACCACGTGGTGGAGGGAAGGTACCCATTTCCTCAGGTTGTCCTCTGACCTCTGTGAAGGTAATCTTTGGAAAGAAGCTAGGTCTGTGAAGGCTGACTGATTACAGTGGCAGTGACGTGGAGACGTAGGAATGCTGCCACCCACAGCCAAATTGTACCTTATCGTGGGAGTGGCTTTAGCCTCCTGTTATCCATTTCCTTGCCCACCTATGAGTTGGATGTACAGCCCATGGTTAACAGATAAAAAACCATCAGTTATCATCTAGCTTCCACCAACCCTGAAGCTCAGGATGTCATCAGAGAGCATCTGAGACTTGGGAGAGAGATTCCCCCATCTTGCTGTCACTGCTTCTTTGATGAACCCAACAGAGTATTTTATAATTTCTCTGATTTATAGGGTTTTCTTTATTCTGCATCTGGGTGGGAACGTGGATCCTGGGTGACTGATTTGCATGTTTCCTGGGCCTCTGTCCCTCAAATTTGGCTCTAGAATAAACTAAGTTTTATTCCCTTGAGGCATGAGCTGTGCTTTTTGTGTCATCAGCTCCAAATATACACTGTCACACACTTGTACCTTTATATTACCTCTCCTGCCTATAACACAGGTAAATAAAAATATAGTTTAAAAAAAGATTTATTTTAATTTTTTCTATTATTTATTTTATCTGTATGGGTGTTTTTTCTGCATGTATGTCTGGGCACCTTGTGCATGCTTGGTGTCTATAGAGGACAGAGGAAGGCATAAAATCCCCTGTGATTGGAGTTTCCAGCAGTCCTGAGCTGCTCTATGGTAGCAAGGATTTGAAGCATGGCACTCTGGAAGAACAGCCAGCATTCTTACCTCTTGAGCCATCTGTCCAGCTGTGAGCTATTTCTTAAATTATGTGTATATATGTGTGGATTTGTGTATATGAGTTTAGGAAGAGGCCAAAGAGGCTGTGGGATGCCCTGGAGCTGGAGTTACAGGTTATAAGACTCCCTAGGTAGGTGCTGGGAAGTGCTATTGGGTCCTCTGCATGAGCAGTACATGCTTTTAACTGCTTAGCACCTCTCCAAGTCCAATAAAATGTAATTTTAAAAAGAGGGTGACTCATGGATTGGTAAATTAATATAGTGAAAATGACCATTCTACCAAAAGCCATTTACAGATTTGATGCAGCCTCAATCAAAACCCCCATTTCATTCTTCACGGAAACAGGAAAAAAAAAAAGTATCCTAAAACTCATATGGGACCACAAAAGATTCTTGGAGAGCTGGAAGAACCTTGACGGAGGGATTTCCATCCCAGATCTCAAGACACATTACAGAGCTCTAGTAATAAAACAGTATGGTACTGACACAAAAACAGACAGGTAGACTGAGGGAACAAAACCGAAGACCCAAATTGGGGTACACTTAGCTGCAGTCATCTAATATTTGACAAAGATGCCAAATAACAAACAAACAAATAAACACTTACACACCGGAGAAAAGACAACATCTTCAACAAATGGTGCTGGGAAAACTGGATGTCCATATGTAGAAGAATAAAATTAGAACTGTATCTATCACTTTGTACAAAAACTGACTCCAAATGGGCCAAAAGCCTAAATGTGAAACCTGAAACACTGAAACTTCTAGAAAAAACACAGGTGGTACCCTGCATGGTGTAGGTGTAAAAAGGACTTTTTCAATAGGACTCCATTTGCTCAAGAATTAAGGCCAACAATTAGTTTTATGAGTGAGACCTCAGAAAACTTGAAGTTCTCTGCACAGATAAAGAAACAATGGAGTGAAGAAGAAGCCTACAGAATGGGAGTCTTGCCAGCTATAAATCTAACAGAGGATAAATATCGAGAATATATGAAAAACTTAAAAAACAAAGACAAAAAGAAAAAACAAAACCTAAATATTTATTCAAAAAATGGGTCTGAGACATGAACAGAGAGTTCTCAAAATTAGGAAAAAAATGACAAACAAATATTTCAAATATATATGTACACACATATATGTATATATATATATATAGTTCCTATAATTAAGGAAAATGCAAATCAGAACAATTTGAGATTTAATTTACCCTAGTCAGAATGCCTAATAAGATCAACAAAACAATAGCCAGTGATGCTGGAGAGGATGCAGGCAAAAGGGAACCCTTATTCATTGTTGGTGAGCTTGCAAACTGGTCCAGCCACTCTGCAAACCAGTGTGGAGACCCTCAAAAAGCTAAACTTACAATAAAATAAAATAAAATAAAAATCTACAATATGAGCCCAGCTATACTACTCCTTGATGCATGCCCGAGGACTCAAATTCCTACTCCACAGATCCCTGAGGAGCCATGTCATTCACAAAGGTTAGTAAAGTGGAAACAACTCCATAGACCAGGCAGCCTTCAACTGGAGATCACCCTGCCTCAGCCTCCCAAGTGCTGGGATTACAGATATGTGTTACCATGCCTGGCTTTTTCTCTTGAGTATTTTCTATCTGTCACCAGTTGACTCTTTGGATATGGAGCATGTGGGTATGCGGCCACACTCTCTTTATCATGTACAGCATGATGTTTTGAACACACACACACACACACACACACACACACACACACACACACACTCTTATTCAACTTAGCTCATGAAAATTTATTTATGTTTCTGTTTAATTATTAATTTCTTTACATTTATTTACTTAGTGTGCATGTGCACAGGCAGGCATAGAATCCCAAGCCAAATCAACTTGAGACAAGCAAGGAGTTCACTGAAAGATTGTTTCCTAGATTCAAGGACAAAGCTGCACCAGAACTAGGCCCTGAGGAACTCTGCCCCACCTGTCTTAGTGTCCATCTGTCTGTACCCACCATCATTCCCAGATGGGCAGTGGGGCTGAAAACTGTTGGGTTGTTTTAGTTGTCAAGCTTGGTTCAATTTGTTTCTTTTCTTAAAATTTATTTTATTTAGTGCGTGTGTGTGTGTGTGTGTGTGTGTGTGTGTGTGTGTGTGTATGTGTGTGTGTGTGTGTGTGTGTGTGTGTCAGAGCACAAGTGTGTTGAATTGGCTCCTTCCATCTGTATGTGGGTTCTGAGGCTCAAACTCAGTGTATCAAGCTTTCACAGCAAGCATTTTATCTTCTGAGGGATTTCCCCCACCCTTGGTTCTGTCTTTCCACCTAACAATAATGGCAAAAAATATAACCTAATTTAACAACTGCTAATACATTACTTATTCTGTGCTACCACCTCATCAGGGCTGTATGGATTTCATGGGTTGTGTAGGTGTACATGTGTTATATTTGTAAGCCTGTAAGGTAAGTTGAACTTCATATTTTAATCTATATACACTAATTGTACAAAATAATTGGTTTCATTTTGACATTTTCATACATATAATGCATTTTGATCATAGTTTCTTCCTGGACATTTTAATTTAAAAATTGTCTTGAATTAAATATAATTCTTTCTTTTTCTGTTCACCACTGCCATTCCTTTTTCTCTCTCCTACCCTTCCCTTATACCTACTCCCTTGTTCTTTCTCAAATTCTTGGCCTCTATTTCTTTAATAGTTGTTACATATATATATGTGTATATATATATATATATATTACTAAATTTATAAATACAACCTGCTTGGTCTATATATGTGTGCATATGATTTCAGGACTGACCACTTGGCATTGGATAACCAATTTGGAGGCTCTTCCCTGAGGAAGACTATTCTACCCCCCATGTCAGGACTCCTTAGTTGCCTGTAGTTCTTTGTCTAGCATGGGGGCCGTTGAGCTCTCCCTCTTCCATGTTAGCATGTCTACTGTGTTTGTTCTTGTTCAGGTCTGGCTTAGGCAGCCATGTTGACGAGCCTTGTAGCTTCTCTGACATTTCTAGGACACTCCTTGTTCTTCCTGCTCTTACAGTCTTTCCACTCCATCTTCCTCTATGATCCCTGAGCCTTAGGTGCAGGAGTTGTGTTGTAGCTCTATCAGTTGGGGCTCAGCTCCATAACCCTGTATTTTGATCAGTTGTGGCTTTTTGCAATGGTCTATGTCTGCTGGAAGGAGATAGGTCTTTGCTAAAGGGTAGGTTCTATGCTTATCCCTGGGTAGAAAATTTAAGTTTATCAATATTTTATGGGTGAGGAAACTAAGACTAAGAGAAAATTAAGTAATCGATTCATGTAAATGGTTGACTTTGAATTTTAAACTAGATTTCCTTGTTTCCAATGACAGTTTGTGTCTTCTTTTCTCTTTGCTTTTTGGGTCTGGGTCTCACTATGTATGCCTAAGTTGGGTTGGAATTCACAGTGCAACTCCAGGTGAGCCTCGAGCTCTCAATTCTTCAACTCCAGGTTAGCCCTCAACTCTTGCCTCAGCTGTGCTTAAGGATGTGAGTCAGCAAGGCAGGTGACACCTCCCTCTCCCAGACCCCCTCTTGCTCTGATTCTCCGCATGTGTGTGGTATGCCTGCTCACCTCAGACTCCAGGTGTTAGCTATCTGTTGAAAGTCTCACTGGGATGAGTCAGCTCCTTTTACTGTACTGAATTTTCCCTCTGGGTTTGGTGTGCCTATCTCTGTGGGATCCTCTGACCCTGAGCCCGATTTCTCCTATGTGAGAATAGATGGTTCTGTGGATTGTGGAATGTCATTGAAGCAGATGGTTTTGTCTATAGTGTCCACTGCTGACTTCTGCCTCTAAATTTGATCTCCTGCTAATTAATTGTTAAAGAATGTTTTTCAAAAGCTGGCCTAAGGAGGGTCCTACTAGAGGGATAATTGGATGTTCTTGTTTTTGGCTATGTATGAGATTTTGTTTGTAGGTTTGGCAGGAGTTATAGAAAGATATGGAGGAGGCTGTGCACTGCGCCAACAAGATGGCTCAGAGGGTATAAAGGCAATTGTCTCTAAGTCTGAATACCTGAGTCCAATCCCCACAGTTGGAGGAGAGAACTCCTCTTTCAGATTATCCTCTGACCTGCCATGCACACAAAATAAACAAAATGTAATATAAATATATGTATGTAAATTATATGTGTATGTGTGTGAGTTTGTGCACATGCATGCAGATGTCTGTGGAGTCCAGAGGAGAGAGCCATATGCCCTGGAGCTGGAGTTACACTCGTGTGTAAGCCATCCAAAATGGCTTCTGGGAGCTAACTTGGATCCTTTTCAAGAGCAATACATGCTCTGGACTGCTGAGCAGTCTCTCCAGCCCCAATAAAGTATGATTTTAAAAAGGAGGCTGTGTCCATGGAGAGGCGGGGGTGGGGGGTGGGGGGTGGGATGAGGCTGTGGATGTGGGGTAGGAGATTCTGCTCCAGGAAAGTTAGAAAGTTTGGAGAAGAGAAGGGAAAAAGAAGACAATGGAGATAGGGGATTAACACTTCTTCTGATTTTTTTATATAACGATTTTTGAATATACAATTCTCTCTTGGTATCCACAGGAGTTTAGTTCAAGATTCTCCCAAATAGATTTAAATCTTTGGATACCTCTGTCCTGTTTATTAAAATTTTAGGCTAGCAAAACATGCAATGGGTTTCATTATGGCATCTTCAAACATATTTCAGTCTTTTACATAAAATTGTTTAACATTTGTGTAAAACAATCCTTTTACAGACTTTAAATTTGAAATCATCTTTAGGTGTAAATATTATATTAGTTGCTAGACTCTATTTCTTAGGGAATAAAAACAAGTAAAGATTATTTGTATATATTCAGTATATATGAAGTTAAAACATTTCCTTCCTTCCTCCCTTGCTTTCTCTATCCATCCCCTTCTCCTTCCCTCCCTCCCTCCATCCTTCTCTTCCTTCCTTCCTTTCTCTTTTTCTTGGCAAGGCAGGTCTTGCTAAACCCAATCTCTTCTTACTTGAACTCACTGTGTAACCTTGGCTGCCTTCAATCCTCACTCTCCAGTCTCCAAAGCACTGGGATTACAGACATGAGCCACAGATATGTCTGCTTTGTTTTTCCTTCCTTCAGTATTTTCCAACTGTATTCAGTTGACTTTGAAGATATACAACATATGTGTATGGAGGGCAGACTAGACTGTACATGTATTTATCATGTATGGCATGGTGTGTTTTGAATATGTGTACTTTGTGGAATGGCTAAATAAGGTGATTAAAATATATATTACCTCATACACCTTTTAGTGGTGTATGAAGAGTTAAAAATTATTGCTGGGAGGTGGTGTTAATCCCAGTACTCAGGAGGAGTCAGAGACAGGTGGATCTCTATGAGTTCGAGGCTACCCTGGTCTACAGTGAGAGTTCTAGGACAGCCAGGACTACACAGACAAACCCTGTCTTGAAAAACCAAATATATATATATATATGCCAAGCCATTTTCTGAGGACTCTGTTGGATAGCCTGGCAAAGCACTGAGATGTGGAGACGTTTGTCCCACTTCAGTCTTTACTTCATTCTTTGCAGAGTTCTATCATATTACATGAGGCTGGAGCACAGCTGTCACACACATACACACACACACACACACACACACACACACACACGGACACACGGACACACACACACACACACACACACACACACACACACACACACACACACACACACACACTAAAGACAAGCACTCTTTAGCCTGCTTGGGAGACTCCTGGGTAAGTGCTGATGTAATTTGTTTTTTCAGAAACTATAACAGGATTCTGAGTTAAACATTTGCTCAGCTGGTTTTTGCCAAAGACAGCAGGTGCTTTGTGTCACTGCCTGTTGACAATGGCTGTGGTCACGCGCCAAGCCTCAAAGGCAGAGCCTCTTTCCAGGGTAAAATGATTTTGAGAGTGGTGAGCTACACTAGAGGTTTGGAGGGATCACATTAGGTGTCCTGGATCTTCCAGACATGGTAGAATGAGGAAATGACAGCCAGTTCAGACTCTCACTGTCCACAGGCTCACATGTTCTCAGAGTTGCTATAGATGTTTTAATTTGGATGCCCAATTTGTTTGAATCAGAGGAATGCAAATTCTATATTTACTTGTTTCTCTCTTTTGCTACATGGTGAGGCTCAGGCAGGCAGGCAGGGGCCTCTGCCACCTGCCTGCCTCTTAGCACAGAGCCAGGTACAGGGGACCCACTGGCAAAGCTTATGAGATGAAAACTCAGTGTGACAACTCCTGAGTCTTCTCTTTCTCTTTACATTCCTTGGCACAGGCCCCTGCTCACCACAGGTGTCTCCTAAGAACTTGTGTCCCCATGTTTCCTTCTCATCCTGGAAACGGAAGTTCACTTTGAAAGCGGCTCTATTGTTTGTCCGGCCAAACCTCCAGCTGAACGGGAGCAAACGGCTGCATGCTTGGCCAGTCTGCATACTGAGTGTTTTTGTGATCTATAACATTTCCTTTCAGATCAAGAATGGCCTGTTATAACAGCCAGAACATCCAGAGTAGCTAGGATCCTACGTTTCAGCTTTCCTCCTTTCTTTCTTTTTCCTCTCTCTCTCTCTCTTTCTCTCTCTTCTTCCTTCCTTCCTTCCTTCCTTCCTTCCTTCCTTCCTTCCTTCCTTCCTTCCTTTCTTTCTTTCTTTCTTTTGTTTTGTTTTTGAGTCAGGGGTATTTTGTGTATCCTTGGCTGTCCTGGACTCATTCTGAAGACCAGGCCAGCCTTGAACTCACAGAGATCCTCCTGCCTCTGCCTCTCAAGTGCTGGGATTAAAGGCATGCACCACCATGCCTGGCTGTTTTCCTACTTTCTTTTTTTTTTTTTTAAACATTTATTTATTTATTTATTTATTTGTTTGTTTATTTATTCATTCATCCATTTATTTATCTATTTATTTATTTATTTATTTATTTATTTATTTATTTATTTATTTATTTATTTATTTATTTACTTATTATGTATACAGTATTTGCTCTACATATATGCCCGGGCACCAGATCTCAATGTAGATGGTTGTGAGCCATCATGTGGTTGCTGGGAATTGAATTTATTTATTTATTTATTTATTTATTTATTTATTTATTTATTTATTTATT
>CAJQZJ010001826.1:11388687-11431807 GCA_907164525.1 Lophiomys imhausi | reverse complement strand
ATTTATTTATTTATTTATTTATTTATTTATTTATTTATTTATTTATTATGTATACAGTATTTGCTCTACATATATGCCCGGGCACCAGATCTCAATGTAGATGGTTGTGAGCCATCATGTGGTTGCTGGGAATTGAACTCAGGACCTTTGGAAGAACAGCCAGTGCTCTTAACCTCTGAGCCATCTCTCCAGCCCTGTTTTCCTACTTTCTATTGGTGTAATTTGAACTATGATGGTCACAGAACCCCACTTTTCTCTGTCCAGAAAGTAGATGGAACAAGGAATAGGTGGGTGAGATTGGGCCTGAGGATTTTTGAATCTGGATCTGGAGAGCACGTTCTGTGTGGCTCTTGCAGAGGACCTGAGTTCAGTTCCTAGCATCACACCAGGAGGCCCACAGCTCCAGGAGGTTTACTGCCCTCTTATAGACTCCCCAGGCACCTAAATACACATGAACATACTCCCCCCAAAATAATATAAATTAAAAATAAGGTTTTTGGATCACCTTGACGGATAATGTGAAACAAAATAACCTTTTCATTTATAATTTGCATACAGTTTTATCTCCTAAAGGAGGGAGTGTCTAAAGAAATGTTTCCTATAGGTCTAATGCAAATTATTTTTAAAAATTTTAATAATATACTTTATTATTTAAGATCATAAATTAATAAAAGCATTGCATATCAAGATTGATCATGCCCAAAGTCTAAACAACTTAGTGAACTTATATACAGTCAGGATAGCATTAAAAGCAGAAGCTGTGAAACTTCACATTACATTTTACACCTTTAGTATGAAGTATATTTTATGTACATATCCACCATCCAAACCAAACGTGATCCATGCAAATTATATTTTAAAAAGCCAAACTCTGGTTTCTTTCTTTTTGGGGCAGGGTCTCACAATGTAGCCCTGGTTGTTCTGGAACTTGCCTTGTAGACCAGGCTGGCCTTGAATTCACAGAGATCCACCTGCTTCTACCTCTTGAGTGCTGGCATTAAAAATCATCATGCTCGGCTATTTGTTTGGATTTTTTTAGGATAAAGCTAGCTGCAAGCCGTGAACTCCTAACCTTCTGATTCTACTTCCCAAGTGCTGGGATTACAGGTGTAAACTAACCCATACCCAGTGTTTTTCCTGTTGTGGGTTGAACCAAGGGGTTTGTGCATGCTGGGCAAACACTATACTGGCTGTGCTCCAGCTCTAGCCATAACAAAAAAAGCAAACAAAAAATAAATACACAAGCAAACTTTAATTTGGAATGAAGAATCCAATCCAATAACTTGGCTCTAAGAACTTGAAATTTTTACTTGGCAAAATTAGGTTACTTGTTGTCATGAGTTACAGAGCTGACTTTTCTGAACGGCTCTGACCTACTTTTATTTTGTTGCTGTGATAAAACACTTTGACCAAAAGGGACAGGGACAGGTTTCTTTCAACTTGTAATTGCAGGTCACAATCCATTATTGAGGCAGGGACTCAAGACAGGAACCTGGAGCAGAAACTGTGGAGGAATGCTATTTACTAGCTTATCTAGCCTTCTTAAACATCACAGGTCTACCTGCGTAAGGATGGTACCACCAACAATGGACTGGGCTCTCCCACATCAATCATCAGTCAAAACAATTCCTCAGAGACATGGCCACAGGCCAACCTGTACTTGGTAATTCTTCAACTGAGGTTTCGTCTTCCCAGGAGACTCTAGGTTGTGTCAGGTTAACATTAAAAGTAACAAGGACAACAGGTTCCTTTTTGGAGCAGTGTTTATTTTCCAAGTATGTATTTAAATCATCTTAGAAATTTTCTAATGGGCAAGTCATTGTTTAGTTAGGAAGCTAGAAAATGCACATGGATGGCAAACAGTGTAACTCTGATCATAGGCCTATTAGAAAGAGAATGAGGGTCTATGGCCATACCACCCTGACCGTGCCCAATCTTGTCTGATCTCGGAAGCTAAGCAGGGTTGGGCCTGGTTAGTGCTTTGATGGGAGAAAGAGAATGAGGAACAAATCCTAGCTGACTCCATCAGGGAATGTCAGTATCACAAATGTAGTGTTGTATGTCTGGATGCCTGCTCTGGTGCCCTTTGGAAGTTGGATGTCTCCATGAAGTGGGCGCTTCTATTCTTCGGCCACCTGGAACAAGATCAGTCCTAAGACAGGAAGGAAGACGTGGGGTATAGGCCTTAGGCTGCAGTGTGGAGAAATTGCTACCTCCTTTCCCTGAACCTCAGCATTTGGGGGAATCAAGAACATTCCCATTTTCTGGAGGTGAGTGGCCCTTGCTTCATGTCTGGTCACAGCAGAAAAGAATGTGGGGGTCACTTTAGGACCCAGGGAATCTGAACAGGGGATTTGCTTGTGAATTTCTCTGTGTTGTAATTCTCTCCTCTCCAACTGTTTACTAATAAATTGCTGAGTCTCAGTGTAGTGTGGGCTATTACAAAGGGAAGTGGTGGAGGTCTGTAAGATATCATGCTGGGGCAGGGAAGTGAGTTTGGGCAAGTTGGATTCTGAGAGGGGCAGGTGTTTGGAAATAAGAAGCTGCAACATGGAGCCAGAGAGCTGGCAGAGGTTGAAAGAACAAGAAAATTGTCTGGAAATTGTAGGCACTCTGCAGGGGAGCTTGGTCAAAGGCTGCACATCTTGTTTGTTTGTTTGTTTGTTTTTACTGTTTATTTATCACTTCAATTTACATCTCCATCACAGTCCTCTCCCTTCACCCCTCCAGGGCCACCCTCCTACCCTCTCCCCCTCTCCCCCTTCTCCTACCTATCCTACTCCTCTGGTATGGAGTGCCCTACATATCAGGCCCCTTCAGTTGAGCAGTCATATGAGGGCTAAGAGCTTCCTCTTGCACTTCCTACATGGCAGCTCCACTAGGGCAAAGTATCCCACTAACAAGTAACAATGTCTATGTTCCTGTTCCTTTCAGTCTGTTGGTTGTAGGATAGTTATTCTGTACTCAAATTGAAGACCCAGAAATAAACCCACATACCTATGGTCACTTAATTTTTGACAAAAAAGCTAAAACTGTACAGTGGAAAAGGGGCAGCATCTTCAACAAATAGTGCTGGTCTAACTAGATGTCAACATGTAGAAGAATGCAAATTGACCCATATTTATCCCCTTGCACAAAATTTAAGTCCAAGTGGATCAAAGACTTGAACATAAAGCCCGACACACTAAATCTAGTAGAAGACAAAGTGGGGAAAAGCCTTGAACTCATTGGCACAGGTGACAACTTCCTGAACAGAACACCAACAGCTCAGGATCTAAGACCAACAATCAATAAATGGGACCTCATGAAACTGAAAAGCTTCTGTAAGGCAAAGGACACTGTCATTAGAAGAAAATGGCAATCTACAGATTGGGAAAGGATCTTTACCAACCCCGCATCCGACAGAGGACTAATATCCAAAATTTATAAAGAACTCAAGAAATTAAATGCCAAGAAATCAAAATTGGGGTACAGAACTAAACCAAGAATTCACAAGAGGCTGCATTTCTTGAAATCAAGTACCAGGAGACGCAGGTTGCAGCCAGGAGGTGTATGAATTTTCAAGGTGGTGAAGTCGGACACAGGCTGCATCAGAGTACTTTGATAGGCTTTGTTGCTGTTGGGGGAGGGCTCCTCCACTGGCCTTAATAAACATTGCCCCTGTGGTTACCAGTGGGAAGTGAACTGATGGATCTCTGAGGTGCCTGCTGCCTCAGATGTTCTAGGAGCTTATGGAATGCTAGAGGCCCTGCTATAGTCAGGGCGATTCCCACCCATCTCCTCCCATCCTTCTCTTGCTGATGTGTTTCTTCTCCTTTGGTATGAAATGTGGGGCAATGTTGGAATATTTCAGCACATGTAGCCAGAGCAATGCTGTAATCTGTTTGGAGTCTTTCTTAAGTGGAGAATCTTGTACTTTAGATGGTCACATTCTTGGAAACTGTGGCTCTGAGGTCTCCACTGCAGGAGGGGAAACTCCCATTTAGATTGTGACATGCTGAGAAATTTTGGAGCTTTTTTTTTTAATGCAGGGGAGACAAATCAGAAGGAACATAAACAAAACTTCAGCTTCAAAATGGCCAAAGAATACACAAGTTTCTTGAAGTGTGTACATTGAACTGACCGGGCCACGCTACAAGACCAGTCACAGAACTGCATGACACAGTGTATTTTCCAAAGATCATCACTGTGACTCTTCTGCCTTGTGTTTATTTTGGGATGATACTTTGACATTGTATACAAAGACCCCTTTGAAAGATGGGAGTCTACCACCCATCTTCTTGAATCAGCAGGTTTGTAATTTTGAGGGAAGTTATATTATGGAGAGTGTGTGTGTGTGTGTGTGTGTGTGTGTGTGTGTGTGTGTGTTTGCATGCATGCTGGGGACTGAACTCAGGACTTTATGCTTGGCAAATGTCAACCATTGACTTACATGCCTAGCTATGTATGTGATTTCTGAGTCTAGGCCATACCTGGTGATGTGATAATATAACCTCTGCCTGTTTTTCAAATTAAATTAATTCATCAAGCTTGTGTGTATGTTTGTATGTGTGTGCATGCACATACATACTTGTGCACATGGAGGCCAGAGGTCAACCTCAGGTATTCTGCAGGTACTGTCCACTTTGTGTTTTGAAACAGGGTTTCTCACTGGGCCCTGGAGCTCCCCAGGCTGGTCAAGTGGGCAGGTGGGCCACAGGCCCTTCCACCTTTGTCTCTCCTGTGGTGAGGTTGAATTGCAGCATGGTGCCTGCCTGGTGTTTTTCTTTTTAACATGGGCACTGGGGCTCAAACTCAGGTGCTCACACCTTCACAGCAAACATTCCACCATCTCAGCATCTCCCCAGACCTTTCTGCCTGGTTGCTATGAGCTACTCATTCTTGGAGCCTATATTAGATATCTGTTGCTCCATAGAGAGAGTAGGTTGCAACACATCAGCTTAAGATAATACATATTTATTATTCATTTCACAATTTGTCTGAGTTAGGAATTCAGCCATGGTTCAGCTGGATCCTCTGATTCAGGACCTGTCACAAGACTGTGACTGAGGTTTTCAGAAGGGCTGGGTGAGGGCATCTCATCTGAAAGTACAGAGGAAGAATAGTTTGTTTCCAAAACCACTTCCATGGTTTGAGGGGAAGATTCAATTCTTTAAGGTTTGTTAAACTAAAGGCCTCAGTTCCCACTGGCTGTCAGAGCCTCTTCAACATGGCAGCTTGCTTTGTTAAAGGCATCAAGAGCAATGGAAAGAAATAATCCATTGCAAGCCTTTGTAACTTAATGCTGGGAAAACAGTCCTCTCAATGTTGCCATAGTCTGTTGGTTACTGCAAGTTACTCAAGGAGATGAGATCACACAGGCTGTAAATATCAGCAGGTATGGATCATTGGGGACAATCTTAGATGTTTCTTGGCACAGAAACTAACCAGTATGTTGTAAGAAAGTCAGAGGGGGAAGGGGCACAAATACTAGACAGATGAGTAAAAGAATACTCAGATAATTCCTGAATCCAGCCACTTGGTAATCCCCAGCCGCTGAGGCTTTGGACACTGTGGAGCAAGTAACAGCTGTCCTTGTCATGCCCTTTGTAATTCCTGACCCATATAACTCTTGAAAACAACAAACTCGTGTTGTTTTGTGCTATTAGCTAGTAGCTGAAACAATCCATGTGTCTTGAAGTCTCATTGATCACCTGATCACCTACTTTGACCACATGAAATGCTCATTGAGTGATTTTTACAATTGAGTTAAAGTTACATTTTACCCCAAAGTTTGCAGCCTGAGAGTACTTTGAGAGTTTACACAGGTCTGAAAACCTTGAAATTCTCTGCTTGTCACAGGCATGACTTTTAGCCCATCAAACAAAAGCAGTATTTCATTTTGGACCTCTTTCCTCTAAGAGCAGTCTATAAAATGCCTTCGAAGGCACAGGACAGATCAAGCTTTCTTAGTTTGGTTCTGGGATTCAGTTGAGTTGACATGGTCAGGGGCCTACTCTTTTTTTTTTCCCCTTGATACAAGGTTTCTCTGTGTATCCCTGGTTGTCCTGGACCCTGTGTAGACCAGGCTGGCCTTGAAATCACAGAGATCCACCTGCCTCTGCCTCTGCCTCCCAAGTGCTGGGATTAAAGACATGTGCCACCATGCCCAGCAATTACAGACAGCTGTGAACTGCCATGTGGGTGCTGGGATTTGAACATGGGTCTTTTGGAAGAACAACCAGTGCTCTTAACCACTGAGCCATCTCAGGGGCACACTCTTGTATGATGTAAGGTGTTCTAAATTTCTTCATTAGTCCACTTTGAATAAGATAATCATTGCACTTCATCTGGCATGAATTATGCATCAAAACGGTTGTGTCTGCTTTCTGTGTTACTTTTCTCATTGTTGTGGCAAATACCTGACCAAAATGAGTTGAAGGAGGGAGGATTTATTTTGACTCATGGTTTAAGGAGGCAGAGTCTATCACCATTGGGAAGGCATGGGGGTGGGAGGCAGCATGATTATGCTGCTCTGGCTTGTCACATGACACAAGTAGGAAGCAGAGATCTCAACCTGTCTACACTATTACCTTCTAGCTCTGGCTCTATGGCCCCACCTCTGACAGCCAGGCCTGTGTCCAAAAGGTTCTACAACCTCTCCAAAGAGCCATCAGCCAGAGATCAAGTGTTCAAACATAGTGCCTGTGGGGGACATTTCACATTTAAGACATAATATTTTCTACGTATTCATGTGGACTGAAGTGGAAAAAGAACGGAAGAAACTTAACAACTGGCATTAGAACTCTTCTATGAGAGGGAAGGGTTTTTGAAAAAATATTGTTAAGAAAGCATTAGGGGTGCAAGAATGCTCATCTCCTCTAGCTTCTCCACATGTGTTAGGAAAAGAATGTATGTCTGACACTGGAGAGATTAACAAGAAAGAAAATAATAGGAGAGAGAGAAGGAAGGAGAGAAATGGATCAGAAAGAGATACATGTGGGCATGGCTACCATGATGGTGGACAGTGAGTTGAAGCCAATGTAGGAAACCATCATTGGGATAGCTCACAAAGACTGAAGAGAACAGGAATGCATAGTTTGTCTGTTGTCTAATAAGGGAGGGACACCTTTGCCCATCATTTTAAGCAAAGTCTACTAATCTAATAAATGGCATGCTAATTTTTTATTATAGGGTAAAATTGTGTGTTTGGGTTGATTTAGTGCAGAGCAAACACATTACCAAAGGAATACTATCCCTGGGAAAACAGCCCAGAAGATATGTGTCCTGGGTCTTATAGAAACATTACAGGAAGTGTTACATTTCTGTGGGCCATGGTGATGTGTATTTTGAACAATGGTTATGTAGCCCCCGTGTTATGGGGAGACCCCAGGTGATGTGTACTCTTTGAGCATTGGATATGAGTGAGGTCCAGCCTAGTTCCTGGCCCTTATATCTTTTCTCATTTCACACTTATTCTCTTCCCTTGGGCTATAAGTGTGATTCCCCCCAGACTCCATTCCTGACCTGTACCTACTGGCCAGTTCATACTCCAGGTCTCTGGGACAGATTGGTGATACAAGCAGTATTTAACTAAACCCAGCCCAGTGATCTAGGGCTCCACCTAAATCAGCCTCCTGACTTCAGACTCAGGTCTTGAAAGTGAGACTTGTCTTGTTCCTGAGTCCCAGGCCTTCCCTCTTTCTTTTCTCTGCAGGCCTTAGGCCTCGTTGAACTTCTGTTTAGAATAATTTTCCACATTTCTTCTGTAGTACTCCACCTGCTCGTTTCATTCCCGGAAGTCAGGAACTGCAGGCTCCATACATAGATATGAGTACAGGCTGTTCTTTGACTTCTGAAAATGTCATATTTACTCTCTGGCCGTTGGATTTCTCCCCTTGAAAACAGTGTGATTACTAACTCAGCGAGCTTAGATACATGTGTCCACTGGCAACATGGATAGTCTTGGGAATTACCTGGTCTCCGCAGTGGCTTTAACAATACTATGAAGGCTGGGACAGCTTGTGGTGCAGGCTCCATTTGGTGGGAGGTATGGCCATGGAGCACAAACTAGAGACAGGCCCAGAGTCTTGGTTTTTAGTCTTAGGTGATCGAACATAGAAACTCAGCAGGTTGTAGAGCAGGCTCTAACTCTCAAGTGTGGAAATGCCTACTAGGATAAGCACAGACATGGAACTACAGCCGGAATCTGCCTAAAGGATCTGGGTTTAGACCAAGATTTTTTAGACCAAAAAAACCGAGGCTGAAAGTTAGATATGGGCTGAATCCAGATAATGGGAAGTTTGTGACTGGGTCACCATGGGGTTAGTTCTAGATCAGCAGTTTATTGGGACAATGGTAATAAGATGCTTACGGGTTAGCTAGTGCTGTTCAGATTGCTTAGACTCTCCTCTTTCTCCTCAAGGCTAGGCCTGCATGGGTTCCTAACCTTCTATGAGGACTACTGACACCAAATCCCTCTGGCAGAAGATTCTAGGATTCTCCAGCAGTCTCAGACACACTGGGAAAATGAGGGAGCTGCCCTGCAGGGCACAGCACCTCAGGAAGAACAGGCCAGTGTACTTCTGACCTGGTCCTCTTGGCGTCATGCGTGTTGAATCAGTCATTGGTCAGAAGAATGTACAGACTTGTGGGGCTCCCTGCAATGAGGCTGAGGGAAACCCCAGTGACTGCTGCAGAGCAGGCATTCCATAATTGCGTCCAATAGAGGAAAGATGAATGAAATGAATAGGAGACGATGACAGCTGGGTGACAGTGCACATCAGCAGTGCACAGGGCCTTCCTCACCATTGACAACTGAGCCTCAACCTTTCCCCTAAAATAAGAACACTAATTCCCAAAACGCATCTTCACATTGTAAACTGCTGGAGTCAGGGAGATGTTCTTGCCCCTGACCCAGGCATCCTACTATTGGGATTCTTTCATAAGGAAATAATTCGACAAAAGCAAACAGTCAAGCACACAAAGATATCTATGGTGTCATCAGCCGAGGCAGCACATATTCAACAAGAAGGAGCTGCCTGGATTTTGGTACACCTGTTCAGTAGAATCTCCTGAAGGTGTTAAGATGGCCACTGTGAAGGTTGTATACCAAAACATGGGCATGGTATACAATAAGTGAGTTAGTGAAACTGTGATTTAGCAAAAGTCTAGTCCTTTGTTTCAGCTGGTTAATTTAAAAAAATATTTCTTTTATTATTTTTAATTGTATATGTGCACACGAGCATAGATGACCATGGAGGCCAAAGGTATCAGATCCCTGGAGCTGGAGTTGAAAGTAATTGTGGGCCCTTCAACATGGGTGCTGGCTGAACTAAGGTTCTTTGCAGGAGCAGAACATGCTCTTAGCTGCTGAACCATTCCTCCAGTTCAACCACAACTCACATGACTAATTTTTGAAAACTATGTTTAAACCACATGTATTGATTTATTTGTGTGTGTCATGGTGCATGCATGGGGGTCAAAGGATGAGCCACAGGGCTCTTCCTTTCACCACAGGGTACTGGGGGAAGAACTCAGGTCACCAGACTTGGCAGCACAGGCTTTACCTACTGTGCCATCTTGCCAGCCTCCAAACTCACTAATTTCTTCCAAGTTTTCCATCACTTTGGTTAAATTCCAAATGAAATATAAAGGTTAATTGAGAGTGTGTAATGCTGGGCTGGAGAGATGGCTCAGCCGTTAAAGGCTAGGCTCACAACCAAATATATAAGAGAGTGTGTAATGTTTCATTTTCCTGCTGTGAATTAGAAGGACACACACACACACACACACACACACACACACACGCAACACGCACACACACTCATGCACACACACAAACACATGAATTCTGGGAGACAGCTGGAGCAGGGCTGCATCATGTATTAACATTCTTGAATGACCACAGAAAACTCAGAGCAGCTGATTGACAAAACTAAGCACCTAGGCACATTTACAACACAAGTAGGTAACAGAATAGAGAACACCAACGAGCTCAGTCATATAATGAGCATCCATATGGGATGGGGAGACATAATGTCTCCATCAAATCTCTTCCCTCAAGACTCAGGGAACCCTTCATAAGTGGAGGCAGAAAGAGTACAGGATCCAGGAGGTTTGAGGACACCAAGAAAACAAGGCTCTTTAAATCAATAGTATCAAAGCTCTTATGAACTCACAGAGTCAAGGCAGCATGTACGGGGCCTATGTGGGTCTGCACCAGGTCCTCGGTGTGTATATTATGGCTTCATGGTTAGTGTTTTTATGGGATTCCTGGTCTTCTTTTTGTGCATTCTCTTAGGCTATTTTCCTTCTGTTTGTTGGTCTTGTTCAATTCTGATGTGGTAGTTTTTGTTTTATCTTATTATTTTATTTTATTATTATCATGTGAAAGCCTGTTTGCTCATGAGAGACAGAAAGAGAGTGGATCTCAATGGGAGGGGAGGTAGGGAGGAACTGAGAGCAGAGGGAGGGGAAACCACAATCAGGATATATTATGTGAGGGGAAAAAAATTAGTTTCAATAAAAGGAAAAAAGTTACTACTCATGAAAAGAAACAAGAAAGAGTGTGATTCAGAAACACGATTTAAAAAATAAAAAGCCAAAAATCCAAAGACCCACCAATAGAAACAGATGTTGATATAAAGGATGTGATGGGATTGCAGGAAGAAGCTTTTAACAGGAATATTCGAGGGCTTAAATGATAATGAACTTAACAAGGAAGGGGGCGGAAGACATAAAAATAGTGTTCCGGAAATGCCACGGTGACAGATCATGAAAAATGTGGAAGAGAACAAATTCTCTGGATGGACATCATTAATAGACCAGACACTGTAGGAAAGGTTAGTGAGCTTGGAAACAAAGCAGTAGATGCCATTCAACCTGAAACACAGAAAGCAAAAAGAGACTGGAAAAATTGTCCACCACCTTTGTCACCTACAAGGCAGTAGCAAGGCCATAGTGTATGTGTAGCTGGAATCCCAAAGGAAGGCACAGAAGCAATCATGGCACAGAAGTTCCTATATCTGGTCAAACTATAAATCCACCGACTCAGAGTTCAACAAACCTTAAGTAGGATAAGATAGACATAGAGTTAACCATGCCAAGGAACTTCATAACTAAACTGCTAGGACTCAATGACGCATAAAAAAGAAAAAGAAAAAAAAAGCTGAAACTCAGCCAGACAAAAGATACATTATGTACAGCGGACAAAAAGATATGAGGAACTGCAGAACAAGTCTTTGTTTTTAACATATTTAAAGGGCTAACAGGAAAATCTCTCAACTTAGAATTCTCTACCCAGAACAAATATCCTTTAAGAATGAAAGTGAGAGAGTGGCTCAGCTGGAAGAGTGCTTGCATAGCACGCATGGGGCCCTGGGTTCAATCCCCAGAACCGTAGAAACTCGGCTGTAATCCTAGAAGAATTTGAAGGTCATCCTTGAGCACTTACATATCTATGTTTATTGCTGCATGTCTTTTTTGTTGTTCTTGTTTTTTTTTTTTTTTTGAGACAGGGTTTTCTGTGTAACAAGCCCTGGCTATCCTGGACTCTCTTTGTAGACCAGGCTGGCCTTGAACTCACAGAAATCTACCTGCCTCTGCCTCCTGAGCGCTGCGATTAAAGACATGTGCCACCACGCCATCTTGCTGCATGTCTTAATCATTGTTCTATTAATGTGAAAAGACACCATGACCAAGGAAACTAAAAAAAAAAAAAAAAGCATTTAATTGGAGACTTGCTTACAAGTTTTAGAGGTTTAGTTAATCATGGCGGGGAGCATGGAACTGAAGCAATAGTGAGAGCTACATCTGATTTGCAGGCTTCAGAAAGAGAGATAGAGATAGGAGAGAGAGAGAGAGAGAGAGAGAGAGAGAGAGAGAGAGGAGAGATTGAGAGAGAGAGAGAGAGAGAGAGACTGGGTCTGGCATGAGCGTTTGAAGTCTCAAAGCCCACCCCCAGCAACACATTTCCTCCAATAAGGCCATACTTCCTAATCCTTCTAATTTTATCAGAGAGTTTCACTCCCTGGTGACTAAGCATTCAAATATATGAGCCTATGGGGGCCATTTTTATTAAAACCACCACACTGTACCACTTGCAATAGCCAGAGAAAAGGAACCAGCCTATATGGCCATCAACAGAGGGATGGATAAAGAAGCGTAGTACATATGCACAATGAAATTTTATTATATTCAGTTAGAAAGAAGAATAAAATGATGACACCAGCAGGAAAATGGATGAAGCAGGAGATCATTATGTTAAGTGAAATAAGCCAGCCTCAGAAAGACAAATGTCCTATGTTTAATGTCTGTGTGTGTGTGTGAGAGAGAGAGAGAGAAAGAGAAAGAGAGAAAGAGAAAGAGAGAAAGAGAGACAGAGACACAGAGAGACAGAGACACACAGAGAGAGGACATGTAGTTAGATGTGTAGGACATGGAAGTAGAAAGGATATGACAAGAAGGAAAGAAGAAGTTTTTAAGAAGGGGAGGGGAAGAATAATGGAGTACATGAGATATGAATCAGACAGGAAGACTATTTATGGGGAGGAAAAGAGAGGGGAGAATAAGTGGGAGAGGCACATGGGAAGGGCACATGGGGGAGAGGTGTAAACAGAACAGAGTACAGTGACACACGCACACAAAACTGTCATAATGAAGCCTGTTCTTTTGTATATTGACTTTAAAAATTAACAAAACAAAAACCCGAGAGAACCAATTTTGTATTATTTACAAGATGAAACTTAACTTTGAATTTAAAGACTTAGATGGGTTAAAGTTTAAAAAAAAAGAGAAAAAGAAAAAAGGGGGAAAAAACCCTTGTAAACACTAAATTAAATCGGGATGTAATATTGGGATGGGATGTCTATATTAATATAAAAGAAAATAGATTTCAAGACAGGAAAAACTGCCAGGGCTCTGAGGGACTTAGCCCAATACTGAAAAGATTTCTTAATGAAGATTTTAAATATATACACCCAACAAAAGTTCAAAACGCATTTGTCAAAAGCTGACAAAAGAGAGCTAGGGAGATGGCCCAAAAGCAAAAGTAGAAATGGACAAATCACAAGTATAGTTGGAAATGTCACCCTTCCTTTTTAGTAGCTGACAGAGTAGACAGACAGACGGCCAGTAAGCATTAAGAACACAGGTTTGGCCTGCAGTTCAGTCGGCAGAACCATCGTTCCTGAAGCTCTCTGGTTTGATCCTGATTGCTGCATAAACCCAACACGGGGTGCATGCTTGCGGGGTGCATGCTTACAGGGTGCATCCTTCGGGGTGCATGCTTACGGGGTGCATGCTTGCAGGGTGCATGCTTACGGGGTGCATGCTTGCAGTTTGGTAGGTGGAGGCAGGAGGGTCAGAAGTTCAAGGCCATCCTCATATAAGTACCAAACTTGAAGCCAGACTGGGCTCCAAAAATAAAACAAAAGGCTGGGTGTGCTGGTGAAAGCCTTTAATCCCAGAACTGGTGAGGTAAAGGCAGATGGATCTCCATGAGTTAAAAGAAGGTCTGGTCTACGTAGTGAGTTTCAGGCCAGGCAAGGCTACATAAAGAGACCCTGTCTCAAAAGACCAAACAAAACCAAAACCCCTCCCAAAACAAAACCAATCAAACAAATAAAAAGCAAAACAAAAATCTGAACAAGATTAAGCACCATCACTGACTTACGATTATGGAAACACCAGCGCTCAGCCACAGCAGAACACACATTCTTTGCAAGTGCACGTGTAACAGTCTCCAAAACAGAACACACTAATGGGCCATAAAATATGTCTCAATAAACTTGAGAGTTGAAATTACGTGTAGTCTCTGACTGCAAATGAATTAAGTTGGAAATTAAATAGGAAATCACCAACAACCAAATGCACAGGTATTTGGACATTAAAAGATAGTTCTCTGAATAACTCAACAGTCACAGGAGGGAAAATACACGCTGACCTGAAAGGCAATGAAAACTCAAGACATCAGAACTGGTGGTATGGTGCTGACAGTACTTTTACATACATTTTAACTTGAAATGTTCATATTTAGAAAAGAAAGGTTACAAACTCCCACCCTAAAAACAGCATATTAAATAATAAATAACAGGAGTCTGTAGAATGGAAGGAAACAAGAGTGGAAATCAGGAGCTAGGGTGATGGCTCAGGGGTTAAGAGCAATTGCTGCTCTTGCAGAGGACCCAGGCTTGGTTTTCAACACCCACACGGTGGCTCACAACCACTCATAATTCCAGTTTCAGGGGATCCGATGCCCTTTCTGACTTCTGTGGGCAAGAAGCACACACGTGATACACACGCATATATGAGAGTAAACAATCATCCACCTAAAATAAATACATCTTTTAAAAAAAGTGGAAATCAATGAAATAGAATACAGAAAAATAGAGTCAACAAAATTGAAAGTTTGATTTTTAAAAAGGTTGTTAAAATTGGCAAGAAAGAGAGAAGGAGGGCTTTTAGAACTACAAAAGGGGCCATCATAATAGGCCTTATGGATATTTTTAAAAGAGAATATTGTAAATAGTTGGTGCTTAATGAGGGAAGTCTATTGTGCATTAGAATGGAATATTACCAACCTACAAACTTACCTCAAAAATAGATGAGGAATTTCACTTAATTTATTCTAGGTGGTCAGCTTTATCCTGACCCCACAGCAAGATAAAGATGTTACAAGAAAGCTAAAGACCAACATTCCTCCTGAGCTTTTACAATACCAGTAAATTAGAAACAATAGTATCTGCAAAAGAACACAAATCATGACTAAATGGGACTTATTCCAGGAATGAGAGGTTGATTTATAATTCAAAACAGAAAATCCACCAATATGTGGAAATTAGTTAACTACTCACAGATTTTACCTAGTTTTGCAGAGTTTAATTTTGTATATTTGAAAAATTGAATACCAGAGATGGGGAGATGCCTCAGCGGGTAAAGCTATTTGTTTTCCAAATATGAGAACTTCAGTTCAAATCCCTAACACACCAGTAAAGGCTGGGAATGGCCATTCGTGCCTGTTACCCCAGCATAGAGGACAGGGAACACCAAGGAGAAAGTGGGTTCTGAGAGCTTGGAGGCCAGTAACCTAACCCACAATCAGATGAGAGCTTCCATGTTCAGAGAGATGCTGCTTCAAGCCATGAAGGAGAGAATGTTAGAGGAAGACACTGGCATCCTGCACTGGTCTCTGTGTGCTCCTGCACAGGTGTTCACACTTGCAGTCATGCAGACACACTCATGCATGGATGCAATTTTTTTTTAATAATGTAGAAATTATTTGGATGCATAGTGCCAGTGACAATATAATTTTTTGTCAACTATTTTTACTAGATGATTTGTTGAATAATTTCATATTTCCTTTTATGCTTATTTTGCCATGTTAAGTTACTGATTTGTCAAATGTTTTGCTGGTATTGTCATTTAATAATGGTAAGTAATAGTATTTTAAATATTTATTTATTTAGGAACTGAAACTCATGTAGCCCAGGCTGACCTTGGACTTTGTAGCTGATGGTGATCTTAACTCCTGATCCTTCCGCCTCTACCTATTGTATTAGGATTATAAGCATGTGCTATCATGCTTAGTGTATAGTTGAATTTTTTTTGATGCAGGGTGTTTCTATGTCTAGACTCACCTCAAACTTATGATTCTTCTGCCTCAGCCTTCTGAGTGCTAGAATTACATGTGTTTACCACCATATCACCTGTAATAGTTTTGAATCAAAATATTTACATCTAGCAAAGCAAAGGAGAATCTATTTTTTTAAAGACTTGTTTATTTATTATGTATATATATAGAGTTCTGACTGCATGTATGCCTGCAGGCCAGAAGAGGGCACCCAGATCTCATTATAGATGGTTATGAGCCACTATGTGGTTGCTGGGAATTGAACTCAGGACCTCTGGAGAAGCAGCTAGCAGAAGCGCTCCTAACCACTGAGCCATCTCTCCAGCCCCTATTTTTTCTTAAAATCAAATGTATTTGCTAATATGTTATATGTTAACTTGGCTGAAAACTCAAGCAATAGAGTGTCACGGATACAGTAAATATTACTATACTAATTTCTTGTGATTCATCCATAGATATTATGCGTATGGACTAGTGTTGCACAGGCTGAACTTGAACTTCTGCATTTAAATGATTCTCTTGCTTCAGCTTCCCACAAGACTGGAAGTACAGGAGTATGCCACCACACTCAGGTGTATAGTCTTCCACGTGCATCACATTTTTCACTCAAATTTATATTGTTGGTGCTCATTCCCTTTCAGCACGCAAAGCTTCCCTCCCTGTCCTTCTTGCCAGGTGCATAGTGTACTGTCCAAAGGAGATTGTTATTGATGGCTGTTTAGATCATGTTTGCTTTTTTAAATGTAGAAGCAATAGATAGGAATGACCTTGTACATACACTTTCAAAGCACAGATCCAAGGATTATCTGCAGGATATTGTTGTACATTATAGTGCATATTGCATACATTTGTTATATAATTTAGTTTCTAAAAGAGGAATTAGTAGATTAAAAACATGCATACTCATGATTTCAAGTGTTGCTACATTGTTCCCGTTGGCTGCACAAATGCACAATACTGTGGAATAGCAAGAAATGTGCATCTACAGTTTCTTAGTCCCCAGCACAGACCTAAGACCCTTGGAAATGTGCTGGAAGAATCTTTGTTCTGAGGAAATGACTGTTTGGGGCCCTCCTGAAGGAGGACTAGTCACCAGAAAGACCTAGACATGTCAGCCCTAGCCCCACCCTTCCCAGGGAGGGAAGAGGAGCTGGAGCTGGAGTGACACACTGGTGGGGCTTCTTTGAGGAAGTCCCCACAAACACCCTTCAGATACAGGCCTGGCTGAGCATCTGAGTGTGCGAATGTATCCATAGACTGAGAGGTGACACATGCCAGCTTGGCAGGGACAGAAACCTTGCACACTTCTGATGTCACTCTATGCACCTCTCTACTGTCTCCTTTTCATATCTGTCATTATATATAAACCAGTAAATGTATTGCTTTGAGTTTCTTGAGCCATTGCAACAAATTGTTAAAAACAAGCAGAGAATTGTGGGAACTCTCAAGCTGTAGCTGATTGACAAAGAGGTCCAGGTAAGCTGCTTGCTCTTAACCTGTGGGGTCTGCACTAATTCTTGGCAGCTACTCTCAGAATTGAGTTAAATGGTAACTCAGTGTCTGCAAAGGACTGTGGGAATATAAGAGAGACAAGTGGCTTTACTTCTAAGATGCCATCAGCAATGTACAAGGGTGACTGCTTAGCCACATCTTCATCATGGTCTCAGACTTTTTGATTGCTAACATTTTATCCTGTTAATTGTTCTAATTCACATTTATTTTATTCTTAGTGAGTTTTAAATCTCTCATTAATGATTATTTTGTTTCTGAAATTACAGTGGAATTTTAATATGCCGTATTCATAACTAAGATCTGATTGACAATTTTATTTTCTTAATATATCTTATTCATTTTGTGTTTTCTTTTATTTTGCTGACCTTAATTTCTAGAACAACATTAAGGAATAACACTGAAACTGAATATCCTGTTGGGCTACTGATTTTCATGAACCAATTATAAGTTTTCTTTTCTTTCTTACTGTATTTTAACTTTAAATAAGATATTGCCATTCTTTATTATGCTAAGAGATACTGCCTATCTTTCCTGTATTCTAAAAGTAAAACAAACTAACAGAAATGGATGTGGATTTTAGCCAATGCTTTCCAGGTTGTGGATCTGAATGATTTTCTTTCTTTCTGATGAGCTGTATAAATTTGTGTTTGTGTGTGTGTGTATGTGTGTGTGTGAATATGAATGAAGGCCAGTTGTCAACCTTCAGTGTCAGTCAATATGCACCAATCCATCTTGTCATTTTTTGTATTACTATTATTATTATTATTATTTTATGTATATGAGTGTTTTGCCTCAATGTATTCCTATGCACCATGTGTGTGCCTGGTGCCTGCAGAGGCCAGAAGAAAACAGATCTCCTGGAACTAGAGTTAGGAATGGTTTTGAGCTGCCATGTGGACATTGGGAATCAAAACTGTCCTCTAGAAGAGCAGCCAGTGATTTTAACTACTAAGCCATCTCTGTAGCCCTCATCTTGTTTTTGGAGACAGGGTCTCTCACTGAAACCTAGGGCTTGCCAATTAGGCTAAGCTGGCTGGCAGTGAGCTCCAGGAACCTGTCTGTGCTGGCCCCCTACCCCCAGGACTTAGATTAATCTGCTCTGTCTCTTGCCAAGGCTCCAACTGTGGTCCTGAAGCTAATGAAGTAAGTACTTACCAATCAAGCTAGTCAGAACCCCCTCCCCGTTTTGACACAAGAGCTCAAGTGTCCCAGGCTGGTCTTGAACTTGCTATGTAGCAGATGATCTTGAACTTGTGAGCATCCTGCCTCCCCCTCTCAAGAGTTGGCCTGTGCTACCATGCTGGGTATATGTGATGCTGGGCCTCAAACCCATGGCTTTGTGCACGCTGGTGAACAACTGACCCCCCCCCCCAGCCCAAACTGTTTAATTTTAATCACCAGAAGAAGCCCCATCTCACTACCATGGGTGCTTCTTTTCCTCATGTTTTATTGACCTTGTTAGTGTTGTTTTTCCCCTGTTGCTTCCTGTGTGTGTTGTTCCCGACAGGTCTTGTTATCAGAGTTTTGATGAGCTCATAAATTGAGTGGAGTAGCTTTTCTTCTTTATCCCTGTCCCAGTAAATTCCTCTCTGCTCTCCTGGACTGGAGAAGGCAGAGCTGGCAGAGTTCAGACCTGCTCCAGGACCTTTAGTGACCTATTGGTTGCTGGCTT
This sequence comes from Lophiomys imhausi, assembly GCA_907164525.1. Taxonomy (NCBI): domain Eukaryota; kingdom Metazoa; phylum Chordata; class Mammalia; order Rodentia; family Muridae; genus Lophiomys; species Lophiomys imhausi. The sequence continues at coordinate 11,413,013 of CAJQZJ010001826.1, read as the reverse complement.
TCTCTTGCCTCTCAGAGTGTTGTCTCTGGCATTTCTGCTTCTCCTTGGGTCTGACTTCCCTGCCTGCTCCCCAGCATCTTTGCTTCAACCTGAACTGGCCTCTGAGTGAACCCAAGGGAGGGGATTTCCTTAGCAGATGGAGGTTCTCCTTAAGACCTGCCCACTTCCTGCAGGAGTTCTCCCAGCTGGGTTTCTGCCTCTGGCTCTCTGCAGCCCTGGCCTGCCCCCTGGCCACCATGTGCATCCTGGTCATGGCTTCTCACAAGCCACAACATTGAGAATAGGACCCACTTCCTCAGGTTCACCGTTCAGAGATGTGCTGAAGAGTCTAGGTTTGAAGGGGTTGTTGCATGGAGGCAATGGACTTCCTCTGGCTGCGTACAAAGGAGGAGGATCACAGGGTAGATTCAAAGCTGGAGTGTTTTTACAAGGGACACAAGAATTGGATGTCTACCCACAGAGTTTGAGGGTCTGCTGTAGCCTGGCCATGTAGCTCTGCAAGCCTTTGTTCTGCTCTTTGAAACAACTTGTATGTCCAGCCTTTCTGTCCAGCTCTCAGTGAATAAAACCAGATGCTGAGGCCTGAGGCATTCCAGTGCCTGGCTTAGGCCGACTCTTTCCTTGCCTTCTCCTCTGATGCCATCTGAGACCAAGGCCACAGCATCTAGAATCCGACTGATTTGGGGTTTGAATCCTGCACATGTTATTGACTTTGGTCACACTGGCTTAGAGGCTGGAACATTAGAGATGGGGTTAGATGGTGTTGGCTCCCCTCATGGACTATGGACATTTGCTAGTCTGTGAGTGAGCAAACAGAGTCCTTAGGCCCAGGCAATAACAAAATATGCTCCAACTAAAGCTGCTAGTCCACATGAGACATAAACAAAAGTGCATGGTCCTATGGAGTCCACAACAAGACAAGATAGAAGGCTCCAATGCATCATGTCACAGCCACCCTTAGGTCTCTCTGTGGAAGGCCTTCTGGGGAGCTGGAAGCTTTGGCTTGGATGAAAGAGGCTGGGCCAAGTAGTGTGTGTAAGCACTTGAGATTCCTAGGAGTTGAGCTTTTACTCAAAAGGGAGAGAACTGGCGTCAGCAAGTTCTCAGGTTGATGAGAGCTTGGCCCAACTGGGCCTACTAAGAACCATGGTCAGTGGTCAGGTTAGGACTAGAGGTTTGCCTGTCTCTGTGAAGTAGGTTGGGGATGGCCATTAAGGATCCCAGGGGATTGGGTGGTGCTTTGGAAGATGAATTTGAGTGGGCATGTGACCTCAAGTCCGTGAGGTCTTTCCTGTAGAGAGGTGAGGGTGAGGTGTAGTATAGGGGTCAGGGGAGGAGAAGGGCCCCAAACTTGAGGCAGAGCATTCCAAGCTATCTTGATTATTTATACTGGTATGTGAGTAGGAACAGGGAGTAACTGGCAAAGTTTTCATATTTATTTCATTTGTTTGTTTTTTGTTTATTTATTTATATTTTAGCACAGCCTTGCACAAGTCTCTTCCTTCGCTGGATTTAAATCCCAGGCTCCAGCATTAGTCTCTCCTTTGCCTTTCTATGGCTTGTTCCCTTAGGCTGAAGAATCATGTGCCCTGTTTGCATGTGATAGGATTGCTCTTCTTGGCTCCCTGTGGCTGGCTGGAGATGGAGCAACAATTTATGGCTTTTTGAATTGTGTTTGGGAGGGACATACATCATTTCTGAGCTAGAGTATTTCGTCACAAGTGCAGGGCCTTCCAGGGCTCTCTTCTTGCCAATGGTGTGGGCAGTGTTCAAGATGGCAGCTACTCTCTCAAGGAAAAGTGAAACAGACCTCTAGTATGGACAGGGAGCATGAAGGAAATGCCCCTCTGTTGTCATAAAGCTACTATTTCTATCCGCAATATGCTACTGCAGATCTGGGTCTCCTGTCTATTCCCACAATCTTGCTGATTTTCTTTCTTAAAGGTTCTGGACCCTCTAGTGAATTTCTCACTCCCTTCTTCTGTTCGTCCCTCCCTAATTCCCTCCCTCCCTCTTTTTTCTTTGCTTGTACATGTGAAGGTGCACACAGAGACCCCAAACTGAAATCAAATTTCTTCCTCAATCTATCCCTACCTTATTTATTGAGGCAGAGTCTCTCACTGAACCAGGAGCTATAATTCTAAGTAATCTAGCTATTAGCTTTCCCTAGGGGATCCTGTCTCTACCTCCTGAGTACTGGAACTATAGGTGGTCATGATACCTGCCTGACTTTATGTGGGCATTGGGGCTCCACACTCCAGTCCTCATGTTTGTGTGGCAAGTGTTTCATCCACTGACCTATCATCTATGCTCCCCAGATGCTCCCAGCTTCTTTACCTGGTTATCACCCTTCAAGCACACATCCCAGGGCCCTTGGGCTACACTGCTGGTGCTTAGTTCCACTCTTGAGACCTTTAAAGTCCCTTCTTCTCTGAATATGGAGAAAGGTGGGCTCCTCTCAAGAAAGACTGGAGGCTGGAAATGGAGAGAAGGAAGAGTGTGTATGGTGGACAATGTCCAAGGTGGCTCCTGTCGTCTCTACTTCCTTATCCACGCCCTGTGGATACTGCTTCTCACCCGGTAGGGTGGGCCTGTGTGATGGCTAGACTATGGTAGCAGTGGTGGTCTGTGACTTCCAAGATTATGGGATGAATAACACCTATTTTGGTTTTGGTCATTCTTTACACCTTGGTCTTTACACCTTGCTTTGTCAGGAGGGAGCCTTGTCGTAAGCCTTGTCGTAAGAAGCTACGTGAATGATCTTGAGATAGGTGCTTCAGATCCAAGCAAACCTCTGATGATTCTAACCTTGTCTAACCCTTGATGATAATCTAAGGAGAGACCTTGGGCTAGGCATTCCTGCTAAGCCACTCCTGAATTCCTGACTCCATTATAAATGTGTGTTATTTTAAGTCACTGAGTTTAGAAGAAATCTTCATGTAGCAATAAACAGCTAATATAGGGAATGTGGCTAGGAGATTATGCTTGGGACATCAAGGTGTGGTAGGAAAACTATGATGAGTCTCTGCCTAGCCCAGGTGTATCCCTTGTTCTGGGATAGACTTGGCCACCTGGACGTGGCTGGTAGTATCAAAGGCCAGGTTTCCCAGATGTCCTTGTGAATAGCTGTTGAGGGATGGCACTTGTCACCCTCAAAATAGAACCAGAAATAACACATTTTAGTGCGAACCCCTTAAAAAAAATCTTTTTGTTGCTAATGTCTCATGTCAGACTGGCCTAGAAATTGCTAAGTAGCCAACAATATCCTCAAACTTCTGATCCTCCTGCCTCTACCTCTTGAATGCTGGGATTTCAGAGTTTTGCCACATACTTGATTTATGCCATGCTGAGGATAGAACCCAGAGCCTTGTGCATGTAAGTCAAAACTCTACCAACTGAGCTATAGTCAAAGCAGCTCCAAAGTGAGTTGAGAAGCTTGTTCAAGCCTGTCTTGGGCTTCAAGGACTTTCAAGCACAAGATGAAACTGTTTTACAAAGAAACATTGACACGACAGCCACATCCCCTGAGCACTGATGGGTGTGACACACAGGGACAGAGCATACATGACATCATCAATAAATAAGACAGCCACATCCCCTTAGCATTGATGGGTTTGACACACAGGGACAGAGCCTACATGACATCATCAATAAATATCTCCTGTGCCAGTTGTGAGGCTGACAGGGTGGCCCAACCTCAGAAATGGAGCCCCACAGAGCTACATGCTTCCATTATGAGCAAAGACAGCCATGGGATGCCTCCTACTAGAGTTAAGAGGGAGTGCAAGCTGGAGGATCCGGATTACTCTTCAGACCCCCTCAGTTATGCTTGTAGTTTACAGAGCATAAGGAACCTGTCGTCTAGACACAGCATGAGTACTGCCTCTCGCTGCTTAAGCACTTAAGGATAGACAGATATGGGTCAAAGGATATGAGTTCAGTTACAGCAGGGTGTGATGAAATATGCCTTTTATCCCAGCACTTTGGAATAAGAGGCAAGTGGGTTTTCTGTGAGCCTGATCTACATAGAGAGTTTCAGGTCAGCCAGGACTATGCAGTGAGACACTGTTTCAAAAGACTTTTTTTCCCCTCCAGCTAGATAGGACATTTAAGAGGCCTAGTATTTATCATAGTGACTATGTTTAGCAAGACATATTCTTGCAAATTGCTTGGACAGTTTTCACATTAAAAAAAGTAAATATGGAAAGTAATGTATATGTAAATTACTTTGGTGTAGCCATTCACAATACACCCTTAGATCAAACATCTTGATATATATTGTAAATATAACACCTTTTGTCAATTAAATTATTTCATGGTAGAAAGGTAGACATATGATGAAATATCAAATGCTATAAAATATAGATACATTTGAAAAATTGAACTTAACAAGAAGTACCTACTATATGTCTGAGTCTGAAATAAATAACACAGGCATATGACATTTTGAAAGCTTTGTAAGGCAAAGAGTACTTTAAGAGTATTTTAATTTTACAGGTAAGGAGTCCGGTATTACATAACTTGTTTCTTCCTAGGTGGAAGCAGGGGCAACACAGGTAGGTGACAGTCATGCAGGAAGGCACAGTCTTTTAGCGCCCCCATCTGACACAGAGCATCTATCTTGTGCTCTCCTGAAGCTAGGCCCTTTGCTGAGCAGGTCCCCTGGAAAGAGGCCCTTGCCACTGCTGGGTTCTTGGCTGAGGGTACTGACCTGTTTTATCCACAGAGTCAGCAAATGTGTAGGTGATTTATAATGGCCATTAATGGGGTGCATTTGAGGCCAAGCATGAACCCCCTGCATTTCAGCTCTCCACAGCTCTGTGCAGGAGCGGAAGAGGAATCAAATTCCTGGAATCAGTCTGATCACAAAAGGTGATCCTATCGCTTTAAGACTTTTAAGGAGTTGCAGAAAGAAAGATGGTGAAAGACAATATGAATGTACCTAATTCTATTAGGCTATGTTAAAAATAAAAAAGTTCGAGTTCAGCCTAGTTTACAAAGTGAGTCCAGGACAGACAGGGTTACACAGAGAGACTCTGTCTCAACAAAACAAAACAAAACAAAAAGAAAAAGAAAAAGCTACAGTGGGTGTTTGTTTGTGTTTGAGGCATGGTTTCTCTGTGTAGCCCTGGCTGTTCTGGAACTTGCCTTAAAAACAAATAAACAAACAAACAAAACAAAAAACCCCCATTGTTTATTATTTATCATGTGCATATGTGTTGGAATGCATGTGCTTTGGCTCTCTCTGTGTGTGTGTGTGTGTGTGTGTGTGTGTGTGTGTGTGTGTGTGTGTAGCTCAGAGAACCACTTTATGAAGTTGACAGTCTCTTTCTCTTTTGTGGGCCCTGGCATGAAACTTAGTCATGAGGCTTGGTAGCTGGAGTCTTTGCTTAATGAACCATCTCACCAGCCCCACGTTGACAAATGTTATATATGAGTTTTACCACAAATATGTATTAAATAATAAAAAGAGAGGAGATGGAGAATTGCCATCATCTAAGAGATGAGATCTGTGAAAGGAAGTGCTTGTTCAAACTGTGGGGAGACAGGAAGGTAGAAAGCTAAGGGGGCATGGGAAGGAAGGAGGTCCTCCTCACTGGGGCTTCTTGTTTGCCGTTCCCGTGGTGCCAGAGAGCTGAGAAACTTCTACACAAGTGATACAGCCAAAACAGCCTGGAAGATTCATGCTTTCCTAGTGACATGTCAAACAAGGATGTTACAAATAACAAATGAACTGTGCCGACTCAGGCCCAGAATGAATTTTACAGTATTAGCTTTGCTTGCTCATCCCTAAATCTAAACACTGTTCTTCAGAAAACTGCCTGACAGTTTCATTCACAGAAGGAAATTCTCTAAGATCAAAATGAGGTAAACCAGCTCACGTTCATTTTGTTATGTTGTCTCAAGTGGCCCAGGCTGACCTCAAACTTGCTCGGTAGCTGAGGATAACCTTGAACTTTGGAGTCCCCTGCCTCTGTCTCCGGAGTATCTGATTACAGGTGTGTGCCCCTTGCTTTGGCTATCATACTATTGTAACAGTGGCCCCCAGGGAATTGGAATTTCCCAGGAATTTCATGCTGGAGAAAGGAAAGGATGAATCCTGGTGCCAGCCAGAAGAGGAACTTGCCTGCCAGGAAGAGATTTCACACAGGAGTGATGTCACCACCTCGAAGGAGCCCCTCGATGGAGTTGACACAAGAATAGAGTATACCTCAACCAGGACTGTTCAGTTATGCACATTCATAGGCATCTATTAAAACATAAGCCATATGCCAGTATCCTGTAGATGGACTAGGGTGGTCACTGGACTCCTTTATTGCCCATCTTCCCAATTGTGGTTTTATCAAATGCATTTCCTTTCTCTGCTTTTCACTGTTATTTATCTGTACAATTGGCCAATTGAGCACAGGTGGTTGTTCCTAGCATGGTAGGGCTGCCAGTCCAGGCTCTGACCCCAACAATTCTGATAACAAGTGGACCCAATGGCATTATGGGCATCATTTCTTGGACAAGGAGAAATCCTAAATGAGCTATCTCCTGTCTGTCTGTCTCAGCTACATGTTAGAACTTCCTCAAACCACAGGAAGCCAGCAAGAGAAATCAGCCTGAGGCCTGACAACCTAGAACATAAGGCCTCTTCTCCTTCTGATGGGCCTCATCTGCAGGCTCCCGGGGTTTCAGAGGCAGCCCTCCTTAAGGCTTGAGAATCATATGAGTTGGGAGTCTTGACAAGAGAAGGATCTTTAGAGATGTGAACCCCAGGAAGTATGTGATCCCAGAACTTTGGAAGTTCTTATACCTTTCCAAGGCTCTGAGATGTATTTAGAGGTCTGTCTTCTGTCTAGTCTACTTTTTTCAAACCCCTAGACAAGGCATGAGACAGCCCCCCCCAAACATGCCTTTTGTCATGCTCTCCCAGCCCAGGATTAAAAGTGACCCCTTGGGCTAGGAAAATGTTCACTTAGTAAAGTGCTTGCTACACAAGCATGAGGACCTGAGTTTGGATCCCCAGCACCCATATAAAAGCCGGGCAGAGTGGGGTTCATCTGTAACCCCAACACTGAAGGCACAGACAGAAGAAGGACCCCTGGGGATTGCTGAGCAGTCAGACTAGCTGAATCACTGAGCTCCAGGTTCAGTCAGATGGCCTATGTGGTGATTTGAATGAGAAATGTCCCACAGAGTCTCATTTATTTGAACACTTGGTCCCCGATTGGTGGTACTGTTTTGGGAGATTATGAAATCTCTGTGAGGACATACTTATTGGAGGAAGTATGTCCCTGAGGCAGGCCTTGATAGTTTATTATCCTACCCAACTTCCTTTTGTGTCTATGAAAATGTGATCAGCTGTTTTCCTGATATATCTGCCATGTGTTTTCTGCTATGAGAGTCTGTCTTTCCGTAACTGGAGCTAAAATAGACCTTTTTCTCCTCTAAGTTGCTTTTGCTCGTGGCATTTTTTAACAGCAACAGCAAAGTAACTAATACATCCTGTCTCCAAACTAATGTGGGAGGCAGTTGAAAAGTTGAAGAAGACACCCAATATTGACCACATGCACGCACACACACATGCTTACACACTCATGTGAACATACACACACACACCAAATAACTAAATGAATGAATAAATAAATACTGTGACCCCTTTTACGGACTTATTCATTCTCTTCACTCCTCCCTTGCTTAGAGACAAGAGGCTTCTGTATTCTGCTCCTAGACTGTAATTCTTCATCAGGGAAAACATGGGTTTGCTGAGCTTGGGTTCATACAGCTTCTCTTCCATTCATCTCTTTGTGCATCTTACATATGAATCTCAGAACTGTCTTCTTCCTTCGTCCTACAAACCAACTGCCCTAGTTCTGACACTTTGTCCTTTTGGGCAAGGTTTTTATATTTCAGTTTGTCTTAGTCTGTTGTCTCTAGGTTCTTGCTGGATTCTTTTCTCTGAAAACTCTCCCAGATAAATCACAGCTATCTTGTCAACTCTGCACCTCTCCCAGAATAGCATGAGACAGCGTTAGCAAGACCTTGGGAGAGCAGCCAGGAAGCCTGTGTGTTATAGATGGGAAAACAGGCCTTTCTGACTAGAGGACAAGGGACTCATCCAAGGTCTTAGCTTTGAGTTGGGGCCAGAAATAAACTTTTCTATCTTCAGTGCTTCCCCTTTCCTAGTTCTGGCCTGCTGCCTCCTTCTTCAGGCTTCTAACGAACCCTTCTTTGGCCTTGACTTTTCAGGTATCATAGCCATAGAGGCAGGTTTGTGGCTGAACTTTGCCCAGAGTGTCTGCAACAGGGCTGGAGAAGAAGGCTTGATCAAAGGAATGCGGACGATAGTCAGGGGTTCTCTTGATAGTGCCTAGAGGAAATGATTTCTACTGTCAAATAATAGTTTGAGAATGAATGGTTGAAACAAATAGTATCTGGGTAGACTTGACTCTGAACCTAAACTTGGTTAAGGTTCATGGCCATCGGAACTGCGGTCCTCCCCTTCTGTCTTCTGGCAAGAAAACTGTTTTGTTTCTGTGGCTTCTGGTGGTGTTTTTCTCATCAACAGGGGCTGATTCCTGACTGAGTTCCAACCAAGGACGCCAGCTGTGCCTTGAGATTTCTGGGGGGAAGAAGCTAATGACACCATTTACAAAGTTCTTTCCCAAGCATGCTCAGTGAAGTCCCTGGTGACAGCAAGGATGCCCTTGTTAGTTTCTTGTTTGCTGAGGGTTCTATGGCCCAGAGAGGCTGAGTGCCACACCCCAGTAAGTTACAGTCAAGGAAGGTGCTGAAGTGTTTGCCACATAAGCATGAAGTCCTGAGTTCAGCTCCCCAGAACCCATGGGGTTTTTTGTTTGTTTGTTTTGTTTTTAAAAGCTGGGTGCAGTGGCCTATGTAATGAGATTCCAGCACTGGGAAGGTAGAGAGAGGTGTATCCTTGAGTCAAGTTCACAGAATTTGTGACTTTTATGTTTACTGAGTAACTCTGTCTCAAACAAACAAAACAAACCACCCAATGTCAGCTCCAGCCAGGCACACACATGTGCATACATCTACAGACACATGCTCCTACATACATACATACATCTCCCCCAAATAAAACAACCTCGCCACCATCAAGCACAAAGCCCATTTCTGTCTCTGTTTCCTACTGTGAAGGGCTGAAGTTGAGACTTCACTATGAGAACTTGATCACTCCATGACCACTTTGTCTTTTTCCACATGTTTAAAATTGGGAGTCGAGTAAGTTTCTCATCAGAATGCAGGGCAATTAAATGAGTAACTGTATATAAGGTTCTCAACCATGTGTCTGATGGGAGATGAGTTCTCAGTGTGGCTGGCACAGTGCTCGGTCAGTCTGCCCTCATCTTCAATGGAGATTCCCCCTGGAGATCTCTGGGGAGATTTATTTGAAATGTCGTCATACTGTATGACCTTTTGAGATCACCCAGGTTGCCTGCTCACTTAATTTCATTAAAAAAAAAAAAACCTGATACTTGAAGATAATCCTACGCAATCATCCCTGTGACTCATGGTAATTAGGCACACTAGGTTAGTGATCCGTATAAATAGTTGAATTTATTATTATGTTTGTGTAACCAAGAGACATTTTAAGATGGTCTTTTTTATTGTTATTCTTTGGTGTTTACAACACATCTATGCCATCACATCTCTGTTATAGGCACCATTTAATCCCAATTGCACACCCTAGCAGTGACTCACATTAAGAGACAAAAATAGGAAACTAATGCATTAGACATAGCATTTGGGCAATGGGGGAGAGGAGAGGGGACACAGTATAAAAGTGATAATTTCCTGATTGATATTGCCTAAAACTGGATTATAATAAGATTTAAAAGGAGTTTTAGTCTCTAGATAGTATTTTAAATAATATTTTCTTCTTATTGCTTTGTTTTGAGACAAGTTCTTACTACATAGCCCAAGCTGGTCTCAAACTTCCAGTCCTACTTCAGCCTCCTGAGGGTATACTACAGGTGTATATGTATACAGGTGTGTACTATCATATCTGGCTAAGAAACATTTATTGTGGAAAAGAAATAAAGTCAAGAAATCCCATTACCTTAGTGTTTTTAATCTGTTAAACCAAAGATTAACTTATTTTACCATATATATGCACATTAAAGTAATGACTCAAGCTGGGCAGTGGTGGCTCACGCCTTTAATCCCAGCACTTGGGAGGCAGAGGCAGGTGGATCTCTGTGAGTTCGAGGCCAGCCTGGTCTACAAAAGTGAGACCAGGACAGCCAGAGCTGTTACACAGAGAAACCCTGTCTCGAAAAACCAAAAAAAAAAGAAAAAAAGTAATGACTCAACCTACGGGCTGTGGCCCCTTTAGGGAGTTGAAAAACCTTTTCACAGGGGAAGCACATCAAATATCCTGCACATTAGATATTTACATTACAATTCATAACAGCTGCAAAATTTCAGCTATGAAATAGCAACAAAATAATTTTATGGTTGTGGGCCACCACAACATGAGGAATGGCATTAAAGGGTGGCAACATTAGGAAGGTAGAGAACCATTGCATTAAAGTATGAGCCCTTAAATAGAGAATTCACAAAGGAGGAATCCCTAATGGCTGAGAGGCACCTGAAGAAGTGCTCAACATCCTTAATCATCAGAGAAATGCAACTCAAAACGACTCTGAGATTCCATCTCACACCTGTCAGAATGGCTAAGATCAAAAGCTCAAATGACAGCACATGCTGGGGAGGTTGTAGAGAAAGGGGAAACCGTCCTCCACTGCTGGTGGGAGTGCAGGCTTGTGCAACCACTATGGAGGTCAGTATGGCGATATCTCAGAAAACTTGGAATAGCTTTGCCTCAGGACCCAGCCATACCACTTCTGGTATACACCCAAAGGACCTCTCACGGAGACATAGGGAAGTCTCCTCATCTATGTTCATAGCAGCCTTATTTGTAATAGCTATAAACTGCAAACAACTCAGATGTCCCTCAACCGAAGAATGGATTAAAAAACTGTAGTACATCTACACAATGGAATATTACTCAGCTATCAGAAACAATGAAATTATGCAATTTGAAGCCAAATGGATGGAACTAGAGAAGCTCATCCTGAGTGAGCTAACCCCGACTCAGAAGGATGCACATGGCACCTATTCACTTATAATCAAATTTTAACTATATAGTACAGGATATCTATACTACAACCAATGCACCAAAGGGAACATGGACATAGACTTTTTTTTGTTTGTTTGTTTTTAGTTTTCTCTCCCTGGCAATGAGACACTTTTCACTGGTGGTTCTGCCTTGTAGGCCCCCAGTGTATGAGGAGGCTCTTGGCCCTCATATGACTTCTGAACTGGGTGGGGCAGGAGATTGTTATGTAGGGACACCCACTCCAGAGGAGTGGGACAGAAGGGTTAGGGGGTAGAGGGTGGGAGGGCGGGGCTGGGAAGGGGGGAAAGAGGACAATATGATGGAGATATAACCTGAAGCAACAAATAAATAAATTTATTTTAAAAAGTATGAGCCCTTTATGGTCTCTTCCATTAATTAATTAATTCATTCATCTATCTTTCAATGCATCCTCTATCCATCTATCCATCCATTCATGAAGCATCATCCACATTTTCTTTCTTAGTCACCTGCCTATTTGTCTGTGCACACCTACAAAAATGTTTTCTTATGCCAGTTATGGTTATTTTGTGGTGGTGTTGTATTGAAGATTTAATATTTTTCTTTTTGTGTTTTTAAAAATATTGTTAGAATTCATTATAATCTATGTTTTTAAAAAATATTATTAGAATTCATTATAATAAGTATATAATGCTTTTATAAAAGTAAAAAAAATCATAAAATAGGGAAAATTAATGCTCCTAAATTTCCCATAATATTTGGGGTCTCCATGGTTTTGGCACCTTCACACATCCCAAATTGTCCACAGCTGAGGCCTTTAGAGTCATCTACTACCTCAACACTATGGTGATCCTATCCCTACACCCTGCTGCAGAGTTCACACAAGGAGTCTTCAGTGTTGGAGGCCTTGAGTGACAGGTTGTTGTTGGCCTACTGGGAGGCAGAGGACTGAGGGGCTAAGGAAAGAAGTCTGGAGGACAGAAAGATAGCAGAGAGGGGATCTGAGTTCCTGGTGTTTCTTGCCTTGATTGTGAGGCTATTAAGCCTAGAGAGAAGAACAACTTATTTAGAGTCAACCTATCACAAGATTCCAAGCCAGTAAATTGTCTCCTCCTCTAAAAAATAATCTTTTCCTCCCTACACATCTGTAAGAAGAAAGAAGAGGCAGGCTCTCAGATCCTTTGACTTGACATGGAAGTGAAAAAGTAAAGTGGTCATCGGGAATTGGGGAGAGGTGAGGAAAGCATTCCCCCATCCTCAAGTGGCTGGTTCTGCCTTCCCATAAGACTCACTAGGATGAGCATCTAAAGGGACCCCTAGGCCCTCTAGAAGTATCTACAGCATGCATTGCAGTATTCAGAGAAATCCCATGTGGGCTGACTGAACACCAGGTTTGAGTCATTTGGAAGAGGCCTGTCTGCTGCTTATGGGGCTACTGAAAGTTGGCATAGACTCTCATGGCACTTTGCATTTTTTTTTTTTTCTGATAGGACGGTGCTAGAGGTGTGGAAGGAACTTTTTCAGGACCCTGGAGGGCAGCCCCTATTCAACTTCAGTCAATTGTCAGCACCTCCTTAGTGGACAGCTCCATCCTTCCCAGCAATGACTGGAATGTCCCCACTGGGCTACCTTGTGTGTGTGAATGATATTCTCTCTCCCTCTCTTTCTTGATTCTCTCTTCTCCCCCTACAACCGCCTCCTCCCTCTCCATCCCTCCCCTTCCTCTCTCTAATTCATTTTGATATAAGAAAGTTTCAATTCAAGTTTTATTTTAACAGGCATGATGTATAAAAAGGAATACATAGTCCAAATAAAGAATTTCTTTGGCTAAATATAAGAACTGGAGTGATTAGTTAGAAAAAATCAGGGGATGTGTTTGTCACTGTTCAGGAATGTTTTATAACAGAATTTTTTTTTCATAACCAAACCAACTTTAAGGACACATCATCTTACAAAATTGTTTTGGGCCATTTCCCAGTGTTAATGCAATATGGGAGGGGTTAGCTGGGCATGGAAACATTAGCATTCCAAGTATTTTTTTTAACAGCTTAAGGCTAAAGTTCAGACTATTTGAAATCTGGCCTGTTTCAGAAAATCCAGAATTAGGACGACCACATCCATAGCCAGCAGTCCAACATGACTCAGGTAAAAGAGGGAAATCAAACAGGAAACAGAGGTGTGTCCTGGCATCATAAACACCTGCGCAGTAAGTGAGGGTGCATGGGAAACTTCCTACTGACAAAAAGAAGAAAGGTTTGGAAACCCAGGAAGCCACCCATTGTTTCACTTGGTTGGAGAGGAACATCGGCACACCATCCTCTAAGAAAGCATGTGGCCAGGCCAGCTGCTGCCAGAAGAGGCTCATTCACTTTAAGTGGATACCTTACAAAAGAATCTTTGCCTGGGGAGATGTCCTTGGCTGGAGCCTGGGTCTCAGCCTGGAGGGCTCAGAAACACAATTTTGTCAATGATGGAAGTGGCCTCACCCAAGCTCATGGATACCAGTTATGTTGACTACGAGCCAGATGTTCACTGGTAATGGGAGCAGACAGACTTAAGGACTGAGGCTTTGGCTACCTCTAGTCAGTAGCCCCTCTTCTTTAAGACACCATCTCACTATATAGCCCTGGCTGACCTGGAACTCTCAATATAGACTAGGCTGGCTCTGAACTGATAGAGATCTGCCTACCTCTGCCTCTGGAGTACCCTGTTAAAGACAGCTACCACCATGCCAGGCTACCCTCTTTTTCTACAAGAAAAAAGATGATTGGGTTTGGAGAGATGGTTCCATGATTCAGAGTGCATGCTTGTTCATCTAGAAGACCAGGGTTCAATTCCCAGCACCAATGTCAGGAAGCTCACAACTGCCTATAGCTGAAGCTTTGGGAGGAACTGATACCTTTGGTCTCTGCAGGTACCAACACTCATGTGCACACAGCCACACACATACACATAATCAACAGTAAAATAAATATTTAAAAAATGATTAAATGGGGAAGAGGGTAGAAGGGTGGGCAGGGAGGGGGAGGAGGGAGAGGACTATGATTGAGATGTAACTTGAAGAAATAAATAAATGTTAAAAATGATTAATTCTAATCAGATTGTAGTACTTTTGCTTCCTACTACTGACCCCAAGAATAGCCTCTTTGCATGGTTCTAATTTTACCAGAAGAAAGTTGTCAGCATTCAGTTCTTAGTGTGAAGGGAGGACCTTGCTCATGCCCAGTTGTGCTGTTTAAAGGAAATGGGGGTGGGGAGGAGAAAAATCCGATTAGTAACTGGAAAAGAAGGAACATTCAGAAACAAGGTATTTGATGTGTTCTGAACTTTTTATGACCACTGATTTCTGGAGTTCATCTGGAATAGAAAGTGGACAAGTCCAGCCAAGAACATTTTGAAAAAGAAGAATTTGCTCTATTTGATATCAAACTTTACAATAAAGCTCCAGTGTTTAAAACACTGTAGGAGTGGCATGTGGATAGACAGATACGGCCATAGAACATAGCAGAGAGTACAGAAGCAGATCGGTCTCCAGGATGGGTATTTCAAGTGAGAGGTCAAGGGGTGGAGAGTGGGGAGGAATTATTCAATATTTGATGTTATTATAGGTACTTGGAAAAGAAATAAGCTGAAATTGCTTTCCCACACATATTCAAAAACAAGTATTCAAATAAACTATGGAAATAACACTAAAGAATAAAGCAAAAAAAGTTTTAGAACAAAACCTAGTAGGCTCCCTTCCTTACCCAAAGGGTCACATTTCTAGACATTTCTAGAGGATACTATTGATCAATTCCCTCTCTATATATACACACATGCATGCCTACAAAAAGTCTAATTTTTAAAGGCACAGTGAATTGACAATATCAGAGATAAAGTAGAATAATTAGAACAATATGTTCTGAAAATGTTTAGAAATTCTAAGTTGTTTATTTCTGGAATTTTCTATTTATATTTGGGGACCAAGGTTGACCACAGGTGACTGAAATGCGGATAAGGAAGTGAAACATGGGAGTATTGTGAAGGAGAATGTTATTGGCCAGGTGTGGTAGCCAACCCCAGCACTTGAGGTGTAGAGGCAGGCAGGTATTTGTGAGTTTGGAGCCAGCCTGGTCTACATATAGAATTCCAGAACAGCCAGGGAAACACAGAGAGACCTTCTCTACAAAAAAAAAAAAAACATAAACAAAACAAAACAACACAGACAACAACAGCAACAAAACACCAAGGTAAAACAAGAAAAAAAAGTCTTGGGTGGACAGAGCCACTCTAAAATTTTAAGAAAAAGGCTGGCATTTTGATTTTATAATGTGGAGAAGTTTTGTCAGAGTTACAGGCACTGTAATCATGTTAAGGTCTTATGGAATTCTCCAGTGCCTCAGGCTTCCTTTCTCTGGGTTCTACTTCTCTTTCTAAGTCTCTACTGTTCCTGATGTGTCATTGTCACATATCTGAAAATGACCTTTGCAACTATCATAATTGTGTCAATTTTCTGTCCTTTAAATTTAATTTAAACTAAAAGTCTAGATTTTCTTCCTTTTTAAAATACTCAATTCTCCCTCCCATAAATCATGGTGTAACTTAACTTGCACATATGTAGATGACATTTTAATCAACTAAAGCCTCTTTTGGTTTTCGTTTGTTTTTACTGAAGAGTCTGCTCTGTATCCCCATGCTCCCTGAATAACATCTGGGCTCCGTCTCACTACCTAATGACATATATTTAAGGTCAAAGGCTGCTGGGTAAGGAACAGTGGTTATATGCCTCTCTCTGATGTGACTGTCCTTAGAACACATTCACCACGTTCTGAATTGTGTCATTGAAAGGGAAGTATTTCTGGTAACAGTAGCGGATGGGGTTGCAATTTCCCTGGCAACTATCTGAATCCTGTGCTCACACTTCCAATTCAAGCCTCTCCCCTGGGCACAAAATGACAAGATTTTCACTCCCTATCATGGGCAGCTGAGGCTCACAGAGGCCCAGAACATGAGCAAGGGAGTCTGGGACAGGACCAGACTCTAAACCAGGCGCACATCTCTGAATTGTATTTTGGCTCCTCTCAAATGTTCTCCCCTACTCTCTGAGCTCCTGGGTGCTTGTAGGTCTTCAGACTGTCAACCTGGAGGGTGTCTGTAACTCTTCCACTATCCTGTACACCACTGTGCACCACCACCTGTTAGGTCTGGAGGGTGCAGCTGTCACATGTTCTGACTGAACCATTCATCAGTTTCTAGGCAAGTTGCCTTGGAGAGGTGACTAGGAGTCCCCTTGGCTTTTGCCATCTCCCTCATGATACCAAGTTTCCTTTGTGTGCATCTTGGCCTCCTCTGAATCCCAATTTCATTCAAGACTCTTTGGTGTCATATCTTGTTGTCCTCTTGTTTTAATGTCTTTCAGAACAGTCAGAGAGAAAGAGCCACAAGACGTGTCATCCTCCTTCCACCCTGCCCCCAGTTTATTGTTCTGGTTCAGGGGCTGCATCTGGTGATGGGTGATGGCTCCCTTGCCCCTCCTCTCCTCCTCTCCCAAGGCTTCACACACGCTAGGCAGGAGCTCTCCATCACCGAGCTACTGCCCTCTCTTTCTTTTTCTTATATCCATTGCCATCCAAGGTTTTGGGGTTTTAGGCTAAGTTTCTTCCACTCACTGGTGAAGAGAGATTCTCTTCACAAGGATGATGGGGTGACATGAGGGAAAAGAAATCTTTATTTCTTTTCATAGATGGCAGTGCTCTGGGGGCTGGGATGTGTGATGATCCTTGGTCCTCACACCCAGCTTATGCTGGAGGACACCCAGGCACATTCTTGAATCTTGTATCTCCCTTACTGGCTTCAGTTAATGTGACTCACTTTTATTCACTCATTCAGCAACATTAGCCACTCTGCTCCATCTCTCTTGTGCCAGGACCATTTCTGGGCACTGCGTGACAATATGTACCAGGCTCTGTTCCTAACTTCAGGGAGCTTCCCTGCTTCTCTGGAGGAGGCAAACACACCTGGCAAACTGAAGTACATCCATGTGCTAGGATGGAGTTCATGAAGGGCGTGGTGGGAGAGCAGAGGAAGAAGGTCCTTGATCTAGACACGGACTAGGGTAAAGCCCAGTGTTCTTTCTAGAAGCTGTTACATTCCTGGCCTGAGGCAGGAGAAGACAAGGGGAGCCAGCAGGGATGGAGTTAGCCTGCAGTGGAGCCTCTGGCCAGGAAGGGGAGTGAGAAGCCTCGAATGTAGCATTCACACTGTTTTTCTTTCTTCTGGAGAGCTGCCACATGCCGCCACAGAGAGCATTTCACGGGTAGATGCATATTATCGAAATGTGTTTATCTAGGAAACCAGAGCCCAGACCCAGCATCTGTTTTGCAGCACAGCCCTGAGTGCAGTCCAATTTTCCAGTTGGGTTAATAAAAATAAAACTTGGGAAGCTGTGGGCTGACTGCATCAGGGTTGAGTCCTGGCCTTATGCGGGGTCATGGATCCATTGTGGACAACCTTGCCCAGGGAGGGAGGAGCAGTCGGCCAGCTCTGAGGAACACACCACACGGAAGAATGATGGCTTCGGATTTTCTCTGTCTCAACCTGACAAGAGTTGATGGAACCCTTACTGTGGCCAAAGCACCAGGGTGAGGTGTGGGGTGCAGATGAGGACCAGGACCTGGGCTGAGATGTGTGGGGCAGGACTAGGAAGCTAGAAGGACCAGCAGGACATAGGCTTGTTAATATTCACTCCTTTGAAATGGTCAGGAGGGGATGGATCAGAGTCCTCAACCTCAAACTCAGTTTTAAAAGCCAGCTTTGGGGTGGGGTGTTGGGGGAGGGATGGCTCACCTGGTAAAGTTACTACTCTGAATCTCAAGGACCTGAAACAATCACCAGCACCCATATAAAAAGCTGGACATGGTGGTGCACACTTATATCCCAACACTTGGTGGTGAGTGGGGGCAGGGGTAGGAAGATCTCTGGAACCTGCTGGTCAGCCAGCCGGGATGAATTGTTGAGCTCTAGACCAATGAGAGACCCTGTAGCAAAAAGAAGATAGATAACACCGGATGAACGACAGACTAGGTTGTCCTCCAGCCTCTACACACATAAACGCATGAGTGCGTGAGCAATCAGCTTAAAAAGGCTTTAACTCAGAAGGTCCCAGGTTTCAGGGAGACTTGAAACGCAGAACTGAAAACACCCAGGCTCTCTGCTCCTCCTGTCTCCCAGGTTCTGTGTTTCCTTTCCCTACCCCACTCCTTGCAATGGGTTTTCCACTCTCCAGATGGCTCAGTGGAGAATATGATTATCCCCAGCTTTTGAGTCCTCTCTCTCTTGATTTTTTTCTTCCCTTATCCCTAATTACTTGGGGAAAGGTGTTAATGGGCCCTATTTGAAATGTGGACAGAATCACTCTTGGTAACATCAGCTATGGCAAGGGTTCAGAGTCACATATATAAACATGGCTTAGGGGAGCTCGCCCCAAGGCACTGTGCTGGTGTGTGTGTTCTCATTCACACAAAGTGCTTATGAGTAAAACACATTGCAAACAGCTTCACTCTCACCTGACCATACCCTTTTGAAAGGGGGACAGGGTAGGGAAACAAAGGTTACTTTGTTAGAGTCAGGAAGGCTGACCCTGGGCTCCTGCCTCTCAGCCTGGTGCTCTTTCTACTACACCCTGTTCCTCTGGTCCTGATGTGAAGCCAGTGATTGTGAAATAGACTGCCTAGTGGCAGTCCCCTGAGAGTAGCTGAAGACTGAGCAGCGCTGATTAAAGATAATTTTACTGGCGGAACTTGGAATGAGCTGAAAGCCAAACCCCAAGGTTGTGGCCATTGTGACCCTTGGGGGAAACTTTCAGAAAGCATATGTCATAGGCCCCAGCAGGGTGGTCTCTCACAGGGCACAGGGTGTGTGGGTGAGGATGGACCCTCAATCTTGTTGGCAAAGCCTGAATCTCAGTTCAAACTATGGAATTTGAGTCATGGAATGGGGCTTGGGGAGAATCCTTCCCTCCTCTGGGGATGGAGAAAAGGATCCCCAAAACAAGCCAGAGAGAGCCCATTTCTAAAGGATCCAAGGGGAAAGGGACTTCATGTCTCTTTAGACAGCCTGAAACCTAGTGTCTCAGTGATCTTGTGTGGTGAAGAGACACTATGACCATTGCAACTCTCATTTTTTTAATAATTTATTTTTTATTTCTTCAAGTTACATCTCAATCACAATCCCCTCCCTACTCCCCCTCCAGTCCCACACTTCCACCCTCCTCCCCCTCACCCCCCCCCCCCCCCCCCCCTCCCTTTTTTTTTTTTTTTTTAGTTTAAGGTATTTCTTTTTCCCCCCAACAGCTCTCCCTTTCAGTCCAAAAAATGGTTCTTTTTCTTATAACTATAAATACAATACAAAACAACAGAAATAAATAGGCCACAATTATAAGAGTTATATGGCTTAGCATACATTCCCAATGTCCAGTCCAGCAGATAAGTCAACAGCCTAGCTCTGCCAAGACAGGGTAGGTAAGTCCTTCATAATTTCTGCTCTACAACCAATGTCTGTCAGAGAAATGGGGCCAAATGGCTGAAGATTGATGCTGTAATGTATGGAGAGAAAATGGGAACCGTCCAGGCAGCCACTGGTATGTCATTCTTTAGTTTTGGAAGCTGCAGGCCCTGCACTTCCTATATAATCAGATATATTTATCCCTCTCAGGTCTCTGAGGTGTTTGAAGAATAGATAGCTAGAGTCTCATAGTTAAATTTTGAGTTGTTTAGGAATCAAGAGGTTGTTCTGGATCTAAGAAGATATTTTTAAAATTATGAGGCAAGTTAGTATGAAAGCTGAGTTAGATATAGAACTTTAAACACATGGAGATGGTTAGATAGTAGAATGTTAAAGTCAGGTGCAACTCTCATTTTTTAAAAAAGCATTTAACTGAGGCTTGCTTACAGTTTCAGAGGTTCAGTGCATTATCCCCATGGTGGGGAACATGGTCACACAGACGGACATGATGCTGGAGAGGTAGCTGAGAGTTCTACATCTGGATCCACAGGCAGCAGGCAGAAACAGACACTGGGCTTGGCTTGGGCTTTTGAAACCTCAAAGTGGCACACTTCCTCCAAGAAGGCTACACCTCCTAATCCTTTCAAATAGCGCCACTCCCTGATGACTAAACATTCAAATCTATGAGCTTATGGGAGGCACTCTTATTCAAACCACCACACTTGCTGAGCAATGACATTGGTCTTATTCCTCTGTCTTGGGGTGGGGTATAAAGCTAACATTTCCCAGGTTGCTGTCTTTGGCATGTTTACTTTGTATCTGTTTCTCTCTTTCTCCAGCACCTAGCAACTGGAGCTACTCTTACCTCAGTCTGGAGCCCATCCTGACAGTGGGTTCATCTGTATTCCACTGGAAGACTCATCATAAGGGACACCTGGCTGAGTGCACTCAAGTCTTCCCCGCCTTGATGTGAAATGTACCCAGCAGCCTGCACTTGCTATGTTTCTCTGAACTCAGCCAGTTTGGGCTTCCATGCCCACTTGCAATCTTTGTGTCTGCTACCTGCCAGGCAGCACAATGCAGCTTCTCCTGGCTCTATGACTCCCCTCCTTTCTGTCATTGCTGTCAACTGGCCTGGGTGTCAGTGTTAGTTACTTTTATACCACTGTGACCAAATCCCTAATAGAAGCAGCTTATGGGAAAAGTTTCCTTTGACTCTCAGTTCAGGGGATATAGTCCATCATGGTGGGAAGGTATGGCTGAAGTAGCTTGGCCATGGTAGTAGAAACTCACAGCACAACTTGTTCACATCTTAGTACATCAGGAAATAGAGATCTTAGGTCCAATGCAGGACCCAAGAGGCTTATAACCACAGCTAGGCCATGTGTATCAAAGATCTTATCACTCCCCCAAAGAGCACTACCGGCTGGGGACCAAGTGTTCAAACACACGGACCTGTGGGAGACATTTCAGTCTTAAACCACAGCCCTGATGTCAAACAGACATGCAGTTTGAATACTCTGCCCCCGCAGTGTGCCGCTGGGCTGGACTTGCAGCTCAGGTTCAGCTAAGCTCCTCCCACTCTCTTTCACTCCTTCCAGCCCTACATACTTGTCCCATGAGTTCATTCTCTGTTTACTTTTTTTTATTTTTAACTTCATCATGTACACTGATGTTACGGTTTGATTCTGAAATGTCCCCTGCTGCTATAATTCCTTTCGAGGGGAAGACATAAGCAAAGTCCACCCTTCTCCTAAAACTAAGGACCAAACAACAAACTGAGGCACAATTCTGCCACAGTTCACTCTGGAGAACCAATGAATTTATTTAGCCTCCTTATAGAGCACAGGTGAGGGGATACTTACAGGGGTGTGGGTGCTCCTTCCCCAAGAGACCACATCTGAAAAACCTTACCCAGTAGGGATGAGGGCTTACCCAGAGCCACACAAGTGGAGCCCTTCTCACCTAGTGTGCCCCCCAATATACTCTCCACCCCCCCCACACAAGGTCATATACAATTAAGGCAGAGGGGCATACAGCAAATTGTAGAGAGTGGCTGGATTCTCAAGCTAGGGCCCTTTGTGGCCCTTCCCACCTCTGTCTCCATGAGGTAGGGGTGTGCGCGAGTGTGTGTGTGTGTGTGTGTGTGTGTGTGTGTGTGTGTGTGTGTGTGTAACTGTCAACAAGCCCAGCTTGGCTAATCCTTTACAGGAGGGTTCAGCTGAACTCCCCAAGATGATGGTTGCTTGGCTTCAAGGACAGTCACTAACGGCACCCCACAGGATCATATTTTGAATGCTTGGTCCCCAGCTCCTGGCACTACTTTGGAGGCTGTGAGAGCTTTAGGAGGTGAGGCCTACTTGGCACTAGTTATTTTCTCACCACTATGATGCATGCCTGGAACAACAAGGTAAGGGAGGAAGTGTTTATTTTGGATCACACTTTGAGGGGCAGTCCATAGTGCAGGGGAAGATATGGTGGCAGGAACATGAGGTGGCTGGTCATGTGTCATAGTCAGGAAGCAGAGAGGAATGATGGTGCTCACTGCAGACTATGAGACAGTGTTGTCCATATTTAGGGTAGATCTTCCTGTTCTAGAAATATCTTCATAGATTCATCAAGAAGTATGTTTCTAAGATGATTCTATATACAGTTAAGGGGTTAGTGAGATGGCTTAGTGTGTATAGGTGCTTGCTGCCAAGCCTGAAGACCTGCGTTCGGTCTCTAGGACCCACATGGCATAAGGCAAGAACTGACTCCCACCTTGATGTGAATGGTCTCTGCCACATGCTTCCACACTGCCATGAACTGAGCCAGGCTACTATGCCTTCTCTACCATGATGGATGAAACCCTCTGAAACTGTGAGCCAAAATATATCTTTCCTCCCTTATGTCGCTTCTGTTCTATATCCTGTCACAAAGAAATGAAAGTCTATATAAGTGAAGTCATTAAAAACATTGTGCAAAGTCAAAGTTTCTATATTTGTGTTCATTCTTCACTTAAGTTTTAGAACACTACTATAACTGAGCAACAAAACAACACAATAGCAAGTAATGATTATAGTCCTAACTTACTCACTCACTCTTGCATGTAAAATGCCAGCAGGCCATGGTATTCTTCAATTAGCAACTGAGGAATGTGAACACCTTATATCCTAGTTTGCCTTCTGTTGCTGTGAGAAACTCCATGACCAAAGCAACGTGGGGAGAAAGTGTTTTTCTTCTTGCATTTTACAGTCAATCATCAAGGGAAGCCAAAGGAAAATTCTAGAGGCAGGAACTGAGGCAGAAGCCATGAAAGATCACTGCTTACTGGCTTGCTTCTAGTCTCATATTCAGCTTCCTTTATTTCTTTTTTAATGTTTATTTATTACATCAGGTTACATCTTCATCACAGTGCCCTCTTTCCACCCCTCCCAGTCCCACCCTCCCACCCTCTACCCTCTATCCTTTCCATCCCACTCCTCTGGAGTGCAGTGTCCCTACGTAACAGTCCCCCACCCCAGTTCAGCAGTCATATGAGGGCCAAGAGCCTCCTCATACACTGGGGGCCTACAAGGAAGCACCACTAGGGCAAAGTGTCTCATTGACAGGTAACAAAGTCTATGTTCCTGTTCCCTTTGGTGCATTGGCTCTAGTATAGTTATCCTGTACTATATGGCTAAAATCCAATTATCAGTGAATAGATGCCATGTGCATCCTTCTGAGCCTGGGTTAGCTCACTCAGGATGAGCTTCTCTAGTTCCATCCATTTGGCTGCAAATTGCATGATTTCGTTGTTTCTGATGGCTGAGTAGTATTCCATTGTGTAGATGTACTACAGTTTTTTTTTTTTTTATCTATTCCTTGGTTGAGGGACATCAGGGTTTTTTCCAGTTTTTAGCTATTACAAATAAGGCTGCTATGAACATAGATGAGGAAACATCCTTGTGGTTTGGTGAAAAATCTTTTGGATGTATACCCAGAAGTGGTATGGCTAGGTCTTCAGGTAGAGCTATTTCACGTTTTCTTTCTTTCTTTTTTTTTTTTTAAAGATTTATTTATTATGTATACAGTGTTCTGTCTGCAGGTATATCTGCAGGCCAGAAGAGGGCACCAGATTTCATTATGGATGGTTGTGAGCCACCATGTGGTTGCTGGGAATTGAACTCATGACCTCTGGAAGAGCAGCCAGTGCTCTTAACCGCTGAGCCATCTCTCCAGCCCTATTTCACATTTTCTAAGATATCTCCAGACTGATTTCCATAGTGGTTGTTCAAGTTTGCACTCCCACCAGCAATGAAGGTGTGTTCCCCTTTCTCTGCATCCTCACCAGCATGTGCTGTCATTTGAGCTTTTGATCTTAGCCATTCTGACAGGTGTGAGATGGAATCTCAGTCATCTTGAGTTGCATTTCTCTGATGATTAAGGGTTCAGCTACCTTTCTTATAAGACCTAAAACCACATGCCCAGGAATGACACCAACTATAGTGATCTAGGCCCTCCTCTACCAATTGGCAACCAAGAAAATGCCCCATAGACCTGACAGTCTGATGGAGACAATTCCTCAACTGAGGTTCCCTCTTCCTAGGTGTCTCTGGTTTGTGTCAAGTTGAGAAAAACTAACCAGCACACCATCTCTAGGAAGATGCTCAAATGCTCATCATTTCCACACACCATCTGTAAGAAGAAGATGCTCATGACTTCTGCACACCATCTCTAGGAAGAAGATGCTCCTGACTCCTGCACACAATCT
>CAJQZJ010001826.1:11356134-11388677 GCA_907164525.1 Lophiomys imhausi | reverse complement strand
TGACTCCTGCACACTATCTCTAGGAAGATGTTCATCACTCCCACACAGCATCTCTAGGAAGAAGATGCTCCTGACTCCTATATGCTTTCCCACTATAGTGTCACTGTTCTCAGTTTGGATCAAAGACCACCTATTCTGCTTGCCATCTCACCAGTCTTTTCTACTTCCTTTTCCGGAGGAAGGAGTTTTCTAACAAAGACAGTGTATCAGAAGAGATCCATTCATGCGATTTTTACTTTGTACTAGGTGATTATTTAGCTCCATATGACAGATAATATGCCAGCACACCTCCATTTAGCACAGACTTGAGGTTTCCATGTTTAACAATCA
This sequence comes from Lophiomys imhausi, assembly GCA_907164525.1. Lineage (NCBI taxonomy): Eukaryota > Metazoa > Chordata > Mammalia > Rodentia > Muridae > Lophiomys > Lophiomys imhausi. The sequence continues at coordinate 11,388,347 of CAJQZJ010001826.1, read as the reverse complement.
GACCAGGACAAGAGGTGATGGCTGAAGTTTGATTGCTAAGAGTGGACACTGTCAATGGAAACACACACGCGTTCAGTCAGCTGTGTGTCCATCCACATGACAAGGTCCTATTGGTGAAAACACCACAGCCCTGACCTAACACCATGATATCTCCTGGCTCCAGGCCTGGTTCTTGGTCTCCTTCTGGCCATTTTTAACACTTTTTTCTTTTTTGGTCAATTTGTGTGTCCTAGTTTGATTTTTACTGCTATGATAAAACCCCATGACCAAAAATAACTTGAGTAGGAAAGAGTTTATGTCAACTTACAGTTTATAGTCCATCATGAAGGGACATCAGGGCAAGAACTAAGGGCAGAAACTCAAGGCAGGAACTTGATGGCAGGAACTGAAGCAGAGACTATAGAAACACTACTTAACAGCTTGCTCAGTTTGCTTCTTATACACCCTACTGCCCAGGAATGGCACTGCTCAAAGTGAGCCTGGCCCTTCCACATCAATCTTCAGTCAAGAGGCCTACCTAAAAGTAAATCTAATTATGGCACTTTCTCAATTGAAGGTCTCTCTTCTCAGACAATTCGAACTTGTAGTAAGTTGATAAAAATTCCCAATAGACAGTCTTTGGGAATCTCCTCTCAGTCTTCCTTCCTTCCTTTCTTTCTTTCTTTTTTTTTTTTTTTTTTGATGGTTAAGCATTTCCTGTTTAATGTTTCATTCTCTGGCTTATATACAGAACCAAATGGGGGATTTCCACATGGGCCAATCACATTAAAGGTCATCCTATCACACCACATAGCACAGGCCTGGTAACATGGTGATCATGCACTGATCACAAGTGTGGAAGTCTTGCTCACCCAATCAGCTGTACCCACGATCGGACTTCAGCTCCGTTTTGGCATCTTCTGGCTGGCGCCATCCTAGATATCTCCCACAAGTTAGCTTTCATTTTCCCAGAAATGAGGCATTTCTCATAAGTCTCCATTTCCTGGGTCCCCACATCTCCCCGTTTTATTTATTTAAACAACAGCGAGATAGGGAGGGGGAGAGGCTCACAGAGAAAGAGACCAGCCTCTTGTCCATTGCTCAGCAGCAGCAAAGTGAGAGAACAGGGAGGGACCGCTGCTCATCATCCTTTATGAGTGCTCATCATCCCTCAAAGGTCTCACATGACCGCATTGAGGGCCTTGTTAATCCAAGGGTTGTGGGGGACCCCATTAGGGAGAACCTCCTTGATCACCTGAGCAAGCAATACCAGCTTGTGACTTAGTTGTAAATGTTGTTGATGGTACCTCAGTATAGACCCAAAACTATTAAAGCATAAACAGAACCAACCTCCTCAGCAGTCAGGTGAGCACGAGAAACCATGAAGTCGGCTGACCCAGACATCTTGAAGGAAGATGGTAGTGGGGATAATCAGAACCCTAGTATCATTGAATTTTATAACGTCATTAAGCAGCACGTTTGACATTTGTGAATAAGGTCCCTTCATATATGTAGACAAATTAGCAATCATGGCAGTAGCATTAACTCCATAAGTGGTCTGACACATATGTACGTATTAAGGATTACAGAGATGATGCAACAAGGTGAGTCTATGAAGCTGTTCCGTTAAAAGGTCAATCTCTTGTTGTAGCCCAGGGCAAGTTGTTGTTGTTGTTGTATCCCAGAGACATCATGGGTGACCATCTGTAGGGTTTGAGCCATAGTGGTGGTTTGTGTCAGGGCCACACCAAATATGGTCGCAGTTAAGGCAGAGTCAGCATTTGTGGGTTTGAGATGATACCCAGATATTCCATTCTTGCCTGTGGGATTTGTAACCTTCCAATCAACAGCCAAACCAGGCATACCAGCATCATGTCTGGCTTTGGAGCTTGCCTGAACTCCCCTCACAGCACCTGGCAGCAGTGGTCAGACCATATCACACCGAAGCATTCAAAGTTGCTCCCTTTCTTTCTTTTTAAGGTTTTTTTTGAGACAAGATTTCTCTGTGTAGCCCTGGTTATCCTGAAACTCACTCTGTAGACCAGGCTAGCCTTGAACTCACAGAGATCTGCCTGTCTCTGCTTCCTGAGTGCTGGGACTAAAGGCATGTGCCACCATGCCGGGCCAATTACAGACAGTTTCCAAACTGCCATTTGGGTGCTGGAATTTGAACCCAGGTCCTTTGGAAGAACAGCCAGTGCTCCTAACCACTGAGCCATCTCTCCAGCCCCTCAGTATTCTTTCTATCTCAGCCTTTACATCTGTCTTTAAGAGGGATCAATATTTTCCATGACCCTGGTACTTCATGCACACAAACTGAATTTCTAGAACCATTCCCAATTATTTCTGAAGTCCAAGTTTGGATTCCACTGTTTCAGCAGTTGGCCAGTATACCACAGCTCCTTTATTACCACCATAGTGTTCACATTTGTCATAAATCACATTCTTTGCACAGCCAATCTTGTTGCATCCTTGTATGAGTCTGAGGTTATTGAAGTTCACACACATAATTACTTCTCTTTTCTCTCTGCATTCTCTCCCCACCTCCTCCAGAAAACATCAAAAATGCCCTCAAGGGATATCCCAATGCCACCATCTCTCCCCCCAGATTACCTATTTGCCTCCTTTGTTACACAATTCTGTTGGTATCAGAGACAACATGTTAGCTTGGGGAGAGGGGACCTTTTCAGCTCTTCCTTGGTGGTGTTGGGTTTGATTTCCCACACATCATAGTAACTCATTTTTTTTTTCACTGTGTTCTACAACTCATGAGTGGACTAGGCATGATAAGGGAATGTAGTCATGTGCAGCTCAGGAAGCTACCATCACCTGCCTCCCACTGAATATTCCAGAAAGTTCCATGTGAGTTCATTCTAATAACATCTGGTACAGACTGAGTTGCCTTCTCTATTGTGTTGAGCTGTACCCAACATTCATCTCCCCTTTTCACTTTTGTCCCTTCCGTTGGTTGCATGATTCATTGGGAATCCCTAGATAACAAACCTTCCCCTCTGGAATTTGTCCCTGCTGTTCCAAGGAAGGGTGCTGATATTGCAAAACCAAGTTTGTCATGTAAACATGTCCCAGAGCATTGTGGGTCATCAGCTCATCAGCCGGTGATCCAGCCAAGTCCAAGCAGTTCTCTGCCCCCAGTGAAGCATGAGGAAGCGGGCGGCATTCCTCGGCCATTTGGTTTTCATTTTCCATCTCATCATTCAGGGAGGTATTTCCTGAGTGCGCTCATGGGTGAGTTTTCTCAGCCAGGGGCTGAAATGACATTGTCCACTTTTCTGAAATGGGTCTCCAAACTTCCTGTAGGTAGAGTTTGTTCTAATTACTCCCCATTTCTTAGACATGGTTTCCATCACTTGATGGTCAAAGCTAAAACTATCCCATCCAGCCATCATTCATCCATCCACCCATCATCCATGCATTACTTACAGACCATCCATCCGATATCCATCCGTCACTCAGTCCTTGCCCTTTTATCCACCCATCAAGGAAGGTTCTCTGCCAGTATCTGAGATAGAAAGTCAGAATGTGGTGTGAGAGATGGTTTCTTCTTTCAAGAAATCTTGTCCCCACTGACCCCAGTTCTGTCCCCCAGTGCTCTCTGATGTGCCTACCTCCAATCCATACTCATGAGAAGCAATAGTAGGGAGATTGACAAGGAACATACAAACATGATTATTGTTTTTTTTAAATGTGTTAAGCACAAGTTGGCTAAATGCTATATAGGAGATAAATGGGATTGCAAAAGAGATCAGTAAGTTAGGAGGAAGGACCTACTTTGGAAGAGTGTCAACATATGCTTTCTGAGGAGGTTGAGATCTAAGAATCCACTAGAGGATCAAAAACATAGTCACACAGAAGGAAAAAAAAATATTAGCACCTGGGTGTGATATACAGCTAAAATCCCAATACTTCGGTGGTTGAGGCAAGAGGAACAGGAGTTCAAACTCATTCTAGGTGAAGTAGTATTTGTGGTGAGCCTGAGTCACATAGTGAAACACCATCTTTAAGAAAGCTAAGGCTCAGGGGCTGGAGAGATGGCTTAGCGGTTAAGAGCACTGGCTACTCTTCCAGAGGTCCTGAGTTCAATTCCCAGAACCCACATCGTGGCCCACAACCATCTATAATGTGGTCTGATGCCTTATTCTGACATGCAGGTGTACCTGGAGATAGAGTATATACATTAAATAAATAAATCTTAAAAGAAAAGGAAACCAGTAAGCTAAGGCTCTGAGGGAGTAAATAAAATGTGTTACAGAAATAAAATGTGTTGAAGAACAGCCCATGAAAGAGTAGAATGAAGTGAGGTGAAGGGGAGGAATTCAAGAGTCACAGCTGAGGCAAAAAAACTACAGTAAGATGAATATGAGAATATGGCAAGGAAGTTTCAACTAAAATGGCTGAAGTCAAGGTCTGTGGGGAAGTAGATGGTGGCTTGATCTCATCTCACTGGAGATGCTGCTGAGTGTAGAACAGGAAGTCCAGTTTAGGGAATATCATGCCTGACTCCCAAGTTATTTGAACCAGAAGTCATTCTATGGAGGTAGCAAGCAGGGGAGCTTTGCAGTGGGGCCAGGCATTCAGAGATCAGCTTCGGCTGATATCTTTCGGACACTCAAAAACCATCCGAGATTTGACAAAGAAGCCAAAACCATACAATGGAAAAAGGACAGCATCTTCAGCAAATGGTGCTGGTCCAACTGGATGTCGACATGTAAAAGAATGAAATTAGACCCATACTTATCACCTTGCACAAAACTTGAGTCCAAGTGGATCAAAGACCTTAACATAAGGCCGAACACACTAAATCTATTAGAAGAGAAAGTGGGGAAAACCCTAGAACTAATTGTCACAGGTGACAACTTCCTGAACAGAACACCAACAGCTCAGGATCTAAGCCCAACAATCAATAAATGGGACCTCATGAAACTGAAAAGCTTCTGTAAGGCTAAAGACACTGTCATTCGAACAAAACGGCAACCTACAGATTGGGAAAAGATCTTCACCAACCCTATATCTGACAGAGGGCTAATATCCAAAATTTACAAAGAACTCAAGAAATTAAATGCCAAGAAACCAAATAATCCAATCAAAAAATGGGGAACAGAGCTAAACACAGAATTCACAAAGGAGGAATCCCTAATGGCTGAGAGACCTTGAAGAAATGCTCAGCATCCTTAATCATCAGAGAAATGTAACTCAAGATGACTCTGAGATTCCACCTCACACCTGTCAGAATGGCTAAACTCAGAAACTCAAATGACAGCACATGCTGGGGAGGTTGTGGAGAAAGGGGAACACTCCTCCATTGCTGGTGGGAGTGCAAGCTTGTACAACCACTATGAAAATCAGTCTGGTGATATCTTAGAAAACTTGGAATAGCTCTCAGCCATACCACTTCTAGGTATACATTCAAATGATTCCTCACCAAATCACAAGGATGTTTCCTCATCTATGTTCATAGCAGCCTTATTTGTAATAGCTAGAAACTGAAAACAACCCAGATGTCCCTCAACCGAGGAATGGATTTTTAAAAAAACTGTGGTACATCTACACAATGGAATACTACTCAGCCATCAGAAACAACGAAATCATGCAATTTGCAGCCAAATGGATGGAACTAGAGAAGCTCATCCTGAGTGAGCTAACCTAGACTCAGAAGGATGCACATGGCATCTATTCACTTATAATCAGATTTTAGCCATATAGTACAGGATAACTATACTACAACCAATGCACCATAGGGAACATGAACATAGACTTTGTTTCCTGTCAATGAAACACTTTGCCCTAGTGGTGCTGCCTTGTAGGCCCCTGATGTATGAGGAGGCTCTTGGCCCTCATATGACTGCTGAACTGGGGAGGGGGACTGTTACTAGGGACACTCCACTACACAGGAGTGGGATGGAAGGGATAGGGGGTAGAGAGTGGGACTGGGAGGGGTGGAAAGAGAACTCTATGATGGAGATGTAACCTGAAGTAATAAATATTAAAAAAAAATAAAAACAAAAACAAAACCATCTGAGAATCTCCACCTGAGAGGCAAAGGGGGAAACACTAAGTTGATACCAAAGAGCTGCAGGCTGGAGGTATGCTCGTTGAGAAGAGGCAGGACAGACAGCCTTCTCATCCCATCCCCACAAACTCAGCCCTAGAGTCCAGGCCCTGCAAACTTCCGGGAACACAGGGCTCAGGGGTTACTGTTCTCTGCCGCTCTTCTCATCCCAGGATCCCTGTAGCCTCAGGACTGCTGGCAAGAGATGACTTTGCTAGGGCAGGGGAATTTTCCCTCCTCCAGGGGACTAGCTTTTCCGAGGATTGTTCTAAATTCCATTGGTGAGTCCTTTCTCTGTCCTGGAAACAGCTCCTCTTTATGTAAGCCCTCTCAGAAAGTGACGAATCCTGGAAGAATTCTTCAGTGTTCAGATGTACCCCAGGCAGAGGGTACTGGAGGCAAGAACAGAGGATGTGTGGGCCACGGGAGGAGCTGTGCCCCTCCTCCCAACTAGAGTTGGTGACTCAGAGGCCACCTGCAGCCATTTTCCAGGCAGAAAGGGGACGTTGGAAAAGGAAGGGACTCATTACTTCTGAGGGGTAGGAGAACACAGTGTGCCTCTCTGACTTCCAGGTCAGGAACAATTTCTTGCTGAGCATTCTAAATTTGCTTACAGGATGAGCTCAGAGGACCTGGGGTTCTTGTTGCCACCATTCTTGGCATTAGAGGACACACTGGGGAGGGGCAGAATCCTTTATGATTAGTCTCTGTTTACTAAACACAGAGATCCCCAAGCAACTTCTTCAGGGAAGAAGATGCCACCTCCTGATTGTAGGTAATTACTTGGACAGGGTCTCTCTCTCTCTCCCCACCTTATGGGATCCCAATTATAGATAAGAGACAATAGTGCTGGCAATAGTTGTAGAATGTTGCTGGAAGGATAGAGAGATGGTAAGATGTGGAGACAGGAGGATCACTAAGAGTTTGGGGCTAGCCTGGGCTATATAGTAAGTTCAAGAATAGCCTGGGCTACAAAGTGCAACTGCCTTATTAATAACCAACGAAACAAACAAAACAAAAAATAATACAAACATCAACTTGTAGAGATGGCACTTGGTGACCTTCTCCTTCATAAACCTTTCTCTCATCCTCAGCTACTGAAGGTGAACTTGGGGTTAAGCCCAGTCCTACCTCTAAGGATGAGGCAAGACAAAAGAGACAGAAAATTTAGGCATGGGCTTTTCTGGCTATGTTGCAGCTCAGGAATGGTGGGCCCTAAATCACTGTATGGAAGAATCCACCACTTCCCTTTTCCTTTCTTAATCTCATGGGTGCTCTCTCTTGTTGACAGATACCAAATCCAGGTCCTCACATTGTGAGCTGCCTCCTCTTAGGAGTCTTACAGAGTTAGGACACGTCCCCTGGACCAACATTTAGTGACTGCCTGAGTTCTTCAGTCCATGTTTGGTATGCTTCTACTACTTCTCTGCTCTCCCTTCCAAGTTTGCCATGGTCCTGCTTGCTCCTTGCCACTCTCCCGTATGCCCCCTCCGGAGCTCTACCTCTGCTGGCTCCTTTCCTGAGATGCTTTCCTCTCTCAGCTTCCAGGCCTGCTTCCCACCTCCTTTCAAATGCCACCTTAACTGTAGCCTCTGTGCACCTTATAGTAACTAGACCCTCTTCACCTGCCCCTCTGTGTTCAGTCCCCTTGATAGACTCAAAGTTTCTCTGAGCTTTTTCTCAACACAGAAAATGTTAGATAGTAATCTGTGTGTTGCCTGATTCCCCTGCTTGGATACAATTGTTTCCTTCATTGCTGCATTCCCAGTACCTAGAAGAAAGCTTGGCTCATGCTCACATTCAATAAATATTTGTTGGATGAGTAAGTGAGTCACTGCATGCTATGAAAATCGAGGTCTTAGTGACTGGTTTGTTCTGATATGTAATCTTCAATGTGAATGTTTGTCATTTGTGTCAACATTTTTTTTTAATCAAATCCGTTTTCTAATAGCATTGTCCTGTGTGTGCAAGGGACCTTGTCAGCACTAGGCATGAGCCAGGCTAGGCTGTTCCTGGAAGGAAGTCAAGGAGCAGATGCTCAACCTGGTACCCAGGGCCCTTGATGTCCTCCGAGTACTCGCTGCTATGGAGGGAAGCTAAGGTTGCACCCTTGTTTGTGGGTGAAGTAGAAGAGTGTATTAAGTAGGTTATCCAGAGGGATAGAACTGTGTGTGTGTGTGTGTGTGTGTGTGTGTGTGTGTGTGTGTGAGAGAGAGAGACAGAGTAAGAGAGAGAGAGGAGAGAAAGAGAGAATTAGATGTCTGAGTAATACAGAATGCTTATGTATGTGTTCATCTCCTAGGGATTTTCAGAAGGAGAGATTTGCTTCAAGAAGTTGACATATGTCATTGTGGAAGTTGACATGTTGACATGTCTGTAGTTTTAGTTTTCAGGCCAATCTGGTAGGGTGGAGATGGAAACAGTCTCTCTGTCAAAATCTCAAGGCCAAACTCCTTCTGCTCTAAAAACTTAGTCTTTGCTCCTAGAGACTTTGGCTCATCAGATAAGGCCCACCACATGATGCCATGTGATCTGCTTTATCCGAAAGTCTGCTAGTTTAAAGATTCATTTATTTATGTTATGGGCATGAGTATTTTGCCTGTATGTATATATGTGGACCATGTATGTGCTTGGTACCTGAGGATGTCAGAATAGATCATTGGATCCCATGGAACTGGAGTTACAGCCATGTGTGAGCTGCCACGTGGGTGCTGGGAATTGAACCTGTGTCCTCTGAAGAAGCAGCTAGTGCTCATAACTGCTGAGCCATCTCTCCAGACCTGAGTCTGCTGATTTAAATGCTAATCTACCTCTACAGTAACATCCAGGCTGGCATCTGAGCCAACTGGACTCCATTCCCTAGCTTACAGAACTAACTGCCTTGGGGGCCCAGCCTGGCAGCAGTGTACAAGGGAGTGGTGTCATGGCAGTTGCAGTGTGTTAGAATTAGGAGTTGCTGCTGAGGTCCTTCTGGGGCAGTGACATCAGTCTTCAGGAGGATCTAGGAAAGAATGAAGAACTTCTGTGTGGTTCTCGATTAACCCCTTGTGTAGGCCCATTCAAAGCCCACATCCCTCAGGCTGGAAGTCATAACCCATAGGGAATGGAAGTCAGAGAAGCCAGAGGGTGCCTGGCTGCCCATGGGCTGCTGTGTACAGAGGACTGGGGACAGCCAACACCTGAAGGTCACTCAGAGCTCAAGGGTAGGCTAAGTAGAAACAGGGATGTAGGAGGGTGGACTGGAGTCTGCACTCATAAAGAGGGCTGCTCACAGCTGGTTCCTCTTGGTGACCTTGTCCTGAACACACTGGGGCTGTCCTGCAGGCTACTCATCTTCTATGACTTCCCAAAGAGTCAGTCACTTCCTCCCTGGTGTCCTCTGCCCCTGTACTAGTCTCCTCAAAGTACTTTCCAGGCTGTATTGAGGGTGCTGATGTCAGCTTAAGACCCACCACTTCCAAGAGACTGTGACTTCTTAGGAACTGACATGCCTCTCTCTCATCCTTGGGTCGCTCAGGCCTGGCACAACTAATTCCAGACCTCTGTGGATGTTGAATAGCAAGGCCCTGAATGAGACACTCCTGCCTGGGTGTCTGGGACTCCACCAAAGAGCATGATGTAGAGAAGATGAGGTGGGAAACTGAATGTCTCCTGTCCTCCGATCCTTTTTTCTACTGTATGAATTTAAAGTGTCCAACATGATATTTTATATCAAAACACCTCACAGTTTACATATTCATCAACTAATTAACATATCAATCATTCCCAGTCTCTCTTTCCTTCTCCTCCTTCTAACTTTAGATTAATACTTAAATCCTACTTTCTCAGCAAATTTTTAGTGTACCATATTGTTAACTACAGTCCTCATGGTGTACGTTAGATCTCCCTCTATTTGTCCCATAAAGCCACAGCTCTGTACCCTTTGACTCAAGCCCCCCAGCCACTCACTATTCTCCTGTTGCTATATGTCCATTGCTTACATTTGTTTTATTCAGAATGTGTGTGTATACCATAGTGAGTATGTGGTGGTCAGGGGACAATGTTTGGGGTCAGTTACCTCCTTCTACAAAGTGCCTTCTAGGAATAGAACTCAGGTCACCAGGCTTGATGGCAAGCACTCTGAACCAACTAAGACATCTTGCCGGCTCTATCTGTCCAATTTTTAAAAACAGGATCCCAATGTAACTGAAGTCAGGCAATATTTTTTCACTTGTGTGGTTTATTTCATTCAGCCCAATATCTTTTAAGTTTATCCATGTCATTTCAAATGACAAGATCTTTTAAAATGCTGAATAGTTCCATTGTATACACACACACACACACACACACACACACACACACATACACACACACACATTTTCTTTATCCACTCATCTGTGGATGAACACTTAAGTTGTTTCATTGTCTTGGATGTTGTGAGTAGTGGGCATGGGGATACAGGCATCATTATGAGGTGATAATTTCACTTCCTTTGGGTATGTACCCAGAAGGTGGCAAATTGGAGCCTATGGCAATTCTAGTTGTAATCTTTGGAAGCACCTCCACGTTGTTTCCCAGAGTGTTTGGACCATTTTTTTCTTTATTAGTAGTGTGCAAAGAGTCCCCTTTTCCCCAATTCCTTGCTCACATGTGCTGTCTCTTATCTTTTAGATATTAGCCACCCTGGAGGGTATGAGCTGGTACCCTACTGACGTTTTGATTGACATTCTCCTGATGATCAGTGATGGCAAGCACATTCCCACACACCTGTAGGCAATCTGTAAGTCCTCCTTTTGTTTCTCTTTGGCCATCTTGGCTTTCCCATCCCTCACTTCTACTGAAAAGTCTTTCCTGGCTATTTCATGCTGTGTTCTAGAAAAACGTTATAGGAAGGTCCAAGCCAGGCAAGGGTGGAAGATCTGCCAAGGCCCAAGTAGTCTCCCTGATAGCCATCTTACCATACTCAATCTGGGACTTGGTGGCTTCTAGTGTGGAGCAGGGTGGGGAGAATGGCTCATTGATAAGTGTTAGGAGGACTGTGGCTCAAGGGTCAGCAGGGAACACCTCAGGGTCCAATGGTCCCAGGATGTGCCACCATGCTGCCTACTGCCTATATTGCAGGAAACTCAGGACTGTCTTCAGAGATCCCAGTTATGAGATAAATACTTGCTAGTGCTGTCAGTCGTAGCTGTGACCAACCACAACTCTCTTTGTATCTATAGATGGGGACAGTCATGGGAGGATCAGTGTGAGGATGTTCTGAACAGTGCTTGTGTACATCTGTCCTTCACAGATGCTGGCTGTTCCTAAGACCAAAATGTCCTGGTCTCTGTCCTAGTTATTGTGTGTGTAGGGGGGATGGTATCAGTCAACATGTTTGACAAAACTAAGGATGAAATGTTCTAGTTGGGGTGGGCAGTAGCTCTTAGGACAGTAAGTTCTTAGCCAACCACGTGTGTTGACTTGACATTTGTTATATGGAGATGGTACAGTACATTGTGAGAGTCATTAAAAAAATTGGCCCCTGTTGCTACAAGGACAGATTGACTCAGCTCTTTATTGGGTACCAGTTGCATGTCTGTCTGTGTTCTAGACACTGGGGATACATGGTGATCCAGACAGCTTGCTTTCATGAAAATTCCGGGTCTTTTGTCTGATGTCCTGGCTTATCTTGCATGAACCTAGTTTTAGGATCTCCTAAACTAGAGGCCAAATGGCTTCTCTCTGTCCATCTTGGATGCTACATCAGTGTTGCTGGCCATAATTCAGTTCCTGTGGGGCAAATGCCAGGCTAAGCAGGAGCACTGCCAAGGCCTTTGGAGATAAGAGGCAGCCCTTATCTAGGAAAACACAGGGAAAGCTTAGCAGCCCGGGACTCCACTTGACTTGGATTATCTGCACCCATACCCTTCCTTCATTGTATTTGGCAACCTGGAACCCTTCCCCTGTATTGAGACATTTACACACTCCACTTCAAACAACAAAGTGAGTTGTTTCTCTTTGACAATCCTATGGCAATGTCTGATTTCCATTCAAACATATCCCCAAACATATCAGGGAATGGGAGGGAGGGTCCCATACTGCCTAAACTCATTTTTGGTGCATACACAGCAAGGCAAACTGTGTTCTCTGAGGGAAATAGGGAAAACCACTATTTACCATCTTATGCTTATGGATAAGGAGACTTCCATATGATTAAAGTCAGATAAATCATGGGAAAGGACATGCCTAGTGAACAGAGGCTTACATAATGGAGTACTCACCACTCTATGATCATGGCAACAAAGGTTTACATAATCTATGCTTGCCAATCAAAACAGAGAGCACTTATTCCCCATTCCCCATCAATCAACTCCTCCTCCTGAATCTGTAAAAGGCCTCAAACAATAGCCTGCTGCTCTTTTGGACATTCAGCCCAAGTGGTCTGCTGTCCCCTTGTAATGTGTCCTACACTTCCTATTTAAATAAAACTTCTTGCTGCTTTGCTGGTTGTATGTGCTCTTTCAGTTCTTCGAATAAGATGCCAAGAATTCGAAAATACCAGTCCAGACAACTAGCGACAACCAGCAACATGTCCACCCATTTCCCCTAGTTGGCTGTCCCCTACCTTGGGCTCTGGTCTTTGTCAGGGATGGGCTAACCCAGAGCCAAGTGTGGCTGGGCTCAGGGCTGTCTTCTGCTTCTCCTCTACATTGCTCTACAAGAATTCATTGACACTGAATTCCCTAGCCTTAATTTCAGGCGCCAGTGGGAGCCTTTCTGAGATTTCCCAGGTGCTGGTTCTGTCTCACTGTGTCCAGGTTTCTAATCCCCAGTCCCCTGCTTTGTCTCAGGGCTCAGGAGTGCAGGCTTGGCTCCTCTGCAGCAGGGAGTTGAAGATGATAATCTCCAGGATTCCCAGATGGCCCTGCTGAGATGAAGGCTGCCTGGGCTGCCTCCTGGATCCAGGATGGCACAGGGGGGTGTGCAGTTGGGCTCTGTGCCTGCCCCTTGTTTGCTGTGTGATATGATCCAAGCCATTTTGTATCTCTAGGCTCTTATTTATCTACCCAGGAGCCTTTTGGCAACTCTCAATTGCCTATTGAATGAAATCTCAGACTCAGGGTGGCCTCCACAGAGAAATCCATCTGGGATGGAGGGAGCTAGAAGAGAGGTTTTGTCTTCCTGACTGGTCTTTACTCTGCCCTGTGCCTTCCAAGTCCCTCACATACCATGCCCAGAATCCCCAGCAGATGCCCCATGCCTGCAGGTGGCAGACATACAATCAGGGAAGCTAGTACTCAGAGGCTTTTTTTGGGGTTCTCTTGAAATTGGGTCTGCCTGAGGCTCCTGGGAATCCAGACCTCAGAGGACAGCACAGCCTCGCTGCTTTGGACCATATCCTGCTCTGGTTGATGGGTACAATGATGAGTTCAGAAACATGCTTCAATAGTGGTTTCCCCCCCATCTCTCTCATGTATGTGCATGTGTGCATATGCCATGACACAGCTTGTGGAGTTGGTGTTTCCATTGTCTTTTACATGGGTCCGAGGGATCAAAATTCAGGCTGCCATGTTTGTGCAGCAAATGCCTTGACTTGCTGAGTCATCCCACCAGCCACAAAAAGAACCTTGTTTGTTTAGACAGGGTCTCCCATCGGCCTGGATCTCAAGTAGACTGTGCTGAGTGGCCAGGGAAGCTCAAGAATTCACTTATCTTCACTTCCATGGCACTCAATTACAAATATATGCACCATGGCTGGCTTAAAAATATTTTTTATTGCTTCTTTGTGAATTTCACATCATGCACCCCAGTCCCATTCATCTCTCGGTCCCTCCATATGTGCCCTCTGCCCTTGCAACCTCCCCCCAAAACCAAACCAAATCAAAACAAAAAAAGTCTTGCTGGGAAAGCTGCCATGTGTCACATAGTATACCCTTTTGTCCACACATCTTTAGTTGCAAATGTTCACTGCAGTGAGTCACTGATCTGCTTTGAGGCCTCTAGTTTCTGCTACACCATCCGTATTGGATCTTCACTGGGACTCCTCTCAGATATCTTGCTGTTGCCCTGAGTCATGGAGATCCTGTGGCTTTGGTTTGGAAGGATCAGTCCTTTCACATGCTGCAGCAGTTCATAGATGGGGTAGATGTTGGGGTGGATCAACTCAAAGTCCTGGATCTGAGTCTGCATGGTAGCTGAGTTGGCCAGCATGCTAGCTCTCCTGTGCCTATATGCCACCACGGCTAAGTCTTCTGCTTTGCCCAGTTGTGAGAGAGGGGCAAGGCCAGCTCTCCTGCCTGCAGCAGCATGGCTGGCATTTTTAGAAGGGGTTCTGGAGATAGAACCTGGGTCCTCCTGCTTGTGTGGTAAGGACTTTAACTACTGAGCTGTTTTCCCAGCTAAAACATTGGTCTCTCACAGAGAACTGGAAGATTTGACTTCTGTCTAGATGAAATATGGTGGTGCCAGTAGCCATTTTCCTTAGATGTGAAATTGAGATGGATGCCAAGAGGGAAGAAAGCCATTTGTACGGCCTTGTATATAGGCTTGCCTGAAGCTAACTATCCCAGGAAATTCCCCCCTTTTAACTAGTTAATTAATTAAATTTTAAATAAGCCAGTTTAGAATTTGTTTATTTCTTGTAACCAGAAAACTAATATGTGATAGAGAACCCAGGATAAAATTCATCTCCTGAAAGACCAAGGTGATAGGGTAAGACTCCTTTTGGACCTCTCTGATGGTCACAGTGGTTTCCAGGATCACTTGTAGGTGGCATTTGTGCAGTTGGATAGGACCCATGAATCCTGACACCAACAGCCTGGTGACCCATGACAGCTGCTCTACAACTCCAGGGTGTGACCAGAGCCACAGTGCCCTTGCCTTGTCATGCTACAGGGATTTCTGACTAGGAAGAGATTGGCTAACTGTTGCCAACTTCGTGGTCCAAGATAAGTCTGCTCACAGTTCAGGGAAGAGGGATTAGGTAGATACCAAGACTTGGACTTGTTGAGCATACTGGGAGGAGGAGTTCTTCTGAAGTCCCACTCAGAAACAAAGGTTGAGCGAGAAACCCTGAATACCCTGACATCCATCCTAGCATACAGACTGCCCTTTCCTGGTTCTAACATAACCTCTGATATCACTTCCCCAATGGACTTATAGGGCTCTATCTGGGAGAGAAGGGATGGATGGGACTGGGAGTCTGGGGCCTCTGGTCTGCAGAGGCCCCCAAGAACAGCAGATGGGGACAATGGGGAGATGGAGAAGAGTACCAAAACATTCCATATAGATTTGACAGTTTGCTTGGTTTGTTTTCAGAGTGGAATCTACTGTCCTCATTTCAGATGCAAATTTGGGGGTTGCCCAGTTTTTGTGTGTGCATAAATGACCATCACCTTTGGCATGCTCTGATTTCCATGCAGGTAACTTTCACTCTGTAACAATACTTGGTGTTACAGTTTGCTTTCTATCAATGTGACAAACACCATGAGGGTTTATTTGACTTCCACATCTGATCACAGCTTATCAGGGAGTCAGGTCAGGAACTCAAGTAGGAGAGGTGGCAGAAACCATTCAGGACAATGGCCTGCAAGTTTGCCCTCCGTGCTCACTCAGCTTGCCTTCTCATACAACCTAGGGCCACCTGCCCAGAGGTGGCATTTCTCATAGGGCTAGATCCTTCTACAGCAATGATTAACCAAGTCAGTGCCTTATACACTTGCCTACAGGCCAATCTGATGGAGGAGTCTTCTCAGTTGAGGCTCCCTCTTGTCAGATGACCCTAGCTTGTGTCAAATTGACAAAAAAAAACAAGCAAACAAACAAACAAAACCCCAAAACTACCCAGCACACATAGATACCTTGAAACTGAGGCTTGATCTATGAAGCAAGAATGATTTTTTTTTCTCTTTTTGTGGCTCTGTGTTGCAGCCAGTGAAGAAAAGCCTAGGTGTCTATCTAGACAAAGAGGACACAGTAAATGCTTATGGTCCAACATGACTCTTTCGTTTTGCTGTTTCAAAGGGATCCCAAATTCTTTGAGTGCCTGAAACCTAGAGTCTGCCTGTTGGTATCAAAATACTTAAAGGTGAGTGTTTTCCTTCAGGCCTACTCTCTCTTCTTCCTCCTACAGACCTCAAGTCTGTCAGACTTAGGATGGGGGGGTTAGTGACCAATGCCAAGGGGCCACCCTGGCTGTCACAGGTGGAACTTGGCTCATGATGTAGTAATGAAGATGAAAGCAGAGGTTGTGATGGAATCAATAGAGAGGAACCACAGGCTCGACCTCCCCAGGGACAATAGAGCAACAGGAGGCTCCTTATGAAGGCATGCACCTCAACCCATGGTAGGCACAATGCCTACATAACCGGGATAATAGCTTTGCCCGGACATCATTTTCTTCTTGGCGCCATGTACAAAAATGACCACTAGGGGGCAGGTGGGACCTCTTTATCAAGACAACTTTCTAGTCGGAGCTGGAATTTCTTAACTGGTCTCCTGACCCTGAGACCTCCCTGTGCTTCCAGTTCACAGCTCACATACAATAAGAGAATATAGGTATGGCACATGCGGCCAGCTGAAGGGAATTTGGAGGTGCCCGTACTTAGGGGAAAAAATTCCGTTATGTTTATAATTAAAATACAAAGTAAAGGAAAATTTTAGGAATTGAATTTGTATGAAAGTCTAAATGAAAGAATTACAACTGTTTTACTACTAAACATGAGCCTGCTACAATCCAAACCTATTTGTATCTAATTATATGGTTGAAATGGCAATGTGATTTTTTTTCAAGTTTTTCTGGAGCATAATTGAGAAATTTTATTAGAACAAATTGGTGAAACAAAACTTATAAGCAGGGGCTGGAGAGATGGCTCAGTGGTTAAGGTGGTGCTCTTGCAGAAGGCCTGAGTTCAGTTCCCAGCACCTCTGTCAGGTGACTCACAACCTGTAATTCCAGCTCCCAGGGGGATCCTATGCCTTTGGCCTCCATGGGCACCCCCAACACACATACACATAGTTAAAAAAAATTTACAAGTGACTTTTTTTTTTTGAGACAAAATTTCACTGCATATCCCTGGCTGGCCTGGGACTCACTATTTAAATAGGCTGTCCTTGAACTCAGAGAAATCTGCCTGCCTCTGCTTCCCTAATGTTGAGATTAAAGACTGTGCCACCCTAACCCTAACCCTAACCCTAACCCTGCTATAAGCAAATTTATAAACACTCAAAAATATATAGTGATTGAAGTTGTATTTGAAGGTTATAACAACTTTATCTCCTCGTTTTTCTGTTAAAACAAAAAGCCATACTCTTCACACTTCTGGAGAGATTTGATATTAACCCATCAAACATTTCCTGTTCCAATTCATGAAATGGTGGTCATGTGCTCACTTGTGGAACACACATGATTATAGAAATTCATCTTGTGACTGAAAGTGTTTCTGTGCTGAAAAGACTA
This sequence comes from Lophiomys imhausi, assembly GCA_907164525.1. Lineage (NCBI taxonomy): Eukaryota > Metazoa > Chordata > Mammalia > Rodentia > Muridae > Lophiomys > Lophiomys imhausi. The sequence continues at coordinate 11,370,882 of CAJQZJ010001826.1, read as the reverse complement.
AACAGCCATGCACCTAGAATGATTCTTATCCTGCTTGGCTACATGGAGTTCTGATTTGGGCCTTCAGACATGACGTGGCTGTCCCTTTCACTCACAAACAAAAGCAAAAGTATCCGGTCTGGTATTGATACAACATGGATGAATCTCAAAAACATTATCCTGACTGAAAGAAGCCAGACACAGAAAGTACAGGCTGTATGATTCCATTCACTTGAAGTTTGAGAAAAGTAATAACAAATTTGCACTGATAGAAAGCAGATGAATAGTTGTCTGGGTCAGTGGCATGGAGGGTGGAGGGGTGACTACAAAGAGGCTCATGGGACATTGAAGAAGACACAACAAGTTTCTTTCTGAAGGCTGATTTGAATTCACAGAATTTCCATGGGTCACAAAATTCCTCTTTTCTCTCTCCCTCTCTTTCTCCCTTCCTTTCTCTCCCCATTCCTCCCCTTATATATTTATTCCTTTCTTTCTTTCCCCTCTTTCTTCTTTCCTTTCTCTCCCTTCCTTCCTTCATTTCTTCTTTCCTCCCTCCCTCCCTTCCTTCCTTCAAGGATCTCATGTCCCCAGCACTGCTTTCAACTTATGTAATTGAGGACGATCTTGAATTCTTTAGATATTTTTTCAGTTTTATATATGTGGTTGTTTTGCCTGCACGTGTGTCTGTCTATGTACCATGTACATACCGAGGACACCTGAAGAAGGCATCAGATCCCCTGCAACTGCAGTTATAGACCATTGTGAGTTGCCGTGTGGGTCCTGGAAATCTGGCTCCTCTGGAAGAGCAGCAAGTTCTCTTAACCATGGTACCATCTCTCCGACCCTGGCCTTGAACTCTTAGTCCTCCTGCCTCCACCTCCCACATGTGGGAGTTACAGGAGTGTGCCACTACACTGGATTAAGTGGTTTATGCAGTGCTAGAGATTGCACCACAGCTTCCTGCATGTTAGGTAAGCATTGTACTGACTGAGTTACATCCCCAGCCTTATTTTTCTTTTGATTTCTCACCCCCAATCATTAAAAAAACTATAAAAACTATTTTTAGCACATGGGCAGGCACGGTTTGTCTGGCAGGGAGTAGCTTGCCAACTCCTGGCTTAGAAAGGTGCATTAGTATTCTTCCACTCTGAGGGTGGAGAGGGAATGGATCTCACAGGTCTGGATCTCAGTATTGCTAAGACACTGCATGCAGCCTTTAGCTTCCGTTGCAGGCTCTCTGCTCCTATGTGCTCCAAATGAAACCCAGTCATCTTTTCAGCCTCTGAAGAAGCCAGTACTGTTCTTAACACAGTTGCCATCCTTAACACAAATGGACTGTTTGACTTACAGTCTTCTGAATTTGACTTTCAAATAAGTTTTCAGAAACCATTAGGGCCTGATACAACTAAAATAGTAGAAGAGGGCCATAAATTGGCATAAAATCAATGTCAGGAATGGTATTAGTCAGGCCTCCATTACTGTGACAGGCTAACTTTATAAAGAAAAGAAAGGTACTGGGGTCACATATCTGAAGTTCAAGTCCAAGACTCAGTAGTCCCATTGGGTGGTATCAATGGTGGGAACCTGTGGAAGGAAGAGATTGTATCTTAAGCCAAGAAGTGAGTAATCTAGGGGCTGAGTGTATTTTTTGTCCTGTTTGATGGAACTCACTGTGTAGTTAGAGTTGGCCTCAAACGCACAGCAATCCTCCTGCTTTCACTTCTTGCGTGCTAGGGGTCCAGGTGTGAATCCCCATGCCTGACTCAGGTTTAATCTCATAACTCTTGTGAGACCCTAGGGGTCCCAAAGACCTACCTTAATCTCTCTCTCTCTTCTCTCTCTATCTCTCTCTCTCTCTATCTCTCTCTCTCTCTCTCTCTCTCTCTCTCTCTGATTTTTTGAGACAGGATTCATAGCGATCCACTTGCCTCTGCCTCCCGAATGCTGGGTTTAAAGGTGTGCGCCAGCACACCTAGCAGGACCTACCTTAATCTCTTTTAAAAGCAGCTCCTCCTAAGAGTCCCTTACTAGGTCCCACCAAAGGACCAACCGACTCTCACCAGCTCCAGCCTTTTATGGATCCAACTCTGAACACAAGAACCCTAGAAGACACTCTGGAACCACACACAATCACAGCAGGCTATAGGCATGAAGAGTCATAATTAACCAGTCTCTGATTTTGTTGTTGTTTGAGACAGAATTTCACTGTGTTTCCCAGGCTAGCACTGATATCTTATAGTCAAATGATTTTCCTGCCTTGGCATCCTCAGTACTGAGACTATAGGCATAGGCCAAATTTTGCAGTGTTTTTATTTTGTTTTTGAGACAAGGTGTTGCTTTGTTTTCCAAGCTAGCCTCAAACTTTCAATCCTCTTGCCTCCACCTCCCCAGCGCTGGGAGTTACAGATGTGTGCTACCACACTGGCTATCAAATTTCTTGTGCATGACACACACACACACACACACACACACACACACACACACACACACACATATATATAAAGGCATATGTTGGGTCACTATCTGAATAAGACTCAGAGTAGGAACTCTTCAAGTACCAACTCCAAAGATACAGTTTATGAATCACTTCCCCTAGGATTCAGGGTGCAGGCTAGGGAAGGAGCATGCTTTTTGGAATGGTCTGGCGGGTCTCTGAAATTGTATGGTGCTGAGTCTCTACACATCAGTAGACAGTCCTCACTTGAAAGTATTCACAGGCACCTCTGCCTTTCACTTGCTGTCTTCTTTGTGAGCCCCTCGTCCCTGAGGCCTGAAATTCACCCTTGTGAATTCCTCTCCTTGTCATAGAACTCATGTGAGGCCTGCTGGTCTTGTGACTGGGAGTTTCTGTTCCAATCAGGAACTGATACCATGGAGAGATGTTGAGGTGGTGAGGTCATAGCAGGGTCAACCACCCTGATGTCATTGTAAATTTTATTAATCTATATTTATTAATACCTGATAGGATGATGCTATGCATTCTAAATGTTAATTAGTTGGTCCCAGAGGCCTGCTTGCTGTCTGTTACTTTCTCTGATTAGTTAAATGAATGCTGAGGCCTGAGACTGGGCAAAGACAGAAGTAGGAGGGACTAAGGTGCTTGGGCTGCTGAAGCAGAGAGGTTGATGGGTAGAAGAAGCCAGGAGCAGGAAGGACATATGATGGAGTAGATGAAAGAGGAAGGACATATGATGGAGTAGATGAAAGAACCTCATTCCACGTGGCCTGGAACATCGGCAGGGTGTGGACAATAACAACCCAGGGGATGTGTGTATATATGGGGTCATATTTGGGGAATAAAATTATGAGCTAGCTTAGATGGGTTAAGATTGCACAATTCAGACCAAGGCTTGTTAAAACCTATGTGGTGTCTGTGTGCTCATTTATAATGGTGGGTCAAGGATTAACACCATCAACCGATTAATATAATATAAATGGTGCTAAATAATTTAAATACACAATTTCTAAAAATACCTAGACACCTATTACCTAAGAACCAACCCTAACACTTTTGAAAGTATACCAAGCCTTGGATCCTTGTGGGCAACTGGTCAGCTGTCTGTCTGCAGGCAACAATCATTCAGTGGACATCTGGCTCTGGTGTTGCTATGGCAGCCTTTCTTCAGTTTAGCTCATCTTCCTCCAGGCCTAGCATCGCTACTGTCTGCTGTCTTGTGGGCCAGCTTGCCTCAGCTTATCTGCTTGGGGTCGGCTTCCTCAGTCAGTCAAGACCGTCACTTCCACAGTCTCTTCAGCCCATCCATTTGAACTAGCTGAACTCCTGAGGGCAGCTGCTGCGCCATGCTTATCTGGAGCTTTGCCACACCTCATGTGACAGAGGTTACTCTCCTGACTGTTTTTGAGGTCTCTTACCATCTGTTTGTGGTGGCTTCAGAGTGCGAGTGTGCCTCAAGCCTTGGGCTGCTGCTGTCACTTGAGGCCATGGCTCTCCTCACTGACTCAGGTGAGGTTCTTACTACCTCAGGGCTGGCTGTACTCACAGCTCAGAGCTGGTTAGCACACCTCTTTAGGTCCTGCTTTTTCTGTCAGCATGAGGTGCCATCAGCAAATGGCACATGCCATGTTGCACCTTGTCATCTCTCCAGCCTGGGTTCTCTTGGGCTCTGCCACCACACCCTTGAATAGGGCCTGCTCTCTCAGTAACTTGAGGTTTCTCTAGGTCCCTGGCTATGCCCCTCCACAGGACACTGTTCTCTGTGGTCTCTTAAGGCTGTGGCTGCTGGTGTACCCCAGCTGGGGTTGGTGCCTCTTCCATCCACAGGGCTGGCAGATGTTGTTCTGTGTGTCTCTTGGAACCACACCCTTCAGTAGGATACTGTCTGTGCAGTCTCTCATGGGGCCTTGGCCCTCCAACTGGGCTCCACCCACTTAAGCCACTGTCTTTACAGCATTTTTTGAAGAGAGGCAGTGTCCAACGGCTGAAAGCAATGCAAAGTCTGTAACAGAATATTTTTATTTATCAACACTTATATTTATTAATACTTAACAAATCTCTATAAAATACCTAAATCCTATATCCTAAAAATCTATAATCTAAGAGTACCCTAATACCTAAGAGCACTCTAGTACCTGTTTAAAAACACTTAACTAACACTATTTTAATTTTATTAAAAGGATATTAATATTCTTAGCATAGGTCCATTCAGGATAGCTTAGTTTATAGCAGTCCTGGAAGGCAGTCCTTTTCAAAGCTTAATGTTCGATGGGCCTTCCTTTGCAAGTTTGCAATGCCAGTTTATTTCCACCACCAAATTGTAGCCAGTTTATAAAGTCAGTCTATTCCAGTCGCCAAACTGAGGCCCACTTTGTTCATCAGCTGAAACTGTTCTGCCCAGTTCTCGAGACCCCAAAGACCACCCAGGAGCCAACTCTGATGTAAATACATGAGGGTTGTTTATTCAAACTCAGAGCTTGGACTCTCAACACTCACTGACACAGCAGTTCGAGTTGAGAGCCCCCAGACCCAAAAGTACGGAGTTTATACAGAGCCTCAGACAAAGAAGCAGGTTCTTTACCATATGATTGGATGACATTTGGGTAACTAGCCATGCCCATTTCTGATTGGCTCGTTGTTATTGACTAACCAGCTGTGGTCAGCTTGACCATCAGAAAGTTTGTTTAGACTTTTTGGGTGCTTTCTCTGAGTAAGCTGTCTGGTGATGATGAGGGAACACCCCTGGAATACAAGATCAGGTACATTTTGTTGTTGTTCTGGAACTGGAGGTCAGCTCTGAGTCAAACTTAATACAAAATAGAATCTTTTTTTGAAGATGGATTCAGTCACGCTGCACAAAACTAGCCTCTAATGGTCTCCTTGGCCTGGCTAAACCTCACAGCCGAAGGCCTCTCTAAGCGGCTTCTGAACTCCTCTTTCCTTGTGAACTTTTCCAATGCTCTGGGCCCCAAGACAGATGCCTTTAAAGAACTCTCTCTCAGTAAGTTTTGTGCCAGGCCTTTGCTTTAGGCTATAACAGTCTAAATTCTGCTAATGGCGTACCTTGCTGTGCGCTTATTCAGTGTGACTTTTCAGTCAGTGAGGGCAGGAGAGAGAGACCGTGTGGAATTCTCATCTTATATATCGCATTATCTCGTGATACTTGGCAGTCTCAAGGGTTCAGGAGATTTCTCATGATGTCCATTAGTCCCGTTGCTTCTCACGATAACTGACGTCAACTGAGTGGCTTGCACAGTTTCTTGGCCATACCCCTTCAACAAGGCATATCATCCGGCCACAACTGCTTTTTGTCCATATCGGCAAACCAAAGGGACACCAAGCTCCTCCTTATGTGCTGCCAGATGCTAATCTGAACTGCCCACTAATTTCACCAAAAAGACTTAACTTCTACCACAAAAGCCAAAAGCCCTTTCCAGTTTCCCAGGCTTTCCTTCTTATGCCTAGGTGTCAGGCTGATCTGCATGCCCCTTAAGAGACTGTTCTTCAGAAGCCACCACATATTCACTATACCCTGATTTCTTCCTCTCTCCCTTTCCTTCCCTTCCTCTTGTTCATACTCTAGGTGCCTTGGCACAGCCAACCCATGGTAATTTCAGGTTCTTGGACCTGCCTCCCTTCAGGGGCTGGGCCATGCTGTGAATATCCCAAAGCTGTCCCTCTAGAACATCACATAGGGCAGGATCCAGAGTAGATGCTGCTACATGTCTTTTAGCTGCAACAGTCAGTAAGTTCAGTAGGGGGACTGCCCTGATGGGGTGGTGTTAAGCATTTTAAATGTTGATTGGTCCTGTTTGCTGTCTGTTACTTAATTGACTCTGATTGGTTAAATAAATGCTGAGGCCTCGAGATTGGGCAAAGACAGAGATAGGTAGACAGAGAGCATCTTGGGAAGAAGGCTGCAGAGAAGCCAGGAGCAAACAAGGAAGACATGCCATGGGGTAGATTTAAAAAGATCCTTCCACGTGGCCTGGAACATTGGCTTAGCATGGAGAATAATAGTCCAAAGGGACGTATGTATATATGGGGTCATATTTGAGTAATAGAATTATGAGCTAGCTTAGATGGGCTAGGATTACAGAACTCAGGCCTAGGCTTGATTAAAATCCACCCGGTGTCTGTGTGTATTCATTTATAATGGCAGGTTAAGGATTAACACTGCAGACCAATTAAAGTTAATATAAATACTGGTTAAACAATTTAATTAGCCTTTTTTTCTACACTGCCCAGTCTGACTGGGAACTAGAAACCATAGCCAGGTCCACTGCCTGTCCTTAGGGGCCCTTGGCCACTTGGGATACCAGCCTGTTGTTACACTCCAGAACAGCCTGTCATGTTTACTGACAGGAAATCAGGGGGTAGAGTGGGATGAGGACCAAGGAGGGAATCTTGTAACACCACAGGGCAGAGAGGGATGGGGACAAGGACAGGGAAAAGGTCAGGGATACAAAAAAGGACTCTGGCCTGGGACAGAGGCAGAGAGAGCAAAACAAAAAGTGGGGAAGAAGGCGATGTTGTGAGATCTCTGCCCTAGCCTCAGCCTGGAGTACCTGTTGGGGTCTCTGCTCTGGGAACCAAGGAGAGAAGCCAGCGACCTATGTCAGGGGACAGCCACAGAACACAGCATGGAGAGTTCCAGAAGCACCCACAGACTAGTTATGGAAGTTGGCTTGCCAGGTTCTCCCTCTGTGGCTCTCACAGCAGGGAGTTTCAACTCTCATGTTTCCTCCGCTGTGGCTTCAGGGAATAAGTGCTGTGGGAAAGGACAGTTCAGGGTCCGGGATTTTGTGGCCACTGTGGAGCCTCAGAGCTTATGGCTGATCCGTGCAGCCTGAGCCTCTGAGGTCCTGGTCTAAAGCTTCCATCTTCAGCGGGTTTGTTTCTCACACCAAGGACATTAGGCGGCTGTGTAGCAGCTGGCTGTGCCAAGATAAGCAGTTAGAATAAAACACACCATGTCCCTGGAGGATCAATGTGACATGAATACCAGCGTGAAATGACATCTCCACTTATGTTTATATTAAAACAAATATGTAATTAGGAATAAAAGCCACTTAAAAAAACCCAGCAGGCCCTTACAGAAACCACACATTTGAGAGGCATGTCCAGGCTGCTCCTAGAGAATGGCCTCTGTGCTCTTCTCATGCTATGTTCCACACTTTGCAATGAGATAAACAAGTTTGGGGGAGGGAGGCATGCTTGTCATAGAAAGGAGAGGCAAGGGTGTACTGGTCATGCTGCTGGACTGTGTATGCAGCAGGTCACTCATGACAGGGTGTGTGAAGTGGTAGGCAGTAAGTTAGATACTTTTCTCATTGTTGTGGCAAAATACTTGACAAAGGCAGTTTAAGGAAGAGAGAGGGACAGGGAGATGGCACAGTGGTAAAGTGCTTGGTATATAAGCACAATGGCCTCTTTCAATCCCTGGAGATGTCAATCGGTAATCCTAGCATGCCTTTGACGGGATGGGAGGCAGAGACAGGAGAAACCTTCGAAGCTGTCAGTAAACAAGAGATCCTGCTGCAAACAAAGTGGAAGGTGAAGACTGACATATGAGTTGTCTTTTACCTGCACACTGTGGCACATACATGTTTGTAATCTCTCTCACACACACACACACACACCCACACACCCACACACAGAGACAGACAGAGACACAGAGAGACAGACAGAGAGAAAGACAGAGAAAGAGAAAGAAACAGGGAGGGACACAGAGAGAGAGGGAGAGAGAGAGAGAGGGAGGGGGAGAGAGAGAGAGAGAGAGTGAGGGGCTGGAATGGGCTTTTGAAACCCTCCCCCAAAGGCATACTTTCTCCAACAAGTCCAAACCTCCTAATCCTTTCAAATGATGCCACTCCCCTGGTGACTAAGTATTCAAATATTTGAGCCTCTGGGGGCCATTCTTATTCAAGCCACACACGGTGATTCTGATTCTGAATGTAGTCAACTTGAAGCATCACAGGTAGCTTGGTTCTTGTGTCTGGGCAATAGGTGGCAATAACAATCTTTTGGGCACCACACCATGTTCCCAGCCAGTTAGTCATGTCCAGTGACAGAGAATGTGGGTAGTGGAAGGATTAGGGGCTGGGAATCAAAGAACTGACTTTAACCAGCTCATTTAATAACAGCAAACTATTTACCTCCTCTGGGTTTTACTGTACCTATCCATAGCATGTGGTGGCCACATTAGATCTGCTCTGAACCATTGGCTCCTGTGACATGGGTGGGACCACTGCTTGTCTTTCCAGGACCTCTAGATCAGTTGGGCTTTCCCAGAACATTCTAGAGTCCCTGAGAAAGGCACAGCCTGCAGCTCAACCACCTACTTCTGCATAACAGAAGACCACAAAGAGGACTTTTACTGGGAATCATCAGGCTTTGAGAGCAGAGGCTGCTCTAGATAGGGTGTGTGTGTGTGGTGAGTACCATAGGCAACCTTTAGTCACAGGATGGGAAGAACCTCCAATCCGAGCACCCAAAGGTGGCTCTATCTCTAATACCCTCTACTCCTGCTGCTTTCTCTCATTGACTGGCTTCTGTGCCAGCACCATCTAACCTGGCCACTAGCCTGAGAGAGTGTCATTGCAGGTTCTCAGCCTTCTTCCCAGAGAGTAGTCAGCTCCTGCAGGGTAGTATGTAATTTCTATTTAATCCTTGCTTTCCACAATGCCTCCCCTCTCTTTCTCTTGCACTAAGCGTGGATTATCTTTGAGTGTCCCTGAATTAGTGAGAGAAGAAGTTACATAGTTCTTCAGAGGGACAGGTCGGGGAGGGACTGGGGGGGGAGTTGTGCTTCCTGCTGAAGACTCTGGCCCCACCCTCCTGCCCTCAGGTCACATTTCTGATCCTGGCTCAGAGTTTGCAGCCCGCATAGGACCAGCTTATTCCTTGACACAAATATCTCTTTGCACTTGCTTTTGTTTCAACCTGCCACTGTCTGGCCACTTGCTCATCCAACAGTGACTGACTTCTGTCTGTCCTTTGTCCTTGACCATCATGGTGTCCTCTCTCTCTGCCTTTCTATCTGTGTGTCGCTCTCTTTCTGTCTCTCTTTCCCCCAGCTCTATACATTTGATATCATTTATCTTAGTTTAGTGGGTGTCCAGAATGAATGGGGGTGCTATGGGTGCTCTGTCTCCCTGCTTAATGAGAAATCTAGTCATATTTGTCACAATCTCTGTCACTCCGATCTCTCAAAACTGTTCTTGTCAAGAACCCACAAGCTACCTCAGCTAAGTGTCACTTTACATCACTGTGCAGCATCTCAGGCGGCTGGCCACTGCTCTTTTGTCCCTCATGCTAGCACATCCCTTTTACCTGCTGGCCTTACTGCTAGTTTTTTCTGTGGTACTGTGGATTGGCCCTCAGGGATGTTAGGCAAGCCTCTTCCACTGAACTACATCCGAATGCCATCTTTACTTGTTGAGACACTAAGGTGCCCAGGCTAGCCTCGAATTTACTCTGTGGTTCAGTCTGGCCTTGATCTTCCCATTCTCCTGCCTCAGCCTCTGAGGGGTGGGGTGATAGGCTTCTGCTGAGATCTTGTTTCACTCTGTACTCTGTTGCCACTGCTGACTGACTGTCAAAGCTCCTGTTATGCTTTACCTGATATGACTACTCCAGCTGTCTCCTGATTGGCTTTCCTGCTCTGTGTAGAAAAAAAATTAATTAAATTACATTGGGTATCATTTGTAGAAATAATTAGTTAAATTGTTTAACCAGTATTTAGGTTATATTTAATTGATTCAGTGGCTGTTAATCCTTAACCAGCCATTATAAATGAACACACACAGACACCATGTGGATTTTAACAAGCCTTGGCCTAAATTGTGCAATCCTAGCCCATCTAAGCTAGCTCATAATTCTATTACCCAAATATGACCCCATATATACATACGTCCCCTTGGACTGCCATTCTCCACAATATACCGATGTTCCTGGCCATGTGGACTGAGGTTCTTTTCTCTAACCCATGGTATGTGCCTCCTTCTTCTTGCTGCTGGCTAGAATCAATTAATCCTCTGTCTAAAGCACAGGTTTCCTGTTCTAATCTCAGGAAGTCCCACCTTTCTCTGTCTTTGCCCAATCTCAGGCCTCGGCATTTTATTTAACCAATCAGAGTCAATGTAAGTAACAGACAGCAAGCAGGACCAATTAATTAACATTTAGAATGCTTAACACTACCCCAACAGCTCTGCCATTGTTCCTCACACTCCATGATCTTCCTTCCACTCAGCAGTCAAAATGAGTCCCTTAAGCATGACTATTAGGTGCACCTCACCCTGGTTTAGAAACTTACTTTCTATTCCTTGTAAAGAAAACCTAACAGGCTTACCAAGGCCACACTTCCCTGCAAAGCCATCTTTTACCTGCCCTGGCTCAAGCCTCAGTCATGGTGGCATTTTTGCTGTTCCTGATCCCATTCTATGCCTTGACTCTTTTCTTTCTCCTCCAGGAACACTCACCTCAGCCACAGGGACAGTTCCTAGAGATGTGGGCAGAAAAGGCGTTCCTAAGTGAGTTTCTGGTGCTTTTGCTCCATTTGAGGCCAGCAACCCATGCAGTCTGCTGTTTCTATGAAAGACTACTGAACAGACACTGAAGGGTCAGGCAATGCTGGGACAGTGTGACAGCTAGAGTGACCATGCAGGAGGTGCTGGCTGCAAAGGCATTGCTCTGCTCCTCTGTCCCCAACAGCCCAGCTCTTGTACTGTAACATTCTGTGAGTTTCCATGACTCTTTACAACTTACTGGGAGTAGTTTTCCATGTGACCAGACAACTGCATTGACTGTAGCTGTGAGGAGAGGACCCCAGAAACAGCTGGGAGGGTCAGAGAGATCACAGAGGGAAGAGTTGGTTCCACTGGTTCCCCATTCCCCTTCATGTGGAAGAGTTCTGGCAGGTGACACAGTTTTCCTTTGTGGCTCCTTATAAAGAAAGGTTAAAAAGGCTCTAATACTGTCTTACCTACTCACATCCATACACCTAGGTCTGTTTTCGTTCATGTTTTATGGCTCATAATCCATAATATTTCCCAAGTATCTAAAACAATAAGGTTGAAGTCTTTGGTCTTTGGTTTGTAAAGCATCTGAGGACCAGATGCAGAGTGAAGGTGAAAGGTGGTCTCATTGGAGTGTTGAGAGAAGCCAGAAATCACAAGCATTCTCACAAATCAAGGTCTCTCTGATCTCTTATTCTTCTCCCCAAACTAAGCCAGAGGAATTATAATCTCTTTTTCCTCAAAGCAGGGTCATAAGAATCTAAAATTATACCCCAGTCTTCCTCTACCTTCCTGTCTAAGAGATCACCACAGAGAATTATCTGACACACTGTCCTATTTGGTTTTCATTGCTGTAATAAAACACCTGAACCAAAAGCAACTGGGGAGGAAACTAAAAGCAGGAACTTGGAGGATGGAACTGAAACAGAGGCCATAGAGGAACACTGCTTACTGGATTGGTCTCCATGGTTGCTCAGCCTGCTTTATTATACCATCCAGAATTACCTGCCCAGGGGTGATACCACTCACACTGGGCTAGGCACTTCCATAGGAATCATTAATAAGGTAAATGTCCTGCAGACATGCCAATCTGGTGGAGACATTTTCTCAACTGAGTCTCCTTGTGTTGAGTTGATAAGAACTAACCAGCACACACACCTACCTAGTCTGATGATGAATGATAAGAACTTGAATCAGTTGATTTTCTCATTGTTGTGACCAGATGCGGGACAAAAAGCAACTTAAGAAAGGGAGGGCTTATTTGGGCTCACAGTTAAGAGGAGCCCCGTGGTGGGGAAGGCATGATGGTGAGAGGAGCTTGGTCCACAGTACTGACCAGAAAGCAGAGATTAAGGAATCTAGTGTTCAGCTACTCTCTCCTCTGTTCCTTTTGATTCTGTCCTGGGCCTCAGCTCCAGGTACACTCAGGTTTAGCCTTTTCAGCTAAACCTTTCTGAAAACACCCACAGATGTGTTTCCATGGGGATTCCTTGGGAGGGGGGAGTACAGCTGAGGGGCCAAGAACACAGCCAGGACCAGATGAGTCCACACAGAAACGTCAGCACTAAAGACTCTTCCAGGCTGCCTTCATATCTGTTAACACGTCCTTTATGATAAACCAGTTGTAAGAAACATTCTCCATGATCTGTGCCCTACCCCCCCCCCCCCCCCCCCCCATCCCAAGCAAATTAGTTGAACCAAAGGAAGGGACTGCAGAGCTTCCAATCTTTAGCCAGGCAGACAGAAGTTTTAAAGACCTAGACTTGTGAGTGGCATCTCCATAGTGGCATAGTGACAATGACTCCAGGTAGATGTGTTCGTCTTGGGGTGGAGGGTGTCTAGTGGTACCTGTTGCAGACCTGATTGCTTGCTTGCTGGTGAGGAAAACCTCATGTATATCAGGGTCACAGAAAAGGCCTGTGTTGTGAGTGTGCACAAGAGTCGATCTTCTGTTTTTATTTGTACCATGTGACTGAGAAGGCCTTTTTGCCTCCCAGTTAGAACTGAAATGTGTGGTTTGAAATTCAGAACAGATATTAAGAGACATTCTCCCCAGGAGTTTGAGCTGGAGCCTGGGACATGACTATTTATCATTCTTTGTGATTCTCTGTGGTTATTGATGTCTTTGGCTTGGGGAAGAGAACCAAAAGCAAAAATAGCAACAGACTCATGAAAATAAAGGGAGAGAGAAAATGTGACCATTTTGAGGATGGACAGAGAGAGAGGCTGAGCCCCTCAGAGTATTTTCTTTATCTCTAACTGGGGAGGCCCCAGTGGGACCTCAGCACTTCCATGGATCCATTTCAAAGCGAAGAGGGCTGATATGGGACAAACCGGTGAAGTCTCAGCATGGTCCTGGACTGGTCACAGGCTCCAGGGGAACCACAGGTGAGTGACAGCTGTCCTTTTTTAGGACAGCTGGAGCTGGTTGTGTCCTTGCAGCCTTTCAGCATAGGCTTCCACCTCACTGCCAACAACTCGCAGCCTGGGGCTGTGACTGTCACTCTCTTAACACTTTTAGGAAGAGGCAGTTTGAGAAAAATGCTCATTCATTCCTGTCTTGGCATTTCCAAGCAATGAGTTCTTATTGACTTGACAGCCCTGTGCCCTGGCAAGTTCTCCTGCCAGGATTTGCTTCGTTTTGTTTTTATTAAAGAGAGCTTCAGGAGTCCCCCCCCAATTCATTTTATTTAACATATATGAATATTTTGCCTACATATATGTAAGGACACCATGTTCATTCTGGTGCCTCGTAAGGCCAGATGAGGTATTGCATCTCCTAGAACTATTTACAGACAGTAGTGAACTGCCAAGTTGGGGCTGGAAACTGAACCCAGGTCTTCTGCAAGAGCAGCAAGTGCTCCTAATCACTGGGCCATCTCTCCAGCCCCCCTCCTGCCATCTTGAGCAATTGCTGCTTTTTAGGTCCCTTTATGTCCAATCTAGTTTTTAGTTTAGATCTTTCTCAAAAACCTATGAACTGTACTCTGTGGGACACCTATAAAGCAACGAGGCATGTGCAGGTTTGCTCTCTAACATTCTGGCTTGTTCTACGATTTTTTTTTAAAGGGTTGGAGATAGTGGTTAACTGGTCTACTCCATCTGATCCTCAGGGTGTAATTAGATGACTACCTGTTGGAATGCATTTGTGTAGAAAAATGGCTAATTAAATTATCTACCAGTATTTAGATTATCATTAATTGGTTCAGAGGTTGTTAATCCTTAACCAGCTATTATAAATGAACACACAGACACCACGTGGATTTTAACAAGCCTTGGCCTGAATTGAGCAATCTTGGCTAAGCTAGCTCTTAATTCTATTTCTGAATAAAGTCCCGTATAATATACATACATCCCCTGGACTGCTATTCTCCACGCTATGCCAATTTTCCAGACCATGTGGAATGATGTTCTTCTCTCTAACCCATGGTGCGTGTCCTCCTTCCTGCTCCTGGCTTCTTCTTGAAGGCTTCTTCTTCTTCCCAAGATGCTCTCTGTCTCAGAACCCTGCACACCTTAGTCTCACCTACCTCTGCCTTTGTCCAATCTCAGGCCTCAGAATGTATTTAGCCAATCAGAGACAATGTAAGTAACAGACAGCAATCAGGACCAATTAATTAACATTTAGAATGCCTAACACCACCCCATCACAGTTGGCTTGCTGAGGCAGAAACTAGAGCTCTCTAGGGACTGAAGGGAAAAGGGCCAGTGGTGGAAGCTACAAGCTGGCTACATAGACATGAGAAGAGCACAGTTTAATTCACAGCCAGCAGATCCCACCACGGTCAGAGGCAG
>CAJQZJ010001826.1:11230342-11356124 GCA_907164525.1 Lophiomys imhausi | reverse complement strand
GCACAGTTTAATTCACAGCCAGCAGATCCCACCACGGTCAGAGGCAGGCAACACCTGCAAGGTCGGCGATGTTGGTCGGGGCCACTGGCCAGCAGAGAGCCAACACCAACAGGGAACAGAGCAGATGCTCAAAGATGAACAGAGAGGGGCACCAGTGTGTGACTTCCTCCAACTGCTTGAGCAGCATGTAAGCAGTGCATGGTCGTCTCCACGGTCGGGCCAAGGGAACATGCCAAGGCTGTGCAGACCCAGTTGGTTCTGCCCACAATGTGTCAGAGAAATAACTGATTTCAGTAGAAACTACCTCAGCCTTTGCTCAGTCACAGTCATAATTCTTATAAAAAGCCTCTAAACAAGACACCGAAGGCAATTCCCTCAGATCCCTTTCCACTCTCTTTGTTTTGTCTCCCATTTAAAACAAAAAAACAAAAAACCAGAATTATTATGTGACCAGGATAAAATACTCCTTTTAAAAAATAATTTATTTGGCCGGGCGGTGGTGGCGCACGCCTTTAATCCCAGCACTTGGGAGGCAGAGGCAGGCGGATCTTTGTGAGTTCGAGGCCTGCCTGGTCTACAAAGCGAGTCCAGGACAGCCAGAGATATTCAGAGAAACCCTGTCTCGAAAAACCAAAAAAAAAATAATAATAATTTATTTGTTTTTATTTTATGTATATTGGTGTTTTGTCTGAATGTATGTCTGTGTGAGGGTGTTGGATCCCCTGGAACAGGAATTACAGACAGTTGTGAGCTCTCATGTGGGTGCTGGGAATTGAACCCAGGTCCTCCGGAAGATCAGCCACTGCTCTTAACCATTGAGCCATCTCCCCAGCTCCTTGTCTCCCACTTTCAAAGTGTCCTATTTTCCATTAATTTTCCACAATAAAGTTAGTTGTTGTGCTGTGTTTGTCGTCATCATCAATGTGAGATAATGAGCTGGAAAGCCACTGCTTCAGGTTACCTTTTGGTGACCATCGGCTGGCTGTCTATTACCTGGGTCTTCGAGTTATGCACACCCGAGTCCTGAAGGCCCTGCCACCCACTGAGATCTAAATCGTAGATCTCTTTCTGTGGTAACAGGAGACTCACCTCACCCTATCCAGAGAGACACTTTCTCTTTGGACACTGTAGAAGCAATGACAACACAAGTCTGTCTGGAATGAATGACAGAGGGGCATGGGGTTGGGGGATGAGAAGCGCAGGCTGATTGACATAAACGCAGATACAGGTGGCTGCAGAGGAGTTTTGCTCCACTGCTGACGTGAATCGCTCTTCTGTGCTGGGCACTGACTACCATAGCCACAGATGGCAGAAGAGACCCCCTCTGTCCTCTTGTCATCCTCTTCTTACATTGCGGTTGGCAGGGTATCCCTCCTCAGTCCTCTCCTTCTGAATTCCCTCATCTTCTCCTTTGGGGCTCTGAGAAGCAGATTCAGCTAAAATGAAGGCGAAGAGGGAGACTCATTCAGTAATGGGGCTGGAGCCAGGGTCTGGTGCAGTGGCACATGTCTGTTAACTCAGCTGGGGCCAGGGGCTGGAGGATCCCTGAGACTTTGCTTTCTCTCCTAACCCTCATCTGCATCTCAAGCTGTCTTTGCGCCATATTTCCAGCATGGAAATGGCTTGATTTCTTTATAATACATCATTGAAGAGCTCCCAATCTCTCCATCAGCTGTGGCTTTGGGGAGGATGACTTTTATTTTGTGCATTTATCTTTGTGTGGACTCCCTAAGATTAAAAAGGACTAGACAGACAAGGGGGTAGATACCTAACCCTTGGGAGACTGAGGCAGGAAGATCTTGAGTTTGAGGCCATCCTGGGCTTCATAGTGAGACTGTGTCTTAAAATTCAGAAAATCAAACCAAACTAAAAGAATGTGGCAGACACTAACATTTTAGACAGGAACCTCACCATTGCTTCCTGGCTTATTCTGGTTTTCCTTCCCTGCACCAGTTCCTGATCTGGCATTGTCCCAGGTTTGGCATCATTTTACCCTTCACTAAACCTGACATTTGGCCCATATTATTGATATTTCTCCCATGTTCACCTACATAAGAACTCTCTTTCGGGTTCTGTCCCCAAAGTTCCCCTTTGGACTACTTCACTGTAGGGAAATTATTGCTAACCTTATGCAGTTGAAGAGCTGGGGCTAGACTTAAGGAACAAACAAACAAAATGTTACCAGGAATGTTGCTTCATTTTCTCTATCTGTTGGGTCTGTTTTTCCCTGGTGGATTTCTTCTCTAATTCTCTTTTTCTGTATGTTGAGAAAATCCCAGAGACACTAAACTTTCAAGACTTTTGAGTTTGTAACCTTAGGAAAAACTCTCTTCCTAGTAACTCAAACTACCTCTGGAAGGACTCTGATTAGTAGTTCTTGCTTGGGTGGCTTGGTAATCTCAGGAGACCTGGTACTGTGTCTGCTTACATTTGTCCCTTTGTTCCCCATGACTTGACTGACAGTCCTACAACACCTTCCCCCACAAAGGCAAGCAGAGCAGATTCCAAACAAAACACAAGCAAATCAAATAACATTCCATTCTGTGAAGGCATCACTCAGGGATATAATTAATATCAATTTTAGATTCAGATTAGTTAATATTAATATTAATCCAGATTAATATTATTAATACTCTCACATAGGACATTAGAAGTAGCAAGATTTCTTCACAACCCCTACTTCATTTTCAGGACTTGAGTATAATAAGAGCCCTTCAGAGCTTAATAGACATTGGGTGGGCCTACTTAATTTCCAAAATCCATGAGAATAATATTACTGTTGTCTTTTTAGACAATAAATGCTAAAAGTAATTGAGAGCACCTGTCACACAATAAGCATTTCTGTAAATATCCTTAGTGTATTTCAAAAGTTCCATGTGGGGCTGGGTTTGCTAACAATCTGGATTGTAAGCAACAGAAACCAATTCTGGTAGTGAAAGACATACGGACATGATGATAGCATGTGTGAAGAGCTAGCAAGCAAAATGCAGATGTTTAGGGAGCAGTTTTTGGCCTGGTTTTGTAGGTGCCTTAGAAGGTGGATTTGGGGGATTAATCTGGTACTGTTCCGGGGGCCCCAGTCCCTTATTTCTGTTCTAAATGTCACATTCCTGGGAGTGAGAATCTGATTGGCCTTTCTGGGGTCATATATATCTGTTTCTGGACCAATCGAGTTGAAGGACCCTGTAGCTCAGGTACATGACCCTGAGAAAGCCCATCTTTATGTGGGAGATGTTCTCAAAGAAGCCGAATCACTATGAGTCCTTTATCAAAAAGGCTAATAGCCACATGTTCATCTCTCTGTCAGCTGGGATCCTGGCTCATTCAAATGTGGATAATGGAAGAAGGGATTAAGTGGACAGAGCCTACGGCCAACAATAGTATGTTGCAGTTACCATCCCAGTTCTGAAGGAAGGAGTGGCGTCTAGGACCTGTGCAGACTAGAGACTGCTTGAAAGTAGCTGTGTTATTTGAGAGTATCCTAATTCTCTCTCCACAGTCCTGCACTGTAGGATCCAGGTGCACAAGCACCAACATGTCACGTGCCTCCCACCCTCCCATTTCTCTGGTCAACTGGAAGTCAAGGGACAAAGGAGTCCCTGCAGACTGTCTATAAAGGCCAGCTTCTTGGGACACTGGTTGGGGTAGAAGAGGGTGGAGAGCAGATAAAAAGGTAGGAGTTGAAGAGAGTCAACACAATAAATCCAGTTTATGGGCAAATGAATAATCCAAACTTTGGAGAAGGATGTTAGTAGTTCCTTTAGGTTGACACAGTTAACTACAGGGAAGTCTTTGGAACTGATTTTTGTTGGTTTGATACAGTGTCTTTCCTGTAGCCCAGGCTTGGCTGTACCTTTCTGTGTGGCTGAGGATGACCTTGAACTCATTATTCTCTTGCCTAGCCATCCCAGCTCTAAGATTACAGGCATAGGACACCACCCCTTATGCAAGGATGCGGTTTGAACTGATGGCCTCATGCGTGCTAGGCAAGCACTCTTCCCACTGAGCTGCATCCTCAGCCCTAGAACCTGTATTTCTGGTCAGCATTCACTGTCACCTCTCAGATGAAGAGCTTGAATTCAAACACCCACAGTATTCACCCACACAGCTCAGGTGAGCGACTTTAACTCTTTGCTCTCCTTGCCATCTTACCTCTTAGCTGCAAGGGCAAGAGCCTCTCATCTGCCTCTCAGATCAGTACAGAAAGACTTGGACTTTTGCCTTTTCTTCAAACTCTGTCCCTGAGGTACTTGGAGCCACATGGTTTGGACTCCCAGAGGTCACCTAAGGACCAGGCAAGCTTTCGTGGAGTGCAGGCAGTCCCATGCTCCTGTGAACAGGGACATGATGGAGATTTAAATTGTATTTTAATTAAGCCTCACTTCTCTCAGTCCTCAGAAGAGCACATCCAGGCCTGAACCACACACTTGAAAGCAAATGGCATTATCAGGAGCCTGTTCATCACATAGATGGGTCCATTGGTGCCTCCTCTGTCTGACCATTCATTTTCCTGCCATCGCTTGGAGCCAGTCAGAGGGAAACCTCATTAACAACAATAATATTTTATGCATGGCTTTATTTCTTATCTCATCATTTTCCTCCTCTTTAGCTAGTAAGAGGCAATCCCTGGTATGCATTTACTGTGTAACTGTGTATTGGGTACAGGGATTGCCTTACTTCAACTTGATAATAAACCTAGGATGTAGGGTAATAATATTCAATCCCCACTTTATAAGTGAGGAAACCAGAGCTTACAGGGCATAATGTGGTGCCGATGGTAACATAATAAATAGTAGGTCCAGAATCTGAGCCCAGAAAGGTGAATTGCAGAGACAGTGTGGCTTACTCATGATGCCTCTTGGTACCTTGGATGGACTGTGGATGCTAGCTAGCCTTCTCCCCTTTCAAATGTGAATTATATGTATGTAACAGAGGCACAGTGGAGACTACAGGTAATCACTAGATATCTGTGTGCTCTTTTTTTTTAAGATTTCCTTTATGTCTGAGTGTTTTGTGAATGTATGTATGTGCATGTCTGGTGCCCGCAGAGGCCAGAAGAAAGTGGCAAATCCTTTGGAACCGGAGTTACAGACAGTAATGAGCTGCTGTGTGGGTCCTGTGCAAGAGCAACAGGTACTTTTAACTGCTGAGTCATCTCTCCAGCCTCATTTATTCTTCTTTTTTTTTCCATGTGCTCCTTTAAAGTTCCCATTCTACTGCAGTTGTGGGTTGAGCTGTGTAACTGTGTTTGGACTATTTGGTGGTAGTGGCAGAAGTGGTCTTCATCATAGTTTAGCTTGGGCATAAACCCCTTTCACTCATTCTTCTCCTTTTACCTGTTTCCTGAATTAGAATACTCTAAGCTGGCTGAGTTGCCACTGTTTGCACAGTGCCAAGTAGTGGAAATGAATGAGCCTATGTTGGGTTAGAAAAGATTTGGGGGTATATTTGTCATAGTGTATTTAAGCACATGAAAAAGTCAAACTTGGAGTAAAATTGGACAAAGACTTGCAGAATGGATAAGTTAATTTAACTATATGCTCAATACAGAAATATATTGCTAATAGGCTGCTGAGAAGGCTCAGTGGGTAAAGGAGTCTGTTGCCAAGCCTGACAACCTGAGTTTGATCCCTAGGACCCACATGGTGGAAGAAGAGAACCAACCCCTGGAAATTGTCCTTTGGTTTTTATATGCATGTTGTGGTGCGTGCGCGCGCGCGCGCGCACACACACACACACACACACACAACCAAACAAATGTAATGAAAGTTAAAACAATAACAAAAAAGCTTTCTTGAAAAATAAATACTGGGTTTTCCATACGCTCCCCACTCCTCGCAGTGCTGTTCTCGCTGCACAGTGCTCCCTTCCATGCTGTCAGGCAGGTGCACCTGTCCCCAGCCGCCACTGTGATCATCTACCTGGACCTCATCAGTCATGACAGCAGTTCTCCAACATCTGCAAGATCTGGGAAATCGTGGACGGGCTGTGCCTGAAAGTGGAGGCAAAATGGTCAGTAGAATAGAGGGGTAACATTCATGACTCGCTCATTGGTGGAAACGCTGCTGCTGAAGGCCCCGAGGTGAGGTGAGGGTTCCGAAAGCACAGTAGTCACTGGTGTTGATAGTGTAATGAACCATCACTTACAAGAAACCAGCTTCACAAAAGAGTCCTGCCAAAAGTACATCAAAGACTACATGAAATCACTCAAAGGCAAACTTGAAGAACAGAAAGCAGAAAAGAGTAAAGCCTTTTATGACTGGGGCTGCTGAGCAAATTAAGCACATCCTCACTAATTTCAATAACTCCCAGTTTTTTATTGGTGAAAACATGAATCCAGATGGTATGGTTGCTGTCCTGGACTACCGTGAAGTCAGTATGACTTTGCTCATGATTTTATTTAAGGATGGCTTAGAGATGGAAAAATGTTAACAAAGTGGACCTATCATGTTAACAAAGTGGACCTATCATGTTAACAAGGTGGACCTATCATGTTAGCAAAGTGGACCTATCATGTTAACAAAGTGGACCTATCATGTTAGCAAAGTGGACCTATCATGTTAACAAAGTGGACCTATCATGTTAACAAAGTGGAACTATCATGTTAGCAAAGTGGACCTATCATTGTTTTTTTTTTTTTTTTTTTTGGTTTTTCGAGACAGGGTTTCTCTGAATATCTCTGGCTGACCTGGACTCGCTTTGTAGACCAGGCTGGCCTCGAACTCACAAAGATCCGCCTGCCTCTACCTCCCAAGTGCTGGGATTAAAGGCATGCGCCACCACAGCCCGGCTGGACCTATCATTGTAACTGGCTGCACTTACCATGAGCACAACATCAGAACAGAGGACAGTGGGACTGATGTCATCTTGAGCTTTTATTTTGACCGTGATTTATTTGGAGAGGAGGCATTGTTTAAAAAAAAAATGTCATCTAGGTTGTCTAAAAATAAAGTGCATTTAAATTAAAAGAAAAAAAGAACTGTTATATTAATGTAATGAAATACCATGTCCAAGGTAACTTAAAAAATCGTTTAAACATTTAATTGGGGACTTGTTTACAGTTTCAGAGGGTGAGCCTATGACCATCATGGTGGGGAGCATGGTAGCAGGCAGGCATGGAGTTGGCACAGTAGCTGAGAGATTACATCTCATTTGCAATCAGGAGACAGGGGGAGGGGGAAGAGGGAGGGAGGAAAAAAGGGAAGGAGGGGGAGAGAGAGAGAGAGAGAGAGAGAGAGAGAGAGAGAGAAAGGCTGAGCCTAGACCTGGCAAAGGCTTTTTGAAACCCCAAAGCCCACCCCAATGACACACCTCTTAATCCTTCCCCCAAACAGTTCCAACAACTAGGGACTAAGGAGTCAAACATTGGATCCTCTGGGGGCCTTCTCATTCATACCACCACAAATGGAAAAAGATATACCGCAAAAGTAACTGAAGAAAACTGATGCGGCTAATACCAGACAAACTAGGTTTCCAGGCAAAAATTGTTGTTTGAGGCAAAGATAAATATTTTTAAAATCATAAAATAGTCAAAGCATCAAAAATATATAACACTTTGAGCATATGTGCATTCAATAACATAACCCAAAATACATGAAGCAAAACTGGTAGCAAATGAAGAAATAGTTACACAATAGTACTTAATTCAACATCCCAGTTTGAGTAGTGGACAGGGCAGGGACAGGCTTGATTAGCAATGAACTTGAATAAATAAATAAATAAAGATTAATAACCAAAAGAACTCTCTAACCACCCACAACAGAATAAAAACTCTCAAGTACACCTGGAACATTGTTCAGAATAGACAAGAGGTCAGGTCATAAAAACAAAAACAAAACCTGTCCCTAGAGGCATTGCAGATGTGGCTGCTATGTCACATGTGTGTCAGTAGGTGGCAGAGAAGAGAAAGGCTATATCTACATTCAATGTTCTGACCTATGAACATCTGAATGAATAGTAGCCTAACAAAAGCAAGCTGGATACTAACACAACATTGGTGCCATGGGGTAGCCTGTGATGACTACCAGACCAGTACCAGGCAAGCACCAGATGGGCTCCCAGGACAGGAAACAAGCCAGAAACTAGAAGAACTCTGCCTGCCCCTGGATGTGGGGGTTGTGGAGACCCAGCCCTGGGGTGAGATCTGGCCCAGATAGGGTCACAAGAGCAGGAGAGCTGCTCCTGTCCCTCACATGCTGCAGCACTCAGGAGAGCAGGCCCTGCACCTTTCCTGGGTAGCACACTATAGCTGGCCCTGGATATGGAGGTTGTGGGTGAGTGTGGGAGAGCCAACCCTGTCTTCTGTCTGCTATGTGGTGGTGTTGGCTAGAGAGAGATCCCATCTCCTCCTTTTTGCCCTCACCACCATTGGCCAACTGGAGATCTGGCCCAGATGGGGTCACAAGAGCAGGAGAGGTGTCCTTGCACCTCACATGCTGCAGCACTTGGGAGAGCAGGCCCTGCACCTTTCCATAGTAGAACTGGCCCTGCAAGTGGGGGTTGCAGGTCCAGAACCAGGGCTTTGAGTTAACCCACCCCAATATCTACTCCATGGATGAACTGCTGGAATGCAAGAAGAGGTCAGTTCCATAACCCAGGACTTCAGGATCTCCATGACACAAGACAGTTATGGCATATTTGAGAGGAGTTCTAGTGAGGATCCAGTATTGACAAAGTAGCAGAAACCAGAGGCCTTGTACCAGACCAAGGAGTCATTTTAATGAACATTTGCAAGCAAAATGTGTGGACAAAAGGGAATATTGTGGGACAGACTGAGATACACTGCAACTTCCACAATGAGATTTTATTTTTTATGATGGGACAGACTGCAAGGGTGGAGGATAGGTCTGAGGGGAGGTGGGAGATGAGAGGGAATAGGGTGCATGATGTGAAATTCACATAATGAAAAATTTTCAATAAACATAAAACAAAAACAAAGAAAAGCCAAAAAAATCCCTCAACACATGCAAAAGTGGCAGCAAAAAGAGTAAACTGTCTAGGGATAAATTTAAAAGAAGAAGGACAATATTTTCATTGAGAGAATGACAGGCCATCCTTGAAATCAGAGAAGACCCAACAAACAGAAAGATGTTCTGTAATGATGAATTCCAAGGCTTTCAAGATGGCTGTACTCCCCAGATGGATCTGTTCAGCCCAGTTTCTATCAAGATCCCAGGATCCCAGCTGGATTTTTACAGAAGTTGACAAGCTTATAATGAAATTTATGTGGGAATATAGAAGATCCAGAATAACCAAAACATCTTGAGAAAGAACAAACTTGGAGGGCTCACATTCACTGGCAAAGTAGTAAGTGAGTAATACAACAACCGAGAGTGCTGTGCTGGTACAAGGGGTTGACACAGTGGTCAGTGGACAGAACAGAGTCCGGCAGAAAGCTCATATTCCTATTACACACAATTGATTTTCTACAAGGATGCCAAGAATATTCTGGGAAGAATGAATAGTCTCTTCAATAAATAGAGTAAGAAAAACTAAATAACCATGAAAAAGAGTAAAGATGAACTCTCACATCACATCCAAAATTACTTAAATTTTATTGAAGACCTGAGTGTAAGAGCTACAATGAAAATACTGTTAGATTAAGAACAGGGGTGAATACTTGTAGCCCTGGCTGAGATCATGGCTTCTTTTAAGATTTGTTTTAGTTTAGTCTGTGAGTGTTTTGTCTGCATGTATGTATGTGCACCATATGTGTGCATGGTACCCACAGAGGCCAGAAGAGGGAATCAGATCCCCTAAAACTGGAGTTAAGATGGTTGTCAGCCACATTGTAGGTGCTGGGAACCAAACCTGGGTCCTCTGCAAGAGCAACAAGTGCCCTTAACTGCTAAGTCACCTCTCTAGCTCTGTAATGCTTTCTCTTTAAGAAGAGAAAAACAGATTTTATTAAAGTCCACGGTCCCATACAGGACACTAAGAGACAAGTGAAGACAACACATAGAACAGGAGAAAACACTTTCAAGTCTCATATACAAGTGATATCTGATGAGGACCAAGTATCCATAATATATAAAGAACCATCTAAACCAACAATAAAAAATAAATAAGCTAATATTAAAATAAGCAAAGATTTTTGAGGTGTTTCTTGAGATGAGATGCAGAGTTGACAATAATCACACAAAAAGATGCTCTCTCTGTCAATCATGGGGGAGATGCAAAATCAGACCCACAATGTATAATACTTCTGCTTCCTACCTACTAACATTGATACACTCAAATAAAGACAATAACAAAGACTGCTAAGGATATGGAGAGCTTGGGACCCCATGCATTATTGGTGGGTATGTCAAATGGTATGACCATTTTAGAAGACAGTTTGAAAGTTTCTTAAAATGCTAAACATAGAATTATTGTATTAGTTATCAATTCCCCCTTGGGCATCTGTATAAGAGCAATGTAACATACATCCACAGGAAAAGCTTCACACAAAGATATATTCATATCAGCTCAAATTTGTCAAAAACCCTAATGTAAGAGTTAAAATTATGATATTCCCAGAAAAGAATATATGTAAATCTCCATGGCTTTGAATAAAATAATGGTTTCCTTTTTTTCCAAAAGAAGAAATAGACTTCCTCAAAATTAAAGTAAGTAACCTGCATATCCATCAGCAGATGAGTAAACCAAAAATGATGTGATAATACAAAAGAATGTCATTCAGCTCCAAACTATACCATAGAGTTTGAAAATATTAAGTGAGAGAAACCAGACATGAGAAGTCATGTGTCATACAAATGCAGTGATCAGAAATGTCTAGACCAAAAAACAAGGTTTCTTTGGAGGTTGTTGAAAATGTTCTGAAATAAATAAAATTGGTAGCTAGAACGAATGATTCAGCAGTTAAAAGTGCTTCATGCTTTCACTGAGGACCAGAGTTCAGTTCCCAGCACCCACATCAGGCAGCTCACAACCACCTGTAACTCCAACTCTAGAGGACCTGACGCCCTCTTCCAGCCTCTGCAGGTACCTGTACGTATGTACACATACACACACACACACACACACACACACACACACACAGAGAGAGAGAGAGAGAGAGAGAGAGAGTTCTGAGTCCAGTGACATGTCTCAAAAGACAAGGTAGAGGGTAATGGGAGAAGATACTCATCACTGAATGACCTCCACAGACATGGGCACACTTATGCACACACACCCACACACACATTCACACACATATACACCACACACGCAATAATACATCATGTCTACATACAATAGAATACTCTGGTAAGAAAGAGCTCCCAGGGAAACAGCAGTGTGTTAGGATATATTAAACATATTTTGCAAGAATTGTAATATAAACAAAATGGAATAAAACCCAGAAGAATATTGAAGTCAACAGACTTGAGAGAGCAGACTGCTTATAGGTCCTAGATAGGAAGATGCGGGAAGTGTAAAGGCTTGGTATGAAAATGCCATAAGAAAAGTTCCAGGTGATTAAAATGAGTTGTGAAAAACACACGACTGAGGTTGTGGTCTAGTGTCACTGCCTCTCGGAAGGACTGAGAGGCTGCAGGCAAGAGGGCAGAACATAGCACATTTGAGACCTCTATCTCCCTGAAGTGGGGTTGAGTACAATCACTGGTCAACAGAGCCTGCTAGATACAAACACACTGGAAGCTCCTGGAGAAAACAGTACTGCCAAAGCACTTCAGGCAAAGCACTTCAGGCAAGATATGTCACACCCCCATCCCCCATGTCCTGTGTCCTCTACTCTTCCCTCTTTCCACATGGTCAAGGGGAGGAAGGGTCCAGAAAGAAGCTGCTCAGAAAAAAGGAGCAAGGATACGGCGAACAATGGGGAGGGACCAATGGGGAGGGACCAATGGGGAGGGACCAATGGGGAGGGGCCTCCTGCTTTATAGTGTTTGCCTCGGTGCCTAATGTTGCAGGCCAGTAGCTCCACGGATGCCTCGGGTCTTCCTTTCTAAGTGTTTACATCCTGTTCTTTTGCTCATATGTTGCCATGAGTATCTGATGATGGATTTTAGCTCACAGGCCCTCCTTCTAACAGAAGCCTATCAGTTCTTGACTAGAAGATCTATGAAACGCAGTGATAGAGTTTGTTTATCTTTCTGAGACAGGGTCTTACTCTGCAGCCCAGACTGGCCCAGAACTCATGGCAATCTTCCTGTCTCAATAGCAGACCATGCCTGTGGTGACAGATGGGACTTTGGTGGTTTCCCATAAAGAGCAGATAGAGCTGGTCCATGTGTGCAAATATGTTCACTCAGACTTACATATTGGCTAGTAATTGTCTTTTCTTGTAATGTTTGAGTTTTTGGAATCAAGCTTTTGCAGGAATCAAGTTTTGCAAGGCATTTACACCTCCTGTATCTCCTAAATATTTCATGCTAGGTGTTCATCAATTATATTAAGCTCTTTAAAATATTATTTAGACTGCTAATTTTTTTCCTTTGTATGTCTTCCACATCTGATCCTCATTCTTATATTTTTGGTTGTCAGCCTAGCCTTTAACGGCTGAGCCATCTCTCCAACCCTGGTCCTCATTCTTACCTTTGATATCTTTGGAAATCAACTGGCCTAGTCTGTCTTCCCCTCATCCCACAGGGAATTATCAGTGTTTCGGGACTGCCTCTGTCCTGCTGCTTAATGTTGGAATCCTTCTTTCCACCTCTCCTATTCCAGGGCACTGGAAGTTCCCCAGCTTGGGCATGTTATCTCTTCTTTAAAGAAAAAGTTTAGTCAAAGCTCAAATTCTCTACTACTGTGTGTAGCTCTGGTTGGCCTGGAATTCTCTATGTAGTCCAGGCTGGCCTTGAATTCAGAGATCCATTTGTTTTTGCCTCCCAAGTGCTAGAATTAAAGGTGTGTGACACCATGCCCTGAAGAATTAAAAACATATATGTTATTCACTTCTTTTTCCTTCTTAAAAGCACAATTTAGGTTCCCCTTCCCTTGACCCCCTTGCAGCCTGGGGTGGGGGTGGGGTGGGATCTGGCCCAGTCCCTCGCAGGCCGCAGGTCGCAGGTCGCAGCTTGGAGAGAGCTGGCCCTGGTGGCTAAGGCAAAAGTGAGTCTCTGGAGGACATGAGAGCAGAAGAGCTGACCCTGCCCCTTGCCCACTTCTGCACTGGGTGAACTAGCTGGGGCAGTGCTGGAGAGCTCACCCAGGTGGTACAGGCACAGGAGAGCTGGCAGGCTGACCAGCTCAGCTACCCCCAGGCCCAGATCCAGAGCTTTGAATTGGCCCATCCCAACTCAATTTACCCCATCTACGAACTGCTGGAGGGAGTGAAGGGGACAGTCCTGTGGATCCAAAACTTCAGGATCTCCATGACACAGAGCAACAACAGGATATCTGAGAGGAGTCCCCATGAGGATCCAGTATAGAAGCCAGAGGCCTCGAAACAGACCAATGGTTCATTCATTGCAATGAACATTTACCAGTAAGGCTGTTTGTACACTGTGACACACTTCAGCTTCCACAACAAGATTTCTTTTTTTTTTTCTAGCTTGTTTTATTTTCTTTTATGGGGGAGGTTCCAAGGGCAGAGGGCTGATATGAAGGGATGGGGAGATGAGTGGGATTGGGGTTTATCTTGTGAAATTCACAAAGAATCAATAAAAAGTTAAAAAAACAACCACAATTTAGGTCAGCCCTAAAGAGTATATGAACAATGAGCTGGCTATTTTTATGTCAACTTGACACACGCTAGAGTAATCAGAGAGGAGGGAGCCTCAATGGGGAAAATGCCTCCTTAACATCGGGCTGTAGGCAAACCTGTAAGGCATTTTCTTAATTAGTAGTTGATGGGGGAGGGCCCAGTCCATTGTGGGTAGTGCCATCCCTGGGCTGGTGGTCCTGGGTTCCATAAGAAAGCAGGTTGAGCAAGCAAGCCAGTAAGCAGTGTCCCTCCATGGCCTCTGCATCAGCTCCTGCCTCCAGGTTCCTGCCCTGCTTGAGTCCTGACCGATGATGGATAGTGATGTAGAAGTGGAAGCCACATAATAAATCCTTTCCTCCCCACGGTGTTTCATCATAGCAATAGTTACCTTAACTAAGACAAATGACAAACCACTCCCTGGGAAATTGGATGGTATGACTTCAACTGCTGACAGCTTGTCAGAAAGGCAGACATTAGTGAGTGCTTTTGTGGAGTGACAACTTGGACAGAGCTGTCCCTTGTATTACGGTGATGGTCCACCTGGGAGAGCCTGGTGCCTTCAGTGATGGGGTTGTAGATCCAGGTGCATTGGGGCGTGTCTGAGCCAACTGTGTGGAGCAGCAGGCTGCTGTATATGTACAAAAGGCTGTAGGACAGTGGTTCTCAGCCTATGGGTCTTGACCCCCAAAGGCCATCAGAAAGCACAGATGATATTTATATTACAATTCATAACAATAGCAAAATGACAGGAAGTAGCAACAAAAATAATTTTATGGTTGGTGGTCACCGCAACATGAGGAATTAAAGGGTCACAACGTTAGGAAAGTTGAGAACCACTGCCCTAGGAGCCCCTTGAAGAGGATGGTTTTGCAGCGTCTGCTTGATCTAACTGAGCCTCAGGGGAGGTAGCAGGAATGAAATATGAAGCAATAGGCAGTTCATGGAAACTTCTGTGGGAGAACAGGGCCACTCTGCAGTGTATTCTTTGTAAGAGTGACCACAGGAGACCGGGAATCATTGAGGGAATGGTTCCTGCTCCCCTCCCCATGCCCTATGAAGGACTCTGGGAAATACATTAGAAACAGCTGTGTAAGCCTCAAGCTGGGCTAAGTTACACTGGACTGGACCAGGAGGTCAAAGGCTTCGCCCTGGGCTAATGTAGGAACTGTGTGTGACATCAGTGTTCAGCCTGACGGGGTACCATTCACAGCTGTGAAAAAACGAAAGGGAGGTCTGAGGGCAAAGGTGGCGACCCTTAGGATGGCTTGAGGTCCTCAGCTGGGGGCGTGGGAATGAGAGGAGCGAGCGGGTGGGTTCAGCTACACGATTGTTGCTGTAAAGGTTACTGTTATTCTCTCATTGGTGGTGTCTGATACCTGATAAGAGGCAAAATGAGGAAGTAAAGAAGGGCTGTTTTGACTCCCGGGTCAGGGGACACAGCCTGTCGTAGATGAAGAGGAGGGCATGGCAGTGGGACCAGCTCCTGTCTACGGTGGTGGGAGGCTACTCATTCACACGTTTGTGGGTCAAGAAGCAGGGCAAGAGGAGTGCTTGCATTCAGCTCATGTTTTCTTTCTCTTTTTATTCATGGCTCCAACCCTGGGAATGTGGCTGGCTACATTCTTACCCTCTCAGCTAATATTCTCTGGGAACACTCTCACAGACACACTGTGTTCATTGATCCAATCAAGTCGATGGGACGAACCATCACAGATACAGTGGTGGCATTAAGAGTCAGGTTGCCACAGTAAGGTCACCGCCCAGGGCAGTCACCTCAGCTAGATCCATAGCATTTGCTCTCTGGAGAAGGGCTTAACAGAAGGCCAGGTTCAAAGGGAGCATGGGTAACTGTAGCTGGTGCCTACTAGGGAGGGCTGTGGGTGTACCTGACCCGGGCACATTTTTATAAGTGGGCATCTCTATAACCACAGTGGAAGAACCAAGGTGCTTATAAAATAGCCCTAGGTATACAGACACTCCCCACACTGATTTCAGTGTCTGACACACGGAAGGAATGCTTCCATCAGAAGTAGCTGGAAACATGGAGAAAACAAACACCAGGGACCCTGGGGAGAGTGGGCAAGAGGAATTTAAAAATAGGTTTATGAGAGATATAATAAATGCAGGATGAGTGACAGGGTTTGCAAACATTGATTTGAACAGCACTGCCCTGGAGCACTAAATATGGGTCTGTTTTCCTGAGCTGTGTAATACTTCCTCTTAGCAAAGCAAGAAATTTACACGCATCAAAACCCAGCTCTGGCTGCGTGAACTCAACAGAATTTCCAGTCACAAATACGTGAGAGAAAGAAAATGAGATCCAGGTGTTGTTTTTGTGCATTGTCTCAGGGCCTTTGCACATGAGCTTCTCCTGCCTGAGACCCCACTCTTGCATTTTTTGCTCATGGCTCTCTCCCTGTCATGGTTTGGGATGTCTGTTTGGTGAATGCTTTATCTCAATCGTTAGCTGACAACCTTCATGAAGGCCAGGACTTCACTCTACCCTCCACTGCTTCTCTAGGTCCTTGTGCCAGATGTGAGCTGGGTGCTCTGTAAATGCCTCACAGATGACCATGTGTTCAAGGGCCCTTCCAAGTGTTGGGTTAAGACTGACCTCCTTAGTAAGAGGAAGTGAAGCATAGTACCTGACAGTGTGACGTTGAGTCTGTGTAACTTGAACTTCTCCGAGTAAAAACCTTCTGTCATAGCTATAGCAGAAGGGAGTGTGTGTCACTAGTATGGTCCCTCCATACATCAGAACTTTGTGAGGAAGTATAGCAAGGTCTTTGATCAACTCAAATGTTGCCCTCACAGCACGAGAGAGAAACCCAGCTCCCTTTGATGTCCTTGAAGTTGCCAAATAGTTTTGCTTCACTTTGGATCTCATAGTGGCTTCTGTGACTCTGCAGATACAGATGACACTCAGGTCAACTGGGAGGGGCTGGGAAGTGTGAAGATAATGGAA
The DNA here is from genome assembly GCA_907164525.1 of Lophiomys imhausi. Taxonomy (NCBI): domain Eukaryota; kingdom Metazoa; phylum Chordata; class Mammalia; order Rodentia; family Muridae; genus Lophiomys; species Lophiomys imhausi. The sequence goes on along the minus strand of CAJQZJ010001826.1, from coordinate 11,339,511 downwards.
CTGCATTGAGTTGGCATTTTCCCAGTCTTCAGTGCAACTACATTAGCCATGGAAACCAGTGGCAGTTACATTTGGAAAGGAAAATGACTCCATATAATTACAAACAAGAAAAGAAACACAGGTGCTATTGGTTAGTGATGTTACAGAGTGACTTGAAGTGGACAATGAGAAGGTAATATGAAGACTTCTTGTAGTGACATTTGGTCTGGAACTGGGAAGACTGCTCGGTCAGTAAAGCACTGTCCCTGCAAGTATAAGGACTTGTGTTTGATCTGCCAGGACATATGTGAAAATGCCCAGGCACAGAACTCATTATGTGCCAGTAAGCCCAGCACTGGAGAGATGGAGGCAGGAGAATCCTTGGAGTTCTCTATTAATCCAGTCCAGTCAAATTAATGAGCTCTGGGAGTCTCAAAATATAGGTAGAGAGACAGTGAGGAAGGGATCAGCCATTGACACTGGCTTCTGTACACACATACATACATACATACAAATACCACACACACACACACACACACCATGGTATCTGCCTCCAAATCTCTACCCCTCCTTTCTTCTTGCTCCACGGAACACAGCTGCAATGGCTAAAGATTCCCCTGTTGACATTTCCAGAAGAAAAAATTTTGTTTGCTATGAGGGTGAGCAAAGCAATGGGCTGGAAGAAGCCTGGGGTTTTGTGGAGTGGTATGCAGTTTTCATCTCTTAATTAATAAAAGAGGGTTTTCTTCTATTGTTTAGGTTGTTATTTCAGGTCTGTTACCATCAGCTGAAACTAACTGCCAAAGTTCATTGTGAAATATTAAATTGTTGACTCACAAGTATTCACTGTGTTTGTTTTGAAAGGATATGAGCTGCACATGGAGGTGCATGCCTTTAATACTCTGGAGGCAGAGGCAGGTGGATCTCTGAGTTCAAGGCCAGCCTGGTGTACATAAAGAGTTCCAGGACCTATGAAGAAAGACCTTGTCTCAAAAAGAAAAAAGAAGAAGCAAAGGAAGAAAGGATCTGCACTTTGCCATAGGAGATGGAGAGTTGATCTGGCTGGAGCAGGAGTTATGTGCAGTTTAAGGGAGACAGGAAGTTCACAGATGGCAGAAGTCAGAGGCTCATCTTTTGGGAGAAGATGACAGATGCCAGTGAATCCTAATGGATTTACTTCTGTATCCCAAGGACCCTTCCATTAGACAAGCCATGAGCTATGGAAACTGTTGCTTCCTGTGGGCTGTTGTGGGGTTGCCCAGTGTCCTCCAGGGCCTGAGGACCTGGACCTGTGTCAGTGACTGTTGGGTCTTCACTCATCTTTCCCTGGCTCTTCCTCCTGTCCCCTGGCCTGGCCCGTTTGGACTGTGACTCTTCCTGCTCTACTCCCCAGAGGAGCCTTGTAGCCTTGCCCTGAGGGGTTGTGGGAAGCAGCCATTCGCCTTGACTTGTTCATGCTTAATGATACAAAGAAGTAGAATTCTGAAGTAACATTGAAATTCCTTTTCAAGCTTTTGGCTTTTATGTGCTTTGTATTTTTATGATTCTTTTATTACTTTTTATAGACAAAAAGCACGAGTCATAAAAGGATAGAATGCTAATTTTCTTTCATAATTTTTTTCATTATAGAAAAACATACCTGAGATAAATCTACCATTTTAACCATTTTATATGTGCAATTTAGCAGCACTGGTTGAATTTACATGACTGTGTAATTGTGATAATTTTTGTTAGTTTGCTTTAGAGGCAGGGTCTTGGTTTGTAGCCCAGGCTGGCCTGGAATTTTCCATCCTCCAAGTTTACAGGCCTGTGCCATCTTGCCTGGCTTTCCTCACAGTTTTTTATTTTATTTTCTGAATCAAATTAATTCCTTCTCCCCTCCCTTACTCTTTTCTGTCTTTCCTTTCTTCTTCTCTTGCCTGTCTGGGTCTCACACATCCCAGGCTGCTTTTAACTCACTAGTAGCTGAGGATGACCTTGAACTTTCGATCCTCTTACCTCCACCCCTCAAATGGTGAAACTGGAGGAATGTGACCCTACACATGGGTTATTTATTCAACACTGGATTAAACCTAGGGCTTTGTGCATGCTGACAAGAACCCTATCAATTGAGCTACATCACTAGCCCTTCTCATGTCAAATTCTTTTTTAAAATGTAGTATATTTATTAATCATTTGAGAATTTCATACATACATACAATGTATTTTGATTCTATTCATCCTACCTCCTCCACCAACTCCTTCTAGATCTATCCCCCAACTTCCCACTCATGCCCCCTTCCCTTGAAAAATAACTATTGAGCCCAATTTATGCTGGGTGTGGGGCCATCCACTGGTACATGGCCAACCAATTAGGGTCCACACTCTTAAAGAAAACCGACTCTCCCCTGCAGCCTTCAGCTTCAGTAGGGGCTGGGGCTAGTGAGCCCCTCCCTCTTTGTGCTGAAGTGTTGACTGGTTTGATGTTGTGCAGGCAACCACAGCTGCTGTGAGTTTATAAGTCAAGTGGTCCTGTCCAATACAGAAGACATTTTCACCAGAACCTCTGGCTCTTAAAATCCTTCGGCCCCACCGCAGTCCCAACTACATCAAATTCTTTTGTTCTGTTTTTTGTTTTTTTGAGACAAGGTTTCTCTGTGTGGCATCCCTGGCTATCCTGGAACTCACTCTGTAGACCAGGCTGGCCTCGAACTCAGAGATTTGCCTACTTCTGTCTCCTGAGTGCTGGGCTTAAAGACCTGTGCCACCACTACATGATCACATCAAAGTCTTAAGCATACTATTCTTCCCTCCCCCACAGGTATTTTATTCTATGAGGCTATAACCTCATTCTTTTTTTTTTTTTGGTTTTTCGAGACAGGGTTTCTCTGTGTATCCTTGGCTGTCCTGGACTCACTTTGTAGACCAGGCTGGCCTCGAACTCACAGTGATCCGCCTGCCTCTGCCTCCCAAGTGCTGGGATTAAAGGCGTGCGCCACCACCGCCCGGCTATAACCTCATTCTTAAAGGAGTTCAGGAGCTTGAATCATTTGCTTTTCTCTGGTACGACTTACGCTGGCCCTCTTCCAGGTGTCTTTGGTAGAAAACACAGTGCTATGGGCATATTGGGTGTTGATGGTGCATGAAGGACGTGGCCAGCCATCTGGAGCCTGCCAAACAAATGTGATGCAAATACTGTATGACAGGACAGTTGCACACCTCTGCTTCTGTTCGACCTTCGTCTAATTGTTTGTTGAATGGTTAGATATGCAGTTCTGAGTATAGCTCCCAAGTATAGGGAAGAGAATGGCCCAGGATTAGAAATGTTAGGAGGAATGCTGGGAAAGCATACAGCCTAATAGGAACTCGTATGTGCAGTGTGTTGTCTAGTCTGATCAATATGGTGAGCACATCTCCAGGAAGCAAAGGTCCTGGCCTTGTTTGAATTCTACACACCTCCCTCTTGCTATTTCCAAACATTATAAGGAACCACATTAGAATTAGAAACCCAGCTTTTCAACCACAAGGCAAAAGATAGTGGAGACGGAGGGTTGATGATTCAGGGCAGTTCCCAGAAAGGGCTAAACAAGCAAGGCTGTTTGAGGTTGTGATTCCTGTCTATGAAAAGCCAGCTGTGTTCTTGCCAGAATCTAATTCTTTATGTCACCTAGTTTGTGGATTGAGTCTTAGAGGGAGTGCAGTGACAACAGGCCATTCTTGGAATGGGGACAGGGTTCCTAATTCAATTAGATTTCATCTAATCGAAGAAGCCATATGTTTGTTAAGCATGTTCCCTGAAGAGCATCAGCACCAACTGTGCTCTCAGACCAAGGAGAAGCTTGGCTGTGGGTTCTAGCCCCAAGTCCCCAGTCGCTCACCACTTCAGAACAATCCAGAGAGAAGTGAGGGACCTAAGCCCAAATATCTCCATCCCCAAGAGACTGAATGGAAGCCTTCTGCACCCTCTTCCTCTCTTAGTCCTGGTGTCTTGTGATACCTGTGAACCTCCCTCTCTACTCCCTGTCATAATCCCAAGAGCTTGTTCTTTGTGACCAGGGCCGAACTTGCCACACTAATGTCTATGGCCTGTCTTCTTCTTAGACCCTCTTCTCACAAGGCAGGGCCTGGCTCTTCACAGCGAGGGGCTCTGCCCTCTCTGCCAGTAAGATGCCAGCTTGAGCAAGTCGACTTGTCTCTATGGAGTTGAAGTCCTCAGAAGGAATCAGCCTTCAGCTGAAGCGTAGGGAAAGGCTTGTACCCTGCCACACCACAGCATCTGGGAGGGCTGTGATGTCCTTCCATGGCAGGAGCCAATACCATTACCCTGGGCAATTTTTTCCTTCAACCACTGTGTATTCCTGCTGGTCTCTTCCCAATTGTCAGACCATATGCCATGATTTCAGTCCACTCAGTTCAATTAGTAGCAACCCCCAGGCTGTTCTGGTTAAGAACTGGCAGAAGCCTGCCAAGTACCTTTAGAGTACACTCAGAGCAATGCCCTTTCCCTACAGCCTCCTTTTGGGCTAAATCAGCAATGTACATTTTGGTTTCTAGTGCAGGTGTCTGTGGGAGAAAGCAGAGAAGCTAGGCATCTGGAGAGCACCACACCCATCTTGAATGTATACCGGTTTATGGTGGGGCAATTGTCCAGAGGAGAGCCTGGCTGTGTGGGAAGCGAGTAGCTCTTCGCATTTAAAGCTGCTTCTTCAAGCCCCCGTACCCCACTATATCAGAACTACCTCCTGTTGGAGGTATTCATGTCTCTGGCTCTATGTGTCCTTTAAGATGTCAAAAGGGCTAGATGAACTGAGAGGAGGCAGTGAGGCAGGATGTCTTCCCCTGGAGACAGAAGCATGAAGAAATGATTGTTTTGGGCTGCTGCTAGGGCAGGCAGGGGGACAGGGGTCTGAGGGAGGCTGTTGGGTTGACAGAGGCTATCTAAGTAGTGTTCACACTGAGCTCAGGCAATGGAAGGGAAGGGTGAAATCAGTGGTCTTTAAAGTGGGATCTACAGAATGATCTACCAAAATAAAGAGAAAATAAAAACTATATATATTTTTGTTTATACATTTCTTATGCCAATATTTACTGAGTGAATCCACATAGGCATTTCAATTAGGCCACCATCTGGTGTATATCATATATAGGCAAGAAGGGAAGGGAGCTTGGGAACCCCTGATCCAGACGCTTTCAAGTATAGAAAAGGGATCTTCCAATGACTTCCATCCCAGGATAGACAGATTATAAAATTTGATTCTGCTGAAGCTGTTCTCATAAATGGGGTGGGTGGTTTGGAAAGACCTGTGCAAAGGCCAAGAGACAGATAATAATGTAAACAGAAGACTTAGAAAAATGACAGAGCTAATGAGTTTCTAGGAGATATCCCTGCGTTTTCTTCTCCCTTTACCTCCCCCGTCCATAGAACTCAGGCCTTGTGTATACTAGACACTACCACAGAACCCTGTCACCAGCCATGGAAATCTTCTTTGAGGCTCTTATTTAAGAATAAAAGGCAAAATGTCAGGTGACATCACTGGAGAAAACACCCACTCTTTGCCATGGCTAAAGTGAGGGATGGGTCCGGAGAGAAGATGGTCATACATAAAGGCACCATATTGAAATGCAATGGAAAACATCATGAAAAAGTCAAAGAAAGGAATTTAGAATACATGCTGTGTTGTGCAGGCTGGGTATAGGCTTGGGTGTAAGTTGCTAATGTATTTCATCTTGTCTTTGCCATGTGTCTTAGTTAGGGTTTCTGTTGCTGAATACTGAATCCAAAAGCACCTTAAGGAAGAAAGGGTTTACAGTGTGTAGCCCATCATCCAGGCAAGTCAGGGCAGGAACTCAAGGCAGCAACTTGAAGGCAGGAGCTGATGTACAGACCACAAGGAGTGCTGCTTATTGGATTGCTTCATGTGGTTTGCTCAGCTTGCTTTCTTATAGTGCCCAGGGTCACCAGGCCAGGGGTAGCACTGCCCACAGTGGGTAAGACCCTCCCATATCAATCAAGAAAATGCCCCATAGACCTATCTACAGGCCAATCTCATGGAAGCATTAAGTCTCTCTTTCTCAATATGGCTAGGTTTCTGTCAGATTGACCAAAAGTAGCCAGCACACTGTACCTCTTCTTTTCTATTAACTAAGTTAGTTATTTGACAATTTCATACACATAAAATACATTCTGGGTACTCCTCCCATTCTTATCATCCTCCTTAATCCTACTCCTTGGCAGTCCCTTTCCCAGATTCATGTCTTGATTTTGTTTTGTGTGACATTTAGCTTACAAGGGCCATCCGTATCCCCATTGGATTGGGGATATTCATGGAGCCTGGTAGGGTCACCCATGGGCATGCCACTGAAGGGAGTGACTCTTCCATTCCGTCAATCTATCAGTAGGGAATAGTTCAGCCATGAGGGTTAAGGAGTCCTGAGTCCCTGCTCCTTCCGTATCTTGCTGTTGACAGGCCCATTCTTGGGCAGATCCAGGGCAGTCCATAATTGTTGAGAGATCCTGACTGCTCAGAGGATGCCAAGCTTCCTGATGGTGACATTTGTGAAAGCATGTCTACTAAAGTAAGGATGTGTTCACAACAATGGATGACTTATCCCATGGTGAAGACCACCAGTATGCTGTGGACCCTGCCTGGAATTCAAAGCTGAAGACTGCTGCATGAGACCCATCATCACTCTTCTCTTGACAAGTTGAAGGGAGAACATGAACAATGACACAGCAAGTCAGTAACACGATTAAGAAACACCCTTGAAACACAGTGGAAACTTTACAACACTTTATAATGAAATGTTGGGGGACACAGGGGATCTTGGTTGTCACTCAGAAGCTCACTGACCATCTCAGGGCTGAGAACTTGATAGCTATGGAATTTAGAGATGTGTCTTTTAAACACAAAGGGCAAATGTCCCTAATTTGTTGACCTTTGCTGACCTCTGCTGACTGTGACAAGTGTGTTATGTAGAGGGAAAGGACGTGGGAATGCTCACACACACACACACACAACACAATGACTTTCAGGTAAAGTTCAACTTTGAACTACAAACTGCTCAGGACATTCAAATTGCTGAGCACATAGAGACTGGACAACAAATGTTACAATTAACTTGTTTAATCATTTTTCCATTTTATTTGAGCCCCCAAACAAGTTTTCTACCACTCAATTCAGCAGGAGGCAATGTTAAGAGAGCGATGTCCCATTCCCAAACGGTAGGGGGATAATATTTTGGTCATTTGATATGTTATAGATGTTGTTTAGGGGGGATTGGTTACAAATTTTTAAATGGTCTGATTAAACAAGGCATAGGAGGTTAGACTCAAGGACTTTTCTATTTCTTTTTCTTTTCTCTATCCTTCTTTCTCTCTTATACAGGGAAAAGGGACTTAAAAAGAAAAAGAGCCGGGCGTGGTGGCGCACGCCTTTAATCCCAGCACTTGGGAGGCAGAGGCAGGCGGATCACTGTGAGTTCAAGGCCAGCCTGGTCTACAAAGTGAGTCCAGGACAGCCAAAGCTGTTACACAGAGAAACCCTGTCTCGAAAAACGAAAAAAAAAAAAAAAGAAGGGGAATATATGTATATAATATAGAAATGATAAGATATAAGGATAGATTATTGAATCTGCTCTAAAACTTAAAACTGTTGCTATTCTTAAAATAAGGTTATCTTTTGATACATTGGTATAGAATTTTGTATATTGATAAAAAATAAGATTAATTTTGATAGAATTTTACAGTTTGCTTGTTCAAGATGATAGATTTATAAATCAATAGATGTCTTCAAAACCCTCAGAGATGTACAGAAAATGGCATTTAAAGATATTATTACCTTAAGAATTGACTTTAAGACAGTCAGCTCCTCACAGCTCTCATTTGACTTGGAAGAAGACAATGAGCATCAAAAAGAAATCTCCCATCAGGAGATAATTTCTACTGGACAAAAATGTCCCTGCTCTCTCTCTCTCTATACAGTCCAAAGATGGACCAGAGCTTAAATGCAGGTAAGTCTATGTCCTGATTCTGCAGAGACAGAATGGGAAAATCCTTATTTCCTGCTGCACAATTATGTCTGTGATATATGCTTGGCCAGAAGGCTGAAGATGATGCTCCAACGGTTATCAAGAGATATTTGGGACTGTCTGGGCAGCAAACTGTCCTTTTTTCTTTTTGGAAGCTGCTCTTCTATGCTTCCTACTCACTCAAATAATAACTTTATCCCTTCTTATGTATTTGATGGGGTTGAAGACATATATGATAGAAATTATTTAGGTTCAGAACTTTAGACACACCAAGATAGATGATTTTTTTCTTCTTCAAGATTGCCTGATAGAAATAGGCTAAACATTATGTATGTACCTTTTATATATGGTTTTCTTGATCGTTTCATATTTGTTTTTATTGTTTTTACTATATGAGTTAAAAAATTTAGCCTTTTTATTAGACAAAAGGAGGGAAATGATGGGGTGGTGTTAAGCATTATAAATGTTGATTGGTCCTGCTTTCTGTCTGTTATTTAATTGACTCTGATTGGTTAAATAAATGCTGAGGCCTGGAGATTGGGCAAAGACAGAGATAGGTGGGACTAGGACTTTTACAGATAGATAGATAGAGCATCTTGGGAAGAAGAAAGACTGAAGAAGAAGGCCAGAGGAAAGCCAGGAGCAAACAAGGAAGACACGCCATGGGGTAGATTAAAGAAGATCCTTCCATGTGGCCTGGAACATAGGCTTAGCATGGAGAATAACAGTCCAAAGAGATGTATGTATATATGGGGTCATTTTTGGGTAATAGAGTTATGAGCTAGCTTAGATGAGCTAGGATTGCACAACCCAGGACAAGTCTTGTTAAGATCCATATGGTGTCTGTGTGTATTCATTTATAATGGCGGGTTAAGGATTAACACCACCAAATCAATTAAAGATAATATAAATACTAGTAAATAGTTTAATTAGTTATTTTTTTCCTCTACACACACACACACACACACACAAAACACAACACAATGACTTTCAGGTAAATCTTAATAAATGAATCTTATGACAGAAATGCATTACAAAAATGGCATTTGGACTGTTCCTGTTATGTAAGCTCAATGAAAAAATGAGATGTGTCACCTTTGTCCCTTTGTCACAACCTGCATGTTTGTGTCAAAGCTGGAGGTTGTCTGGTGTCTTCCTCCCATCTTAGTGTCTGAGACACGGTCATCACTGAGCCTGGAGCTTGCTGGTTGGATGGCCAGCAAGTCCCAGGAATCCTCCTGCCTCTGCAGTGCTGGAATTACAGGGAACATCACCCAAGGCTTTTTATGTGGAGCAGGGTCAGGGTATGTGATCAATAAGGTCCTCATTCTTTCAAGAAGTACTTTTGCTGACTGCACCATCTCCCCAGCCCTGAAAGCATAGTTTTAAAAAAAATAAACTTTACTGATTCTTTGTGGATTTTATATCATGCACTCAATCCCACTCATCTGCCAGTCCCTCTATATCCTCCCTCTGCCTTTGCAACACCCCCCCCCAATAAAACAAAACGAATAGACAAACAAAAAAAAAAATCACCTTGCTGTCGAAGCTGTGGTGTACCAGGGTGAGTCACACAGTATATCCTTTTGCCCAAACAGCTCTACTTGCAAATGTTCATTGCAATGAGTCCTTGGTCTGTTTTAAGGCCTCTGCTTCTGCTACACCATCAATACTGGACCTTCATTGAGACTCTTCTTGGATATCCTGTTGCTGGCCTGTGTCATGGAGATCCTGCAGCTTTGGATCTGCAGAACTGACCCCTTCATGTGCTCCAGCAGTTCATAGATGGGGTAGATGCTGGAGTGGGTGGGCCAACAAAGCCCTGGATCTGGGCCTGGGTGGTAGCTGAGCTGGTCAGTCTGCCAGCTCTCTCAGTTGGTACCACTAGGACCAGCTCTCCTGCTTTGTCCAGGTGAGGAGTGGGGCCAGCTCTTCCAGTGCTGTGGCCTGTGAAGAGTAGGGTCAGCTATGCACAGCCTTCAGATGTCAATATGGCTTCAGAAAGCAATGCAGATCAGAAATGTTTGCACTGAAAGCATACTTTTTATAATCTTATAAGCTTACTATCTCAATTTTAAAATAGTCTATATATTAAAAAATAATGGCAAGAACATTTGATGAAATACTCATTGAGAACATTGCTTTCAGGGTCAAAATAGTTTTCCTGAGAACTTCACATTTATAAAATTGGGAGGTGCCATTTAAACAGAATTATAATTTAATAAGTGCAAAGACAGAGTTCTGTTTATCTTTGTATGATGTATCTTCTTAGGAAACAGATAACAACAGCCAGGGGCCTAGGGAGATGGCTCAGCAGTCCAGAGTTCTTGTTCTTGCAGATCCTGGTTCTATTCCTAGTACCTAAATAGTGGTTGACATCACCCATCACCCCAGGTCTAGGTGATTCAATGCCCTCTTCTGACCTCCTCAGGCACCAGGCACACAGGTATGCACAGATATACATGGGAGCAAAACATTCACACACACATAAAACTAATAAATCTAAAAAAGAACAAAAGCCATTAGAACCAACTGTTGCTATTAATCGAACTTAGAAACACATGTTCTAGTCTCATTAATGATTAAACTACGGCTTAGCAAAATAGTTTAATCACACCTTTCTCACCAAGCAGATCATGGACAACTTTAAAGAGAAAAGAAAAGGATGCAGCATACCACTCATTAAAGAGAAAATAATTTTCTGGGCATCGTGAACATACCTTTAATCTTGGCACTCTTGAGGCAGAGGGAGGTCTACCTAGCAAGTTCCCTGGCCAGCCAAGGCTGCATAGTGAAGCCCTGTCTTATTTTTTTAATTATTGGTTCATCTTTATCACATTTTAAAAAGAGTTTTTAGTGCTCTATGTAATGTATTACCAGTCATGTGTGTATCACTTATAAATGAGTAGATTGAAGAAGCATCAGGCTATGAAGTTGAAAGAATAAAATGTGGTGCTTAAATGAGACAGCTGTGAACCGAGAGAAGACCCGTAGTGGCAATGACTTGGTGAAAGACACAAGTCAAGGATGGCTCCCCAAGTAGCTTAAAGTGTGGGTGCTTGGTGATGTCACTGGTCAAGACTAGAAGCACACGCAGGCCATTAGGGGTTGGGCCTGGGAACCTCTGGTTGAGGTGCTCCCTACTATGTTAGAACCTGCAGCTCTGGAGTTTTCTGGGCCTAAAGTGGGGTTCAATAACTATTAGCAGGCATGAGACTATTAAAACCATGGGGGTGGGCCTGGATTCTCTGAGTGTGCTCCGGGAATGATTCAGGTAGCAGGCATCCCGAGCTTCCCGGAGTAGGAGCAGCATAATGAAAAACCAGTCCATGGAGGCTGAGAAACCGGTCACCCAAGCCTGTGGAAATCGGAGTGCTCGTACAAGAGCTGCAGGCACCTAGTACTAACTTAGGGAGCTGTGTTCCAAGAAGGAAGGCGTGGTCAGCAGGCTCCAGTGCTGGGAAGAGGTGAGCAAGGGTGCACAGAAAGCTCCCCCTGGCCTTGGCAACCCTGAGGTCATTCCGGACTTTGAGGGGCGGGCATAGAAACCAGACTGCAGCCAAGGGAGTGTTTGCATGTGTGTGTACATGCGCACGCCCGTGTGTGTTGGGAGGGGCAGGAAGGTGATTCAAGGGACCCGACAGACACCTGGAGAAAACCAGTACTTGCTGATCGGTTTAGCTACCGAGAGTAAGTGTCCTGGAGTGGACTGACCCTCTAGAATCTCGTTTTTTGGGGAAAATCCGGTGGGGACAGGAGGGAAGGAGGAGGCGAGCAAACACCTTGGGGCGCGGCTGGGCTGGTGGTGGTGAGACGAAGAGCGGGTACCCCTGCTGGCATCTGACCCCGGACTGTGTCGCGGCCCCGCGTAGTCCCGGTGAAGCCGGACTCGCTTCCGACCGAGGACAGGGCGGCCACCGCGCCCCGGTGCTTAGGTTTCTAGCTGGCAGCGCGGCCCAGCGTCTGGGTTAGCTGCAGGTCCTCCAAGTAGTGCGCGATCCCGCTGCGCAGGCCTCCCGCGCTCTTTCTGCCCGGCCACCCAGGCCCTGCCGCACCGTGCTCAGCTCGGTCCCCGCCAGGGGCGGGCACGGGTTGCGGGCGCGGCCTGGTCCGGTCCAGCTCCTATACCCGGCCCCGCAGGCGTCAGTTCACTGCGGCCGCTGCCCTGTGCGCCGAGCCTGGCGCAGCACCTGCGCTCCAGCCCGGCATCCGCCCCCAATGGCCCTGCCCTCCGAAATCGGTGAGTGCGGGCCTTGCTGCGCCGCTGACCTTGGGCCGGCGCCCTGAGTCCAGTCACCTGTGTGCTCAGGGACTTGAACCTCCTCGGCGCCCACCCCCAGAACTTGCTCCCTGTCCGGTGATGCCTTTTCCTACCTGGCGGTGGCCTAGGCTCCAGAGGCCTCCGGTGAGCCTGCAGCATCCCCGCATCCTGGCTTAGATCAGATTCGCACTATTTAAGGAAATTAAAGGACCCGGGATATACTGGCTTTAGAGCTCCTGGACAAGTTTCTAGGTGCCTGAGACCCGTGGGATGTGTTCGGCTGGGGTGGAGTTCTAGCAGGAGGCGGAGGTATGGACTGGATGTTGGGCGATGAGTTCTTTGAGAGCCCCTTTCTTACCTCTGCTGTCATTGAGCAAGGGAGGGGTATAGCCTTGTGCTCCAGTAGGCTGGTTCCGCCCTTGAACTTCCTGCTGCGGCTGCTTTGCGAGCAGATCTGCTAATGGCTGTCTGGTCTAGGCTGGCAGAGGCCTGTGATTTAGGAGATGTTTCCTAACTACAGTGTCCCTAAACTGTATGTAGCTGGAAGCTTCTTGACGAGAAATAAGTAAAGTTACTGAGTAAAAGCTGACAGCACCAGATCCAGCATAGTCCTGAGCAGTTGTGGGTGAGCTGCTCAGGAATATGTCCCTCCCTCCGAGAAGACAAGCCTCCCCTGGATACAACAGAGTCAATGCTGAGTGGCAGGGGTGGGGGTGGGGGACCTCTGAGACAGACAGAGCCTCCTCTGTTCAGGTTCCATCATCAGCTCCACCTCTGGGAGTGTTGGCTGCAGGATTGGGTGAGTTGGCCTGTACAGGTTGCAACTTGCAGGGACTTGGCTTGCTGGGAAGACGCTGGAAGGACTCTGCCCTCTCTAGGTGGGTTGGTGGGAGACTTTGAGCTTTCAGGCCTATTCATCCTTAGCCCAACCTCACACCTGAAATTCTGGATACAGGTGAACAGGCTCTCATCTACAACACGTTCTTTGAGATAAAATGTTTGCTTTCCGTGTTCTTACTCTTGCTGGGTCGCTCTTCAAATGGGCTCTGAACCAATCCCAGATCTTGGCTGTATCATGGACAAGTGAAATGTAGGCGTAGAACTAAGCAGGAATATACTTTCTTTCCTAAAGCAGTTCAGTGGCCTGGTTCTGCTGCCAAGTGTATCAATCTCCTATTTCCGCCACGTGCCGACTGCAGTTCTGGGACAAGAGACAGTGGCCTGCTTTCAGTATGCGGTATGGGGAGCTGATGAGGGCCCAAACTGATGGCTGGAGCCCAGGATGAGCTCAGTCCCTAAGAAGAAGCAATGACAGAGGGGATGGCTTTTCCCCCTTCTGATCTGGCTTCATATCTAAACATGGCTTCTGTCTTCCTGTACCCAGATAGGCACTTGGGAGAGCTCCACCATGGTGTTTGATAGATGTCAAATAAAAGGAGCCAGTGTCTGTATGAAACTTCACACTCATTTTCCCTGCTGGACTTCCTGGTATGTGGTATCATGATGATGAAGAAGATAGTGCTGCTGACAGATAATACCTACAAAACACATAGGCTGAGCTAGGAATGAGTCTCAGTACTTCTCAAATGCTGACTGATTAATCATGGCATCCCATGACATTGCTATTTTTATTACTCTTCTTTTTTAGGGAATAAAAAAGCCACGGAAAGTTTCATCATCTGCCCAAGGCCATATAAATAAGTGGTAGAACAGGATTCAAAGCTGGGTAGTCTGGTTTGAGTCCATGTTCTTAATCATATACATGAGTGACTATTGAAATTGCCATAGGGAGATTACCTGTGCTTAGACCATTTACTCATCCATTGTCTTATGTAAATATCTGTTCAACAAGTGTGTGTGTGTGTGTGTGTGTGTGTGTGTGTGTGTGTGTGTACAGAGTACCTTAGTACTAGGATATAATCGCAAATGAGACAAGTGATGTGCGGAGATGATATTTACCAGGTGCCCACCTCTTGTCACACACATCTCAGAAATGAGAAGGAAATGGGCCCCTCTAGGCAAGCCTGTGCCTTGCTTTTAGAGAGCAGAGTGGTGTGTTTCACAATGAGACATAATTTGATTCCAGCCTTTACTGCCATGTAGGAACAATTAAGTGATAAAAAGTGAGCACATCCTGGTCTCTGAAGTAGAAGATGCGGGTCTTGGGTCTTGTTGTCATAAGTCATTCTGAAATCCATTTAGGGAGGATCAGAAAGGATGTGAGGAAGCTGGGAAGGTGGCTCAGTGGATAAATGTTTGCTACTCAAGCATGAGGACCTGAGTTCAGATTCCTAGAGCACCCCCCCCCCCCACACACACACACACCTGAGGCTTTGAGCATGGGCTGAGCTCTTCTCAGTCCAGTGAGGCACGTGAGCCACAAGGAAAGCAATATGCCAGTCCCAAGGTAAACCATGGTGTCCTGATCATCCCTGGTCCTCCTGAGACAGAGCTGTCCCTGTTCACTTATCTCTAAAGGATCCTTGGCCATTGTTCCTCCCATGTCATCAAAGCAGAACTTCCTCACTGCTCTGTCTAGACCTGGTGGAGTTGGCCTCACACCCTTAGTGTGGCCTCAGGATGACAGCTTTCTCTAGATTGGAAACTGAAGACCAAGTGAAAGGCGTTTCCGTGCTCTGATGCCACGGGATATTAATAGGTGTTTTTCCCCATGATGGGATTGCCAGTGAAGTGTGTTAAGTAGCTTTCTTTACTGCATGACTTCTCACGTGACTTTCCTGCTAGTAGAAACTATGTGGGAATCCATCTAAGAGAAAACTGTTTTCAGATCTTCTTCCCTTTTGGATTCTACAGACTGCACTTTACTTAGACCAAGGCTATCTAGAATCCCACTAAAGATAGGGAGTAAAATTACCTGAATGTGTTGGACTTAGAGTCATGGTCCAGGATGCTTTGATCACTGTCCCACATGTCATCCCCTTCCCAAAATGCCAACAGTGAGAATGATTTGTTCCATTTGTCTTTTGACAGAACAACAAGTGTGTGTGTGTGTGTTTGTATGTGCATATGTGTGTACATGTACATCTGTGTCTCCAAAGGCCAGAGCTAGGGTTATAAGCGATTGCTTGATGTACATGCTGAGACTAAAGTCGGGGCCTCAGAAAGTGAGCCATCTCCTCAACCCCTCTACAGAACAATGTTAAGGGCTTGTTTTTCTCTTCCTTCATGCTATAAGCACATTGAATTATTTAACAAATAAACATTGCCCTCCTTCTTTTCAGGTTGTTTGCAGCCTGCTGACTGTACTGTTTATGAGACAGTTGTGTGGACAGGTGGACTGTAATCTCCAGGTTGCTGAAGCTCAGTGGCAGGTCATGTGTCAGCATTGTAATCCTGGTCTGAGCTTACAGGCGTTTTATGGTGTGGGCACAGCAAAGTACAACCTCTCGATTGGACACGAGGAGGTGACTCAGGTCTAAGACAGGGCTACAGCTAGCCTCCTGGTAAACAACTGACCTGTCCTTTCTGGACTCCTCTCCCCAGGATTTCAACAGCGCAATAGAAATAGCCATCTCACTCAAGGGAATTTCCTAGACCCACACAGTTTGTAAAAGTCACTGGAAGGCTGTGTGCCTCCCCATTCTCCTAACCGGCTGAGGGAAGGGCATACACAGAGCTTTGTGTCTGTGTTGTCCTCTGTGGGTCACTTAAGAAAGGACAGTGATAGAATCCAGTGTGCACTTCGGGAACTTACTGTGAGTGCTGGCAAGAAGAGGAGGGCAGGGGTGAGCTTGGGTGGGCCAGGTGTGGAGTTTTCTGTCCTGTCTGTGAGTGTGGCATGTATACATGCGTGTGCAGCCGAGTGTGCAAAGAGAGTCTGGTAGAGCCTGTTAGGTTGTCCAGTCACCTCTGGTGTGTAATGTGTGTGTGGGGGGGGGGTGGGGCAGTTTCCTCTTCTTTGTTTTTGTTAGTTTTTTTGTTGTTGTTGTTTTTGCTTTTGTTTTGTTTTGTTTTTGAGACAGTGTTTCTCTGTGTAGCTCTGGCTGTCCTGGACTCACTCTGTAGACCAGGCTGGCTTCGAGCTCAGAGATTTGCATTCTGCTTCCCAAGTGCTGAGACTAAAGGTGTGTGCCACCACACTTCTTTTAAGAAAGAAAGGGAAGAGTAGGGTAAGACTTTTCATGTCGGCTAGCTGCCGTTCTGTTGTCTGTTTCAATGTTGAGGGTGCCCTTTATTAGGGGCTCTGTTCTTTCCTGGCCCAAGGAGGAAGCAGTTCATAGTCCTTTCCTCTTTTTTGAGGGGGAGGGGAAGAAGGAGGTAGTGTTGGACTCTGGGTTCCCTGTTGATTTGTGGGGTGCCTTCAGGAGGGTTGTTTTCCATGATGGAGTTTCTGAGAAGGAGCAGAGCAGTCCCTATTATAGAAGAATCCCCTTGAGGAGATGAACCCTATTGTCTCATCAGTCCTAAATGGGGTTCATACTGGAAGCAGCCAAGGTGATGGTGTCACCAGTCCCTGCCCAGCTGAGCTTTCAGAGGAGCCTGGGCGTTGGAGGGAGGGCAGCTTATCTTGTGTGGTTGCCCAAGAGGGCATCGGTGCCGGCTGCTTTCATTTCTTCTGGTGAAGGCTGGGAGCAGGGCCAGTACGTGGTGTTCAGGATCCTACAACCATTTTGCCTTGGATAGCCAGCATTACCTGAGGCCTTTAGGGCTTTTTGGAAATTTTCCACTTGTATTTCGTATTTGCAGGAGAATTTCCAGCCCAGACTTTTACTGCTCACAGGACTATGCAAAGCAGAGACCGCCCTCCCCAGCCACAGCAGGGAGGACTCAGCTGCTGCTCCTGCACGGAGTGAGCTCCAGACAACAGCACAAGCAGCTCCGTCGTCCACCTCTGTGGCATCCTCAGGGTCATTTATGGAGACACCAGGCTCAGGTCTGTGCCATGGGTTCTGCATTGAGTTTCTGGCAGGAGGAGGGAACAGCTTTGTTAATGTAAGGCAGGATTTTGGTGGCATTGGGCTTCCTTTCTGAAGGGACCATGGTGCTGTACAAAGTTGCTGTTTGTTGAAACTGGTGGCATTTTAGCACTTTCTAACTCTGGGACAATTGTTCACACTCATTAGAGGGCGTTGTGTGAAACACGATAAGCTGTTATCATTAGCTGACTGATACTGGCAAATTCACAGTTAAGCCTTACAAGCCTGCTGGCTTCAGTTGGCAAATGGTTGAAAGCCAAGCATGATGGGGAAGCTGGAACTAAACTCTGCTTGGCATCTGCAGAGTGGGCTTTCCTTGGCAAGAGTGGCCTGGCAGGTGCTTTGAGAGGGGAGCAGTGGATGGCTGGGTGTCTGTCTAGGATGGCCAGAAGGCAGCAGATGTGCTGCAGGGTTCAAGGCCCACTGAAGTCCATTTGTGTGACTGAGAACACATGAATGCCTGACCAACGTCCTCACCAGTTGTGTGGGACACTCATCCCAGTCCTTCAGCTGATTCATGAAAGTTTTAAAAAGAAAAGGGTCTCAGTGGGAGAGGGTAGGAGGGAAGAGACAATGTGTGTGAAAATGACCTAGGTGCATCACATGTGTGTACAAGAAACAACGTAACAAAACCTGTTACTTTATACAATGAATTTACGCTAATAAAAAATTAAAAGAGAGGGGCTGGAGAGATGGCTCAGAGATTAAGAACACTGGCTGTTCTTCCAAAGGTCCTGAGTTCAATTCCCAGCAACCACATGGTGGCTCACAACCATCTACATTGAGATCTGGTGCCCTCTTCTGGAGTGAATGGTGTACATGCTGGCAGAACACTGTATACACAATAAATAAATAATCTTTAAAAAAAAATTAAAAGAGAAAGAGGAAAGTGTCCTACCCATAAGTACTATTCTGTGATCTTGGAGTCTTTCATGTGCCTGGTGGGCCTGGATGGAAGCCGGGAATGCGGGTGTCTCCTCCGTCATTGCTCTCAGGCTCTGCTTAACCTGGACTTCCCGTGGGGCCCAGTTTGAAGAAAGCAGGTCCAAGCTCAGGAAAGGGCAGGGTCGTCTGTAAGGAAGATGTGGGATAAAGAGTATGCTTGGTTGACTTGAATAAGAAAACAGTGCTTCAGGGGCAGAGATGGTGGGCTGTGGTATAAGAAGCCTCAGACATAAGAGCTGTCCCAAACACCCCTTCCTGAGGTGTCCAGAGTGGTGTGTCTGGCTCAGCTTTATATGCATGTGTAGGGGGTCGGGGTGGGGGGCTTCCACATAGAATAGGAGCCAGACAGAGAGGGGCTCAGTGATACCCTCTGAGTAGGTATCGTTTTAGGTGGGTGAGGCAGGAGAGGGCCCAATGATAAAAGGAAGGAAGAAGTTTGACTTACTTTCCTCTCATGGAGTCTTAAGTCCACCCATTTTCTTTCTGTTATCTTAATATCTTAAAAATGAAATTAAACAGATATGGTGGTGCACACCTTTAATCCAGCACTCGGGAGGCAGAAGCAGGGGGATCTCTGTGAGTTGAAGATCAGCCTGGTCTACATAGCAAGCTCCAGGCCAGGCAAGGCTACACAGTGAAATGCTGTCTCAAAAAAACAAAATGAAAATAGAAAATGAAATTATAATAGCATTAATTACTAAAGCATGATATCTCAGTTGGGTATAGCCACTTATACATTATAATCTGAGAACTCAGGAACTGGCAGAAGAATTGCTGTAAATTTAAGGCCAGCTTGGACTAGAGTAAATATCAGGTTAGTCTGGGCTATATAGCAAGATTCTGTCTTAAACAAAACCAAACCAAAACAGCTATCCTTGCCCACTGGTCAGTTTGAGTGTCCAGTACTCCCACGGTCTTGACCAAAAGGGGATGCATTTTTTATGTCGTTGTAATCAAAGCACAGCCCAACTTTGTATATTAATTCTGTGTTTGTTTGTTAGTTTGTTTTTTCAAGACAGGGTTTCTCTGTGTAGCCCTGGTTGTCCTGGAACTTGCTCTGGATGAGACTGGCCTGGAACTCACAGAGACCCACCTGCCTCTGCCTCTCAAGTGCTGTGATTAAAAGTCTGCACCACCACCACCCAGCATGTATTAATTCTTTACTTACTGTTATTTCACATGATTTTAAAAACATGGCTGCACCACCCTCCTACTGTTTGTTTCTTAGCAGTCTTTCTAAAGTGTGTATCTAATTTTGACATTTAAAAAGGTCTTTGCAGCTGGGTGTGGTGGCACAGTCCTTTAATCCCAGCACTTGGGAGGCAGAGGCAGGTGGATCTCTGTGAGTTCAAGGCCAGCCTGGTCTACATAGTGAGTCCAGGACAGCCAAGGATACACAGAGAAACCCTGTCTTGAAAAACCAAAAAAAAAAAAAAAAAAGATCTTTGTATAAACAATGCAGATAAATATCTCCACACTGTTCCCTTGGTTCAGGATATTTAGTGATTCAGGAAGGCTCACTTGGTACAACAGTCCTGCATCTGCTGCTCTTTGCCAGGGTTTCTCTGTATTTACTTCTGAGATGTGACAATGCTGCACTTAACCAATGGACTGGGAGCTGGGGACAGGGTCCCAGCTGGTTCCCCTTTGCCTTCCAAGCCTGGTTCTCTGTACTGTCCTGGCCTCCTTCCCCTGTCACCTTCCTCCTAAGGCTCTGCTCTGACAGGGCAAAAACCAAGCTTCTGCTTGTTCCTGACTGATGTGCTGACCCTAGCTGCTCCCTGGACCCGCATGGTTGGACACCGAGGAAGCCTTTCCTCACCCTTTGCCCCTCATCTTCCTTAGAGTTAGAGGCCCAGGAAAGGCACGTCCCTGGGATGTGCAGGAGGGAGGGAGGGAGGTTTCAGAGTCAAGACCACAGACATGGCTCTGACTGCCCATTACCAATCTGCTTTCTTCCTTCCTGTGTGTGTCAGGAATTAGTCCCACATGCCACAGAAAGGGCCATGGCACTGAGCCTCGGGCACAGAAAACCTCTCAACCATCTAGAATTATGCCACTTACAATAAGAGGGCCGTAGAGACCGTTTACACCATCTCTTAATGTCACAGATGAGAAACTTTTGAGGACTGAGAGTGACTGACCCAAGATGGCCTAACCAGCATTGCCCCTGTAATTGCTTCCTGTCCTTGACAGATGGCAGCAAGGCCCATCCTGCCTTCATCTAGCCTGGCCAACAAAACCACTGTCTCTTGAAACAGCCTTAAAGGAACTGTAATAGGTGGGTGGGGCATGTCACTATCATCTTGCCCCACCCTCACCTTGCCTGCTACTGGATAAGGCACCCTCACCCTGACTGTTGACAAGGTGTATTCACTCCAGTGTGCTCCAGGATGGGGCCGGTGGGGGAGGGAAGGAGGGAGGAGAAGGGAAGGAGGGAGGGAGGAGGAATAGGTAATTAGGAGAGAGAAGGGGAAAGCTTTTGTGAGGAAGTGCATTTTCAGTTGAGTGACTACTGTTACTGTTCAAAGCCTTTAATGTATCTGCTATGTCCGGTTAGGTAGTTCTGGAAGGTCGGTGGAGACCTTGGGATTGCGGTCTGTCTCTGAGTCCTTCTTTTCAGCACAAGGCCTCATTTCTTGCATGAAGGGTGTTCCTGGATTTTCCAAGGCTCTGCTGTCCTCTCGTGGGGCCACTGTTAGCCCTGAGACTAGACCGCCTTCTCAGAGGAGCAGGCATGAACTGGGGTGGTGTTGCTGGCCCCTGGGAGTCTGGAGAAGGTTTATCTGAGCCCTCTCTTGACTCTTTCAGTTTTGGAAATGAAGTTAGGAGGGTGGAGCTGCATCCCCCCAGATTGAAGAAACAGAGGAGCCTAGATGATTAGTCCCTTCTTTGACTTCTGCGCATTCGCTGCTTATGAAACTCAAGCAGCCCTGTATTTTTCACACCCAGTTACTTTATGAGGCTAGTTGTGAAATCTGGTCTGCTGGGCATGCTCTGGGAATCCATCACCACAGCCACAGCTGAGCAAGGACCAGGCCTCTTGGGTCAGGGGCCTTCTGTTCTTTACCCTGGGGACTCTGGACATCCACAAAGCCAGGAAGACTCACGTTTGTTCTTTCTTTGTCAGCCGAAATGCCTCGCCAATTCCCCAAGTTGAACATGTCCGATTTGGACGAGCATGTCCGGATGTTGGCGGAGAAGGTGTTCGCTAAGGTTCTCCGAGAAGAGGACAGCAAAGATGTTATGTCCCTGTTCACTGTCCCCGAGGACTGTCCCATCGGGCAGAAGGAAGCCAAGGAGAGGGAGCTACAGAAGGAGCTGGCAGAGCAGAAGTCTGTGGAGACTGCAAAAAGGTTTGTTCCCATGACCGGCTCTCATGTGTGTAGAGTTGTGTGACCTGACTTGGGACACCTGAAGGAGCTGACATGTCCCTGGATCTTCAGTGCTTTCTAGAGCAAGACCACTTAACTCACTAGGTGTTTGTTTACTGAAGGGTACCTTGCTTCCTCTGCCTGCTTGAAAAAATCAAAAGACACCGTTGTGCTGTTTGTGTGTGTATTTGTGCATATACATGTGAGTGGGGGGGGGCACATACATATGTGTGTGCTCCTACATGTGGAGGCCAGAAGTCAGCCTCAGATGTTGCTGCTCAGAAGCTGTCTACCGTGTTTTATTTTGAAATATTTCTTTTACTATAACTTTAAATTATGTGTAGACATGTGTGGCTATGTGTGAATATGTACATGTATGAGTGCAGGTTCCTGAGGAGACTGTCTGATCCCCTGGAACTATAGGCAGTTGTGAACCTCTTGAAGGGATCCTGAGTCCTCTGGAAGGGCAGTATGTAGTTTTAATTACTGAGCCATTTCTTCAGCCCCAGCACCTATTCTGTGTATGTGCAACTGAGTGTGTGCGTGCGTGCGTGTGTGCGTGTGTGAGTTTGTGTGTGCGTGTGTGTGTGAGTTTGTGCGTGCGTGTGTGTGTGTGTGTGTGTGTGTGTGTGTGTGTGTGTGTGTGTGTATGTGTGTGTGTGTATTATAAACACACAGCACCAGTCCCAACTGCTTTCTTGGGTCCTGGGGACAGAGCTCAGGACTTCATGATTCTGCAGTGGGCCCTTTACTGACTGAACCATCTCTTGGGCTCCCCTGTTGCTGTTGTGGCAAACGCACATGGTTTTCACATAGCATTTTCCTTTTTGGGAATTTGAGGATTTAGGTAAAACACAAGTTTTACTTGTTTTTATTATTTTACTTTTTGTTAATGTGCCACATTGTTGGCCAAGCATTGCACTGGGACTGTAGATGTCCCAGTGTATACTATAGATAAAGTTTCTGCTCCATGGAGCTCACACTGGATGGGGTCAAAAATTAAGTAACTGTACAAACTAATAAAGGAATGATAAGTTGAGATAAGGTCTGGACTGAGTCTAACCAGAAAACAGAAACCACCCAAATATTGGAAATAGGATTTTAATGTGAGGAATTTGTTACATGGCTCATGGAGATCTGAGAAGACAAATTGGGATGAGCTTTCCCAGAGATGAGATGCTGTAGGGGGCGGCCACCACCTCTAGGCAGACAGACTTTAGAATGATGCAGTGTGGCTACATCTGGGGCTGAGGTCTCCTGGGAAAGCTGGACTCGATGCAGCTGAGAGCTGCCTTTAGGGCTGAGACGAAGGGCAGGATTCGGTCTCTAGCTTCACTCTTCCTGAACATTCTGGGTTCTCACAGTCTCTGCCATTGGCCCAATCTAGTTAAGAAGGCAGACTGGGAAAGAGAGGAGAGGGTATGGACTAGGCTGGAGACAAACAGGCTCAAGACTAGCAGTTAGGATGCAGAAGAATAAGGAAGTGTGTGGGCGGGGCACAAGAATGAGAATGAAAGTGAAGGAAAGAGAATGAAGTTTAAAGATGGGGTAGTGGGGGGGGCAGTTTCAGTTGATATTTCAAGGACAGCTGTGGGTGGGCCATGTGGCAGCCTGACAGGTAGACATGTCAACCAGAGTCTGCCCCCTAACACCTTTCAAGGTTGCCCATGCAGTCAGAGGGAACAGCTCTCTGCCCTGTGGCTGGAGGTAAGCTAGGTCCCATCAGGCTAGCCTGTGCTCCTGGTAAGCAGTGTGGGAGTCAGGTAAAAGCAACGATGAAAGTCCTCATCCAATCACGTCTTATTTTCCTGGGCAAGAAGAATTAAAGAGGAATAAACTTGCAGGGAGACTGTAGCAGGCCGTTAGTGAGGCCCCTGTCTGCCCTGCAACCTGCAGACTTTAGCAGCTAAGAATGCCCCAGCACTGAGGACCATCACTGAACACTACTCTGGGACACACCTCTCACAAGGTCCTCATTTCACTGTTTGTTTGTTTTGAGGCTGGGTCTCATGAAGCCCATGCTGGCTGTGAACTCTTGACTCTTCTGCCGTCCATATCCTAAGTTCTGATGTTAAAGGGATGAGCCACCATGCCTGTTTGAGACGGTGCTGGGGAGGGAACCCATGGTTTTATGTGTGTGAGGCAAGCCTTCTATCAGCTGAGACTGAGCTACTCACCCAGAGGCCCTCCCTTTAAGCCCGTCTTCCTTTTTTCTTGGTAGGGTAGGATTTTGGCATTTCCTTAGATAGATGAAGTTGATGCTTGTCTAAAAAGGCAGGGGCAGAGCTTGGCCATCTGTAAGATCATTTTCTACTTTCCTCAGATGTGCCTTGAACCCTTGAAGGAAGGGGTCATCACTAGCTACTGAGTGCCATCATTGTGTTTGGAGTTAGGTGACCCTAGATCTAGTGCCATATTCATCTGGAAGTAAAAGGAAGTCAGACTATGGAGTCTCTTGTCTACCCTGCCCTGGCATAACAAGGGCTGGCCTCAGTGGCTGAATGCTCTGCAGGCCTTCTGTGTGCTGTGAATAGGGCATTCTGGGCCTTCATAATGAAAGCAGGAGTCCCTCGCATTTAGTATTACCAGGAATAATAAGTGTCTGAGGCGAGTTTCCATAGACATCTGCAGAGGGAGCCTGTAGTACTTTCCCATCAGAGCCCAGGATCAGGACAAAATGGAAGCTTTGTTATTCTTGATCCAAATGGCACTCCATGGTCTCCAGAGAGTCCACTGCAAACTCTCTAGAAATGTGTTCTGTCTCTTCCTGCTGGGTGGAAGTTCCCTGGTTTGTATCCATCTGACTCTCACTGCCTTCCCAGGGCCCAGTCTAGGCCTTGGCCACAATGGAGATCCTTGGGTGTCAGCAGAGGAAAGGCATAACTGCTTCCCCGTTGCCACCATGTCCAGGACAGCTGGGTTCTGCCACTCACTAGCATGCTCTGTGACTTTGGGTAAAATAAGAAACTTCTCTGGGCCTCAGCTTCCTCCTCACCTGAAAAGTGGGGATGATAATGGTTGGTCTTTGTGGGGCATTTTGAAGAATGAGGGGATTATTAGCATATGTAAAAGGTTTAGGACAAGCCTGGGTCATAGTTCACCATGTAAATGTTGCCACCTGGCTTCCTGCTGCCCAGGTGGACAGCAATAACTTCTACTGCAGTCTGATGCTGATGGTTCACATTCCTTTCTTCCTCCTCATATTTACCCCAGAGTGGTTGCTCTTGGTGTCTCAACTCAGCTGCTAGGCAACGGGGCAGGGTTCAGACACTCTGAATGACACCTGGCCACTTGACTGTCAGATGTCCCAGGGCCGCCTGGGACTGAGTTCAGTCACATGAGGTTTGTCTTTTTACTTCACTGCTCACTGGAGGCGCCTTTAGGTAGCCATTCAGACACGGGCGTCTCCAGATACGTTCCCTCTGGCTATAGCTAGGCTTCTCCTGGGACTCTGCATGTAGCTGGGTGGACACATGTCTGATGGAGGGAGGAGAGGCTGCCTATGAAAGTAAAGTTTGGAGGCATGCCCAGGCTGGAGGGCTCTGGAGCTGCCAGAAGGTCTTAGGTTCCCTTTCAGGCTCGCATGTGTTTCCTCACATGTGCAAAAGGCACAGCTTACAGAAAGCATTGGAAAAATCAGAGCTGTTAAACACACAGGTTTTTGTCTTCAAGGGAAGAAAATGACTTACGGCTGTCCACCCAGTAGACTGTAGTGGATGTTGTCTAATGACCTATTGATCTTTTGCTATTCTATGCAGCCTGCCTTCCTGCATCTCCCCAAATCCTGAGTATTGCTTAGGTCTTAACTCTGAGGTTGGCCTCTCAGTGATAATAGAACCCATTTCTGTGCTTATTACAAACCCCTCCTCCCTAGGCCCTTATCCTGAGCATGTTTATCAGTCAATGGACTCATTGTGGTAAAGGTCACAGGTGCTTTGCTCCCTCCTCCCTAGGCCCTTATCCTGAGCATGTTTATCAGTCAATAGACTCATGGTGGTAAAGGTCACAGGTGCTTTGCTGTAGAGATGCAAGGGAGTTTTGATGTAGCCATCCATGAAGTTTTGTTGTGATAATTATCACATGGGGACTACCCCCCCACCAAATGTACTGTGTTTAAATGTGTAAGAAAAATAAACTGCTTGGTTAGACTCTAGAGGTTTTTGACCCAGCATTGGCTGACCTGGACTTCATTTGTCACCTTACCTGACCCTGACACTAGCAGAGTTCACCACCTATAAGCCCATGTATTAGAAACTACAAACCTCTGCCAACTTTGAGGACAACATAGAGAATTTTCTGAGCAACCCATGTGTACACTAGAGTACCTGCGTCTCTCCCCTTTGTCTTTCTGCTTCCCAACTCCTTTTTTTGACACTGTACTGAGATCCTTCACATGTCAGGCAACCTGTCCCCTTATGGGTGGATATAATTCACTGGGTTTTAGTGTATTTTCTCATATGTCACCAATATCATGACCAATTTGAGAATATATTATTATTTAAAAATTTTCATTTAATTCATGAACTTTGTTTACCTGAGAAAGGGCTTTTCTCTGTATCCCTAGCTGCTCTGGTACTGATTGTGCAGTCCAGGCTGACTTCAAAGTCATGACAATCCTTCTTCTTCAGCCTGCCTCAGCCTCCCCTTTCTGGGTGCACACAACGAAGTCTAGCTTTAATTATGTGTATGTATGTCTACATATATATGTACACAGACAATATAATCATATAAGATATATATGAGAATAAATTAAATATATACATATATAGTTATATATATAGGAAATAGACACATACATATACATCATATACATATGAAATAGAGACGGTTTTTGGCTATGAGACTGACACTGGCTTTGGGTGCATGGTTCTCCTGTCTCAGCCTTTGTAGTACTGGGATAGCAGATCGGTACCCACCATGCCCAGGCTTTGAACTTTGCCATCACTCCCAGAAAAAACCTGATGCTCTTGACCTCCCACCTCGTCTACCCTCCCAGCTCTTCTCCTGTCTCTTTATTTTAAGACAAGTTCTAATAAGCACATATAGCTTGCTTTTCAGTACCATGGCAGATTTGAACAAGAAAGCTAGGAACTTTCTTTTAGTGGCCTGAGCCTGTCTCCTGGCTTGCAACATGGGCCCGATCAAAGGACCTGCCTCAGGAGAATTAGAGGAGTTAAATGAGCTGTACACACGATGGCTGCGCATGTGCTGGGAGCATCTCTCTGTGTTTGTTATTGTTTTGTTTGACAGTCAACAGTGAGGAAGGAGACAACGATTATGAAAAGTAAATACAAGGATTTGAAGCCTAGAAGTCTAGGGACACAACGTCTCTAATATCGTGACTGGATAACATGAGGGTGACCTGAGTCATCCAAGGAGAATTTCAAAAATATGTCCTGTGTGTTCTGACTAAGACCCCAGGATTTGGGGATTTCATCGGAGAATGCCTTGTATAATTATTTTTAAGTAGTCAGGACATAAAGGGGACAGACTTTTTTTTTTTTTTTTTCAAGACAGGGTTTCTCTGTGTATCATTGGCTGTCCTGGACTCACTTTGTAGACCAGGTTGGCCTTGAACTCACAGAGATCCACCTGCCTCTGCCTCCCAAGTGCTGGGACTAAAGGCCTGCTCCACCACGCCCGGCTATTACAGACAGCTGTGAACTGCCATATGGTCCTTGGATTTGAACCCGGGTCCTTTGGAAGAACAGCCAATGCTCTTAACCACTGAGCCATCTCTCCAGTCCTAAAGGGGACAGACTTAGGGGAAGGATTTGGCTCTTTAGAACAGCTGCCTCCCACAGTTGCCCTCCTGAGAATGTTTTGAGTAAAATCGATAACTGGATATTTGTTATGAATTGGGCATACTATAGCTGAAGCGTCATTAGGTTATTGTTTTATGAAGCTTACTAAATTTGTGGGCATACTCTTTTTTTTTTAAAGACTCATGGTTATTGACAAAGCTTTATTGGAGGCATCCAATTCATCTGCTTTTACAATGAAGAGTAGAGATTGTAACATTTAATATTAAAAAGAGTAAGAAGGGGTTGGGGAGATGGTGCCATTTTCAAGTGCCTGATGTGCAAACATGCAGACCTGAGTTTGATCCTTAGCATCTACATAGAGAAGCTGGGCATGATTATGTGCACCTACAGTTGCAGTTCTGCAAAGGTGGAGGCAGGAGGATCCCTGGTTTTGCTGGCTAGCCCGTCTAGCTGAATTGGTAACTCCAGGTTCTGTGAGGGATCCTGTCTCTGAAACTAAGGCGGAGACTCACTCAGGAAAACAACTGATATTGATCTCCATCTTCCACAGGTGCATACACATACGTGTGCATACCTAACTCACACATGTGTATACACATGAACATGCATATATATACAAAACAAACAAATCAATGTGCTTCATTCTGATCACTGGGGTCTTTTGGGAAGAAGGACAGCTAGCAAGGGCTGGGGAAAGTGTGATAAAGCCAGGGGGATAGCACTGAGACAAATGGGGGTCTGTCTTTGGTCAATCTGAGAAAGGAGGACAAAAAGGAAAAAGCAAGAGAGATCTAAGACAAAGGAGGAAGGAGCGGTTGCAAGTCTCTACTCCTGATGGGGTTCTGGTTGTGGGGAAGTTGGACTCTCCTATTCAGGCCGCTGCCACTTGGCCATGTCCATAGAGCGAGTGGCCTCCACGTTCTATTCCCCACACATCGTCTGTAGACAGTTAGGGCGGTGAGCACCCAGCATGCCCCATTGCTAGCTGCTCCCCTCCTTACACCTTGCAGTTGCTCTGTTGTTCTCATGCCCAGTCTGGATTAGGTGTCCCCTCTGAGATCCCAAAATACTCCTTGACATGACCATACAGCATGTTAAATATCTGTCCAACTTTCCAGGCCTATCTCTGTGGTCCTAATAAGTCCATGGAATCAGGAGCTATTTGATGTACCTGTCACTACCTAGGGCCTGGCCCACAGGGTTATAAAGTGGGGTCATGAATGACCCCTTCCTTCACTGTGCATTTCTGAAAGTTTGATCAGAGGCTTGCATAGGTGCCCCTGCCTGGCTAGCTGGCCTTGGGCAGATGCACCAGGGTGGAGGCTTGAGAATGCCAATGACCCTCCATACAAAGTTCTGGACTTGGGTTTAGTATGTGAATCAGATGTTATAAAAAGGCTTTGGGGAAAAGGGCAGAGGAGGAGTGGAGACATGGTGAATAGCAGGTATAGTGAAGGGCCATGGCACAGGTGGGGACACTGGGCAGGTACTGGGAGATAACATACCAGGTTACCTTATTGTCTTGAGAGTCTAGCCAGCAAGAAGCTTCCTGTTGCCTATGAGGATCATCGATCTAAGGGCTGAGGAAGCTACTCCCAAGCCCAGGCCTCAGGCTTGGTATGGAATTGGTGTCCTTTCAGTGACACGCCCTGCCAGCTCCTTGGCAAGCAGGGTATTTCTGCCAGGTGGTTGGAGGAAGAACGGAGCAGGCCAGCTGTGCCAGAGTGAACTGGCTAACCCCGGTGCCCTGAGGCCAGCAACAAGGCCTGCCAGGTAGGCTGTGGACAGACAGCTGAGTCCCTGGTGAGGAAGTACTTTGTATCAGTGGCAACAGGTCACACTTTGTTCGGCTCTGTGAGTGTTTGTGTGTCTTGCACTGGCCTGGCCAGGAACAGGTGTTTGGTAAATGTTTATTGAATGACTAATTGAATGTTGTCTTACTCAGGTATGTGGGGAGCTCTGTCATTGGAGGTATTCAGGCTAGGCTGTTTAGGACAGGGCTGGCTGCATAGTCTTTCAAGTCTTCCCACCAGAGACCCTCTGGTCCTCTAACTGTGCTGAAGCTTTGGTTCCTCTGTGTGACTTTTTTTTTATTTTTTTATTTTTTTTATTTTTTGGTTTTTCGAGGCAGGGTTTCTCTGTGTATCTCTGGCTGTTCTGGACTCGCTTTGTAGACCAGGCTGGCCTCGAACTCACAGAGATCCGCCTGCCTCTGCCTCCCAAGTGCTGGGATTAAAGGTGTGCGCCACCACCGCCCAGCTGTGACTTTTTATTATTGTGACACATGCAGTGCTCACGCAGCCTTGTGAGGGAGAGAGGGCTGTCTGCGAGTGTGGCGTATGTGTGCACACCCACATACACACACATGCTGTGTGGATTCTAGTCTATGGTCTGTTGTAAGCAGAACTAATTAATTAATCTGTGTGTGTGTACGTACTAGTGTATATTAGTCTATGGTCCATGTGTAAGGGTTCTGGGATTCAAAATCAGGTCTTCATGCCTGTGTGTCAGGCCCTTTACCCACTGGGCTATCTCTCCACACCCCACAGGCAGAATTTTTTAAATGTCTCTCTGCCAAGATGTTGATCTCCGGTCTCCAGATTCTGTGAATATAAGTTGCCCTGTGATTACCCTGCAGAAAAGGCAGCACCTGACCTTAAGCTAGGGAGGCTGTCAGTGGAACAGATCTAATTACAAAGGCTTTAAAACAGTGCTTTTCCAGGCTAAGCACAGATGGGGGAGACTGGGAACACAGAACACTCAGGGGTTTCCTGACTAAAGACAGAGGGCTGGCCTCAAGGATCAGAGTGCTGAGGTGACCTCTAGCCAAGTCACCAGGAAGCAAGGATCTCAGTCTTAATGGCCACACAACCAATTGTTAAAAGTGAATTCTGAGCCTGGCTAGGTACCACATGCCTTTAATCCCAGCACTCAGGAGGCAGGTGGATCTCTGTGAGTTCAAGGCCAGCCTGGTCTACAAAGTGAGTCGAGTCCTGGAAAGCCAGATATACATGGAGAAACCCTGTCTTAAAAAACAAAAAAAGTGAATTCTGTTCAAAGAGCCCAGTGCAGCCGATGTCTGTTTTGGTCTTTGGGTAGCCTGAGCTTGGAGCCCTGCCAACCCCAGATGACCTCACCTACAGACTGGGAAGTCACAAATGGGCTTCAGTTCAACTCGTCAAGTCTGTGGCAATTTGGTAGTTAGCAGTAGACAACAGCGTTTCTAATTCCAGATGCCAGCTCAGTGATTAGCTGACCGTGATTCCAGCACCCCTGCTGTAGGACGGTAGCCCTGAAAAGGTGGCCCAGTCATTTTAAACCTACCCCTGGGCTGTGAGCACTCAGCCTGTGAATGGTTTTGTATGAG
The DNA here is from genome assembly GCA_907164525.1 of Lophiomys imhausi. NCBI lineage: Eukaryota > Metazoa > Chordata > Mammalia > Rodentia > Muridae > Lophiomys > Lophiomys imhausi. The sequence goes on along the minus strand of CAJQZJ010001826.1, from coordinate 11,308,876 downwards.
TCTGTCTCATATAACCCAAACTGTCCTTGAACTCGATGATTAGCGAACACTGATCTTGAATTCTGATCCTTCTAACTCTACCTCCTGGTTGCTGTGATTACAGGTGTGTGTGTGTCACCATGTCTGATGTATGTGATACTGGGGATCAAACTGGGGCTTTAGTGAATTCTAGGCAAGCACTCTACTAACTGAGCCACATCCCCACCCAAGTGTGAGAGTCTGGCTGGAGCTACAGTGACTATGGACAAGATGGAGAGCTCTCTGGGTACCAGCTGATGGGTACAGACTTCCTCGGAGGGACAGATGTGTTCGTTCTTATTAAAGCATTCATAGGAGAAGCCTGGTAGTTTCTTGACTTAGGCAGCCTTCCAGCCTGCCTGCATGTTTTGTTTGTTCTTACTTATCTTACCTGTTCCTCACCTGAGAAGTTACCTATTGCTTCTCCTTCGTTGGACCAGACCCTAGGCCAGACTGAGCCATAGAGGATGATATTGGTGGAAGACGAAACAGTGATTGACAGGCATGGGTGGTGACACATAAACTGGAGTCTCATGGGACGAGTGAGCAGAGTCAAGATGTCCAAAAGATGCCTTACAGGGGAGCCTCTGTGCTCATGGTGAATCTAACATGGAATGACTGGCTGGTTCACCCTGAATCTGTCTTTCTCAGTGCAAGATGTTGGCCCAGCTCCAGGTGAAGGACAGTAGGCTCAGGGAAACATGGGGTAGAATTTTCTGGGGTTCTGGTAATTCTTGAAGCTGCCCGGTTGTCAGCCATACAAGCCCCTGGGGAGGTACCTCCTGAGAAAGAGCCAGTTCCATCTCTCAGGTATAAATGGCCTTGTCTTAGGGAGCTAAAAAACACAGGTCCTTAGGACAGACAAGTGAGAGCCAGAGAGGTCTATAGCAAGCTGGTGAGGTGAGCGGGGTTCTGGAAGGTTGGGCAGGGAGGACAGTTGGACAGTGCCAGCAGGAAGCTGGCTGCTCCTGGATGGACATGAGGCTTACTTGGGGATGAACTGATTTCCCACACCCAGCATCACCAGGGATGCCTTAGTTCCTTTTCTACTGCTGTGAAGAGACACTGTGACCAAGACAACCTAGACACGAAAGCATTTAATTGGGGCTTGCTTACAGTTTAGAGGCCGAGTCCAGCTGCCTGCTGCTGACATCACTCCAGTGCTGAGTAATTTCCTTCCTGAGGATCACAGGACTTGGAGTGATGTCAACTGAATCATTTTTGATTTTGTTGACAAGAGAAGCCAAGTCATCACAAATCAGACTTACAAGTAATCATGAACTTGCAGCATTTTAAACCAGTCTTGTGGATTCGTCTTTCAGTGCCAGAACAACAGGCCCAGGGGTCCAGGCCGCACACTGGTGCTGGTCTGCCCCTCTTCTATAGCAAAGATCCATGCAGATCTGTGCTGGCTCCAGCTGCTGCCAGGGTGGCAAATGTCAGGCTTGAGGAAGGAGAAGCTGGTTAATGGCTGGAGAAAGCAGCTGCCTTGCTGTGTAATTCTGTGTAAGGCCCCTTCTGCCTCTGGGCCCTAACCAAGGAGGTTGACAAATTTTCACTCTCATCCCTTCTGGTTCCTGTGCCCAGATTTGTATCTAAAATACAATGTTGTGTCTCTGTCCACAGTCTTTCTGGAAACTTCATTTGTCCAGGCTTAGAATTTGGTTTATTTGAAGAGAGTATGCTGTCAACACCTGGGGAGGTGGGTGACTCTCTGACTCACTGTCACCTTCACATCCCTGCTCTGTGGCATTTGAACTGTGGTGTGGTCTGTGTCTGTCTGTCTGTGCCCTGTTGCACTGATCTAGGGCCATGTGCCATGGGTCCTTCAGACGCCACCAACAGCAGTGAGGCATGGTCATGGCTGCGATGGCTGGAAGACTGGGAAGAGAACGTCATAAGCAGCCAGGGGTGTGTGTGTGTGTGTGTGTGTGTGTGTGTGTGTGTGTGTGTGTGTGTAGTTATGAATAGGTACAGGTATGGAGGGAGGCCAGAGGTTGATGTCCTCTAGTGAGCTCCACCTTATCTTTAGAGACAGAATCCCCTCACTGAACCCAAAGCTCTCCGTTCTAGCTAAATTGACTGACCAGAGAGCCTCTGGGGTCCACTTGTGCTGGGGTTACTGATGCCCTCAGTGATGCCCAGCTCCTACGTGAGTGCCGGGGTTCTCAACCCAGCTCCACATGCTTGTGAAGCAGAGTACTTTATCACCGAGTGATCCCCCAGCCCTCCAGAAGCTTCTCCGTAGGACCCAGCACCAGCAGTTGATGACAGCGGAATTTCCTGCCTCCTGAGATTCTCTTTCCTTGTTAGCAGCTAATGGCTCCCCTTTCCCTTGTCCTCGGCTCTTAGAAAGAAGAGTTTCAAGATGATTCGGTCGCAGTCTCTGTCCCTACAGATGCCAACCCAAATAGACTGGAAGGGCCCTCCAACTGTCAGTCCAGCCATGTCTCCTGCAACCCCTCTGGTCCCTGGAGCCACATCCAAGCCTGGACCAGCATCCTATGCCATGCCGGAGTATCAGCGGGTCACTATCAGTGGAGACTACTGTGCGGGGGTAAGCCTGGCTCAGCATGTGTGTCTGGGAGGTGGTGGAAGGATGCTGGGGACCTGAAGAGAAGGGAGACGCTGGTGGAGACTCAAGGGTGTGGGCAGGTGTAGGAAGCTGCCCCATCCTGGTGTGCAAGGCCAAGGACTTCAGGCTGGCATGTTATGGCTGTGCCCCCCAGCCCAGAAACCTGCCCTCTGAGAAGGGTGCCAACCGGACCCATCAGCATTCCCAGCATCCAGTAGAGACTATGTGATGGCATTGACTTGTGTAAAATTAGCTCTTGCATGCTTTTGAATATCTTTAAATACAGGCTAGAAATCCCTCAACCAGTAAGAGAGGTTCTTGATGAGAAAGTGAATAAGCCTTTTCTATTCAGCCTTTCCCTTAGAGATGATGGCATATTCATTTATGAAAGAGCTTCCTTGTTCTTCTTTATGAGTGCATAGCATTCCATTGTGTAGCTGTACCACATGCATGTTGAATTTAGATGGGAACTACTTTTTTTGGTGGGGGCAGGCTGCTAATCTGCTAAGTCCTCGCTTTCAGCTTCAGCCTCCTGGCCAAGGCTTGGTGTCTATGTCATGCTTGTGGGCAGAGGAGAGAAATGGACTGAATGCATGCTGGATGCAGTGTATGAGGTTGCCATATTACCTCCCTGGTTTCTTCCCTCCCATGTGCATAGCTAGAGAGCTGAGGCTATGAGAGGCAGGCTGACCCTGCTGATCCTGGTACCCAGAGGGTCTCGGTAGCCACTGGGCTTTGCAGAGCCCACAAGCTTGGTTAGTGGCTGCTCCTTCCCAGGAACCCTGCACCTTCTCTGATCTCCCTGGGAGGGAGTCCTTAGGCTTTGTTGTGGGTGAGGACTTGGCTTTATCTTAGCTTGTATGACTGTTGTTCTATCCCTATCCCCTGAGGTCAGCCCCCCCCCCCCCGCCCACCAAGGTGCAGAGAAGAATGAACACACCCTTGTATGGGTATTTCAGATGGGAAGGGAGTTGCTTCCACTTTTAAAAGCAAGGAGTCAGATCTGGTGAGATGAATGAGAAAGACTTATACTGACCGCTTCCCTCTGATGACACAGAGCAAGGGAGGCCAGAGGGTGTTGTACCCATGATGCTTTATTGATCTGCCCTTAAAGGGCATCAGAAGCAGTTAGGAGAAAAGTGGATATCAGAGTCTTGGAAGACAGACAGACAGAATCTGTAGGTTCACAATATTTCAGTAAAACCAAGGATGCTATGAAGCAGAGGAGGAAAATTGCAGGCCTAGCCTTCTGTGCTGCTCCAGCCTCCTGCACCTCCCTCCCTGGCCTTGTCCTCTCTCTCATGTCCTGACCTTCCACTCCATCTGTATCTCATCAGACAAATTCAGACTTGTGTGACACTCATCCCCACTGAGTGACTAGGATGGAGGCTGGGCAGGCCGTCAGAGATGGCACACATCTCTGAGAGTGAGAAGAGCATCGTGGGATCAGTCAGATCAGTGTCTGAAGTCTGACTTTGCAACTTCCCGGCAGCGACAGATCCTTTCTGGGCCTAATTTTCCCAGTTAAGAAACAAAATGAAACTTACAGAAACAACTAGTGCTTAATATGTGACTAAGAGCCCCACTGACCGGATGAGCCTGGTGGTTGCAAGTTGACTGACAGCTAGAGGGTGTCAGAGCAGCAGCCTGAGAACACAGGTGCTTTGCTTTTAGCATCTGGAGACCAATGGATTTTCTCAGCTGAAAATGTTAAGTCTACAGGCTTTTCCACTAGCCTGACTTCAGGGGTCCTTCAGGGTCCTAATTGCTTACATCATCACCTGCTGACAAGTGCCAACATCTGGAGGTATGTGGAGGCTAAACACCCCGCCCCCCTCTTTCCTGGTCTCTTTCTGTTTCTAGTGCCCCTCTCTTGTCCCTCTTTCCTCATGCCCCCTCTCTCCCTCTCCCTCTCTCTCTCTCTCTCTCTCTCTCTCTCTCTCTCTCTCTCTCTCCATGGCTCTGCCCTTCCTACCTTAATAAACCTTATACCAGACTTGTTGCGGTACCCGCCGCAATATTATAACATTTGGTGGCATGACCCAAAGCAATAACCACAAAAATGATGGTGGTTATCCTCACCAGGGACAGGACCCAGGCTCTGTATGTTAGGTGCAGCCACAGGCTTCTGGTTCAAAAAGCATCCTTGGGGACAGTCTGGAGTGTGCAGGCTGAGTACTCACCTCCCTCCTAGCAACCTTGTCTCTTTTTCTGTGTCTCCTGTGTCAGGGTTCCCAAGATCACCTGCAGGCTTTGGGACTTGCCAGAGGTCTCTCAGGATGTAGCGCCTGGCTGTACCCACAGCCTTGGTTTATTACAAAAAGGACATAGAGCAAATCAGCCAAGGGGAGGGACACACAAGGTGAGGTCTGGGAGATACTAGGACAAACCTCCAAGGGGTCTCTCCCAGTGAGACACCAACACCTCCTGTCCATCAAGGAAGCTCGTTAGAGGTGCCTTGGCTTTGGTCACACATCTGCATAGCACATCCTGAATTCCAGACTCCTGGAAGGAACTCAGGTTCCCTGCATAAATCACAGTGTTTGTGTAAACAAATCGCACATGAAGAGCCTCTCTTGTCAGTCTGATGGGAACTGGCCTGAAATCCGAGATGACAGGCAGTGTGGGGGTGGGGGGGGGTTAGGGGGTAGGCTTGCATAGGATCTCTCCAAGCACTGTTTGTCTCTGGCTTGTGGGCAGACCCTTTCTTGTATGCCTCCCTGCTGTAGATCACTGTGGAAGACTATGAACAGGCTGCCAAGAGCCTGGCCAAGGCCCTGATGATCCGGGAGAAGTATGCTCGGCTTGCCTACCACCGCTTCCCGCAGACTACAGCGCAGTACCTGGCTCATCAGGGGGAAAGTGTGCCTTTGGAAGAGGGTCTCCCAGGTATGGAGGCTTGGGATCAGGTGGGGTTCTGTGCGTGGGCCTGACCCAGGAGTTGGTTAGGACTTTTTGCTGGCAGAATAGTTTTCCATCACTGGTGTTTTTTGAGGTGGGGCTTCTGGTGTGTTTAAGACAGTGCTATCAAGTAGACAGCATGGGATGGATTGAGTGGGATGACATACAGAGCCCATATGCCCTGGGCAGGGGAAGACAAACACACTTGTTTTCCTATTATGCCAATTTCTTGGGCCTTGAGCAAAGTGCTTCTCTAAATTTCAGTCTTACAGGGTCTGAAAAATGAGAATGTCAGCAACCACCACTTTCCTGGGTGAGATTGTGTTGAATTTGTCTAGAGTGATTCGTACATATCTGGCATCTAGAAGGTTCCATAAATGGTCGCCATATTTATGCTGCCAAGATCAGGGAAGTTTATGAGAAAGGGCAGGGTATCTTTCTGACGTATTGAGGGGCCTAGGAGCAGCAGAGGCTGGAAATGGAGTCACTGAAACAAGGGCATGGGGATCCTCACCCTGGAAATCCAAGGATGGCGATCAGATGAGGGCCTGAGGCTCATATCCAGGCAAGTCCCTGCCTGCTTTGGGGTAACGGGTGCTTAGGTCTTCCCTGGTTTTGGTCCAGCTCTGTGTTAAACATGTCTTACCACCAGGGAGGGGCCCAGGTATATCTCAGCCTTCCCAAGGTTAATTATTTTCCGTCTGTCTGATGGACAGATCCCCAGTATTGGCAGGGGCCAGGCAGGGATGACTATCAGAGATTGCTTCATGTGGCAGAAGGCCCTTGTGTCCTGGGCATGAGTGTGGTGAGGTGATGTTATATCTGTGTGGGTGGTCTGTGGCTCCACTCAGACCTTTCAAACTATCTTCCCCTTACACAATGCTCACACACTGGAGACTCCTGGGCTGGCGTGTTGCTGTGGCTGATGGGGCCATCAGAGTTCTGCTCTGCTGTGTTCTGCCTTCCTCATGACCATCACAGCTTAGGGTCAGCTTGTTCCTGAGTGCTGAGGCAGGACGCCCCGCCCCGGGTCCTTCTTCCAATCGGCAGGCAGCTGGCCTGGCAAGGTGCTGGCTGATCTGCTGTGTTTATTTTTTTATTCCGCAGTCAGGGACAACCGATTAACAGCTGAGAACTCCTGAGACTAATGAGAATGCAGTTCTCCCGAATGCTGATGGATTGTGTTCCTGGTAAAGCAATCAAAATCTGAAAGTACCCTAAGTTGAAAATGCAGTTAATACATCCAGCCTATGTTAACCATGCCCAGAATGCTTCTGTGAGCCTACAGAAGTAACAAAGTACTGAGTACCCCTGTAGCTTGATGAGTGTTTTGTTGGTTGACAGATACACTTCTGCACAGTCCTAAAGTCAAAAAGAGAAAAAACATCATTAAGTGGAACCATCAAAAGCAATGCCCCGAGAGCCTTGTGCGGGGCACACCTGCTTACAAAAGCAATGCCCCGAGAGCCTTGTGCGGGGCACACCTGCTTACAAAACATTCCCTGCCCATGCTTTTACAGCTCTCACCACAGGCCTGTTTGGTAGGAGGTGTCTCAGGTGAGGAATCAAGATCCCAGTGGCAAAGGGGCTTTCAGAGTCTCACTGCCAGGAAATAAACAGCAGACAAGTTTTACTGCTTGGGTTGGGCAGATTCAGCCCAGATCCAGGCTGGGCAAAGGACTCCATGCTGGGCAGTTCCTGCTCTGGGAGGCAAGGGCCTGGTCACTGCTCCTTTTGCTCTTTCAGAGACGACGGGGGTGGCTTCCTGTTTAACTCCTTAGCTACCTTGGACTCTGAAAAAATGTGGGAAGAGGGGGGATTATTCCCCCCAGGCATTCCTAGTACTGTCCATTCTCTTACTGGGAGAACACCTAGCCGTTCTTTTCTAAAAAATAAAAATAAAATAAAACAAACATTCCCAAGGGCCAAGAAGGACCAAAAAAGGTGAAGTCAATTTTAATTAAGCTAAACACACACATATGTACGTGCGCGCGCACACACACACACACACACACACACGCATTGATGTGCCAGCTTGGGACGGGGTTCCTCTAGAGACTGGACAGCTAACTACACAAACTGCTATGTCTTGTGATACCCAAGGTTGTGAAGAGCATCTGTTTCACACAGTGCTGAGAGTTACAGATACAAAAAACCAGGGAAGCTGACAGAGTGCACAAGCTCAGGGTCATCTGCCATCATTCATCCTGTTTTGCAGACTTCCACCCTCCCCCACTGCCCCAGGAAGACCCTTACCGCCTAGATGATGCGCCCCCCAACCTGGGCTACCTGGTCCGCATGCAGGGAGGTGTTCTCTTTGTGTACGACAACCAGACGATGCTGGAATGCCAGGAGCCCCACAGCCTGCCCTACCCCGACCTGGAGACCTACACCGTGGACATGAGCCATATCCTGGCACTCATCACTGATGGCCCCACGTGAGCTGTTTTCTGCCTTCGTTATGTGGGTGCTGCAGGAAGGAGCAGCAGGCTTTGATGCATGGAGACCATACTGGACTTGCCTTTTTGGGGTGACACAGGCTTGGAGGTGTTACTGCTGGGCCCTGCTGCACATGTACAGGCGCTTCTGTGTGGTGGTGGTCACTGTGATCCTGCACCAGCTGCCACCCCACTTGTAGGCAAGGAGACACCACAGGGAGCTGCCAGCCACCAGCCCAGGGCATGGGAGAACACGAAGGGAGTAATGAAGACTCTTGTTTCAGCTCTATGGCTTTCTGTGTTTTTGAAAGTAGCAGGCTGGGAGCCTGGGGCCCTTTGTGTCCCCACCTGTGCTTGAGGGCTTGGCTGCAGCCAACAGGGAAGGTGACTCTCTTTCTGGCAGGGATCTGAGCTAATCAACGGTGAGGGGCCAGTTACCTGCACCTTAGGAGTGGGAGTCTGAGGAAGGCAAGGAGCTGCCAGAGTGCCATGTATTCCCTCGCTCACTCCTGCTTTTTGGGTTTTGTGTGGGCCTAGTCTCATGGGAGAGCACGACTAGGGAGGGTGGGCAGCTGGCTTTTGGTCCTCACTGGTCAGAGGCTAGAAATAAGACCCAGGAGGGGAAGGGACAGTTTCTAGGAACCTCTCCTTGGTCAGGGATGTAAGCAGTAACAGTTGTTTGAGAAGTTGTCAAGGAGCGTCCTTCTTGGGACAGGCATTGGACAAACTGACCTTAACCTTCCTTGCTTACTCTGAGACTCCTGTGCTCACCCCAGGGCTCGTCCATCCAGATAGATGATGACATTGCTGAGGTTTTGCATTACAAAATGTCATTATTGCCTTCTATTTATGTCCATGTGTGTGTGTGCCTATGCGGAGGTCAGAGGCTGTCAGATCCCCTGGAGCTGGAGTTACTGCCAGTTGCAGTTTGAATACTTGGAATCAAACTCAGGTCCTCTGCAAGAATACGTGCTCTTAACCACTGAGCTTTCTCTCTAGCTCCAAGCAGCTGCTCTTTACCAAGGCCTAGGGGACTAGATACGAAGGCAGCTGTTGTTTGGGAATGCCAAGGAAGCAGGGTGGCAAGAATTGTGGTCAGTTCTGGGTGGCTGGGTGGCCGAGCTGAGTGTGGGAGACATCTGACCATTGCACTGACCATTGCAGTGAGTCTCACCTCTGCTGGCTGAGGAACACTTCCCTGTGAGCGCTTCCTCTGGGTGGGAAGCCGGAGGTGTCCATCCCATGAAGTTTTCTGCCCCACTGTCCCTCTCACCTGCCCCTCACTGAAAATGTCCTCTTCCTGTCAGGAGTCTCAGAGGAGTTGAGGAGCCCTTAGATCTTGGAGTCTAGGGACAATTGGTTAGGGGTAAATGGTTGATGCCTCTGATTCCCATGGTAAGCAGTGGTACTATATAGTTTGACTGTATCATTGATATTCTGGGCAGTGAATTCTGTCTTCAAGGGATTAAGGTGACCGAGGAAAGGTGAGAAGAACAATGGGAAGGGCCGCTCTGCCCGACACAGACCCCATAACATGACTTCACTCTGGGTGTCACCATCTCCATAGTTATTCATGGGATGGTTATTCCTGTGCTAATTGCCCAAACACATATGACAACCAAAGCCTGTATGGGGTCCCAGAGTTGGTGCTGTTTTGACTGTCCCCTCATGCGCATGGTGGCATACGTGTGCTGGCCAGTTCAGCCAGGTCTGAGGAAAGCTGGAATAATTTCATCTCCTCCATCCTGTCAGAGCTTGACCCTTCCATCGGGGGTCACGACCCTCTCTGGAGGTTGCGAAACTGATGCTTGATGCGATTTCTTACTGTGGTCTCTACTCTCACCAACTTGCAGGAAAACCTATTGTCATCGGCGACTGAACTTTTTGGAATCCAAGTTTAGCCTTCATGAGATGTTAAATGAAATGTCAGAGTTTAAGGAATTGAAGAGTAACCCCCACAGAGACTTCTATAATGTGAGAAAGGTATGTGGTGCCCAGTGTTCAAGCCACTCACTAGGCCCCATATTAGGCCCAGAGAAAGATGCCTTGAATTAAACTAGGCCCAGAGCTGGGTGAGCATCAGGTCCCCTGGCTGGACACTTCTTGGCCAGAGGAGCCTGTGGGCAGAAGAAAGAGTGGTGAACTGCATCCTTTTGTCAGGTTGTGGCTCGGTCACCATGGTACCACTCTAGATCCATGGGTGCTGTGCCGCTGTTGGTGTGTCTTTCTCCAGTGTCAGAACACAGACTGCTAATTGGTCCTAACAGTGGTGGCTTTAGGGTAGTGGATGTGTTAAGTCTTTAGACTTAGGAGTTGGCAGGTTTACATCCTTTGGAGTTGGGCATCCTAAAGCAAAACACTGTGATGTTCCTGACTCTGCCCCTCTCCCACCCCCGGACTGGCTGAGTGGCTCTGGTGCCTTTTTCCTACAGGGGTGGCAGCAAGGGCAGGTGTGTGTGTGTGTGTGTGTGTGTGTGTTAAAGGATTCTGACTGGAGCTTTTCCACTTTCTTCAGGTAAGTAAGACACACATGCTGAGTAAGGCTCTGATGGAGAGCAACTGTCAGCTCCTGCTGATAAGAATTCCCAGAAACAAGTGCTGTGATGGGTGGGGAGTGGCATTCAGAGAGAGGTCAGAAATGAGCAGGAGAGGGTGTGAGGTGTAGGGAAGAAGAGTGACAGTGGCATCCCGGGCGGGGAGCAAGTGCAGATGTCAGAAGGGGAGAGGAAGGAGAGAGTGCCAGCATGCGGGGCTGAAACTTAGGTGTCAGCAGGTATTTGTGTATGTTGGGGGGAAGGCTGCAGGGCCATGGAAAGGTTCTGGACCATGGAAGCCTATGTGGCTCTTAAAGGATGCCAGAAGTCTCAGACTGGACCAAGGGGCTTCTGAAGTGAGAGTGGGGCTCATGGGTGATGAGAGGTTTTTATAAGTGTCTTGGATGCCTGGGCAGAGGTAAAAGGTCATGGTTAGACCACTTAGACACAGTAGCCAATGTCTGTTCCATCTCTGGGAACTTAGGTGTTTGTTCGGTCAGGTGGTGGCTCAGTTACTGTGAGAACTCAGCACATACCCTGGCAGCTGGGTGAAACACCTCAACCAGTTCAGCACAGCACAGCCCTGTCCTCCGCTGCCTGAGCGCTCTGGGTCTGTCTCTTGATTCTTGGGGCCAGGCTGGCCTAGCTGACTGTGCTTCTGATGGTCCTGTGGCCGTCCCTGGACTGCTCCTCGGCTATGATGTGGAAGACAGTCTTGGTGTGGGACTGTGAGGAGAGCACTGAGATGATGCTTGGGGTTCCCTCGTACTCTGGGGTTAATGCCTGCTCTAGGACACAACAGTCTGGCTTTTGGCACCTTGGTTAGTCCATAGCATGAGTCCAGAGCTGCTGAGGTAGGCCTGTGCTTGCTCCTCCAGGGCAGGAGAGCTAGTGCTGGGTGCTTTATTTCCCCAGGCAGAACTTGCATTCTAAGGACAAGACTGGGATTTTAAAATCCACAGTGGCTGGGAAGGGCCATCCATATTTCTGTGGTGGCCATCATGTCCAGAGCCAGGCTCTAAAGGCGGGAGCCCAGGGCATGGGATGTACCTGTATGAGTAGTAAGGGATGAGTTATGACATTGTGACATTATGACATATCCCCAATCAGCAGGACCCTGTTAGCATAACTTTTAAATGATTTATTAATATCTGTAAACCTACCAAACAACCAATTGTAACCCTTTAGAAAGGATACCCAGATCAAGATGTCCTCAGGGGCAGGTCCTTTGAGGGCAAGTGGTCAGCAGTCTGTCTGCAAAAACACCACAATCAGCAGTCACTCAGTGGTCACCTGGCTCTGATATTACTATGGCAGAGAGAAGTGTCTCCTCTGTCTGTCCAGTTCTTATGAACCTTCTCAGTGCACATCTGGCACTGCATGTGGCCTTGGCCTTCTCAGCTGGCCACTTGGCATGTCTGCAGCCGGTGTCAGTGGGGATCAGCCACTCACTTCATCTGGGCTATGCCCAACTTTGGCTCCTCCCCAAAGGGCCAGCCAGCAAGTCCAGACATGGCGCTCATCGGACACTCTCCATCACCCTGAACAATCCAAGCACGGTGCTGCTCACACTCAGGGCTGGTACTACACTTGAGGCTGCAGTCTCTTCACTATCTGTTGGGCTAGCTGCAGGCTGTTAGGGTTGGGCCCTATGCCACGCTTCTTCTGCCAGCTTGAATTTGCTCATGACAGGTGTCACTTTCCATGGCTTTTCTTGGCCTTCCTGGGCTCCACCCACCTCGGCTACAATCTTCAGCAAGTATTGGTATCTTGAGTCTTTCGAAATGAGACAGCATTGAAAAGCAATGCCAAGCAAAAACCCCCTCTCCAGTTTCCTGGACCTTCTTTTTTAAACACTGTCTCTTAATTATGAATCAGGCTGTCTTCTCATTGGTCAGCCTGATGCCCTCCTCCCAAGGTACACCTGTTGACCAGGACCACATGGACTGCCAGGTGTTCCCGACAGAAGCAAGTCTTTAGGTTGATTTAACATACTCCTCTCAAGAGTCTGTATTTCAGAAGCCCTTATGTATGAATTCACTACAGGACCCTATAACTGAGACATGTATTTTCTGACCAGTGCTAAGAAAGAGGGGCTGTGTTTGCTTCTTAGAAGTTGGATATTGGATAGAAATGGATATCACCTACTTTGGGAAAGTGTCACATCAGGAGCACCATAGGTAACATCTGGGCCAAGCCTGACCAATTTGGATTGGCTCCTTGAAGCTATTTAAGCTTAGAGGAAGAATACTATTATCAATTACTCATGTCTGCCATGGGTATGACAATATCCAGTGTTAGTTAGCTCAGGTTCCAGGTATCAGTCCTACATTGAAGTGTTACTGTTTGTGTGAAATGGGCTCTCAGGTGACAGTAGAGTATTCATTAAGATTTTTCTGGTGAATTGAAGACCCTAATCTCCATGAAGTCCTTTTTAACTTATTCCTAAAGGAGTCAACTTTGTGATTCTGAAACTTGGACTGGGTAATTCCTGGATGGTCCAGCTGTTTTCATTCTCTACCCTGTGACTCATGGGAGCTACAACAGGCAGTGTGTATGACTGGGAAGCTGGAGGACATAGCTAGAATTGCAGAAGAATGTGTGGAGTCATGCTGAGGTAGGCCTTGTTGCAGTGAGTGAAGCCAGGCTGATCTCCTTGTCTCCTCTCAGCTTTCAGTCCTTTCTGTCTTTCTTGGAGGAATGTCAAAACCTGATGGCAGGAAAGACCCTGATGAGTGATCGATGTGCCCAACACCATGGGGCTGGCTGGGATAATGTACCCAGAAGTCCAATAGATCAAATGTCTGGCTTGGCATGTCTTACAGATGACCAACCAGCTGTGAACAGCATTCCCTGGCTTGAGGTCAGTGCCTCCTCACTCCAGCCTTGGCAGAGAGCCCAGTCTGCTGCAGCTCTAGGGTGCAGGCTGGTGTCTGAGAGCACCCTGATTTGTGTCCTTTCTTGGTCTTCTTGGGCTCATGAAAGGTGACCCAGGATGCCCACCTTGACTCTAGGTCACCTCTCCCTTTAGCCAGGTGACAGCTTGAAGGTGAAACAGTAAAAAGAGAGTGAGAATAGAGAAGAGAGAAGAAGATAGGACCAAGCAACATAAGGGTACCGGTATCCTAAGGTTGATAGTGTTTTGTTTTTAAATCGACTCTAGCTTGTATGTGTGTGAGGGTGGTATAGTTGACAGAGGACAAGGACAGAAGTTGCAAGACCAGGAGAGAAGTCTTTCTGGACTCAGGAGTGAGAGTTCTTGTGGTGACAGTGAGGTTGGAGTACATCTGTTTGGAAGGTAGAACTGACAGGTTTGGCTGGTACTGAGAGAAGAGGATGGGAAGGCTGAGCATGCCCCCCCCCACTTTTTCATGGTGAATATGTGAGTTCAGGATGTGCCATTTCTCAGACACTGAGAACTGAGAGATGGTCAGGTTTGAGCTGTGGTCTGAGACGGAGAGTACATTTTTGAAGGTACATTAAATTTGAACTATCTTTGAGTTCCTTAAATAGAGATGTCAGATAGGTAATTAGTTCTGAAACTTTCAGCAGATGGTGCACATTTTATTTAAGTTTAAAAATTGTTGGCTTAAAGAGAAAAATTAAAGGCCTAGATGGGGGTGTAGAGAGATGGCTCAGTGCTTAACAGCTCTTGGTATTTTTCCAGAGGGCTGGAGTTCAATTCCCAGCATTCATGGCAGGCAGCTTACAACTGCATGTAATTCATCTCCAGGGGATCCAATGCCCTAATCAAGTATCCCCTCCACTTCAAGCATCTTCTCTCTCTCTCTGGTCTCCTCTCTCTCAAGCATCCTCATCCCTTCCGTAAGCCTCCCCCCTCTCCCTGGTGCACGTACTTGCAGTCGCACACACATAAATATAAATAATCCTTAAAGGCACAGGTGGCATAGGTCTGGGGCAAGGATGAGCTGTCAGGGGTGAAGAAACGGCTCAGTGTTACAGGAGTTTAGCATGATATGGAGGACCTGAGATATACTACCAGGATGCTGAGATCCCACTAGGCTCCTTGCTGGTGCCTCTTTTGGGGAATCTGTGTTTCCATCGAGTGCAGGGGGACCCAAGCTCCAGATTCCTATCTGTGAGTTAGAATTTTCTCTGAGGGCTGAGACCACATGTTGACTTCCAGTCAGGACATCTGTTGCTGTATGGGGTTTGGAATTCCTGAGTTCGTGGTAGGAGAGTTGACTGACTCCCCCCACCCATGCCCCCCCCAAAAAAAAGATTTACTTATTTACTATTTATACAGTATTCTGCCTGCAGGCCAGGAGAGGGCACCATATCTCATTATAGATGGTTATGAGCCACCACACTGGTGGTGGAAATTGCACTCAGGACCTTTGGAAGAACAGACAGTACTCTTAACCTCTGAACCATCTCTCCAGCCCTCCTCTTAACTCTCTTGAGAGTATTGCTTTGGGGGTTCTCAAAGAAGTCAGTGGGAAGGGTGGGATTTCAGTGGTTATAAGAAAGCATTGCAGCGGAAGGCACCTGTTTTCTCATTCCTTCACCCACCCATCGACTCACCTGATCCTTGGGCAGGTGCTGGAGTGCATGCAGTGAACCCTGTCCTTGAGGAGCTTCCAGGCAGATAGAACATATGAGAGGGGTCAAGAGGATGTGCCCATCAATATGGATGATTGGACCAAGTGCCCAGGCTGGGCAAGAGAGAATGGATCAGCTGTGCCCAGGGGATCAGGGTTGACTTCCATGTGGAGGAGGCAGAACAAAACATTTGAGCCTGGTGGGAAGGAAGGCCTGCAGGCTGAAGGAAGGCATAGGCAATGTGATGTGACATAGAGCTGCTTGGTGTCTGAGAGGTCATAAGTGGCTCCCCACATATGATGGGGGTGTCAGGAAGGAGAGAATTAAGGTTACATGCAGCCTTAATTCCAGGTTAAAATGCTGGGCCTCCCCCTGAGGCCATTGAGGACTTGTCAAGAGGGGAAAAAAATAAACCAAAACAAAAATTTCTTAATGCTGTTTGGATGTAGACTGGATGGCAGGGTGGAGGGAGACCGACTAGCTCTGAGGTTCAGAGAAAAACAGGAAGGGGGGTGGTGAGTGCTGTGTCCATGGCCCATGTAGTGCTAAGGCTCTGTTGTGGCTCTTTGGTTATTAGAGGAGGGGACCCAGCTCACTGACCAGTGGGTGATGTGTTCCAGGTGGACACACACATTCATGCAGCAGCCTGCATGAACCAGAAGCACCTGCTGCGGTTCATCAAGCACACGTACCAGACAGAGCCTGACAGAACTGTGGCTGAGAAGCTAGGTCGGAAGATCACCCTGCAGCAGGTGTTTGACAGCTTGCACATGGACCCCTATGACCTCACAGTGGACTCGCTGGATGTCCATGCGGTGAGTGAGCTTCTGCCCTGGGTACCTCTGTCAGGGAGTGCCCAGTCCATAGAAGCCAACATAGCTGTGCTTAGACAGTTGGTGACTGGGAAATCATCTTTCTTTGCTTGTAGTAGAGGCTGTGGAAGGAATCTGGTGTTATTGGTTGGGAACAAACATGCGTCAAAGGAAGACACATGCAGCATGAAGTCAGATGGTTCCAAGTTCTAATCCCCCTCAATCACTTAGGAGTCATGTACCCTTGGCAGACTCACTTAAGCTTTTCTTGTCAATAAAATGATGACTATGGGGCTGGAGAGATGGTAGTTAAGAGCACTTGCTGCTCTTGCAGAAGACAGGGCTTCAGTTCCCAGAACTCACATTTAGTAGCCCATGAACACCTATAACTGCAGTTCTAGGGACCCAGTGCCCTCTTCTGGCTGTTACAGGCACTGCATGCACTTGGTGCCCATCCAGTCAAGCAGGCACACAGACTTAAGTTAAAAAAAATAAAGTGATGACTATCATGCACCTTGTTAATTTTCAGATGATGGTGCATTTGCTGTGGAAACAGCATAGTGGGTCTTTAAAATGTTAGCTGTAGAATTCCATAGAGTTCTTGGCTTCTACTCATACACTTGAAGGCACTGAAAATGGGGACTTCAATAGACATTTTCACACTAGTGTTCATAGCAGTGTTCTCTTCAATATTCAAAAGGCAGAAAATAACACAAGTATTCAGTCATAGACAAGTAACCAAAATGTAACAGATACACACAGTAAATACTGTTCAGACATAAAAAGCCACAGTAAAATCTTTGTTTCTGATTCCATTTTTTTGTGGTTTATGTGTACATGTTTTTACACTTGTGTGGCATGTGTGTGTGTATGCATATGTGGAGACCCAAAGTTGGTGCCAGGAATCATCGTGGATTGCTTTCCCACTTTATTAATTGAAGCAGGTCTAAAGTCCTGGTCTCTTAAATCAAACTTAGAGCTCACCAATATGGCTAGTCTTAGCCAGCCTCTTTGAGGATCTTCTCTCTCTACCTTTTGAGGCTAGAATTACAGGTGGGTCACTATACCCACCTGGCTTTATGTGGGTTTCTGGGGGATCTGAACTCTGATCCATAGGGTGTGTACTGAACACATTAACTGCAGTCATCTTATTTGTGATTGTTCAGTGGTCTTACACCATCCTCTCTGTAAGTCAGTTGTGTTCCTCAGTCCTCCAGGCCCTTGATACTCCACCACAGAATGCCTGTTCAAAGAGTCCTACGGCTAACACAGGGGACAAGGTCCTGGCACTCAGAATGTCCAAAGTTTCATGCAGAAAATTATGTGGACCTGGGCTTGGTAGCACATGCCTGTAGTCCTAGCACTATGGAGGATGAGGCAGGAGGACTGAAAGTTTAAACCTAACTTGCACTACATAGTGAGACTCTGTCTAAAGGGAGGGAAGGAGGGAGAGCTAGAGAAAGAGCTAGAGAGCTAGAGATAGGGGGTGGATGACAACAATTTCCAGTGTGGCTGCCTTATAAAGTCCTGGAGAAACATTTGGGTAGCCACAGAGAAATGTGCTGGAGCCAGCTGGTGGTCTCCTCCTCTTAGGGCCGGCAGACATTCCACCGCTTTGACAAGTTCAACTCCAAGTACAACCCTGTGGGGGCCAGTGAGCTTCGGGACCTGTATTTGAAAACTGAGAACTACCTGGGAGGAGAGTACTTTGCTCGCATGGTCAAGGTGAGTGAGCCCTCCGCTTCCTGACATCCTACCTTCAAAAAGTAGGGGCATTCATGACCTCTGTGCCTTCCTCTCCCTGAAGGCCCTTCTGTCTACCACCCAGCACAGGCCACTGCTGGCCTCCTACTCTCCAGCATGGGCAGGTGTGCTGTATGGACCAATGGGAGGGAAGGAGAGAGAAGGCAAGAGCCCGTAGCATCCTGGTGCCACTCCTGTCTGTTCGCAGCCTGAACTCGGCTGGCTACAGGCTGGCTCCAGGTGGAGACACGGCTGCTACCCAGCCTGGTTCTGCAGCATGCCAGTGTCAAACCCTGGTCTACCTCCCAGGAGAAGTCTCGGCTGGGGAGTGGGTGCTTACGTGGCAACGCCAGGGACTTAGATCAGCCTTCCCACCTATGAGCAGGTAGCTGAAGGATCCCAGGGCCCACCTGGGGATCGGGGGTCTACCATGTAGCTGGGAGGCTTTTGGGCTGACTCAATTCTTCTTGGTATCAGGAGGTGGCCCGGGAGCTGGAGGACAGCAAGTACCAGTACTCAGAACCACGGCTCTCCATCTATGGTCGAAGTCCTAAGGAGTGGTCTAGCCTGGCCCGCTGGTTCATTCAGCACAAGGTCTACTCACCTAACATGCGCTGGATCATCCAGGTGCCCCGGATCTAGTGAGTATTGTGCCCCCCCCATGTGCCCTGGGTTCTCTGGGGACCACAGCCTGTCCTACATGGTTCCTGAGTGTTCTATGGAGGGGTGTGCAGGGGTGGTGGTGCTTGGCTGTCAGCACACATCACTCTTGCTTTCGAAAAATACATATATGAGAAGGCTTTGGTGGGGGAACTACCCTTTCTTTTCATTAAAGATTTGGGTGAGCCTGGGGCACGGGATGACCCGTAGTGTACTGCATTGCTGACCTCTCCTTGGCCATCACTAACAGCCACGCTCTCGTCTCCGGCTGGGGTGGGCATGGTGTTTAGAAGAGCCGAGTGGCAGAGTCCAGGTCATTGGAGACTTGAGAACTATTTCATCACCTGTGTCCCACCACTTCCCTCTCAGTGGCCTCTGGCTTGAGGCAATGCCCTGATGGAAGATGCTGAGTTCGCAAACACTGTTCACTCTGTGTTCACTCTGCTGAGAAAGTGACTGGGGTCCACCTGGCAGACCAAGTCCTCCTAACAAACAAGTCTTTGATTTTCCCAGTGACATATTTAGGTCAAAGAAATTACTGCCAAACTTTGGGAAGATGCTGGAGAACATCTTCCTGCCCCTTTTCAAGGCTACCATCGACCCTCAAGATCACAGGGAACTTCACCTCTTCCTCAAATATGTAAGTGCTGTGGGGCTCTGGTGAGCTCAGGGTGGCAGAGGAGGGCACACCTGCTCCACAGAGGCCTGGCTGGGCTTCCTCCTGCCTCCCACTGTGCTTCCCTCCCTAGCTCCTGGACCCCAGGCACAGGCTGCCAGCCCTAAGAAGCTGCATAAAGAAAGTGATGGAGGGAGGTTTCTCAGGGTAGTGGCTGCTGGTAATGCTGCAGGAGGCTGCGTCTGTCCCTTGTAGAGGACAGCCGTGGACAAGAAACACCACCTCTTAGCCTGGAGATTCCTGATAAAAAGGATTTCCTAGGTTCCTTCCCAGCAGAGCAGAGGAGCCTCTGGGGACACAGTTGCACCTAGGCAGGGCCCCTGGGTCTGTTGTAAGGCATCCAGCTGGTGTCTCATGGCCATACCTGACATACCAAAGGAATCCTCTACTTACTGTTCCGAATCCAGCTCTGGAGCCTATGCAGGCCCAAAGCTGAGTCATCCCACCTGGACAGCTTCCTAAACCCCTTTGGTCTTGGTTTGCGCAATGTTAAAATGGGAGTCCAGCCAACCTCCCCCACAGCATCATCTGAGTTGATGAGTTGTAAGGCCAGGAGGACTTGGTGGATGGTAGTAGATGCATGGCATATCAAGTAGGTTCCCCTCCCCGCCTCAGCCTGTCACTGCTACTGTTGGCAGTGGCTGCCATCCCCCGCAGCACCAGCCTCTTCGGCACAGCAAAGGGAGAAACTGGCAGCTCAGACTCAACCTCATCTGGCCCTGCCTCAGTTTCTTCACTGTCTCCACCGACACACAGGGGCTGGGCATTCTCCAGGCTGGCCTACTGGGCCCATTGGGAAGCCCTAAGGGATAGGCTGAGGTACTATATATCCCATCTTTCTGCATTTGAGGGATAAGGCTGTAGAGGTCCAGGGTCCCCAAAAGAAATGCCTTAGCCCTTCTGGGAGCTGAGCTGAGCCCTGGATTATGCTACCCTGCCTCAAAGTCAGCATCCTTCCTTCTTACACAGGTGACAGGGTTTGACAGTGTAGATGATGAATCCAAGCACAGTGACCACATGTTCTCAGAGAAGAGTCCCAGCCCAGACCTCTGGACCAGCGAGCAGAACCCACCCTACAGTTACTACCTGTACTATATGTATGCCAACATCATGGTGCTGAACAACCTCCGCAGGTGGGTGAGGTGGCCCTAGAATGAGCCTATGTTTCATACCATGTGATCCTTCTGCCAACATGCACACCCACACGGACACTTAAATTTATCACATGACTGCTCATACATGTGGACATATGCTTGAGAAGACTCATGCCAACACAGATATGAATCATATGTGCAATGGTGCTATACATTTACACATACATATTAATATGTACATATTTACCAGCACACACCTCCATGTTAACTTATATATCCCTGAGACAAGAGAGACCTAGGACATGCAACACATATGCATGCTTATTTACTGCTATGCAGCAATCTGCACACATGCATTTGTACTTTGGAAAAATGCAACTACCATGTGATAGGCACAGGAGAGGTAGAGTGAAGCAAACTCAGTTTACTTGAGTCTTAGGGTGGTCTCCTGTGCACAGGCTCCACAAACCAGAGGAAGTGCATACTGGCAGAGGCCAGATACCTGGGACACAAGATACAGCCACATTTCCTTCTCTGCAAGTCTAGTATTCCATACACCTTCCTTTGGGGGCATGACTTCTCACTGGCTAGCACAGTGCCAATCCAAGTTTGTGGTGTGGAGCTTTAGAATGGGGTTGAGAGAAGGGCCTGGGCCTGGGGTGGAGGTGGTCCCAAGCTGAGCTCTGGGAGATGGGCCTTCCTTCCAGTTCTGGCTTTGTCACTAACTTGCTCAAAGTCTTTCAACATACTTTACCCTCTGGGCCTTTGCTCATTTCTATAGCAAAGAGGTTGGACTTGGTTTCTCATGGTGAATGGAGCCACAGTCCTGGAAAGCAGGGAAGAGATGATGGGTGAACGAACTCTAGGACTCCTCTCTGTTACTAGTCTCCTCTGCCCTGGAAGTCACTTCTCTTGGCTTCTGCATTGTAGGAGAGGCTGTTTCAAGGATGTACTGGCTTAGCTGTGCTGACCATGCCATGGGGATGTTCTCCCCTGGACTGGATCCTGGGCTGGGAGTGTGGGAAGGGTAAACCAGGGGCATGTCCTGACCTTGACCTAGAGCCTCCCTTCGACAGGGAACGAGGCCTGAGCACGTTCCTGTTCCGGCCTCACTGTGGGGAGGCCGGCTCCATCACCCACTTAGTGTCAGCCTTCCTGACTGCAGACAACATTTCCCACGGGCTGCTCCTCAAGAAGGTAAGTGGGCCACTCCTGCAACCTGGTACTGAGTGTGCTGGATTCCCACCACCCCCCTCGGAGCACTGGCCAGTGGTGCTGGAGAGCCATGGCTCCTGGAGGGCTGGGCTACCTGTACTCTTACTGGTTTCAGCTAGATGTGATGGTGCACGCCTTTAATCCCAGCACTTGGGAGGCAGAGGCAGAGGCAGGTGGATCTCTGTGAGTTCAAGGCCAGCCTGGTCTACAAAGTGAGTCCAGGACAACCAGGGCTACACAGAGAAACCCTGTCTTGAAAAAAAAAATTTTTTTTTTTTTTGCTTAAAAATTTTCATATATTTTGGTCATATTCTTTTCCCCTTCCAAATTCTCCCTGCCTCCCTACCCAACTTCATGTTTTCTCTCTTTCTTTAAAACAAACAAACTAAAGCTGGAAAACCAACAAAAAACAATTTGACTCACTTTTAACCATAAAATAACCAAACACCACATTTTAGAATACAAAAAAAGGAGATGGAAATCTCCTTGCTTATGTTATAGAAACAGCACTACCAGCTGTTTAGTATTTCCAGCCCCCCTTTTCTTTTGGGGGGTGGGGGTTTCGAGACAGGGTTTCTGTGTGTACCAAGCCCTGGATGTCCTGGACTCACTTTGTAGACCAGGCTGGTCTTGAACTCACAGAGATCCACCTGCCTCTGCCTCCAAAGTGCTGGGATTAAAGGTGTATGCCACCACACCCGACTTTCTTTCTTTCCTTCTTAAAGACTAATTTTTATTTTTATTTATGTTTGTGCACATCTGTCTGTGCATGAGTGAGTGCAGGCACCTGCAGAGGCTGTCGGATGGACCCCTTGGAACTGGAGTTACAGGTTACTGTGAAATGCCCCAAACTGAACTCCGGTCCCCTACAAGAGCACTACATGCTCTAAAGCGTTGATCCACGCCTCCAGCCCACGTTCATCTACAGCATAATTTTAACATAGCGAGCACAGAATTTTGATTCCCTCACATTGACAAACAACCCTTGTTTTGTGCTGCAACATTCCTAGGCCCCTCATTCTAAAGGCCTTTGGACAAAGGATTCACCACTGGGCCAGTATTGGCTCAGACAGGCCGCAGTGGTGAGCACATCCGCCATTTAGCTTTTGCTTTATGTGGGTGATGTCACTGTGAATCTGGGCATTCAGCCTCCCTACATATTGGGTCACTTCCAAAATATCCTTTTGCTCTGGTCCTGTCTCTGGTCACACTTGTATGGGACAAAATGCTACATCAGAAAACTACCATAGCGTAAAGCCTGTCTCTCCCTCCCCAGGCTCTACCTCCAAGGCGCTAGATTGTGTACAGCCCTCTGTTCATTACTTTCCTCACTGCTCTGTCCACAAGGGCTTCTTTTGACTCACACTTTGAAGGGTACAGCCCGTTATGGCAAGGATGCCATGGTACCTGGTTACACTGCATCTGCGACCAGGATGTAGAAAATGGTTAGGAAGTAGGTCCTAGGCATATAAAACTCCAAGGCCCACAGCCGGTGACCTGGTGAGGCTTTATTTTCTAAAGTTTCCATAACCTTCCAAAACAGTGCCACCAGCTGCAGACCAAACACTCAAACACACAAGCCTGCAGAGGACATTTTATATTCAGACCAATGAAAGTCTCAAGTTGAACATTTCCCATGCATATGGGTTCTCCTGACCTTCCTGCTTCAGGGGGCTCTGTGGAGGTGTAAGATGTGGCCTCCTGCCCAGCACTGTGCCCTATAATCTGGAGCCAAGAGTGGGTCCAACAGTGAGCATGAGGCTCTACATGTCCCAGAGGAAGGAGAGGAATGCAGGCAGTAGAGGAAGGTGGGTCTGAACATGCCAGCTTTCTTGGGCTTGGTGGAGCCCTATCTAGACCCTGCCCAGCCTCTGGTTTTCATTGGCACTGATAACCACCTCCCTGCACATGCTACATGAGTGTTTGTTGGTTTCTTTGCAGAGTCCTGTATTGCAGTATCTTTACTACCTTGCTCAGATCCCTATCGCCATGTCTCCTCTCAGCAACAACAGCCTGTTTCTGGAATATTCCAAGAACCCACTTCGGGAATTCCTGCACAAGGGACTTCATGTCTCTCTCTCTACTGATGACCCCATGCAGTTCCACTACACCAAGGTGAGGATGTGAGGCAGTGCAGGGCATCCAGCAGGCATTGGTCCTGGCCTGCCCACCCCCCTGCCATTGTGAAGACACCAGCCTGTAGTTCAGTTTTGTTTTGGGAGGTAGTGTGGTTTGGTGAAGACAAGCCTCTGTGAGGGAAGTCTGCTTTTCTTGCCATTCTACTTTTATATATATATATAGATATAGATATATGTATATATATATCTATATCTATATATATCTATATATATATCTGTGATCTTGGTAGAGTTATTAGAACTCTCTGTATTGTATTCCTTTTTATTTGTAAAGTGGGCATAAAACCATTTCTTCCCTAAGCTAATGAACTAGAGTTTAATATAGGTCCACTATGTTATATACTATGCATTCAAAAGCTGAAGCAAAAAAATTTTAACAGTATTTGTTCCTTTTGAGGGGAGGGGAGGTTCTATGTAGAGTAGGCTGGCCTTCAAATCACAGAGATCTGCCTGCCTCTGCCTATGCCTCTGGAGTGTTACAATTAAAGGCATGTGCCACCACATTTGGATTTGTTAATAGTATTTTTATGATTATACTTTGGGTCTCTGGGATGATGTAAGAGAAGGGTGATGTCATGCACAGGGAACAGCCACAAGTGTTTCCAGAACATTATACCAGTGTTGAAAAGATCAGCCAATGATTAACAAAAAATCAAACCCACAGTGTCCTGGCCAGGGCTTCTAAACCCTTTACACCCTGAATGAAAGCTTTCGAGGAGCTTCCTCCCTCCCGTCTTTGTTGTGTCTGTTGGTCTTTATGGTGTGAGAACCTAGGTATGCTTTTAAAAATATTTACAAACTCATTTTAAAACAGTAATGTAATACTCTGGTTTCTCTTCTGAGTGTATAAATCTTTCACCTTTTTTTTTTTTTGGTTTTTCGAGACAGGGTTTCTCTGTGTAGCCCTGGCTGTCCTGGACTCACTTTGTAGACCAGGCTGGCCTCGAACTCACAAAGATCCGCCTGCCTCTGCCTCCCAAGTGCTGGGATTAAAGGCGTGCGCCACCACTGCCTGGCTTAAATCTTTCACCTTTAAAAATAGTAATGTATTGGTTTGATGCCTGGAATCCCAGCACTAGGGGGCTAAGGCAGTGAGACCTGGAGTTGGGGGCCAGCCTGGGCTACAGGTGAAACACTGGATCAAAACAAAACAAAAAAACCCCGAGACTAAAAGCAACAATGACAGCAACAAACAACACACACACGCCACACACACTGCCTCCACCCACCCCAAAATATTAATAGTCATTAAATATTGTATAAATAGCAAAAAACTGTTATGAAAATAACTATTTCCCAAAACAAAAATCCTAAGAGTGGAATGGTTCTGCAGTTTGCTTTAATGTCTCACTTAATAGAAGACAGCTGGGTTCCCATCTCTGCCTCTGCACTCAATTTGTTGAAAAGTATGTGAAAGCAATGCTGTCACAGCCGCTACACAGTTGGCAAATGGAGTTGGAAATGGGTCTCTGGGTCTCGGAGGTCTTCGTAGCACACTTTAAGGCCCTCAGCTGGAGGCGATGGGGAGGTAAGGAAAGGGCTGGTGATGGATGCAGAGAGTTCGCAGGCAGAAGATGAAGCAGGGCCATGGCTAAGCCCAGCCCCAGATGCAGGGACTGACTGCTCCATCTCCCAATATGGAGTCTTTCTTGTTCTTATTTAATGTTACAGTTTACTGTTTCCATCAAAATCTCCATCACTTTGTTGTTCAGTGTCAGAAGCTGCTGCCTTGGGGATCTGTCCCGCTCACAGATCTTTGCTTTTGTCGTTTGTATGAATTACACTTACTTAAGGAGCCTCCCTTTTAATGACTGTCACAGGAAAGCAGGACCCCAGCTTTCAGACATTCTAGGCCCTCACTACTGGTGAGCAAACAAATCCAGAAGTGCATTTCATTTATCTCTTTTTGGTGACCCACAGTTGCACACCAACAGATCTCAGGGGTTTGGAGTTTGAGGTGTGATCTTGTTTGATGATCTAGGCATGGGGAGCACTCTGTCGCACGGCACTGTCTCATCCGACTGTGTGCTCTGGGTGGGCGAGGAAGGGCATGGGGAGTGCTCTCTGTGTCGCACGGCACTGTCTCATCCGACTGTGTGCTCTGGGTGGGCTAGGAAGCCCTCATGGAGGAGTATGCCATCGCGGCCCAAGTATGGAAGCTGAGCACGTGCGACCTGTGTGAGATCGCCAGGAACAGCGTGTTGCAGAGCGGCCTCTCGCATCAGGTGTGTGTGTGTGATGGGCTCTCTGTCCTCCCTTCAGCAAATGAGCACACAGAATAGGTATCTTCTAGGCACTGGGATGGGTGACAAGCCAGGTCTTGGAGCACTGACCCTCAGAGTCCCGGAGAAACCTTGGGAACCTTAGGGTCATCCATGGCTGCCCTCATCTATCTCAGACCTGCCCCAAGAGAAGATGTCCCTGGCTGTCCTCTTTCTCCTTAATCTGTTTTCCCCTCAGCATGCTGCACTGCAGACACTGTGCCATGCATTTCCTGGTGTGGTTTTCAGTTTCCCTTTCAAATGGAAGTTGAGTGCAGAGGCTCAGTCACCAGGCCCTAAAACAGTGCTGGCTCAGAGCAGGCAGCACACATACACACCAGACTCAGCACTTTGTATGGCTCCTTTAAGAATCGGATGTGGAGCCAACACTGAAAACCTGGCCATCTGCCACATCATTCGAACAGGAAGAGGGAGACAGTTAAAGGCCTAAGTGTTGTGTGAGTTGTTCTGGGATCCAGCCTCCCCAGGAACACATGACTGCCTGTCCCTGTCATCTCTCAGGAGAGATGTCTTTGTGGTCTTAGTCTATTCCCCACCCAATGTAGACCCATCAAGTTTGTAGTTCTTTTTCCTTTTCTTTCAGAACAATGAGGGCAATGAGCAAGTGGTCAGGGTAACAACATGGATGCCCAGGGAGATTTTGAGTCCCATGGGAGGAAGATGTCCCCACTGAGGATCTGCTTTAGGGACACTAGTCTGTGTGCTGGGGCTCATGTCAAAGCTGCCTGTGCAGATACAGAAACCAATCTAGTCTCACTTGTCTTTCTCTTGGCCCACAGGAGAAGCAGAAGTTTTTGGGACAGAATTATTTCAAAGAAGGACCAGAGGGCAATGATATCCGAAAGACAAATGTCGCGCAGATCCGGATGGCATTCCGCTATGAGACCCTGTGCAATGAGCTCAGCTTTCTGTCCGATGCCATGAAGTCAGAGGAGATCACAGCCCTGACCAAATAGGTCCAGTGTTCCACATACACTTTCACTTTTTAGTTTAATTTCAGGTCTTCTGGGGCTAATGGTGGCCAAGATCTCAAACTAGGGCTTTTGTCTGTGATGAGAATGTCTCTGAAGAAATATCAAACTCCTGATTTTGGTTGCACTTTATGAACATGCCCACTTTGTAGCATTTCTGAGCCAGAGGCTGGCTACCTCCCCTGGGGGACCTGGCAACTGGCATTTGTGTATACTTGTTCCTGATTTTCCACATCTCTTGTGATTGGGGTTGGAACTTTGCAAGGCTGAATGCCAAGAGAACACAAGACCTGTGTGGTGTCCGCCACTCCTCTCAGCAGGTCCTGTAGGGTAGTTCTCATTTTGGCATCTGTGTGGCGGCTGCCAGTCTTAAACCCCCTTCAAAACTCCCTTTCATAAAGGGGGTCCCTTGAGAGAAAATATGAGGTTCCCCTGTTGGCAATTTGTGCATTAAAAAAAATGAGTTTCTTAACCTGTTTAGCACCCCTCCTTCCTTTCTAGTCAGGAAGCCTAATGCACCTGAGGTCATCATGCCTGTTGTGTGTTATTTTCCTCATGTAGGATTCACTGTGTCATGCCAAATCATGTTCTGTGAATCCATCTCATGGACCACTCCAGGGCTGAGGAAGATACAGGGCGAGGTTCTGGGGCTGTTACCATGTTCATTTTAACGAAAGCCTTTGTAAAGCAAGGACTTCTGTGCTTTTTGGCTCTAGTAGCCTATGACTGATTGTAGCTGTTGGCACCTTCTCGCAGGAGTCAGACCAGGGAGTCCTCAGGGCAGTGAAATGTGTTTAAGGACACACAGGACTAGAACCGGTTCCTGATCCAGTCCTTTTCCCCCACTCTTCCTTTAGGCTTCACAGATTTCAGATCTTTTTTAAAAAAACCACTTTAACAGTGCATTTTATTTTAAAGCACAGATTTCTTCAGATGCTATTTTTGTCCCAAGGACCAGGTAGAAAGTTTTTAAGAACAATGTGAAGACTGATTAGACTACTCATCTTTGTTACTAGTGCCTAGAACATAGTAGGTGCTCAATAAATACATATGAAATAATTGAATGACTTTCTCTGTTGGCATCTGTATGTGTAGAATACTCAACAATGTTCAAAGACCTTCCTAACTATTCACAAGGCAGGAAATCCTTCTGAATCATAGTTAGATGAATCTAATTTTACCTGGAAGATGCTCATTTAATTCTACATTATCTTGTCCTGTGACTCTGTCATCCTTCCATGGTCAGCATCCCTTATGGAACCATGTCATCCTTTTACTAGGCAAATATACATATTATCTATCATGGCTGGTTTTAAAAATGAATGAAAAGCTGTCATTATGAGGGGTTACTTTTGAAAAGCCTCCCTTTGTATACATTTCCCCAAACACAGCAAGTATTGTACAGTTTTTCATTGTATCAAATACTTTTTTAAAAAAATCACAAATAAAGTCTGTTAGTACTGTGACTCAAGAGAGCAAATTGTGTGTCTGTGTGTAAAGCTGTGAGAAGTGGAGGGCATTCACAAGGATAACCCAGAATTTGCAAGTCAAAGCTCAGGAGACCTTGCGGTCAAATGTGGCACCTTTGTCTAGCTTCTGTCCTGCCCGTGGAGCATCGGCAAAGCCACATCTTCTCAAATGTTGTCTTAGTCTGTTCACCAGCACACACGCGCTGGGTTTTACTTGTTCTGAGAGCTTCTCAGACACCTGTTTCTCTAACACTTTATGCTTTATTACGTCTTTGTGCTTCACTGACCCTCCTAGGGATGGGGAGAGAGAATCCCTCCTTTTGTTTGTTTTACAGTTGGAAGCAAAGGCAACTGTATATGGGTCCAGGTTTCTAAAGGGACAGTTTTCCAGGCAGTGCTGTCCCGTCAGCTCCTAGGGGTGGCTGGTTGCCTTCTCTCCTACTTCAGTTGTACTGTTGAAAATCAGCACCATCTCCCCACTCAGTGAATCCACACTTTTGTCTTGAATGAAAGCAAGTTTAAGAGCATGCCTGTCTGGCTCTCTCAGTAGCTACTGAGTGCTGAGGGGTGGGCTAATGGAACACTACTCATCTTTCTCTGGGTCTTAAACACAGAAGAAGGTGATTGATCGTGACCCATCTAAATATTGTGTCTACACAGTGACTGTCAGAATAACTGTAATGCCAAGAAAATGGGTGCATGCCACAGATATGCAACCCCCCAGCTCCCGTACTCATCTTTAGGGGACATTCTGTAAAGCAGAGGACGATGAACAGCTAAGACTGTGGCAAACCCGGCTCTGAGCTGCCATCTC
This sequence comes from Lophiomys imhausi, assembly GCA_907164525.1. Lineage (NCBI taxonomy): Eukaryota > Metazoa > Chordata > Mammalia > Rodentia > Muridae > Lophiomys > Lophiomys imhausi. The sequence continues at coordinate 11,279,973 of CAJQZJ010001826.1, read as the reverse complement.
CTTCCGCACTCCCTCCTCAGCACTGAGACTCAAAGGCGCATCTCTATTGGCATCCTCCTACACGGAAGTACCAGAGCGCAGGGCTGACTCTTTACTCTGTCTTACAGGCAGCGGGACAGAAAAGCCAGTCAAATTCACACCAGCTGCTTATACTGCCATTGTGTTGCCCCTTAAAAATGTGGGTGATGAGCTGAAAGACAAAATAAGCTTCAGTTGAGAAGTACCCCCCAAAGCAAGGAAACTCCCAACACTTAAGGATGCAAATTATTCAGACTATCTTTTAATAAACCCAACTTCCAGTGTTAAAAATCAGGGAACCAAAAGGTTTCCAAGCAGCCTTATTACCCAGATATATATATTAATACCAGAAAATCATTTCAAAACAGCACACAAACACCACGAGTCCCAGAGCACAATATAAAACAATCCTCTAATAAATATAAATATTTAGTCTATAAGAATGTGAAATTACATAGGCAAAAGTCTTTCAGTTAGCTAATGTTCAACTGCAAAGTTTAATTATTGCACATTGTGTCAGTTTCTCCTAAGAATAAAACAGGTCCTGCTCTTCTCAGCCTTACATCAGTACACAAACTCTTTCTGAAACTCAACATACAAGTCAACCTGCTGTTATCAGCAAGCACAGCACTAACAGACAATTTATAAACACTCCCCAGACCAGGAGGCAGTTCACACATCTCTGAAGACACACAACTTCCTACCATGGTAAATGCATTTACGTACTTATTTTAAAAAGACAAAGCTATACAGAATAGAAAAAGTGTACATTTTACTCATGAGACAAATTTACAACTTTTGTGATTAGATACTACAGCAGACCCTCCCTATCATTCCCATCTGAAGAGTCACTACCCAGTCCAATGGAATGAACAAAGAGTTCTGCTCACTGACGTGATAAGGCAAATGGAGACAGTGACATTTCGTAGATCAGTTAGCATCCTGGAACTCACACTTAAGAAAAGGGCTGTAGCAATACCAAGTCATTTGAGTCATTGTTTAGCTCTTTCAAAAGTGAAGGAATAGAAGCATTGCCTATTGCTGGAAATATCCCCAACCCATAAAGCTACGTTATTCATTTCAGAAACATTTTAAAATTAGGCAATTTGAGTTAAAGCCAGCAAATCTAATCCAAAAGGACAATTTCCAATTTAAGGGCTAGAAAACATCTCAGAGGGTCACTCCCAAGGTTTTAAAAATACGTTCCATGGAACACTTGAGATTCAGCAAAGGAGGCTGAATCATCTGCAGATATGAATTTTAAAATGCTTGACACTTCTCTTTTTGTTAGTGGGTGTACATATGCATGGGTGCTCTAGGTCAGAAGGCATCAGACCCCAGAGCTTGAGTACAGGCGGTTAGGAGCCACCACTGTGGGTGCTTAACCACTAAGCCATCTCTCCAGCCTCACCACTCCCAACTGGTTTGAAATAGGGTTTCAATGTAGCCCAGGCTAGCCTGGAATTATGTAGCTGAGGATGACCTGGGACCTCTGGTCTTTATGCTTCTTATTCTCAAGTGCTGGGCTCACAGGTGCATACCACCAAGACTGTTTTTATGCAGGGCTGGGATGGAACCCAGGAATCCGTGTACGTGAGGTAAGTACTCTACCAATTGAGCTATGTCCCTAGCCCTAAATTATTATCAATCTTTTTGCAAAACAAAAGCTTTCATCACACAAATTCTAATGAAAGTGTATCACCAATGCATTATGACGTTTTCATACATTGACTTGATAGTGGTCACACTGTATGAAGCTTATATAAGGAAACATTAATAAGATGTAGCTTCTATTCAATGGGGTAGCACGTGTGCATGCACTCAGTGCATGTGGACTCTCAAATTTTACTTGAGAGAAGTTTCACTGCTAATGTTTGAAAACCATTACAACCCCAGTTTCTTAGTAGGAATCTACAAGAGTGAGACTTTCTCTAGGTCATGAGACCATTAAGTGCACAGCTAAGGTATGACAGGGGACAGCACTGTGCCTGGAAACACACCCAGCAGGACTACTTAGCCATTTGGTGCTTCACTGTCCTGTCATGACAGTCAGTAAGTAGACTGCTTAAGTCTTCAGTACTTGGGGGTGCAGAATCAAGTCAGATCTTTTTCTTTGAAAGGGATTTTATTTGCATGAATAAAATCTGAATCAAAAATCAGTAGGCAGCAACTTCAACTGTGTTTAGGAAAACAGGAAAATTTGCAACTTGCCAATAATCAATGATGTCTATGGAATGCTGAGTTTTCTTAAAGGGGACTTGACTTCATGCACCAGCTTCATCACAGGCTCAGATGCTAGCATGAACACTCTTATTCCATAAGCCACCGCCGAGGCTGGCTAAGGCTGCTCTCCTATCACCACACTCTCTCCAGACCTGAAGAGTGCAGAGAAATGGGAAGAAAGCCAACCAAGGTCTAGATTTTAGGGTTTTTTTTTTTGTTTTTTTTTTGGTTTTTCGAGACAGGGTTTCTCTGAATATCTCTGGCTGTCCTGGACTCGCTTTGTAGACCAGGCTGGCCTCGAACTCACAGATTTTAGGGTTTTACAAATGCTTGGTGAAGGGTTTTACCCAATCTTCCTCTTCCCTTGATCTGAGAGGTTTGAGGAAACCAAAGCTGCAGGAAAATGCCTTTACCTAAAATAAGTGTACTTTATCTCAGGATTGGATGACTCAGTGTAACCTGGAATTAAAAAATGGGTGCCGCCATAAAGAAAAATTTCCTTCTGAAAACCCAAGCTACACGGGCATTATGAAAAATCCAAAGGACACCTACCCAGGTCTGGGGATTATTTCTGAAACAGCCACGAAGATCTTTCCAGTACAGTCAGTCCATCTACAAGATAAGTCCTGCTTCACAGTCCTCCAGGTGTTGCAGCCTGACAACATCAACAGCTCCAGATCCTACTGCCGGAAGTCACACATAAAATCAGGAAGCAACTGGGGCATAGTACTGAAGGACCCAGAATGAACCACAAGGGGGCAGAGCACACTCGCCTCAGGTTCCAGCTGAGACATTCTTTTCAGTCTTTTATCTCAGACAGCTACAACTTTCAACACCTTAAAATTTAAACCTAGCTAAAAAGATACCAGAACACTCCCTCCCTCCCTCCCTCAAGAGCAGTAGTGTCAGGTATTACTGCTGTCTGCAGCAGAGGGCTCAAGAGCAATGCGGGTCAGGTGGACTGTGGCAACGTGGGCAAACAGCAGCAAACTGTAGCCCAGCACACATGGAGGACATGGAAGTTTATTTACGAATCGGACATATTATCAGAATAGCAAAAATAAGAGGGTGGGAAAACTGCTCTTTCCATATGTGCTAAACATCCCTCCACTTCTCCTCTAGGACCACAGTGTATTTGTAGATCACAATAACAAAAGGAAGTCTTCCCCCAAGTCACGGCCTGTGGGGCTGGCCTGCCTCATCAGCCATGTTAAGAATGTAGTTAGCCATGTCATCTTCAGTAGGTGCATCTGAAACCACCCATGATTCATTAGCTCCCGACATCTGGAGACGACAAATGGGGCAGTTCCTGTGTCGGTCACTCCTGTCAGGGAAGTCCAAGCAAAACAAGTTTGTTGTTTTTTTTTTTTTTTTTAAATAAAAAACCAGGTTTGTTTGAAAAGTACATGGTTTTAAACATGCAAACAACATAAAGTGTACAGTGAAGAAGTCGTCTGTCTCTCCCGCCCAGCCTTTAATTCTCTTTCCCAAGGTCAGCAGTTGCCTACATATCTCACTAGGGATGGATTAAACATGTCAAGCTTGTAGGAAAAGGGCAGGTACTGTGTCTGACTGACCTTGTACTATGCACACACCTTATAAACCATTATGTACCAGCATATGTAAGTTTAGTCTTCTGTTTTTCTCCTTTGAATAGCCAGGCTAGTCTAGCATTTGCCATCCTTCTGCTGTCAGTCTGTTCAGTGCTGGGACTGTAGCATGCACTCAAGTTTACTAAATTAAGTTTACGCTTTATTAAAAACATGCATTGTATAAGTATGCTGTAAATTATCTACTCTACAGTAGAAAGACACCTACTTCTCCCATTTTGTTTGTTACCACCAGCCAGTATCTTTAATTATTATTTTTGTACCCAAGTAAGTTTTCCTTTATAATAAAAATTCCTTATGTCCTAAGGGGAAGCTCCCTTTTACCAGTGGGAGATTTGGTCAAAGTGTAAAGTGTGTAAAGTTTAAATATTTATTTTTAAGTTGAAGCCACCGCACCTTGGGACTCATGTTTGGTCATTGGTAGGCATACTTAGCAGCAAAGGGTATTACTAATTACTAATCGAGTAATCAAGGCCTTTTTATTTTTTTAAAGGTAGGGTCTCTGTGTAGCCTTGGCTGCCACAGAACTTCCTATGTAGACTAGGCTGGTTTTGAACTCACAGAAATCTGTCTGCCTCTGCTTCTTCAAGTGCTGGGATTAAAGTTGTGCACTACCACATGCAGCAAAATCAAAATAATTTTGACAAGTCAATTATAATTAAAGGTCTCATAAAAGGTTCTTTGGCTCAAAACCAAGAAAACTTAAGGAAATTGTGAAGAAATGGAATATTTGAGGTTTAAGACAAGAGATAACACTTAAATACAGGGTAATTTTATGGCACAGAATACATATATGATTACTTAAGATTATGTTTTTCAAAGGAATTTCTCTAGTTAAATACTACTTTGGAAACTTAAAATACCATATTTGAGCTAGAAATACATTACAAAAGGAAAAGACAATGTTTTTCTCTTCTCCCAGTGAAATCTAGGTAACCAGTTTATCAACTGCACTTTGGCTTTTATACAAACATTGAGAAAGTTATTCCAAAAACTAGATGTGAAATTTAGAGTTGGCATACATTATTCAGTTGATTTTGGGTTCCCCAGAGATGGTTTACAAGATAATTCTATGTGGTTTTCTGTACATAAAACATCACAATTTAAAAATCAGTCAATTTCTGCTTCTAGCCAACAGGAAACAGATTTATCTTCCCACTTAAACAACTACACATAGGACACACTGTCCAGAAGAATGGTGTTAGATGAAGTTTCATATAAAGCACTGGACATCAGATAAGGATGTGACTCCCAAGAGGTGAGAAGCAAAGTGAGCCTGTAGTTGCAAGCCAGCTGCCCTGGGAGAGATTCCAGGACTCAGAAAAAGAGGTAAGGGACCTTGGAGGGACTGGAAGGCTGTTGAAGAAACAGCTGAGGCCAAGGTGGCTAGAGTTCACAGGGCAGCAAACTGTACAGTAGATAACCATACAGAATGCCACGAGACAGCAGGCTGGTAATGTCAGAATCAGTAAGGACTCTTCAAGGGCATGCAGATCAGCCTGGCACCTGGCAGCATATGGACTGTTTTCAAAGCACTGGAAACTGAAGGAAAGCTTCTCAACGCAGTCAAACTTTGAAAGACACTATATGAAACTGCTGAATGCTGCTCAGCTGCTGGTCATTACCTCATTTTGAAGGACACAGGACTGGCCAAGACTTACAGCCCAGGAGGGGTGGAGAAAGGTCTGTGGAAACCCAGTGAAGGCAGGGATACAAAGCCGCAGAAGGTACGAGAATTGCCAATTTCCTGGAGAGAGTTTGAGAGTCCACAGGTTGCTGCGAAAGACCTCGAGATGATGGCCTACATACACTAGGGAGCTCCATGTGATTCTTTCTTGCCCCCACGATAGACACCAAGCCAAAAGAAGGTCATGAAAAACCACAGAAACTGACTTCAGCAGCGAAAAAAAAACTGCTTAAGGTATGCTAACAGACGAGTGAAGCATGAAGTGAGCTTGGGTGGAGTTAGGACTGGTGAAACCACAGCAGCAGGAGTTAAGCGACTGTGAGGAAACCTCAGAGATAGAGGCTACAGCTTTGAGAGACTGTGTATAGACAAAGCCCAGGCTGCGAAGCTAAAAACTAAGCCAGAAGGTATAACAGCTACTCTGAGGGAATTTAGCTATTTTAAATGGAAGACAATGCATCCATGGACAATTTCAGCTGGCGGAGGAAGCCGACCTGAGGCTGAGTGGTAGGCTGCACAGATTGATGGACAGCGCACTCTAGGCCTGGACAGAACTGCCTATTTTAACTGCCATACCCATACTGCTAAAATCAAGTTTTCCTGCATGGATCTGTGCTAAGAATGCTGATATCCTTTCAAAAAATTAAAATAGGGTTGGTTAGATATTCTTAGATGTTAAGTGTTTATAGGTATTGGGCTATAGGTGTTAGGTATTATAGATGTTTGCTAATTATTAATAAATATAAGTGTTTTAAATAAAAATTTTCTGTTACAGAGGCCCCTTCACTGAACCAGCAGAGCAGGTCAGTGTGAGCATGTGAGCAAATGCCAGGAGGCTGGAGATGTATGCAAAGGCTAGAGATGGCACTGAGTAGTGCTCCTGATTCTTGGAGCACTTTGAAGGATTTTGTATCATCAGTGAGGAATGAGTAACAGGAAACTAAACTTTGCTCTGGTCCTGCTAACAAACTGTAAGAGGATGACCCCAAAGAGTCAAAAGTCCTAAGTAAGCAAACCATATTCCAAAACAAAGCTTGAGTATTTACAATATTAAAAAATATTCACTACCCAGAAAGGTAAAAATTCACAATATCTGGTACTTAATAATAAACTAGAAGGCAGATAAGCATCACAAAAAATATTGTAAGACACGATAAAGAGGAAAAACAATACAGAACTGACAGGATATTAGAACTAGCAGATAAATGAAAAGCTTTAACTACAGTCCACATAGTCACTATATTCAGTGAACACCGAAGTGAAGGCTAAATCATATGAGGTAAGCAAGTATCAAGATACTAGTGTGTGATGACACAGTGACTGCCCAAGTAAAGGAAAAGTCGGGGGCGGGGCTAGCACATGGTAATGCAGGTGAGAGGAAGAGAGTAAAGGGGACAAAAGAGAAGAAGAGTTGAGAAAACAATGGCTGAAAATTTTCATATCAACAATACCACTAACATAAGGTATCAATGAACTTCATGCATAAGAAACTTGGTGGGGTTGATGACAGGGTACCTCTTACTCAAGTTGCTTAAAAGCAGTGAAACGATAAAAACCTTACAACAACCAGAAGAGACAAGATGCCACACTGCTGCAAAGACGAAAGATACGAAGACAGGTGCTCCTAGGAACACAAGATAGGTGGAGCCCAACACTTAAGCGGGGAAAAAAACCACTCTTGGCCTAGAATTTTTTTTTATCAGAAATGGTATCCTTGAAAAACCATTATCAGATGCTTAAGAGAATCATCAAGATATTCAATAGAATCTACAGAAGAAGGCTACCAAAAAAAAAAGTGTATTTAATAAGATTTCAGTATACAAGATGGATATAAAACGTACTAGCAACAAACAAGAACTTTTTAAAACAGTACAAACTGTAAAATATCCAAGGACAGATCTACCTGAGATCTGCAACACTGAATACTGTAAAAGTGCCTGCAGAAATCAGAGGCCTAACTAGACAGTAAGAAGCCAACTGTCCCAAACTGTGCAGTCAACACGGTACCAAACAAGTTCTCTGCAGGCTCACTGGTGGAGCTGGTATACAAATTCTAAACTTCCTATTAAAACATCTGGACCAGTCCAGGTGACTTTGGACAGGAGAGACTTGTAAAGCAAAAGGAACTGGGACAGGATGAAATGGAGTGAAACAGAGTTAGACCCAGGGATGGAAGAGTCCAGAACTCACTTATAGTTTAACAAATGATTTCAAGAAAGGCTCAAGGGTTAGTGAAGATGTCTTTCAGCAAATTAACTAAAAATGGAGCATAGACATAAATGTGAAACCCCAAACATGTAGACGATTAATAACTTCTGTGCCCGTGGAGCAGGAAAAGATCTCATAGGTAGGGTTGCTATCTTTCACAAATTGAAATTTAGCCTCACTGAAACAAAAACCTTCTACCTCTTCAGAGACATTCTCAAAAGAGAGAAGACAAGTCACAGGGGGAAAATATGTGTAAGTCATGCGATTAAACTCCCAATAACAAATGGGCAAAGACCTAAATAGACCATCATCTAAGATGCACAGGTGGCAACTTCCAGGGCATGTGAGTGAGAGCTACAGAGATGCTGCCCCATGCCTGACTGCAGTGCTGGCCAGCACAGGCAGGACAGGGGAACGCCTACGTGATACTGGAGAGGGCACAAAAACGTTTAAGAAGGAGTCAGGCGTGGTGGCATACATCTATAATCCCAGATTTGGAAGGCTGAGGCAGGAGGATTGCCACAAGATACAGTTGAGACCTGCCTGGGCTATATGCTACATGATCTTGTCTCAAGAAAAACAAAAAACATTTTTCAAAAAGTATGACTTCTTTGGGAGTGAGCTAGCAATTTCTTGAGAAACACCTGCCATGTGATCTGGCCACTTGAGGAAGCTACCCAAGAAAAAGTCAAAATATATGTCCATAAAAAATACTTGTCCACAAACATACATATGGTACTACTTTTAAAAGTCTAGCAAATCTCTGCCTTTATCTGTACTTGCAGCATGGTTAAATCTCAAGATAATCACACTGAATGAAAGAAGCTAGACAGCACAGAGAACATCTGTATGGTACTACTTTAAAAAGTCTAGCAAATCTGGACTATTTTTGGCAAATGAAAGCAATTAACAGCTGCTTAAGAATCAGGCTACAGGTGACTCTGGGAAGTGACAGATTTGCTCATGTGTGACAGCTTCCATGAGTGTGCACATAAATTAAAACATTTATACATGTAGCTTATTGCTCATCATTATAAATTCTCCTAAATGCTCCATTATCTTGTAAGCAGATGACTTTAATTAGTTGATCTAACATCCCTCCAGATCCAAAAGCTGAGGATTCGTTTCTCCACATATATAGAGAGAATTATGTTGGTGGGAGGGCCAGAAAAAGGAAGTGTTTGATCCTAGATTCAAACCAGGTATCAGGATTCTTAATGAAAATGTATCAAGACTGAGTTTCATTCCCACACTCCATGAATAAAAAACCTGAACTAGTGGGCAGTATACCATAAGACGCAGAGTACTAAAGAGCAAACTCCCATATACAAATAGAAATATTTGTATTTCCAGTTGTTTACCCACAGTCTCAGTTGACCTCTGCTATCCCCAAGGGCAGTGGATAACTTACCATTTATCAATACACTTCTGACAGAAGCTGTGAGCACAGGGCAGGATGAGGTCAGCTCGCCCATCCATGCAGATACAACACTCCTCCTCATCAGTCAGCTGCTTTACCCTGAGTGTGAAAACTGAGCTGGAACAATGACAGTCTCTGTCATATGCTTCCTACTTTGTTTCACTGCCTTAAAAAGCATCAGTAAACACCCACAGTTTAAATCACAGCATGACTTACATACAAAGCAAACATCAGACCAAAGTTAACAACTTTTGGGGATAACAAATACATTAGGGAAGAAACACTACTTAAAATAAAAGACAAAGTCTGCAGATTAAAGAAAACAAAATCTGAACAAAACTGGATATTTGGGTCTTTCTTAAATAACTCAGTCCATTTTAGGCATATTGAACTTAAATAAAGGAAATCAACCAGTATATAATTTATTTTCTATAAGGGACACAAAGCTGCCTCATCACTGATAGTATCAGAGAAGAGAAGGGGCAGCACAGTCTTAAGTATCAGATGCCACAGGAAGCAAAAAGGAGCACAGCTCCAACTTAGGGAGCTTCCAGGGAAGAACCTTCTAGTCCAGCTACAAACCAGTGCAATGGGAGCTGCACTCCTTTGCATATGGAGTACCTCAGTTTAAAATATTCATTTTCTTCTGGTCTCAAAACCAAATTTTGCCTCAATTACATGATTTAAAAATTGCATACAGCTGTTCTATGGTTAGTTACCCCATAGGTTAGTTTTTGAATATGTTTCCTAAAGTGATTTTAGATGTTTTATTCTTTGTGCTTTTTTGTTGTTTTAAACTGAATGTTTCAAAGTGTAGCCACTCTTCTTAAGAGTAGGATCTGTGTCTGATATAATTTCCATTGCCTGTTGTATTTACAGCACAGCATGTAAGGCATGACAATAACACTTAGCATTTGTTGATCTGAACTTAACATAAGCAAATGTCAAATGTGTAGCATATATAGTTTCAGAGTTTGGAGCAGAAGGCTACACAGAACAGTTTGTATAGCCTGAGAAGTGGGGACAGAGATTGCCAGAGGAAGCTACTCCATGCCCACACTGTCTCTACCTTCCAAGTAGCTCAGTGAACAGGAGGAAGGACTATTGCTCTATCTGACCACTTGGAGCTGGAAGTGTGCTGCTTCCTACCCCAGACCTGAAAGGCAGCTGACAGATGAAGATCATTCAGGACAGCCTCTAAAGTAGGAAGGACCATGGGAACAAAGAGTGGAGACACTTACTCTGGAGAACAAGGCTTAATGGGAATTTGAGTCATTTTCAAACATCTAAAGATCAGGCTTGTTTGGTGGAACTCCAGGGGGTATGGCCGCTCCACTCAAAGGTACTCCAATGATTGGCTAACAACGGTGACAGTTAACTCACCCACACTTAGCGTTATGTGCCAGGCACCTTCTGCGCCCCATCTATTAACTTAACTCTCAGCAGTCCTCTGTGGCACATGCCATTCCTCTCAACCTCTTTTAAAAGATGAGGAAACTGATCAAAGGGAGGAATCAAGGTTTGAACACAGGTGTACTGGTTCTAGGGACTTTGCTGCGCTGTCTCCAGAGGGCCAGACTGAGACTAGTCTGAGGATAGAAGGCAGAAGAAAAACTCTCACAGTAATTAAAGCTATTTAATTAGTGTGAATTTAATGGGTGTGAAGAGGATTGCTTCTCTGAGGCAGTGAGTCTCACAGAGCTGGGGGGAGGGGCCAGTAGTAATGCAACTTTTAAGTACAAGCTGGTTTCCATTAGGTGAAAACAGCTCAGACTTGATATTGCAGAGCATAGAACAGTTGCCTATCAGTGGCATAAAACAGTTGCCTATCAGTGGCATCGGAGCACCTCAGAGCTCACCAATCTCCAGTTCCTCCTCAAACCACTGAGCTGCAATGGGCTGAATGTGAATCTTAGCTATGTCAACTTCTAGTCACGCACTTCTAAACCTGCTTCCTCCTCTGACCAATTGTATTCCTGTGGAGTTACTGTTAGCATTTAATTAACTCCAGGGACTCAACAAACATGAACCATTAACAGAACCATGCATCCAACATGAAGCAGGACTGCAGAAGGTCCCCAGGCTCCCCTTCTATTTGCAAAGTCCTTTTCTATGACCTGCGTACCAGGGTACCTCTAGAAACTCACAACACATGAAGCCAAGTGCTGGCTTATGTAACCAACTGGCACTGCTTTTTCTAGTCTTTAAGGGTAACACTTTTGTCACCTTCCTGAGGGTGACAGCAACAGAAACTTTTCAGTTGCTGCGGTGTGGCTACAGAGGCAAGTAAAAACCACTTTCAGCTTTCAAAACACTCAGAAAAAGATCAAATCACTCTGAAGACAGACAAGAAAAGAGCAGAGTCAGACCTCTATCTCTGAAATATAGACTTTGCACAGTAAAAACTAAACACTGCCTACAGCACTGCAAAACTCACATGGCAGGCTGGGAATATAGCCCACTCTGAGGTTTACTGTTTAGTAAAACTAAACAGGGAGGTACAAATGGAAAATACAGTTCAACTACAACACGGCACAGCACGTGGAAAGCAGTTGATTAAGAACAAAATTGCAACTATGAATGAAGCAGTAAGAGAGAAACTCCTGCAGACACATGCTTAACTTCAAGGACACAGTCAACACACATCCAGCCGTCACATCACCCAGTGTCACGTAAGAGGGGATGGTAACATGCCTGGTACCATGGGAGTCTTTTTTCAACGAGGCATTTATAAATTTAAATTATGTCACATCAGGAAGCAACAGGTGGGACTTTTACACACCAAAAGCATGGGAGAAGGAAAGCTCAGCAAGAACAGTAATATAAGAGGCCTGAATAAACAAGCACCATCACAGCAAACTCCAGGTGACGTCATCTCCTTCCGGTAATGCAGTATCAAATGTAGACCACTGCTTGTTCTTTCCTGAGCAGACACCAAGGCCTGGAGACAACATTTAAGAATTTAACTTCCAATTAGATAATTCCTGAAACGATTCTGCCAGATTCTTGGACCTAATTTTATAAAGGGCTTTGGCTGTCTAGAGACCTGTTAAAGGGGAGGAGTCAGTGTCTCCTGTCTAAATGCAAGAGACACTCCTGGAGAGTGAGCTGACAGACACTTCCTGCTGTTAAGTCACCTTAATCTGAGACTGTGAAATGAATGGAAGGACAGAGTAACCTAAAACTGATCTGGCTGTAACACAGGCTGAGGCGGCAGGACTGAGAGTGTCACAGAGCACTAGGGAGAATGTCAATGTGATTTCAGCGCTTTGCCTTCTCACTGTAACTGTGTGTCACATACCTGCCCATCCACAGACTAGCCTGACAAGATGTTACAGAGGACCGGTTCCCATCAGGCTCTTCAGAGGTGGCACTCTGAGCCAACACTCCAGCAGCTTGATTTGTGATGTCTTTATAAAGCTGAATAAACTGGTATAAATTCATGATCCGCGATGCTTCCACAATGCCACTGCTTTTGTTAATCTAGAAACATAAAGGGAAAAGGGGGAACATAGACATAGAACATTCAGTCGAATCTCCTAGGAAACAGAACTTTATGGTGTGTAATAAACTTAGGAAAATAGGAGTCTGAATCAAAGAATACACATATTTTCTGCAGTTATGGTGTTCATCAGAGAACTTACTAAATTTTCCCATCTGACATTCAAAATAACCTTGCAAAGATGATCAGGCACTTTCCTGTCTGGAGTTGATAACGTCATGTGTCCTTCATGGAGTTTGAGTGCTAGCATTACAGGTATATACTACCATCAAAAGCTAATAATTTTTTTTTTTTTTTTTGGTTTTTCGAGACAGGGTTTCTCTGTGTAACAGCTCTGGCTGTCCTGGACTTGCTTTGTAGACCAGGCTGGCCTCGAACTCACAATGATCCCCCTGCCTCTGCCTCCCAAGTGCTGGGATTAAAGGCGTGCCACACCATGCCCGGCGAAAGCTAATAATTTTAATTAAAAGATTTGCTTATGCTATTCTGTGACAACTGAAAGGACAACAAGACTACTTCCTCTTCTTCCTTCTCTTTGTGTGTACAGGATGTGCAAGAGCAGAGGTTAACCTTGGGTACCGTTCCTCAGGACCCTGGCTACTTGGCCTGTCTATCTAAAGTCCTCTGGTTCTCTCACTTGGCCTAGAACTTGCAGACTCTACTAGGCTCACAGACAGGCAGGCTTCAGGGGTCTATGCACCTGTCTCTGCCTCCTCAGTCCTGAGATCACAAACGTGCTGCAATGCTTGGATTTGTTTGTTTGTTTTTAACATGGGTTCTGGGAGTTAAACTTAGGTCTTCATGTTCACACAGTGCAGTCTACCAACTGAGTTATTTCTTCAGCCCCTTTCTTGTATATATTTATGCTCTATTTTGATTTTTAATTTTGATTTTTTGAGACAGGTTTTTCTGTATAATAGCCCTGGCTGTCCTGGACTCACTTTGTAGACCAGGCTGGCCTCAAACTCACAGAGATCCATGTGCCTCTGCCTCCCCAGTGCTGGGATTATAGGCATGCGCCACCACACTCAGCTTATTTTGTACTTTTAAACTAAAGCCAGAATGCTACATTAAACTATAAAAAGTAATTGAATTTTGAGATTTCACAAAATTTCATTTCCTACGAAGTGGAACCAGTGGCCTGGAGATAGTTCTTCTGCAGACTGTATCTCTGGACACTTTAATAAGACCTCAGAAATCCGAATGGGTCACTTATTATGTCTGATATAAGTAAAGTCAGTAGATGAGGGCATGACAGAGAGCCTGAGACAATCAGACTGGTTCCAGCCAGGAAAGCCTTCTTTCCAGCAGATGAGGGGCACGGGTTTGTACATTGTGGTGGTGCATTCCTGTAACCCTGGCATACAGCAGATTGAGGCAAGAGGACTGCTTCAAGTTTAAGGCCAGTCTGTGATACAGAATGATCTGCAGGCTAGCCTGGGTTATAGAATAAGACCCTATTTCAAAATCAAACAAACAAAAAGTAAAAACAAAGAAACAACAATATCCAAAGATGATGGTATCAGAAGTAAGTCGAGAAATCTTATGCATGCATCAAAATAAAGGGAACTACAAGGTTAGATACTGTGTAGAGATATGTACTGGCTGTGTGTGGAGGTGTATACTCAAATAATCCCAGGATCTAGGAGGCTGGATGTCACAGCTGTCTCAAAAAAAAAAAAAACAAAAACAAAAAAACAACAAAAAAAAAACCAACAAAAAAAAAAAAAACAGAAAAGGGCAGGGGGAGTGATAGCGAGTCTTAGAATTGTGAAATGTGCTCATGGAAATGAAAATATGAAAAGACAGATTGTACATGTATTTACAATTATCACAGTAGTGTTTGAATGAATATGATAAGTTATAACTAGTCAATTAATTTTCTTCTATCTGAGAAACTAGTAAAAAATATTGAGACTCAAGAATGGGTCAGATTTCTTACCATGAAGATGTAGAATCATATCTAATAATGAAAAACCTGTTTACATTTTGGGAAGCTAATATTCATATGGAATTCAATCATACAAAGTTCTTTGTAATAAAATACTATACACAGAGTAAATAACAAATAAAATATGACAGGGAATTTACAGAAGATTTTGGAATAAGCCTTCAGAGCTGAGGAAAGTGGGCCAGTGTTCTTTTGAAACTGCACAATACAGAAGAAATAAATTATAGAGTCATTCATGTAAGGGTCTTACTCAGTAAGTGAAATGGGTCATACAATAACTGTTCTAATCACAGAACTCTTGTATTTATTTAGTGTCCACAATGCAGGTATTACAGGATGATTTGCATAGACTAAAGACAGTGTGCATAACAAAGAACCCCCCCCCCCCCGTACATGCAAGCTGCATGATAGGGAAGAGAAACAAAGCACAGTCTAGGCTAGATGGAAATCAGATACAGCAAGGAGAGGGTGCTGAGGGGCAAGGAAGGTCCCAAGGTAAAGGGGACATTTATGAACCAGAAGAGGTACTGGAATGGGTCACATATGGCTACCTGGGGATGTTAACCAGAAATCATGGTAGGGATAAATCGAGGAAAGGGGAAGCTGAAGGGCAAGGAAGGCCTCAAGGTAGATAAGATTTAAGAACCAGAAGAAGTACTAGAATGACTTGCATATGGCTACCTGAGGGTAAGGTACGACAGCTGCAATATTTGGTAGTGTAAAGGTTGTCTGGCAGATGTGCATCTGGTGAGAAGCATGAGGAATCTGGCACGGAGCCAGAAGTGGGTGAGACAGAGGGAAAGGTGATGAAAGACAGGTTAGAAGGTGAGGCAGTGACAGAACACACAGAACTTTGCTGATCTCTACTTTTATTCCAAGCACACAGGAAGCCAATAGAAGGCTTTGAACCAAAAGGTAACACACTCTACTTCCCACTTCAAATGTGATGAGAAATGGCTGCTGTGCTGAGAATGCACAGGAATGCATAACAGAAGCAGGAGATGCCTGGGAGGTAACTGGAATGAACACTCCTGGTGAGAAGCGATATCCACCATGAACAGAGAGCAGAGCAGACATAGAGAGAACGTCTAGATTCTGAACATGGGTTTTCTGGAGCAGTAAAGGAAAAGGTAAAGGACACCTAACTGCAAGGTCTTAGTTTAAGCACAAGACATGTAAGACACACACTTCATGAAGACCTGTCTGCGTGCACACATCTGGGTGTGGAGGGCAGAGGTCAACCTTGGCCATTGTTTGTTCCTCAGGACACCTTCCACCTGTTTTTTGACATGGGGTTTTGTGTTAGCTTGGAACTTGTTAACTGGGCTGAGCTGGCTGGCCAGGGAGCCGGAGGGGTCCTGTCTCTGCCTACCCAGTGCTGGGATTACACCACTGTGCACTCCACTATGGCTGGCTTTTTTTTTTTTTTAAACTATGGGTTCTGGGAATTGAACTCATGCTTGGATGGCAAAAGTTTTGTTGACTAAACTGTTTCTTCCCAGCCCTCTCATGAAGTTTATTAACAGTCACTTCAATACATAAATTTTGGGGTTTCATACATACATACATACTCACATACACACAAATATATATACATATTTGTTTTTTCAAGACAAGGTTCTCTGTATAATAGCCCTGGCTATCCTGGACTCACTCTGTAGACCAGACTGGCCTTGAACTCACAGAGATCCGCCCATCTTTGCCTCCCAGGTGGTGGGACTAAAGGTATGTACCATCATGCCTGGCTCATATATTTATTTATTTGATGTGCATCTGTGTTTTCCTGTATGTATTTATGTGTCCCACACATGTGCCTATTGCCTGAGGAGCTCAGAAGAGGCCATCAGAATCCCAGGAACTAGAGTTATGGACAGTTGTGAGCCACTGTGTGCATGGTGGGAATTGAACCAGGTCCTCTGCAAGAACAATAAGTGCTCTTAACCAGTAAGCCATCTCTCTAGTCCACTCAGTACATAATTTTTAATTAATAATAAAAATAAAGAGAAGAAACACAATATTTTCAGCGTCAAGTCATTTTTCCACACCAGAGTTAACTGTTTATAATCCAAATATTAGCTTCTCAAGATCCATTGCAAAAAAATGCAAATGAAAAATTCTTTGAATAGACCTACTAGAAAAAAACAAACAAAAAACCCAATATGCAAAAAAGACACTGATGGTCTTTGTCTTCAATATTTTTACTTCTCTATTTAAAATTTTATTTTAAATAAGAGTTTTAATAAAATACTATAATGTAAACTAAATTATATAGTTACATAGTGAAAGCTACTGGAGCAAAAAAGAATTTAACTGATAAGAACACCAAACATTAACTTTGTATCAGAAGGAGCAACAGAAAACCAAGGAATCAGAAGCCTAATACATTTATAATCTGATAGCTCTGTACAGTTTATAAAGGTCTCTTCCTTGTAAACTATTTTATGAATAAGGATGGGGAGTTAACATGTATCAAACACAAGGAAAGCTCAGCCTGGCCATGCAAAGGAGGGTACTTCTTCAATAGGGTGTTTTGATCATCCAGTACAAGTTGAGCTGCTTGATGCAAATTTTGCACAGTATTTCAGTCATGACATATAGTTGCAAGGAATAGTTCTTGCCCAAATAGACTACTTTGTTCTTATTGTTGAATGTTAGCTGTGAAGTAAGAACAGAGAGCAACTGGGGTTTAGAAGAGCCAAGAGAATTCCTGTGAAGGGAGACTTCGAATGAGATTATCTGAGATGGACCTGTGGAGACATCAAGTTTGAACGTGCAAGAGTGACAGTAACAGCTGCTGACTGTCCAAGCACTGTTTCCATTTTAGTTGCTGACATGCCTGTTTTTATTCTGCCATATACTGTTAGTATATACTTTTGACCTGTCAATACTGGTTAGTCTGATCTAAACCAATCATTCCTTCCACCAGAGAGTGGGGGGGGGGTATGGCTAGCTATTGATCACTGGGTTATAGAGATCCGCTGGGCCTGTGACCAGCTCTGGAACCAGTATATCAGGATTTGCTGATGCATGACAAATTAAATGGATTTTGTTTAAATTAGTTTAAAAGGAGTGTTCTGTGACTTGTAGCTGATGACCATTAAAGTGACAGAAGAAACAGACATTCTACTCGAGGAAATTCAGTAAACAGAAGGTGTGAGTTGTAAAAGTAACACCTTCAATTCAGTAACATTGGTGGGCATGCAGGATGCAAAGGGGAATAGTGCATAAAGCAGAAAAGAAGCTTGGAGTCATATGGTAGGAGACTGTGAATGTCACATACTGAGCAAGAGGGGTTGTAGGCAGTGAGGACTGTGGAGTGCTAAGCATGACAGAGTGAGCTGTGCTTCAGAAAAGTCATTTCACAGCAGCATAAATTAGAACACGGAGGATTCTGGGGGTGTGGAAATTAGGAGAGTCTATGGCAGAAGGGACAGGGGCCTGAACTGTGACCAGTTTCCTTAAGGACATGGCATTTGCCTGCATTCTTAGTTCCTGGTACAATTGCTCACATTTCTGCTTGAATAAACTGGAAGTAAAACACAGCAGAGGTAAAACTGACAACCCAAAGGGAAATGTGGCAGACTATCAAGGTAATCTCTGGGGTCTGTGACTAACATTTACTTGCAGTATATTATACTATTTATTTTAGTGTATTATATATGTACATATACATATCATAAAAAGTTTTTCCTTCTTTGATGAATAAAATCCAGTGTTCTTAAAAGAGATCATCTTCTGAGATAACTCTAACTCTTTAAGGCTGCTTTTATTCTTCAAGATTTACATAACAAGAGTAGACTCCATCTATGTCCATAAAAAGAATATTATCTTCTATATAATGTCAAGTGACTCATCTGGGAAGAGTCTGACTGGCCAAGAATAGACTTCAAGGCATTCACAATTGTGTAAATTATGGCTTATTTGGCTTATCTTACCTTTAAGAAGAGAGGTTGAGACAGAAGGAGAGCTAATAAAACTCATTTCCTCTCAAAGGCCTGTGGCTAAGAATTGCTGTTCTAATTAACTTACTGGGAGCAAGAAGCTTTCTAATTCTCTGCAACAACTGCCATGGTATTTTTTAGCAGTTATCTAAAATACAAAAACTCAACTACAAGATAGCAGATCCTTGATAAAAGGTTTACTCCTTAATTCAAAATCACTACAGCCTCTCTGATGGCTCGTTTTTACAAGAATGTAATCCAATGTTCTCAAAAGAAGGGATCTCTTCAGATAACCAATTAAGGTATATCATCTCAGGGCTAACTATGGTGTCCTCTGTGGACTCTACAGCAAGCTAAAGCCTCAAAAGATAGATGGAGGGTGGGGATAAGTTTACTGACACTTCCTCCAATTACAATAATCTCTGTGACTTGACAATTAAACAACAGCGAAATTCAAATAGCTTAAAGGCAACAGCAGGTTCAAACAATGCTTTAGGGGCTGAGAAGGTTTCTCAGTAAGGTGCCTTCCACACAGCCATGAAGACCTAAGCTTATTACTCAGTACCCACATAAAATCTAGGTACAATGACAAGTGTATGTAAGCCCAGCATGGTGGGAGCAGAAATGAGCAGATCCTGGGCATGGGATGGGGTTCCTGGCCCGTCAGTCTAGCCAAAACAGTGAGGCTCCGGGTCAGTGAAAGGCCCTGTCTCAAAACAACAGGTGAAGAGTGACAGAGAGGCAGAAACTCGATGTCAAACTCTGGCCTCCACCATGAAGTACACATGCATATACAGACTAACACATATAACACACACACACACACACACACACACACACACACACACACACACACACTCACATACCTAAGCTTTATAAGAATAATTGTTCAAAGCCGGGCGGTGGTGGCGCACACCTTTAATCCCAGCACTTGGGAGGCAGAGGCAGGCGGATCTTTGTGAGTTCGAGGCCAGCCTGGTCTACAAAGTGAGTCCAGGACAGCCAAGGATACACAGAGAAACCCTGTCTCGAAAAAAACAAAAAAAAAAAAAGAATAACTGCTCAATGACATTTATTTACAAAATCTATTACATTATTAAATGTGCCTCTAACTACCAAACAGTATAAGCTCTGAAACAGAAGACTCTACCAGTCTTACCTTGGTACAGACAACCCGTACAACCACTTTCCAAAAGGCAGAGGAATCAGACCCAGGTTGTACCTCAAAGAGAAGATGTTTTTCCTGGCCAGCAGCTACCTTAGCAGTTCTGAAAAGAGGCAAGCATAATTGTTATTTTTTATGAAAAGTAATAAGAGTTTTGAAAGCAGACTCAAGAAAAGCTTTCTAACAAGGAAGGAAATAAAAAGAGACAACAGAAGTAACTGTAATAAGTAGATTCCTACAGCACAGGACAGAGAATGTTCTGAATGCACAGTTTCTGGAATTTTAAAAGTCAAACCTCTGTGGAGTACTCATCTCCATATCTATATTTCAATGGTCTTTAAGTGTCTAAAAATGATGTTTAGAAAAATATTAGTCCAAAGATGGGCAAAGTGACACTAGTCTGTGACCTCAGCACTTGGCAGATGGAAGGATGGAGGATCAGGAGTTCAGTGAGCATGAGGCCAGCCTCAGCTGCCCAAGGTCCTGCCTAAAAGAAAACAAGCAATAATAAAAATTAACACTAACAAACATAGCCCAAGAAACCTGATACATAAGTAAAAGTTTGCTGGCTTGATTTACACAAACGCTGATCAAATACACATAGTTCAGAGAAGTACCTTGTTCTTGGTTGAGTCCTGTTTACTTAAGCACATTAACATTCCTCTTTGAGAGCTTTTAATTTATAGTAATTTTGGGCTAGGCCAAGTTTATACTATCAGAGTTTGTGAGAATAAGTATTGCCCTACTGCCCTTTCCTCATGAAGTGGTACAAGAGCCACACTAGCATATAGACAACACAAGACTTTCAGTATCTTGCAAAATCTAACTATCCAACTAAAATTGATCTGAAGACCTGAGACTACAGCTCCCGTTATTGCTTCTCTGAGCACCAGTAGGAGACGTGCATACAGCAAGTGCCTTCCCACTAAGTAAAGCAACCGGCCTGTCAGTAAAGCCAGTCAAGGGGAATAACTCAGCGTGCCAGCTTCCACTTCTTTAACGGACAACAAGCCACACCTCTGCAGGTTTGATTCATGGTTGGTGGACAGCAGAGAGCACTGCCCTTATGCAATGTTCAACTGTAGCCCACTGAAATGAGTTTCAAGCTACACTGCTGGTATTGCTTAGTGTACAGCCACTAGCAAGAGCTTAGGTTTGATTCTCAACACTATTTAAACAAAACTAAAACCAAAAAAGAAACCCACCAAAACTAAACAAAACAAATGCTGTGGTAGAAGTTAGGCCTATTTAGTGAATTGGTAGGGAGTTCAGATTAGTATCTGGCACACATAAAGAGGAACTTGACATTCCTTTAACCTGCTGAAATGGACAAACCCAGCTGTGGCTGGATGATATGCCCTGGTGAAAGGACAATGCTAAGAAACCATGCAAATTGCACAGACGATGGCTGTTGCTGTGAGAAGCAACGGGACTGCTGGACATAGCGAGGAACCTCATGGACCCTCAAGACCACCAAGGATGGCGAGATAATACAATATATAAGCCAGAGAGCTCCACACAGTGTTCTCTTCCTCCTGCCCTCACCGACTAAGAAGTCACACTGGAGAAGCACGTAGCAAGGTATGCCATTAACAGAATTTAGGCTGTTATAACCCAAGACAAAGGCCTGGGATAAAAACTGCTGAGGGAGAATTCCTTGAAGGAACTCAACACACGTCTTGGGGCCCCAGAGCACCAAAAAAGTGAGCAAGGCGAGCGAAGTTTGGAAGGCGCTTGGAGAGGCTTTCGGCAGTGAGGCTTACTCTGGACAAGGAGACCCTGGAGGCGAGTCTCAGCTGATGGAAAAAGCCGGCCTCAGTTTGGCGGTTGGAACAGACTGACTTTATAAACCAGCCGCAGTTCAGTGGTTGAAATAAATTGGCCTTGCGAACTGCTAAAGTAAGGCCCAACAGACTTTAAGCTTAAAAGATATTACCTGATGGGACTGCTGTAAACCAAGTCACCTGCACAGACCTATGCTAAAAATATTGATGTCCTTTTAAAAAAGTTAAAATAGTGTTAAGTGTTTTTAGATAGATATTAAAAGTGTTCTTAGATTACAAATTTTAAATTATAAATTTTAGATTATAAAATTTAGATATTTTATAGATTTTTTAAAGTATTAATAAATACAAGTGTTTATAAATAAAAATATTTTATTATAAAACCCCTTCAAATCCACTCAAATATCCTATGTCAGATAAGTAAAAGGAATATATTTTTATGTTATCCAATAATTTAGCATGCAGGTGATGTCACAGGACAGTTTTGTTTTCTAAAACCTTTAGGTCAATAAGCAAAATTTCAACAAATAGTCTGAGTGTACATATATAAATTCAAGGACTAAAGGATGGCAAATATTATTACTTTCTCTTCCTAGGAGTTGGAATAATGCACTGGGAGAGATGGCTCAGTGCTTCTTAAAGGCGTTTGCCATCAAGCCTGACCACCTAAGTCCACTCCCTATGACAACACATGGTAGGAGAGAACAGATTCCTACAAGCTGTCTTCTGACCTCTACATGTACACTGCCCCTATAAATAAACAAATGTAATTTTTTAAAATGTTGGAACTAAAATGAGGTACCCTATTCTTCTGATACTATTAAATTCGCAGTCCTATTTTATTACTGCTTACAAATATGATCTCAGGAACATGTTATTTTTCTTTTTTTAATAAGTAGAATCCAGTGTTCTTAAAAGAAAGCAACTCCTGATAAGATCTGAAGATTGTCCTTTAGCCTTCATAACTGACTGAAAATAACAGATACTATGTTCATAAAGAATGTATGGTTTTCTTACCTAACATGTTTCATATTGTCAGTATGACCCTTATATCATAAATGCCTCTAGAATAAGTGCACACATATCATCGCAAGCTATTAATTGTAACTATACTACTAGTACAAATGTGTATAAAGTGGTCTTGGGCTTTGAGATAGTTGAATGAGAAGTAACATAGGATAATGGAAGGAACTTCCAAGTCAGAGACAGCTGGAAGTGTCATCAATATTTGAGTAATCAAATAAAATGGGTAATCAGTTAAAATGACCAAACCTTGGCACAGTGCTTTGTGCATATTACGTGCTCAGTGACCATTGGTAGGATAGAAGAGACTAGAGAGAGCCTTTACGGTATCATTTAAGGTGATTGAAAAAGATGGCTCAGCGATTAAAAGCACTGACTGCTCCTCTCCAGGTGACCTGGGTTCAATTTCCGGCACCAACACAACAGCCCACAATGGTCTGTAACTACAGTCCCAGTAGATCTGGGACTCTACAGACACCAGGCATGCATGTGGTGCACAAACATACATGCAGACAAAAACTCATACACATAAAATAAAAATCTTTTAAAAAGATATCATTTAAAGTGCCTAATGCAAGTTTTAATTAAACTCCCAAAGAAACAGAAGATTGATACAGAATAAAGAAATGTAGAAGTGCTATCAGAGGAAGGCTTAAGAAAAAAAAGTGTCACCCATCCATCTGCCACAGGGTTAACAAACCAGCAGTACTGAGAAAGAGGTCTGAGGCCATTCAAGGGCAAAAAATCCTTTTTTAAAACCTATATAGACCAGCACAAAAATTGAGGTGAAATCTATAAAGAAAGGCTAAGTTTAGGGTGGGTAAATTTATACTCTATTTTAGACAGAAAAGTGACCTCTCAGGGCACATGTACTTTAGTGAACAAATAGGCGGCATGCACACTAGCACACTGGTGGAGCTTTTGACTGTCCGAGGTTTTTCCTTCAGTGACTGAGTAGCAAATTCTCTTTTGTTTGTGCTTTCACACACGAGTCAGTTACAGCCTCTAAGTACACAACTTGGTACATATGAATTGCTTTGCTAAATCTGTGGTCTGTATTCTAAACTTTATTTTAAGTTCCTCCCATGCCTCTGTTCCCTTTCCACAGTTTAAAATAACTATATTATGGGCTAGAGACATGGCTCAGTGGTTAAGAGCACTGGCTGCATTTCCAAAGGTCCTGACTTCAATTCCCAACAACCACATGGTGGCTCACAACCATCTATAATGAGATCTGATGCCCTCTTCTGGTGGGCAGGTGTACATGTGGATAGAGCACTCATATACATTAAATAAATAAGTCTTAGAAGAAAAAACAAGATATAATAGCTACATTAAAGTCTACTTAGAACAAACAGTCACTGTGGTACTTTCTAACTTATGCTAAAAAGTTCATTTTTACCATCAGTACATGTGGCTACACAGTCATAAGAAATGGGGGTGTATGTGAAGGGAAAACAGAATGAATATGAGCAAGCCTTACACATCATTGAGTTCAGCTACTCTCCCAAGAAATTCTTCATAAGTTAAGGAGCCACTTTCTCGAACCAAGGTGACGTGTTTTGCTACTTTTTCTGGTAACTTGTTAATAACCAACTGCGTCTGATCCGAAATTTGCTGTCCCATGGTGAAATGATGTCTTTCAGAATTCAGAAAGAGTTTTGCTTCACATAGTTTCTGTTAAATACAATGCAGAAGTTATTTTACATAAATATAAAATATACTCACTGGCCTAGGTAGGGTCACCATTACTGTGATGAAACACCATGACCAAGGCAACTTGGACAGCAAAGGATTTGTTTATTCGGCTTCCACTTCCATGTCACTGCTCAGCACTGAAGGAAGTCAGGACAGGAACTCAAACAGGGCAGAAACGCTGATCCACAGGACAGGCAGGACTGCTGCTTACTGGCCTGATGGTGGCTTGTTCACTCTGCTTTCTTTTAAAACCCAGGACTACCGAGACCAGGGGTGACCCCACTCACAATAGACTGGGCTCTCCCCACTGACCACCAGTTCACAAGACGAATTGTAGGCTTGCCTACAGCCCCATCATCACGGAAGCGATTTCTTAGCTGAGGTCCCGGCCTCAGACGACTTCAGCTTGTGCCAAGCAGCATAAGACCAGCCAGCACAGCTCATCCTTCAAAAAGCAAAGAAAAACCACGAGCACCTGAGGGGGATCCACCAACTCGAATGAACTTGAAATACGATGTACTTAAGCATAGGTTTTTTGTTTTTGTTTTTTCTGTGTTTTTTGAAACAGGGTTTCTTTGTGTAGCCCTGGCTATCTTGAAACTCACAAGCTGCCCTTGAATTCAGAGATCTGCCTGTCTCTGCCTCCTGAGTGCTGGGATTAAAGGCGTCTACCACCACGACCACTTCATAGTTTTTAAAGATTTATGTTAATTTTTTCAGAATCACACAGCTAAAATGACTCACTTATGATACTGGAAGAGTGGTGAGTCTCTAACTACCAAAACAAAAGCCATTAAACACACACATACACACACACCAGAGAGAGAGGCAGTCAAGTGACTGCATTTTCCTAAGAACATTTCCAGATTGTCTACTATACATCAAACTCTAAACTAAATGCTTTCTATATATAATATCACTTATTACTCACAGAATCCTATAAAGTAGATACATTTTTATATCCTTAATTTTATAGCTAAGGAAATGGTTAAGTCCCCTGTATGAGACAGATGTGAACTTTGAACTCCCGCCTCAAGAAACTCCATTTCATTTACCATTAAAAAACAAACTATCTTTTGCTTTTACTCAAATTAACACTTTACCACATAAAGCAAGTAAAGTAGTAACAATTACACAGAAAATAATTTTAGCAGAAAACTTTCTTTATAGTTTAATTTAAAAAATGACATTGGGGGGATCCAAGATGGCGGTGGCCAGCGCGGACGTATTTTGATTTCGGGGTCAACAGTCACAAGGCGGCAAGTGTTGCAGGACGCTGTACAAAGGGCACGACCCCTTCTAAATCTCACCCAGCTACACAGGGACCACGGAAGATGCCTGGGCAGGACGCCCCTCCCAACTCTCGGACACGCTACCCCCCAAAAGGAGAAATCCCCGGTAAGTTCCAACCTAATACCCGGCAGGCACATTCAGAAAGCACGCAGAGATAATCCCCACCCTGCTGGGCACTCCCAGGTCTCACACAGACAATCTAATTATCTGGGAAAGGTTGCAACCCTTGGAAGTGAAGTAGCTCCACTGCAAAGCGCCTTATCCCAGTCTGTGACGTCACAGGCCAGCTTCCAAGCCTCGGGAGTGGCAAGGCTATTGGAGCTGAACTGCAGATTTACCCCCTACAGTAACCAACCCAGGGAAAACTGTGAGATATTTGAAACTGTCCTATATCGAACTTTTGTGCTAGTAAGGGCCCTTCCAGCGGGGAATCAGAGCTTACTTGTGCACAGCTCTGCCACCTGAATTAATTAGGTCCCCACCTGGGAGGCTGGACTGAATGACTCTCCTTATAGGGGTGGAGTAAGGCAACTCCTACACCACAGTGCCCCCTTTGGACCCAAGTCCAGACAGAAGACAGTAAAAAAAAAAAAAAAAAAAATTCCTTATGGCCAGAGGCCAGAGACAAAAAAAAAAAAAAAAAAAAACCAGAGCGAAATGTCTCCAACAAAAGAAAGCAACGCTATTCCGTCCAGCCCGAACCACCTCACCACAACTGAAACACATGAAAACGATGACAATTCTACATTATGGAAAGTGATAAAGTCCCTTCAAGAAGAACTTAAAACTATGAAGGAATTCAAAGAAGCCACAAATTCTACAAGTGATAAAGTCCCTTCAAGAAGAACTTAAAACTATGAAGGAATTCAAAGAAGCCACAATTCTACAAGTCAAAACAACGAATAACATCATTAAAGAGCTCCAAGCCAAGGTGACCCAGCTTGAACAGGAAAAGGATAAAGCAATGAAAGATCTCCAGACAAAAAACAAGCAAACTGGAGAAGGAAATGTACAAAACGAACACTACCATTCAAGACATGAAAATAGAAATGGAAACAATAAAGAAAACACAGCCAGAGTTAAAAGAGGAAATGGAGAATCAAGAGAAGAGAACAGGAACTACGGATGTGAGTATGAAAAATAGGATGCAAGAGATGGAAGACAGGATCTCAGGCATGGAAGATTCGATGGAAGAAATCAGTACAACATCCAAAGAAAATGAGAAGGCTAAAAAATCTCTCACCCACAACATCCAAGAAATCAAGGACTCAATGAAAAGACGGAACCTAAGAATTATAGGCATAGAGGAAAGAGAAGACTCCCGACTCCATGGTCCAGGAAATATCTTCAACAAAATCATAGAAGAAAACTTCCCAAACCTAAAGAAAGAGATGCCAGTAAAAATCCAAGAGGCTTACAGAACACCAAACAGATTAGATCAGAAAAGAAACTCCTTTCGCCAAATAATAGAAACTCCAAATGTAGAGAACAAAGAAAGGATATTAAAAGCTGTAGGAGAAAAAGGCCAAGTCACATACAATGGCAGACCCATCAGAATCACACCTGACTTCTCCTCAGAAACTTTAAAAGCTAGAAGGGCCTGGACGGATGTCCTACAAGCCCTGAGAGAACAGAGGTGCCCAGCCAGACTACTATACCCAGCAAAACTCTCTATCAACATAGGAGAAAACAAGATATTCCATGACAAAATCAAATTCAAACAATATCTCCTCACAAACCCAGCCCTACAGAAGATCCTAGAAGGAAAATTCCAACACAGAGAAGATAACTACACCCAAGAAAACAGAGGAAATAGAAACCTCCACAGCAACTAAACAAAAGAGAAACACAAGACAGCCAGCTATACCAAAACAATGGGAAATAACAACCCCTGGTCACTAATATCCATCAACATCAATGGACTCAACTCGCCAATAAAAAGACACAGACTTACAGACTGGATCCGTAAACAAGACCCATCTTTTTGCTGTATACAAGAAACACATCTCACTATTGAAGATAAACACTACCTCAGAGTAAAGGGCTGGGAAAAGGTCTTCCAAGCAAATGGACCCAGGAAACAAGCTGGAGTAGCCACCCTAATATCAAACAAAATAGACTTCCAATTGAAGTTAATAAAAAAAGACAGAGAAGGGCATTACATACTCATTAAAGGAAATATACACCAAGAGGTCATCTCAGTATTGAACATCTATGCCCCAAATACAAAGGCACCTACATTTAAAAAAGAAACGCTTCTAAAACTTAAATCGCACATCGATCCAAACACTTTAATAGTGGGAGACTTCAACAACCTACTCACAACTATGGACAGATCATCAAGACAGAAGCCAAACAGAGAAATAATAAGTCTAACAGAGATCATGAACGAAATGGACCTAACAGATATCTACAGAACGTTTCACCCAAACACAAAAGAATACACCTTCTTCTCAGCACCTCACGGAACCTTCTCCAAAATCGACCATATAGTTGGACACAAAGATAGCCTCAACAGATACAAGAAAATTGAAATAACCCCTTGTATATTATCAGACCACCATGGAATAAAGCTGGACTTCAATAGCAAAAGAATCAACAGAAAGTCTACACTCACATGGAAATTGAACAACTCTTTACTAGAGGACCACTGGGTCAGGGAAGAAATAAAGAAGGAAATCAAGGACAAAGACTTCTTAAAATCCAACGAAAATGAAGACACAACATACCCAAACCTATGGGACACAATGAAAGCTGTGCTACGAGGAAAGTTCATAGCATTAAGTGCCTTCAAAAAGAAAATTGTGACAGCTCATATTAGCGAATTAACAGCTAAACTGGGTGAAGAATTGGAAAAAACAGAAGCAAACACTCCCAAGAGGAGCAGAAGGCAGGAGATCATCAAACTTAGGGCTGAAATCAACAACTTAGAAACAAAAAGAACTATACAAAGAATCAATGAAACCAAGAGTTGGTTCTTCGAGAAAATCAACAAAATAGACAGACCCTTAGCCAAATTAACTAAAAGACAGAGGGAGAAAACACAAATCAACAAAATCAGAAATGAAAAGGGTGAAATAACAACAGACATTGAGGAAATCCAGAGAATATTTGGATCCTACTTTAAAAATCTATACTCCACCAAATTTGAAAACTTAAGTGAAATGGACAATTTTCTTGATAGATTCCACCTACCGAAGCTAAATCAAGATCAGATAAATAGATTAAACAGCCCTATAACTCCTAAGGAAATAGAAACAGTCATTAAAAATCTCCCAACCAAAAAAAGCCCAGGGCCAGATGGCTTTAGCACGGAATTCTACTGGACCTTCAAAGAGGAGCTAACACCAATACTTTTCAAACTCTTTCACCAAATAGAATCTGAAAGAACATTGCCAAACTCATTCTACGAGGCCACAATCACCCTGATTTTAAACCACACAAAGACCCAACAAAGAAAGAGAACTTCAGACCAATCTCCCTCATGAACATAGATGCAAAAATACTTAATAAAATACTAGCAAACCGAATTCAAGAACACATCAAAAGTATCATACACCATGATCAAGTAGGCTTCATCCCAGGGATGCAGGGATGGTTCAACATATGAAAATCTATCAACGTCATTCACCATATAAACAAGATGAAAGAAAAAAACACATGATAATCTCGCTAGATGCAGAAAAAGCATTTGACAAAATTCAACACCCCTTCATGCTAAAAGTTCTGGAGAGAACGGGCATACAAGGGCCGTACCTAGAAATAATAAAGGCAATATACAGCAGGCCAGTGGCCAACATCAAAATAAATGGTGAGAAACTTGAAGCATTTCCTCTAAACTCAGGGACAAGACAAGGATGTCCACTTTCACCATATCTCTTCAATATAGTACTTGAAGTTCTTGCTAGAGCAACAAGACAACTAAAGTACATCAAGGGGATAAACATCGGAAACGAAGAAGTCAAATTATCCCTATTTGCAGATGATATGATAGTATACATAAGCGACCCCAAAAATTCCACCAGAGAACTCTTACAGCTGATAAACACCTTCAGCAAAGTGGCTGGATACAAAATTAATTCAAAAAAATCAGAAGCCCTTCTTTATACAACAAACAAATGGGCTGAGAAAGAAATAAGGGAAACAACCCCCTTCACAATAGCCACAAACAACATAAAATACCTGGGGGTAACTCTAACCAAGCAAGTAAAGGACCTGTACAACAAGAACTTCAAGCCCTTGAAGAAAGAAATGGAAGAGGCCTTTAGAAGACGGAAAGATCTCCCATGCTCATGGATAGGTAGGATCAACATAATAAAAATGGCCATCCTACCAAAAGCAATATATAGATTCAATGCAATTCCTATCAAAATACCAACACAATTTTTTTATAGACTTGGAAAGAGCTAGTCTCAATTTCATATGGAACAACAAAAAGCCCAGAATAGCTAAATCAATCCTGTACAATAAAAAAACATCTGGAGGTATTACCATCCCAGATTTCAAGCTGTACTACAGAGCAATAGTTGTAAAAACAGCATGGTATTGGTATAGAAACAGACCAGTAGATCAATGGAATCGAATTGAAGATCCAGAAATAGACCCACACACTTATGGCCACCTAATTTTTGACAAAGAAGCCAAAACCGCATAATGGAAAAAGGACAGCATCCTCAACAAATGGTGTTGGTCCAACTGGATGTCCATTTGTAAAAGAATGAAGCTAGACCCATACTTATCACCTTGTACAAAACTTAAGTCCAAGTGGATCAAAGACCTTAACATAAGGCAGGTCACACTAAATCTACTAGAAGATAAAGTGGGAGAAACCCTCAAACTAATTGGCACAGGCGACAACTTCCTGAACAGAACACCAACAGCTCAGGACTTGAGATCAACAATCAATAAATGGGACCTCATGAAACTGAAAAGCTTCTGTAAGGCAAAGGACATTGTCATTCGAACAAATCGGCAGCCTACAGACTGGGAGAAAATCTTCACCAACCCCACATCTGACAGAGGGCTAATATCCAAACTCTACAAAGAACTCAAGAAATTAAATGCCAAGAAACCAAATAATCCAATCAAAAAATGGGGGACAGAGCTAAACAGAGAATTCACAAAGGAGGAATCCCTAATGGCTGAGAGACACTTGAAGAAGTGCTCAACATCCTTAATCATCAGAGAAATGCAACTCAAAACGACTCTGAGATTCTATCTCACACCTGTCAGAATGGCTAGGATCAAAAACTCAAATGACAGCACATGCTGGTGAGGGTGTGGAGAAAGGGGTACCCTACTCCATTGCTGGTGGGAGTGCAGGCTTGTGCAACCACTATGGAGGTCAGTCTGGCGATATCTTAGAAAACTTAGAATAGCTCTGCCTCAGGACCCAGCCATACCACTTCTGGGTATACACCCAAATGCCTCTTCACGGAATCATAAGGAAGTTTCCTCATCTATGTTTATAGCAGCCTTATTTGTAATAGCTAGAAACTGGAAACATCCCAGATGTCCCTCAACCGAAGAATGGGTTAAAAAACTGTGGTACATCTACACAATGGAATATTATTCAGCTATCAGAAACAATGAAATTATGCAATTTGCAGCCAAATGGATGGAACTAGAAAAGCTCATCCTGAGTGAACTAACCCAAACTCAGAAGGACACATATGGCATCTATTCACTTATAGTAGGATTTTAGCTATATAGTAGAAGGTATCAATACTACAACTAACACACCAAAGGGAACTTGGACATAGACTTCTTATTTTTAATTTTTATTTTTTATTTATTTTTTATATATTAGTTATATTTTTTTCTATTTTTTAGTCTTTTTTATCTATTGTATGCTTATTGATTTGTTTGTTTAGTAGTTCTCTCTCCCAGGCAATGAGACACTTTTCACTGATGGTACTGCTTCATAGATCCCCAATGAATGAAGAGGCTCTTGGCCCTCATATGACCTCTGAACTGAGATGAGGGACTGTTATATAAGAACACCCCACCCCAGAGAAATGGGATGGAAGGGTTAGGAGGTAAAGAAAAAAAATGAAATGTGATGTTTCGGCCTTTTACTACTAACTGTCATGAACTGTTTAGGATAATTAAGAAATGCAAACTAATGGTTATGCAAGCCAGTCATTCTGTTAGGTACTATGACAGCCTATTATAGTTACTTGCTAAGCTAATCAGAAATAAACCTGCTAAGAGACAAGCAACATCTGCTTACCCTAATATAAGAGATAGATAGGGCCTTTTCAAAAACCTCAAGAGATCTGCAGAATATGGCATTCAAAGATGTTTTCGTAACTTTAGATTTTTTTATATCAAGACATATCAACTCCTGACAGCACCCCCTATTCTCCTCCAAGTAGAAGATGAGCATCAAAGAATCTCCAGTGGGAGATGATTGAATTAGTCGCAAGCCTATCTCTTGGTAGGAAAAGCCCCTTGCTCCAACTGTAGACAGAATGCTGTCCAAAAAGGACAAAACCTGGAAGCAGGTAAGTCGACAGCCTAGGTCTGCCAAGACAGGGTAGGCAAGTCCTTCATAACCCCTGCTTTACAATCAATGTCTGTCAGAGAAGCGGGGCCAAACGACTGAAGAGCGATGCTGTAATGTATGGAGAGAAAATGGGAACTGTCCAGGTAGCCACTGGTATGTCATTTCTTAGTTTGGGAAGCTGCAGACCCTGTACTTCCTATAAAATCAGATATATTTATCCCTCTCAGGTCTCTGAGGTGATTGAAGAACAGATAGATAGAGTCTCATAATTAAATTTTGAGTTGTTTAGGAGTCAAGAGAGTGTTATACATCTAAGAAGATACTTTTAAAATTGTGTTGCAAGTTAGTATGAATGTTGAGTCAGATATAGAACTTTAAACTCATGGAGATGTTTAGATAGTAGAATGTTAAAGCCAGGTACCAAATACATATGGACTGGTCATTGGGAATGTACGTTAAGCCATATAACCCTCATAACTGTGGCCTAATTACCTCTGTTGTACTGTATTGTATTTATTATTATTATAAGAGAACGAGCCATTTGTTGGACTGAAAGGAGAAACTGTAGGGGGAAATAAGATATACTTTAAACTTAAAAGAAAAAAAAGGGAAGAGGATAGGGGGTTGAGGGTGGGAGGGTGGGACTGGAGGGGGAATAGGGAGGGGACTGTGATTGAGATGTAACTTGAAGAAATAAAAAATAAAGGAAAAAAAAAGAATGAATGAATGAATGAATGAATGAATAAACAAACAAACAAACAAATAAATAAATAAATAAATAAATAAATAATGACATTATAGCTTTAACTATAACACACGTGACTACAGGTCTGGCTAAAGCACTTGCTGCCAAGCCGGACAACTTCACTACTATCCCAGGACTCTCATAATGAAAAGAGAAAATCAACTCTTGAAAGCTGTCCTCTGACCTCCACACATGCACTGCAGCATGTGTACCCCAGACACACTTATGTACACACAAGACAAATAAGGTTTAAAAATGTTCAAAGTAAAGTGTATAACCATAAATATGTGTCACTTTCAGTATTCAAATTTAATGTTGTCTGAGGGTTTTTAAAAAGTTACTTTAAATATAGTAAAAGTACAATTTCTATAAAAAAAAATCTCCCCATCACTATTTTGGACCTGAACCTACGTGGTAGCAATAAATACCATACTAGAGGAACAGTGAAAAGAAGGAAAACCCAGACTACTAAAATAATCTCTGAAGGTAAAAGATTGCATTTTAAATATGTCCAAGTACAATAGATTCACACCAACTATATCCAATGAGGAACCATTACAACTCCCAGCTTAGAGAAGGTGTACAGGGAATTCATCTTAGGTATTCCTGGCTGGCACAAACTACTGATATCTCAAAACAAAATAGTGTTGAACTTCATTTTATACTAAGCAAGGACAGTTTCCAAACAAAAATTCCCAAATGCCCAAAACCTAAGAAAAAATGTAAAAAACAATTTTTAATATGAAAAGTAGGTTATGGCATTAGAGTAAATCCCTATCAAGAAAAGCAGTAACTTTACACTCACATTTACTGCACACAGATATTTAAATGACATGCTATTTTTACTTTTTATGTTCTGATTCATATTCATATGTATGGAAATATCACGAGTAAATGGCTACAGAGCAGCTGAAAACCACTGTCATATATGGTCCTCCTAAAAATTATGTTTAGCTGGGTGGTGGTGGTTGTACACCTTTAATTCCAGAACTCAGGAGGCAGAGGCAGGCACATCTCTGTGTTCAAGGCTACACCCTGGTCTACAGAACAAGTTCAGGACAGCCATGCCTACACAAGGAAACCCTATCTTGAAAAACTTTTAAAAATATAAATAAATAAAAATTAAAAATAAATTTAACAAGTACTGTGTATGGTACTTCCTATGTCTTAGGAGAGCATGGCGAGGAAACTTGAAAAGACAGCGTTCTTGGCACCACAGGACATCCAACACAGTTGGGGAAAGGGCAATAATCATATAAGTAAGTATATAATTACAAAATGAGAAACACTAAACCAAACAAGTACAGACTGCCTTGAAAGCCTAAAAGAGAGTAAAAGACACCAGTCTTGAGTTGGAAAAAAATTCTGAGCAAACATGAATCCAGAAATACAGTCTGGGTTTATAAGAGAGTGGGGCATGGTGGGAGGACATTTTAGGCAGAGGTTTCCACAAGCATCTGAAATAGGTAGATCATGGTGCTTTTGAGTGAAATAAAAGATACTGGGGTGACTAGAGAAGGGAGACACTGACACCGAAACAAAAACAAAATCAAGATGGGTGTTTAAGATTTTTTTTTTTAGATACCTGGAAGACAAGATTAGGTATGCTTGCCCAACCTGGCTGACCAAAACTAGAATGAATGAACCGTAGGAATAAGACTCAGTCACCTGCTAAGTATATAAATACAGCAAGATGTTAACTCTTGAAAGTGTTCTGAAAAGCTGACTCTATAAAAAACACTGGGGTGAGATGTGCTTTAAAGCAGCACAAA
The DNA here is from genome assembly GCA_907164525.1 of Lophiomys imhausi. Classification (NCBI taxonomy): domain Eukaryota; kingdom Metazoa; phylum Chordata; class Mammalia; order Rodentia; family Muridae; genus Lophiomys; species Lophiomys imhausi. The sequence goes on along the minus strand of CAJQZJ010001826.1, from coordinate 11,245,425 downwards.
AAATAGAAGTCCTTAGATTTTAGATTAAAATAACAGTATAATAGGTCTAGCAAAGATGTCAAAATAATCCTAAACTCCACAGCAAGGAGCCTCACACTCTGTGTTATACAATGGCTGACCACACAGGAAGTTTTTATTCAGCTCAAGGCAGTCACACCTTTAAAAAGAGTGCCAACAAATTAGAACACATTCAAATCATGGGTCTAGAAACAGAAAAGAGGTGACTGACTGTGGCTGAGTACAACTAGGTGATGACCAGGGCAGCACAACAGCCTGTTGAAATATTTAAAGAGCTGTTGCCTAGAAGAGGAAGTGAGATTTTTTTTTTACATGTTTACAAAGAGCAGATTGGCTAGTAAGTACAGAGGGGAAGGCCAGATTTACTGTAAGAATGCCCTACCACACAGCAATGGAAAGGGCTGTTGTAATATAGGTAAACTTTTCAATGACATAGTATGAAAATGTTTAAAGATCAGAAGTTCATCTAACGAGCAACATAGAGAATTTTACAGGTGCAAAGTGGAGGTGCTAACTTCTAACTTAGCAATTCTCAACTTGTGGGTCACTACCCCAAAAAGACCATAACAAAACAGATATTTCCATTACGATTCATAACAGTAGCAAAATCACAGTTATGAAGTAGCAAGGAAAATAATTTTATGGTTGGAGGTCACCACAACATAAGGAACTGTATTTAAGGCTCATAACATTAGGAAGGTTGAGAACCACTATTCTAACCTAACATTTTGCTCTCAAAATGAAACTTAACTAACTTCCTTAAGCTTTGCTGTGCTAGCTTAATAAGCAATCAAACTCTAATGAGTCAGACTGAAACCTCCAACTCCATCTACATTACCTAACAGAGAAAACTAAACTTCTGAAATGGTCTCAGGACTTAATGGAACTCATGACAACAAAGCTTACTATCCAGGAAACTGAATCACTGACTCCATACCCACCTGGAGACATGGAACAAGGGTGTTCACACTGGTTAGGAGGGAGGACCCTGCATGTAACCAATACTAATTTCATCATTAGTATAAAAATATGACAATTATTTATGTATAATATGGAGCCACTGACATGAGTATACACAAAAGCAATCTGCTGAAGTCACCCTTCAGTCACAGGCCACAACCTTTTCAGTAACCCTCCTTGGTGATCTATATATTGCTATCACAACATGTATCATTCAATTAAATCACTTACTCACCTCCCCCATGAGTTCTCCAGGATACATAGCTGTGTTCTTGCTTCTGGATAGTACGTAAGTAAATATTTTCTTAGTCAATATAGTAAATTTTTTAATCATTCATCTAGTATTCCTTTTATTAGCTCAGTCATCCACACTAAAATGCAGTAGAAGTTAAATTATATATTTATTAAAAATGTAAAATTGTGAAAACTTATTCCTGATAAACATCTATACTGGGAAAACCTTCCCAACAAAATATCTCCCTGGAAATCATGGAATAATAGTACTGCTAACATACATAACTTGCAAACCATTGGCAACACATTTCATTAAAAGACAAGTTTGTAGTCGCAATTCCTCAAAGAGCTCATGGCCATGGCCCCTTCTAGCAAGAAAGAGATGTGCTTCCTGACAGCGGCTGGAGGATTTTCTAAATAAGAGCTATTATTCTGAAACTCACAGGAATATCAAGGATTCCAAAAATGCCACATTTTTTAGTGGGTGGCACGCACAGATGATCGCTTCTTTTTCTAACAAATGAGTTGTTATAGTTCAAGTATTCCTTGTAAGAAGGACGTAACAACTGCATCACTAATAACTCCCACACACCGGAGATCTCTGACAATGTAAACCATAAGCCTTTCAGAAATGACATACAAGAAAACAGACTATCCAAGTGCAAGATGCCTAGGTGAGGACTGGAGAGTTCAGCTGAAAAGTGTCTCCAGGAAGTACCAGGTCCTCAGTTCCATCCCTCAACCCACAAGGAAAGACAGTGTGGTGGCACACTTGTGAACTTAGTGCTGGGAAGGCAGAGACAGGGGGATCCAGATGTAGTCTAACCAGACCCAAGGTTGACTTCTGCTGTGTACATGCACCAATCCCCACCCCACATACACAGGATGACTAGCTGACAAGGACTGTGTTATCAAAGGCACCTTTGAAATTTATTAAATTTTGTAACATCTTCAATCTCAGTAATACTAAGTTCTACAACTCAGTATCAAAGGACACTATTCACCTTATTATTCACTCTTTACAGGAACTCTAAATTTACAAGAAGTACCATTGTTGAAATTAACATAGATATTAAGTCTAATGATTAGGCTGCTCAAAGTCGGAATAGAATCTAGAATGCCTGTTCTGGGGCCAAAGGTCTTAAGGAGAAAATAAAACTAAAGAAATCTCTTTAAAAAAAAAAGACTGAAAACCTACAGAGTACTGGGTAATTGCTAGAGTTCTAATAGCATCAGTGTGTTTAGTAAGTACACTTCTTACTTAAGTTACTTCTTCCTCTAGTTAAAAGAATTTTGATGTATTCAAAGAACCAAAAATTATATATATATACTGTTATATATAATTTATATATATACTGTTCCCTTATGTGAAATAAAGAAAAATAGAAACTGAAACTAGCCAGAATGAAAGGAGTAAAAAACAAAAAAATCTATGCTACTTCTGAGGGTTCTGAATTCAGAAGGCAACACTTCTCAAGACAATTATCAGGACCATTGGTCAGTAGGCAGCTCACACCCCAAGTAAAATTCTGAAGGATGAACTTCATTCAATAGCAAGAATGGGCAGGGGGTGTGGAAAAGATAAACTTAGTTTGAGACAGAAGGATTAAAAGCAACTGGGAGCGTTACTGCAGCTACATATATCGCAATAGAAGGACATGAAATGTTGGGCATCATGAAATGGGGCTAGGTCAGAATACAAAGGCACACTGACATTTATTTAATAGGCAGGCTGGAGACAAATTCCAACAATAGTAATATGAAACTGCACACAGATGGCAACTTACCCTACAATTATGATTAGCAAGGAAACTTTTTTATAAACGTCGGTTCTCAAGGTAGTAATTAGTTTGACAAGCAAAGGCCCAGGTGTACTGCCAGGGCATGTTCAGAAGGGGGCGACGCTACAGGCCCAGGCTTTCCCATCAGAAGCCTTGCCCTGTGGCCACCCTCCCGCCCCGGCCCCCGCCCCTCGGCCCCTCCTTGGCACACCTGCGCCGCTAACCAACAGCTAAACTGCTCACTGCGCCAGCGCTAAGATTCAAATCAGCCTGAGCAGGTCCCGGAAACCTCTCCTCAGCACTACCGCGAAGGCGGACCCAGGGCATCCACCCGCCCCAGAAAGCCGGTGCCCCAAGCCCGCAGCCGAGGCCCTAACCAGGGCGGCCCAACTCCCCCGACGCCCAGATCCACAGCCTGGTGCTGCCAGGGACTCCACTCCCTGCTCGAGGACCGTGGAGGCTCGGAAGGGACGCGGCGAGGAGGCGGCGCTGCAAAGCTCACCCTGTTCTAGGCATCGCTCTCCCCGCGCCAGCGACGCCGCCTCGGCCGCTGCTTAGCTAAACCCACTAGGCGGCAGCGGAGCGGCGGGCGTCCCAGTCGCACCTCAGTGACGTAAGGCCACGCCCTCACGCGCTGCCTGAAGACGGAACTCCACCCCACCTGCTGGTTTCTGTGGCTCAAGACTGCTGATACATATACAGGCAGGCAAAATATGTACATAAAAGTCAGTAAAGTAAAATAATTTTGTAAAAAGGAAAAAAAAAAGAAGAGAAGCCACAGACTTGGAAAAATCGAAATGTATTTAACAAAGACTTCTAGTAGGAATACACAAACTGTAAGAGGCGGTGACCTGTGAAGATGATTCGCTACTCTCTTGACCCAGAAAACCCTACAAAATCATACAAATCAAGAGGTTCAGATCGTCGTGTTCACTTTAAGAACTGCCAAAGCCATCCAGGGTATGCATATCCGAAAAGCCACCAAGTACCTTAAAGATGTCACTTTAAAGAAGCAATGTGTGCCACTCTGGCTGTATAATGGTGGAGTCCGTAGGTGTGCCCAGGCCAAACAATGGGGCTGAATTCAGGGTCGATGGCCCAAAAAGTGCTGAATTTTTGCTTCACATGCTTAAAAATGGTGAACCTAAGGGTTTAGACGTAGAATCTCCAGTCATTGAACATATCCAGGTGAACAAGACACCTAAGATGAGCCAACGAGTTTACAAGCTCATGGCCGGATTAACTAGTACATGAGCTCCCCCAGACACATTGAGATGATCCTTACTGAAGAGTTGTAAATTGAGGAGGTTGCACAAAAGAAAAGGATATCCCAGAAGAAACTGAAGAAACAGAGACTCATGGCACAGGAATAAATTCAGAAAAAAATAAATGCAGATAAAAGTAAGGAGTAGGATAGAAGGGAGGGGGTGGAGGGTGGGAAGGTGGGACTGGGAGGAGTGGAAAGAGGGCACGTGATGGAGATGTGACTTGAATTAATAAATAAACATCAAAAAATCTAAGCACAAACACTGCAACCATATAATCCAGCCATCCTGTTTCTAGAGTATGTCCACACAAAGACTGGTACACTAATATCAGATATGTGTTGTGGTAGTTCCAATGAAAATGGTCCCCATAGGCCCATAGGGACTATTACTATTAAGAGGTGTGGCCTTGTTGGAGAAAATATGTCCCTGTGGGCAGGCTTTGAGGTTTCAGATGCTCAAGCCAGGCCCAGTGTCACTCTCTCTTCCTGCTGCCTGCTGCCTCAGATGTAGAACTCTCAGCTACCTCTCCAGCACCATGTCTACCTGTGTGCTGCCATGCTTCCCACCATGACTATTATAGACTAAACCTCTCAATTGTGAGCCAGCCTCAATTGTTTTCCTTTTTTGAGAGTTCCTGTGGCCATGGTGTTTCTTTACAGAAAAAAGAAACCCTGTTACACTATCAAGGACTCTTTAGTAACAAAATCAGATCAATGGTTGCTTAGAGAGTGATGTCATTTGGGAAACACTACAGTGATAGAATGGGGACTAGAGGTGGCTAACTCAATGGTAGAATACTTGCCCAGGATGCATTAAGCTTTGGTTCAGACTCAAGCACCAGTCCTCAAAACAAAAGGAGTAGGAAGAAACATTTTAGGGTGCTAGCTATGTTCACTGTCTTAGATGATTTCACAGACATGAATGCAATATAAAAACTACTCAAATTTCACTTGGGAGGCAGAGGCAGGCAGATCTCTGTGAGTTCAAGGCCAGCCTGGTCTACAAAAGCGAGTCCAGGACAGCCAGAGCTGTTATACAGAGAAACCCTGTCTCGAAAAACCAAAAAAAAAAAAAACAACAAAAAATTACTCAAATTGTACACCTTACTCACATGTAGATTATTGTATGCCAACTACACTTCAATAAAGTTATGGGAAAAGATGTATTTAGTTTATACTAAAAGGCTCATAGTTCTGGCTAATCTGAGCCTACAACTCAGAAAAATCACTTTCTATAAATTATCTACAATTTTATAAAGTAAGGCCAGTACTCCTTTTTACAATGAGTATAATAAAGAATGGAATAAAGGGGAGACTATAAGACCAAGATAATGTAAAGTGATAATTCAATTAATATCATTAATGACAAGTCTAGACAGTTGCTACTTAGCATAACAGCTTTCTTTTTTATGTTTATTTATTACTTCAGGTTACATCTCCATCACAGTACCCTCTTTCAACCCCTCCCAGTCCTGCCCTCCCACCCTTCCATCCCTTCCATCCCACTCCTCCAGAGTGGAGTGTCCCTACATAACAGTCCCCCACCCCAGTTCAGCAGTCATATGAGGGCCAAGAGCCTCATCATACACTGGGGTCCTACAAGGCAGCCCCAATAGGGCAAAGTGTCTCATTAACAGGTAACAAAGTCTATGTTCCTGTTCCCTTTGGTGCATTGGCTGTGTACTATAGTTATCCTGAATTATATGGCTAAAATCCAATTATAAGTGAATAGATGCATATGCATCTTTCTGAGTCTGAGTTAGCTCACTCAGGATGAGCTTCTCTAGTTCCATCCATTTGACTGCAAATTGCATGATTTTGTTGTTTCTGATAGCTGAGTAGTATTCCATTGTGTAGATATACCACAGGTTTTTTTTATCCATTCTTCGGTTGAGGGACATCTGGGTTATTTCCAGATTCTAGCTATTACAAATAAGGCTGTTATAAACATAGATGAGGAAACTTCCTTGTGGTTTGGTGAGGAATCATTTGGATGTATACCCAGAAGTGGTATGGCTGGGTCTTGAGGTAGAGCTATTCCAAGTTTTCTAAGATATCACCAGACTGATTTCCATAGTGGTTGTACAAGCTTGCACTCCCACCAGCAATGGAGGAGGGTTCCCCTTTCTCCACAACCTCACCAGCATGTGCTGTCATTTGAGTTTTTGATCTTAGCCATTCTGACAGGTGTGAGATGGAATCTCAGAGTCGTCTTGAGTTGCATTTCTCTGATGATTAAGGATGCTGAGCACTTCAAGTGTCTCTCAGCCATTAGAGATTCCTCCTTTGTGAATTCTCTGTTTAGCTCACAGCTTTATTTTTAACTTTGCACAAGCATGATGAATTAACTAGAATGTAAGACAAAATAAGATCAATATCTTATTAATAAGTGTTAATCTAAACATATGTTATAGGCACTGTTCTATGGCTGTGAATAGGCACTATGACCTTGTGCAATTCTTACAGAGAGCATGGCAGCACACATGTGTTGGAGGAGTAACTGAGAGCTACATCCTGACCCACAGGTCAAAACAGAAATACTGGGCCTGGAGTGGGCTTTTGAAACCTCAATGATGGGATGCTGTTAAGCATTCTAAATGTTAATTGGTCCTGTTTGCTGTCTGTTACTTAATCGACTCTGATTGGTTAAATAAATGCTGAGGCCTGGAGACTGGGCAAAGACAGAGATAGGTGGGACTAAGGTTCACAGGCTTTTTGGGGAGACAGAGCGGGAAAAGAAGCCAGGAGTAAACAAGGAAGACACATCATGGGGTAGATTAAAGAAGATCCTTCCACATGGCCTGAAACATTGGCTTAGCGTGGAGAATAATAGTCCAAAGGGATGTATGTATATATGAGGTCATATTTGGGCAATAGAATTATGAGCTAGCTCAGATGTGCTAGGATTGCACAACCCAGGCCTAGGCTTGATAAAAATCCACCTAGTGTCTGTGTGTATTCATTTATAATGGCGGGTTAAGGATTAACACCGCCGACCAATTAAAGATAATATAAATACTGATTAAATAGTTTAATTAGCTATTTTTTTACACCTCAAAGCTTTAAACCTGAAACCAATGACACATTTTCTCTAACAAGAACACTCTTCCTAATCCTTCTAATTCTTTCAAATAGTGTCATTCCCGAGTGACTATTAATTCAAATATATGAACTATGGGGGCCATTTTTACCCAAATCACCACAAATTATAAGTAGTTGACCATCCTCTGTGTGTGGTAGAAGTTAGGCCTACTTAGTGAAATTAGTATGCAGTTCAGCTTAGCATCTAGTAGCACATGGGGGATTGGCCTGGCGTCCTTAAAGTTGCTGAGATAGAAACCGGAATTGCCCTGTTGAAAGGATGTTACTAAGAAACTGCACAACCTGTGCAGATGATGTCAGCTGCGGTGAGAAGCAATGGGACTGCTGGACATCGTGAGAGATTTTGTGGACCCTCAAGACCTCCAAGGACTACAAGATAATGCAATATATAAGGCAGAAATCTCCATGCAGCTCTCTGTTCCCCCTGCCCTCACAAACTGAGAAGTCATGCCAGAGAAGTACATAGCAAGACATGGCATATGCAGGCCATTACACCTTAACGGTCATAAACTAAAAGGCAGAGTCCAAGAGAGAAGACTTTATATTACAAGTTAGCCTGAGAAAACCCTTTGCCATAACTTAGCCTGTTAAGGCTGGTAACAAAGTGGGCAAATTTTGGAAGCCACTCAGAGTAGCTTTAGCCATGAAGCCTACGGAAAAAGCTGGCCTCAGTTTGGCATTTGGAACAGACTGAATTTATAAACTGGCCATAATTTGGTGGTTGAAATAAATTGGCCTTGCAAACTGGCAAAGTAAGGTCCAATGTACTTTAATCTTGAAAAGGACTATCTGCTGGGACTGCTGTAAACCAAGTCACCCTGCATGGACCTATGCTAAGAATATTAATATCCTTTTAAAGAAAATTAAAATAGTGTTAGTTTAGTGTTAGATTATAGGTCTTAGATTATAGATTTTAGGATATAGGATTTAGGTATTTTATAGGTGTTTTTAAAGTACTAATAAATATGTTTTTATAAATAAAAATTTTTGTTAATATCTGTCATAAAGTTATCCTGTAGCAAAACAAGAACACCTTTTCCTTACATATAACAAAAGTGTCAAATGTTTATAGGAAATCATACATATAGATAATAATAGTTATAGAAAAAGTCTCCTAGTTCATCTTCCTGTAAGAAAAAGAATTGTTTTTCAATAAACACTGTAATTTGTCATGAGTATGCAGATCTCCACAGTTTAGGAATTTTCCAGGCAGTGATAATGCAAGAATTGAATGAGATTGAAGTGAATACAGCCCTGTAGTGAAGCTCAGAAGCATTTGTCTTTTGAAATGTATATTTTTTTTCTAGGAAGGTATGTTCTAGGCCTCCTGTCAGTCTATAAGGTCACTGAACATCTGTTTCAGGACTGTGGGAATACTGAAGGAAGTCTGTGAGTGGCTGTGAATGGCAAACACTATCAACTTCCTGCACGTAACTGATGAAACTGCAAGGCTGACAGGGCTGACTAACAATAATCTGCTCCAACATTCCTCAGAGGTGAGGAAATAGACCCGGGTGGGAAGTGATTCACCCAAGGACTACAGAGCAAGTGGATGAAAGCAGGTAGACTCCAGAGTTGCCAGGCAACCATTGTAGTGTTTTCCTTCATAGTATGGTATGGTACCACCTTCAGTTCTTGGTGTAGAAAAGAGAGGAAGTAGTTATCCATGGTTAAGATCAAGTCTCTGGCTGGACAGTGGTGGTGCATTCCTTTAATTCCAGCAGGGACAGGTGGATCTCTGAGTTTGAGGCTAGCCTTGCCTACATAGTGAGTTCCAAGACAGCCAGAGCTACCCAGAGAAACTTTGTCTCAAAAAACAAAAAACAAACACCAATAACCCCCCCCCCCAACAAAACCCCTCGAATCTCTATCATCTTCCAGGATACTGCACTTTTGATATCTCACTCCATCCTTTCTTTTGCCTACTTCTACACATGGCCTGCCCTTAGCCCTCTGATTTTATCTTCAAACAGTTTGGGAGCTCATGCATTCCTAGCTTTAATTTTATGTATTGCCAAGTCTTGTATTTTATTGGCAATCCAATCCTGTATTGCCAAATTTACAGAGATGAGCTCCTATAGGCATGAATGAACTGTAGCAATGGCACCAGACATCAACAATTTTTACATCAAAGTGGCTTCAGGATCCAAGTATCAGTGTTGGTGTCAGCGATACCAACTGAAAAGATGGCAGTGCCCTGAGGACTTTGTGATGGTGGGAAAAGTGGGTGTTGTCTGAGAAGAAGCACTGTGATGTCTAGGATAGTGCCAGGGAAGCAGCGTAGAGTCTGGCCAGGTCAGTGGGCCTTGTGGGTGGCTTGCAGTGCCAAGAGGATATAGAAACTGTGGTTATTGGAGGCAGTGGATCTGGTAGATGAGGTGACGCTGAGAGGAAATAGTCGCCGTGCTTGGTGGGAAACGGAAAAATCAGCAGAGATAGTTGCTGTGCTCTATGAAAGGTACAACAGTGAGCAGAGTAGAATTAGGTCAAAGACAATGGGGAAAACTCAGTGCCACATGAATGGTAGCCACACTGGCTGGTGAGCATGCTGAGTCATATGCTTGTAGATAAGCCCAGAGGGTTGGTACATTGCTCCAGGAGGTGTCCTTCTGATTTTAGAGAGACCAGAAGGATTGAGCATCTGCTTTAACAGATCCAGGGGAACAAAGACCATGGCAGTGCCTCTAAAACCTCAGTTTTGGGAAAAGAAAATCTACCCATTACAACAAGGATAATTACCTCTTTCTCCTGTCATGATGTGTTAAGTCAGTCAGTTACCCCACTGCAGGGGTCTCTGTGGAAGCTATTCTGTTCACATAGCTGCAGACTTAGGTAGGATTCATAATGAGAAGTTTACAACAGGAGCTACAGATCCATTTATCAAACCTCATCACTCAGCTCTGATTGACCCCACAATAATCTTCCTCCACATAGATGCAAACCTCAGCTTACCTACTGAATTCTTGTCATTCTGAGTGATCATCTTTATGTTTTGGTTTAGCTGCATTGGGATTTCTCATACAAGGCAAGATTCCGGCAGACAAAGCCTTTCTTCCATCAAAGTTTGTCTCGTGTCTGAGATAGGCTCTAATGCCTACCAGTTCCATACACCTAAATAAAAAAAAATCCCCCCAAAATCAAAATTTTGTTCATATTTATTATGTTCTTAATTGCAGAGTTAAGTCAATGTCAACCCAGAGAGAAAAGATCCTGTTTAAAAGTCTTAATTTATAGGAAGTGCTCCCTCTCAGGTCTCTGAGGTGGTTGAAGAATAGACAGCTAGAGTCTCATAGTTAAATTTTGAGTTGTTTAAGAATCAAGAGGGTGTTATAGATCTAAGAAGATACTCTTAAAAGTGTGTTGCAAGTTAGTATGAATGTTGAGTCACATATAGACCTTTAAACTCAAGGAGATGGTTAGATAGTAGAATGTTAAAGTCAGGGGCCAAATATGTATAAACTGGACATTGGGAAGGTATACTGGGCCATTTAACTCTCATAAATGTGGCATATTTATATCTGTTGTTTTGTATAATACTTACTGTTATAAGAGAAGGAACCATCTGTTGGACTGAAAGGGGAAACTTCAGGGGGGAAGAGGGTGGAAGGGCGGGATAGGAAGGGGGAATAGGGAGGGGTTTGTTACTGAGATGTAACTTGAAGAAAAAAAAATAAAGTATTTAAATAAATAAATAAATAAATAAATAATACTTTATTATACTTGGTGCATATTTTTACTTGCTACTGACTACCCTATGAACTTTGGAAAGACAGAATTGTCAAGTGCTTTAAAATAAAATTGAATTTTTCCATTAATTAGTATTTCATTTTGAGACTTTAATAAATTATTCTTACTTAAAAAAAAGTCTTAATTTATCCTTTTGGTTAGTTCACAGCTGCATTCTGCACCAAGAGAAAGTCAGCAAGACAAAATGTAGGTGGGCAGGAACAATTGGCTATAGAGAAAATATTCTTAACATTTACTTAATACAGGTCTCGAAGCTTCCACAGTTCACTCATTCAGCATCTACCAAGAACCACTTTTTTTAAAAACAATTATTTATTTTTATTAATATGTTTGAAAGTTCTGTCTACATGTATGTCTGTGTACCGCCACATGCATGCCTGGTGCTCACAGAGATGAAACAATGGTGTTGGGTCCCCAGGAACTGGAGTGATGATGACTGTGAGCTGCCATGTGGGTTCTGGGAACTGAACCCAGGTCTTTTTTCAAGAGAGCCAACAATGCTCATGACACTGATCCATCCCTCCAGCCTTCTGAGAATATACTTTGTGTGTGGTGTTTCTGTGTATCTGCACAGAACCACCCATTCTACTCCTGGGCATACATCCAAAAGATTCCTCACCAAACCACAAGGACATCTCCTCATCTATGTTCATAGCAGCCTTATTTGTAATAGCTAGAAACTGGAAACAACCCAGATGTCCCTCAACCGAAGAATGGATTAAAAAACTGTGGTACATCTACACAATGGAATACTACTCAGCTATCAGAAACAAGGAAATCATGCAATTTGCTGCCAAATGGATGGAACTAGAAAAGCTCATCCTGAGTGAGCTAACCCAGACTCAGAAAGATACACATGGCATCTACTCACTTAAAATTGGATTTTAGCCATATAGTACAGGATAACTATCCTACAACCAACACACCAAAAGGAACAGGAATATGGACTTTAGTACCTGTTAGTGGGACACTTCGCTCTAGTGGAGCTGCCATTTAGGCCCCAGTGCAAGAGGAAGCTCTTAGCCCTCTTATGAATGATGAACTGAGAGGGAAGAGATGTGGGAGCACCCCACACCAGCAGAGTAGGATAGGTGGGAGATAGATGGGAGGGTAGAACTGGGAGGGGGGAGGGAGGGGGCTTCAATGGAGATGTAACTTGAAGTAATAAATAAATGTAATAAAAAATGAAAGGAAAAATAATGTATGTAATTATAATAATGCAACGTGGTGTATGTGCATGGCGACATAAGCAAACTGCACAAGGGAGCACGTTGGATTCGTTACTGTGGCAGGGGACAATCTTGTAAACTGGCTCCAGGATAAGCTTGTATACGCCCCTCTTTCTATGAGTGAGCTGGATATAGAGACTTATTTCTTAGTAAAGACTTGCCACTTCCCAGATTAAGTCTAAAAGATTGTAACTGCTCTCACTCTCTGCCTCTTCTTGCTGCTTCTCATGTGAACTCTCAAATAGATTGGGATGTAGGGGCCCAAGTCTGAGGTAAAGGACTGCTGTGTGTGCCCTGACTGGGTAGTCCATGTCTCACGGTTGTGATCACATGCCTGAGAAGAGAGGTAGGTCTTGTTCTGGGTCACAGTTTGAAGGCACAGCTCATCACAGCAGGGAGGCATGGTGGGGGAGCAGCCAGAGCCTGAGTCAGCAGCAGCATCAGGCTGCTGGCTCATGAGACATGGACAGGGCAGGAAATAGGGCAGGCTATAAATCCCACCCCTAGACCTATTTCTTGTATGTAATGTAACGGTAAATTTTTTATTTGTAACATTTATATTTATTAATAATTAACAAACATCTATAAACACCTATATTTTATAACCTAATACTATAATTTAATACCTATAAACATTTAATACCTAAAAACACCTAACCAATACTATTTTAAGCCTCTTAAAAGGATATTAGGCCATGGGTCCTCAGAACACCTAGGTTTGTGGTCAGTCTTCTATCTGTAGGCACACCCTTATAGTAATTAGCAGTCTGGCTATGGCAGTCATGGCAGGCAGTCCTATCTTCAGCCTAAGTTTGAGGCTTTTTCTGGGCCTAGCTTTATAGATTCATGCAGTCAGTTTATTTTAGCCGCTAGCTTGTGGCCGGCTTATGAAGCCAGCCTGTTTTAACCGCTAAATTTGAGGTCAGCTTTCTCTGTCAGCTGAGACTCACTTTCATATACTACTCAGCCCGTGGGCACCCCGTGGCCTAGTTTTTCTCACTTCAGCCTCTGCCCACTTCTCTCACTCTTCCAGGACTCTCTGGTGCCTGCATGGATGCCTTTAAAGTCTCTCTCAGAAGGTTCTATGCCATGCCTTTTCTGCCAGCCATTTTAGGCTGGTTTATGGGATTTGCCTCAGGCTATTGCAGCCTAAAGACTGTGCTTCTGTCTTCTCCATCCTTGGGGCAAAAGAGAGAGAGCCACATGGAGCTCTCTGGTTATATAGGGCATAGTCTCTCCGTCTTTTCAAGGATGTCGTGGGCTCATTAGCTCTCTCATGGTATTTAGTAGTCCCCGAGGCTTCTCTAGGCAATCGACATCATCTGCGGCTTGTACGGTTTCTTAGCCATGCCCCTTCAACAAGGCATGTCTGTGTTTCTTACAGAGCTGTGGCCTCAGCTGGGCTCTGCCCATCTTGGAGTGTCCACCCAATGCCAAACTCTTTATATGCTGCCAGGTTCCAGGTTAATCAGCATACTAATTCACTAAAGAGAACTAACTCCCACCACAATGTAAAGCCTGGCTCCCACAGGCTCCACAACCTCCCAGAGTGGCAGAATCAGGTGGAGACTAAATGTTCAACCACATAAGCCTGTGAGAGAAGTTTCACAGTAAAACAATGACAGTGACCAACTTAAATAAGGCCACTTGACTCATCACCCACAGGGTGATGAATACACCTCTGTGTTCATTTCACTTTCGTTAACCATGGGTTATGATGTAGTCCTTAAATTTTGCACAAGTGGTGTATCTATGGAAATAAAGGAACAGAGGAGTTTTCTAAATGCTTTATTTGTTTGGAGCACAAATATTTCTTCCTCTCTCAGATTCTTCTTACTTGGAAAATGAGAGCTAATGATGCATTTGTTAAAGGCTCACAAAGATATGTGTTGGTATATAGGGGTAATAATACACTTTCAAATACGTTAATAATAAATTAAGGTTGTAGTAGTTGCTGTATTAAAGAAAATGAATTGATTAGTCTCAGCAACAAAAAATTAGTTTGGAAGTAGATAAGCTAAGGATAGCAAAACTGGAAAAAATATTAGCTTCAGACAATACTCCACTATGCACAATTATGTGATGAATAATATCCAATTACAGAATGTCATGCCTTACATAGCACCTGACATTTTTAATCCAAAAATCTGAAAACCAAATTTCTATGAAATCTTAAACTGTATGTGTGTCAACATGATGCCCCCAGGGTAAAATACCACACCATGATACTTTATCTCATGTTCAAAGTTATGTTTAAAATATTGTCTGAAATTACCTCCAGGCTATGTGTATAAGATATACACAAAACATAAACAAACTTCATATTTAGACTGAGTCCCTCTAATCATTATGCTTGTGCAAGTATTCCAGACTTCAACATAATCTGAAAATTTTAACACTGTTAGTACCAAGCATTTCAGGTAAAGGGTTCTTAGCCTGTAGTAGATTATCTGATAATACTTTTTGTACTTTTTTTCCTTTTAACATAATTGTTTTCTCAGCAATGGGCCCTGTAACTCAGATAAAAATGGAAATTTTTTTTTGCATTTTTGGCTGTGTGGTGGTGGTGGGGTTTCTGGGATTGGACAGGGAGTCTTGTGCATGCCAGGCAAATGGTCAGCCTTTTTTTTTTTTTTAAGGTTTCTTACAAAACTGTATTTGTCTATTGAGAACAGCGGCAACAATAAAGAGAAAAGAAAGTGTGTCTGTGTTCTAAAAAGTGATTCAGATCTGTTTATGAGAGGC
>CAJQZJ010001826.1:11207344-11230332 GCA_907164525.1 Lophiomys imhausi | reverse complement strand
TGTTCTAAAAAGTGATTCAGATCTGTTTCTGAGAGGCTCCCTGGCCCCAGCCTATATTGACTGTCTCTGCCCACAAGGCTGCTATCAGTGTCCCCTCTAGTGCTCTGTTTATTGTGGCTTCCCAGAGATTAGGTCTCAAGTCATCAGGCTCTCCATGACCTTCTGTTGGTACCTTTTCCTTATTGTATGTGTGCCAGGTCCCAAAGAACATGGTCAGGTGATGTATTTCCCTGTGGGAATTTTAGACTATGGGGCTGGCCATGTCTCAGGGATTCTGGCCCCCACCTGGGGTCAGGCAGCCTGGAGGCCTGTCTGTGAGTGTGGCTGAGGAGCTGCTTTAGGGCCTGGTGCTTTGAAAGCTCTCCACAATATGGTCTGCTGTGAGACAGACAGGTTAGAGAGGCTGTGGGAAGGTTGGAGGTCAGAGGGTAGAGTCTGGAGAAGATTAAGGAGAGGCCTCCCTTTTGGGGAACTCCAAAGTCTTTTTCTCATTAGGAACAAATAGTGGCTTGCTTCTTTGGTTCCCTGGCATGAAACTTGCCTCAGTTGTACCCTTTCCACTCTCTTGCATCTAAACTTCAGCTTCTAAGCATCGCACTGTAGTTTTGGGTGGACTCTTCGGCTCCTCTGGATTTTTAACAGTTTTCTTTGATTCTTCATTCGCATTGACGTCATCAGTCTTCTCTTCCTTTACAACCTTGGTTTCGATCATTTCCTTCTGTTGACTCTTGTTTGTGAAAGGGAAGGCCTTCACATACCTATAGGTGTACAATACATCACAATGAGAAACTTCAGACACACGTGGCAGCAAGTAGTGCTTTGTCTACCATGGGACAGAGTGGCACAGTCCTCTGGGCACCTTTATTTCAACTGATGCTAATACAGATGTACTCAACTATATCACTCCCCTATTTTAGTGGATTATTCACCATATTGGACAATACCATTTGGCACAACTTTGGGTGTCCTTATGACCCCTTTATCCAAAACAAAGACCTCCAACTCAAATACAGTCTAATATTTCCCCTTAATGTTGACCTCTCCTTTTTTGTTTCTTGAGTTTGGTGCGCACTGACCAATGTCTACTGTCATTAGACAAGGTCAGGTCTAAGGTCAAGGTGGAGCCGTCTAAGAGAGGTCCCATCTCCATTTTGACCACATGCCAATAGCAACCATGGAAGAGCACAAGCTAGGTGCACAGCAAAAATGACAAGACTAGAGAGGTGCCTATGGCCTCACCTTTTCACGTAGCAAACAGCCAGGATAGCTGCGGCACCAAAGAAGAGGAGGGCCAGCACCAGCAGGGTGGTGGGGACACCTGGAGGGAAGACAGGATCTGTTAGTCTTTCGCTTGCCCATCATGTGTCTGTGCATGTAATGATTCATTTTTACATGGCATATGGATAAGAGATAGTGCAGAATACCCTTCTTTGTGACTATTTTAATCACATATATGTAAAATTATGTAATTTAGAACAGATGTGTGTTCTGACCTTTGAGGCTCTTTACAAAGCTAGTTCTATGAGCCTATGGAAGCTGGGTTTGCATTAAGGTTTTATTTGTGCCTAGTAAGTGCTGAGTGCTTGTCTGGGAATAAGCTGGGTGATCTGCATTGTCTGTCACACACCCAGTTGCCTGTGCCCATTTACTCCCAGAAGACATTCACCTCCAAACCCAGCTGCTTCGTTCTTGAATGCTGCTCCACTTTCAACAGACGGTTCTGTTTCCATAGCTATGGTATTAGGTTCTGTATAAACTTCTGTGATACAAATCATTTTTGTCTTCCGTGCCATGGAGGTGGAAGGTGGAGCCCGGGTGGTAGCAGAAACATGCGTTGTGGAGTCTGGGGATGAAGCTGAGTAGGCGCTGTTGCTGACAGAAAACTCCGTGGCTGGTGTTTGAGAGTCAAACATGGGGTCGAATGTGGTGATGAATTCTGGAACGCATGAGTTAACCCAGGTGTCTGTTGGGAGAAGGAAAAGGGAAAGCAGACGTGAGCATGGCCTCAGGATCCCACCAGGTCTCTCACTGCAGTCAGAACTCAGGTATCCTCAAGATTCAAATCTAATCTTAATTTCCTTCCTTAACACTGCGCAGCATCCACCCCCACCCCACCCCGCCCCGAAGACTGATGAGGGCCCCTATGAAGGCCTCTGTGATGCCACCCTGCCAATATGAGACAAGGGGACTCAAAAGCTAAGGCTTCCTCTCAATGGCCCTGCTATCCCGCCAGCCCCTCAGTTCTTGCTGTACTTTCTTAATCACCCCAGCTTTCTCTGCAATGCTTTTTCCACCTTTAAAACCTCTATCTGCTCTTTACTTGGATGATTCTCCCTAGGTGTCAGTTTACCAGGCCTTGCCAGACTTCTCTAGACTGGGTCCCTGGACACATATTCTTGTCCCTGCCTGATCTTATCATCTTGTTCTCATCATTGTCGTCATTCTGTACCCCTCTGAACTGACTGTGATCTGCCTGGCAGCAGGAGATTCATCTGACTTAGTTATCATGGGCCTTTCTCTGTGCTTGGCATATAATATATGCTCAGTGAATACCTGATAAAGAAGAAATGAAGAAAGGGAAGAAATGAAAGAGAGAAAAGAGTAACTGGTGGTATACATAAGATATCACTTTGGGACCAGATCTAAAATAAAATCTCTCTGTGCTTGGTGGGGAAAGTGGGGGTGGAAGGAGGGAAAGGAGTTATGTAGTGTTTTTCAGTCTGTCTGATAGAGTTGCTAGGAAACACATCTGTTTGTCTTTTTACTCTCAGTCAGCCATGGTACCAGATGTTTAGCTATCTCGTGCACCATTTATTAAGACTTCATTTATGGAGGAAGATGCTGAAGTTCATAGACATCGAGTCTACTTCTTCAATCACAGTTAGAGAATGACAGAGCTGTGCAGTTTCTTACAATGCAAATAATAATAAATAATAGCAGTGGATGCCACTGGCCAGAATTGTAGCTATGAAAGAAATAGTTTCATTAAATTGGTTTGCCTTTGAAAATTAAATGAGTCACCAGTCAAGGTCATGAATACTACCAATAAAATGTTTGGCCACATATGTATCAAGTCTGTATTTTATCCTATTCATGATACTTTGAAAACAGTGCTGTTCAAATAAATATCATTGTTGATCTTTGTTGCCTGGAACTTTTAGTCATGTTTCCCATTCTTTAGTCTTTGCTAGGTTTTTCCCTCAGAAAATGAACATTATTTTAGAGCAAGGGAAGAAAACACAGAGAGCTCAATAGATACTGTTGAGATCTAAAACACACGGACGCATAAAGTACAGTTCCTGCTTCTGGCACAGAGGACTTTGGCTGGAGCGTGGAAAACTGATGGAGTTCATTTAACAGACACCTGCAGAGTACCATCTCTATGCCAGGCATGTGCTGTAGATGCTGGAGACAAAGTCTCTGTTCTTAAGAGGCTTCTGAACCATTAGAAGAATAGAGATAATAAAAGATAAAAAAGCCATGAATTTCAGAAGATTATAAATAGTAAAATAAAACTTAAACAGAGTGTGGGTTAAACTGGCTGGAGATGAAGGGTGGATACTTGGCTGGAGTGACAAGAGGAAGTCTGTTGGGGAGACAGTACTTAACCTGAGACCCAGTGGCCAAAAGTAGCCAGTCACTAGATCTAGGGCAGACACTGGAAGAAAACAAAAAGTACAAGAGCAAGAGCTTGACTGTGCTGAGCCCATTAGATGAACAAGAAGCCCAGTGTGGCTGAAACAGAGCAGGGCTCATCTGTAGGGAGAGAACAGGATATCCTGGTGAGCAGGATGTGCATGATCCAAGAATGGAGAAGTGGGCAAATGCAGCCCGGTCAGGAGAATGACAAGGAGCACAGTGTGGCTTTAGAGAATAGTGTGAGTGTCACTGGTAGGAGAAAGCCTGCAAGCAGGAGGCAAGGCTGGAAAGGCAGATCCGGCCAGGGTATCAAGACTGCCAGTTACCATGTTAAAGGGCTTGGCATTTACTCTGTAGGAGAGGACATTTTCTACTGGGGTCCACAACCCTTTTAAACCATCTTCAAGAGTTTTCATATTTTATTCTACTTTTATATACAAAAAGCATCACATGCTGCATACTACATTATGTAGGAAGTCATCCAAGGCTATGGGGGCAAACAGAAGAGTAACAATGACCAATGGAGAAGGTGATGGTGGAGCCAAATGCAGAGGGAGGGAGGACATCCAGGAGCAGAGAAGGAGAGTTCTTGCACACTACAGAGAAATAGGAGAATCTAGAAACTTCTAGTTCCTAAAACTTAGGAAGATTAGGAGCAGCACGAAATCCATCAAGAGAAGGTGGGCTGAATAAATTACTATACAGAAAGCCACTGGAGCACATTAAAAACACAGCCATTAAGAATTATAGATGTCTGTATGAGTCAATCCAGACTAACTTCCAGGCTATAAGTGGAAAAACCCATGTACATAGCAGTGTGCAGTATTCCAGCTTCTTTTCTATGAGAAGAGTAAACAATATCTCATAATATCTTTCTTCATGTTCAAAACAAAGGCACAGGGTAGAAATAAATAAAGATGAAACAATTAGGGATAGGACCTCCTTGGCTATTTTAGATCACTGAAGCATGTTGATGTTGTATGTGTTTGAGAAAATTGAAACAATAAAATTTAAGGCCTATAACAGACCACAAGCAGAAGCAAATAAACCTTTTCTATTTCAAATGAGATTCTAATCACAATGGAGGTGGGTTTTGTCCTGTCACTTCTACGTGTAGTTCCCTGATCACCTGTCCTTGCAGGACTTTCTTCTTGGGAGGGGAGTATGTGAATAAATCCTCAGTTTTAGTCAATAGATTTGTTTCCTAAAGATACTGACTTTGATATTTTGAAACTATTTTTCTGTAGCACAGAAAAAATCAATAAGATGCTGTAATATAAGAACTAAGATGCTGAGTTTAGGAGAAGATAGATAAAGCAAAGCCAGAAAAGGTATATTATTAAATTCAAATTGGAAACATCAGTATAAATTCATAGTTCACACACACATGCTCATATGCATGTACATGTTCTCTCTCTCTCTCTCTCTTTCTCTCTCCGTTCTAAGACACAATGAAAATGCCACTAGTTGGGCGTAGAGATATTGCAGATGAGGCTGCTGTGTCACATGTGCATCATTAGATGGTAGAGAGGACAGAAGCTATGTCTATGTTCAGTGTTCTGACCTATGAACATCTGAATGAATAGTACCCTAACATTTCCAGAAAAAAAAAAGCAAGCTGGATACCAACACCACTTTAGCGCCATGGGGCCCAGATGGGGAGCTAACCTGTGAAGACCACCAGTCCAGTATTAGGCAAGCACCAGATTGGCTCCTAGGAGAGGAAGCAAGCCAGAGACTAGAAGAACCCTGCCTGGCCCTGGATGTGGGGGTTGTAGGTGAACCACTCCTAAGGAAGTGAATGTGGGAGAGACAGCCCTGCCTTTTGTCTGCTTTATGGTGGTGTTAGCAAGTGAGAGATCCCCTCCATTCCCTTTTGCCTTCACCATCAGTGGTGAACAGGTGATCTGGTCCCGTGGGGTCACAAGAGCAGGAGAGTTATTTCCGCCCATCACACGCTACAGCAGCCCTACACCTTGTCTGGGCAGCACACTACAGGTGGCCCTGGATGTGGGGCTTGTGGGTGAGTCACCCCTGAGGAAGTGAGTGTGGAAGAGCCAGCCTGCTTTTTGTCTGCTTTGTGGTGGCGTTGGAGAGGGAGAGATAACCTTTACTCTCTGATGCTCTTGCCACAGGGAGCAGGCCAGAGAGTTGGTCCTGATGGGGTCATGAGAGAAGGAGAGCTGGTCTAACCCATTACTTGCCACAGCACCCAGGAGAGCAGGCCCTGCACCTTACCTCAGTAGTACAGTAGAACTGGCCCTGGATGTGGGAGTTGCAGGACCAGAACCAGGGCTTTGAGTTGGCCTACCCCAACATACACCCTATGGAGTGTGTGTTGAGTATATGCTGGAATGCATGACAAGGCCAGTTCCACAGACCCATGACACAGGACAATAACAGCATATCTTAGAAGAGTCCCAGTGAGGTTCCAGTGTTGACAAAGTAGCAGAAGCCAGAGACCTCGTACCAGACCAAGGAGTCATAATGAACATTTGTAAGCAAAAACGTGTGAACTATATGAAATATTGTGGGACACACTGAAACACACCACAGCTTCCACAATGAGATTTTTTTTTTATGTTGAGGGAAGTTTCAAGGGTGGAGGGGAGGTTTGAGGGGAGGTGGGAGATTAGAGGGAATAGGGTGCATGATGTGAAATTCACAAAATAAAAAAACAATAAAGAGAAAAAACAAACAAAAAAGAAAAAGTCACTAGTAATGAGAATAATCTGCGTGCAGATCTTGGTTTTTGGTTAGCATTTTGCACTCAAAAGAACCAGATCCCCATAGAGAAATGAGCTGTTTTCTCTCCACAGGAACAGAGAGGGTAGAAAGAGACCCTGGGCATTGTCACTGTCCATTGCTAGGAGGCAGTAGTCACCTAGGACTCCCACATGCCATATTTGCATCATGCACAGGACTTGAAAGAATAATAAGTATAAATTTTACTATAATGTACTTGACACATTGAATAATCAAATGCCACATGTCTGTGGTAGTATAAGGAGGAGGAAGTGTGTGTATACGGTGTATACGGGCATGCATGTGTGTATGACAGGGCGGGGCGGGGGAGAGGCTAATTGATATATGTAGAAAGGAGGACTGATTTAGAAAAATCATTACTCTGCAGTCCCCTATATAATAACTATTTCCAGCAAGGACCACAGTAGTTACTTTGGGGTGAGGATATTTGCAAGGTACTAAAATATCATATGCTAAATTACCTACTAACTACAAAGAGGAAAATATATCCTCATTTCATTTTCAGTCTATTAGTCACCATCTTAATCAAACAATCAATAGTGGCAACTATTGACATTTGGTGCTGTTTGCTGTGTGCTGTGATCCCTACCACACACTGCTACTACCACAGCCCGCCGCATACATTGAACAGAAATCTCGACGAACTCTCTTGACCTTTCAGGGTGTAGGAAATAACAGGGGCTGAGAGTACAACATGAACGAAAGCAGGAGGAGACAGACACATCTGAGTGCTCTTCCTTTCTGTTTAGTCAGAGAGGGTGCCATAGTACTGTGCTGCCAGCGGGTGCGGAAGCAAGGCAGGCAGGAGGCAGGGCCAGCTCCCAGGAATGGTGGTAATGAGATAAGCAATAACTAGTTCTGTAGCTAAGACAGGCTGGAGGGACACAGAAGGATGGAGACGTGTCATCATGGTGGAAGGAGAGTCACCTGGAATTCTTGACTCCGCCACTAACTCCCCATCCCCAATACACACACTCTGAACTATCGGTGAAGGGAGGAAGTGGGACGGGTGTCTCTAAGAGCCCTTCTTATGTCAAAGCCCTTTGGTTTAGAGGACTGCTTTGGAATTCCTGGATTGAATTTTGCTGATGTTGGTTGGTGAACATTATTTATCTCTTGGATCTTAATATTATTGAAGTCTCTCTTGTGTATATATGACCACTTGCAATCTAACCTTCAGAAAGTCAGACATATGAGTATATGTGAAAAGAAATGAGTTAAATAGTTCTTCAACACAGAGAACAGCTGGGTATTAGTTAAAGGAAACATTCTGAGAAATTACATAGGAAAACCATTATGTTAGGGCAACCAAGGCCTATGGGCAAGACCATCAAAATGACTGCAAACCATGAGTGAATCAGTCGTACCCTCTAGGTTTCAACTTCTTCCTTCAAAAGAGGGTGATTGGGCATGTGATTTATCTGGGATAGTGGAAAGAACGTGGTGTCAGAGTTAGACCCAAGTTTGAACCTTTGCATTGAGACTGTATATTGACCATGGCTCAGTGGAACCTCCAGTGTTTATGAGTTGGAATTCAGTGTGACAATGCTAAGAGGAGGTAGAACCTTTAAGGGGCGGGGCCTTATGTTGGGTACTGAAGGAATGGGACGCTGGTTGGCACTGGAAGTGCATATACTCCAGAATCCCTCTCTGGCTTCCAATCTTAGCACATGAGCGCTCCTTCTCCCACACACTCCTACCTTTGTGATTACATGAAATCTTCCCCAAGGTTAAGTTGCTGCTATGCCATGACCTTGACTCTCCAGAACTGTGAGCTAGTCTTCCTTTCTTTATAAAACCCTCAGCTGAAGGTATTTCATCACAGTAATGAGGGATGTCTAACATAGATACATTAGGCAAGTGGACTGAAGTCCCCATAGCTACATTTCCTTGTTTGAAGGCTGGGGATAGTAAGACTTCCTCAGGGGAAGTTCAGAGTTCTGTGAGATAGCTAACCTCTCAATTGCTTTGTCCAGAGGGAATGCATCCATACATATAGACATCTGTTTCTTTCCCACTTCCTGTTTATTTTATAGGAAATCCAGGCAGTGGAGTTGATAATCCAGCCTCTGGAAAGGCCCTGTTCTTATGCTACCACTCAGTCGTATTTTCCTCTGAAGGGCTCATTGCTCCTCTGAGTACACTCTTGGGATATTTAGATAACTCGTGACTGCTTCTGCTGCTGCTCAGGGTTGCTCATCCCTGACAGGTCCCAGATCTTGAAACACCCGGACAAGATGTGCCCCCCAAAAACGTCTTTGGGATTGACTCACCAGATGAGTTGTGGCAATAGGCTTTGAACTTTACGCTGGGGGAAGCGTTCCAAATCAGGACACCTTTCCCATTCTTCCCACACTTGGGGTTTGAGAAAATCCGAGGGATGACAGAGAACCGTTCTCCAACCCATCCATAGCTGTAGAAGGATGTACATTAATTGAATGGATGGAGGTTAGAAGGCAACATGTCTGCCGCTGAGCAGGAACACTGGCTTCAGTGAAGCGCTTTCCTACCTGCAAGTCTCGAAGCCAGACTTCTGTGCTGCTTCCACCTGGTCCCTGCTGGCCAGAGTCAGTCCCAGCAACTTACAGGCCTCCCTGGCTTCCGTAAAATTCATCTGTGGGTTTCCCTTTCTGCCCACAAGGGTGACGCCCATGATTCTGCATGGCGTAGAAATGGAAAGGTCTAGAAAGAAATCATTAACTCCTCAGTTTGCTTCTGCCTTTGTTCCCAGCTTTCAGGCTCTCCTTCCTCACAGAGAATCACTATCTTGACCCTGGTCTGTGAGGTTGGTGCCGAATTTAGATGTGATAACACAGGCCAGGAATATCCCAGAAGCACTGCTTGCTGGGTTAGATGCTTATTCTGCCTGATGGAGGCTGTAAATCTCTAGACCAAGAGTCCATTGAGCACTCTGTACTAAGGAACCTGTCAATCACATGGGAGCTTTAGCTATCAATCAGTCCTGGGGTGGGGTCTAGGTGATTTAGATGCTGCTAACATTGTTTTTGTTGTTGTTGCTTTAATTCTATAAAAGGAAGACTCTAAGAGTTTGAAAAAGATAAAATTCAGGGATCTGGTTAACAGGATAACCACTAGCAATACTCCAAAGTAATGTGGCCTGGATGTCCCTGTTTTAAAAGGAGGCTGCCCATGTACTTGCTAGAGGAGAATGTGAGTTCTACGTTTCCGGTCCTTTCTGGAGGACAGGCTTACTCAGAAATTCCTGGAGGAACTGGCAGGAAGTCTCACAGGGCAGGGGAACTAAATAAAGGAAGTTGAGTTTAGAGTCAGGGCAGGGTTGGCTATTGCCTACACTGCTCCATAGCTTGGAGACCTTGTGCTTGTTACTTTATTTTTTTGAGCTCGTTTCCTTATTTGGAATACAGATAGTAGCACAATCTACTGCACAAGGTAGTGGATGCTACATGAATGAATTCGAACAGGATTTAGCATAGCATCTGCCACATACTAGGTACCAATAGATACTTATAGATAACACTATCATTAGGTCTTCAAAGTATTCTGGTGTTATCCACAAAACACCAGTATCTTCCTGGGAAGGCTGAGGCAGTGGGACTTGTCAGAATATTTTTCTCAAAATCTACTGGATTTGGGAGCTCTTTTGACCTACTTCTCTGGAACTTATGGACCTAAATAAAATTACCATGTTGTATTATATTCCAGTTCCTTACTTCTGTTTGGTTTTATCTATGAAAATGCATTTAAACAAAAAGCATTTTAGCCTTGTAAGTAATGGCTATGCAAGACTTCAGGAATCTCCAGCATTTGGCCCATGGATCACATGAACCATAAGATAGCCTAATGGACCAAAATTGTAAAGTTACTTAAAACATCATGAAATTTTTCTGTGAGATTCTCTCTCTCCCTGTCTCTTCCCCCCTCTCTCTCTTTCCTGTTGGGCTTCATCTATGAAAGTCCATTTCAACTTCCCAAGCCTGTGCAAACCACTCCAAGACTCTCCTGGTGTTAATTGGCTGTTGGGATCTTGGGGGCAAGTCAGTGTTTTTGTCTGTGAAGTTATACCTTGTTAGGCCTCATATTTGGAATTAAATTAGGTAACTTGTACCTAGCAGAACTTGGATCTGTAGGAAGCAACCAAACATACAAATTTCATGCTTTCCAATTTCATCTAGACATTCTAATATCAAACTGGAATCCAAGCATGTACTCCAGTCACGCCTTCCATAAGACTTCTTAGAAAACATCATAGATCACAGGAACAGTATGTTCTTGGGAATCAGATAGGGTGGAGTCAATGACAAGTGGTAGTCCTCAGTACCTGCATGGCATTGGACAAAGCGCTGGGCTGCACTGACTTTTTTCCTTATAGAAAATGTTTTCTTGAGAGAGGAGTCAGTGAAACTCTATGTATGCTCAACTCTGAATCCCTCTGTAACAAATCATTTAAGAATTTCCTCTCTGCATGCACCATTCACCCCATCACCGCTGAGTCCCTCTGGATAGTGTTTACTTTCTGCTCTTTCTGAGAATTTAATTTCCTTAGGAAAAAAACCATCCCGTTATTGAGGATAAAGCAAATAGTGTGGAAGGGATCTAAGGGCTAGGGATGTGGCTCAGTTTGGACTGCTTGCCTACCCTGCACAAAGCTTTCAGTTCACGCTTCATCACGACATAAGACGGGATGTGTACACACCTGTAATCCCAACATCCATAAGGTGAAGGAGGAAAGAATGAGGAATTCAAGGTCATTCTCAGCTACATAGTGAATTTGTGGTTAGCCTGGGCTACAAGAAACTCTGCCTTTAAACAAAACAAAACAAAACAAAACACTTCCAAAATAACTGGTGTAATTGCCACACTGTGGGGAGGTGGGATGAGAATGGTCTCCTGGTAGGCTTTCTAAGAGGACGAGGTTTATTTAATAGTGACAGTTCTGGCATTGGGGGTGGAGCCACTAATCATCTAACTCTGACCTCTCATAAAAGTCAAA
The DNA here is from genome assembly GCA_907164525.1 of Lophiomys imhausi. Taxonomy (NCBI): domain Eukaryota; kingdom Metazoa; phylum Chordata; class Mammalia; order Rodentia; family Muridae; genus Lophiomys; species Lophiomys imhausi. The sequence continues at coordinate 11,218,955 of CAJQZJ010001826.1, read as the reverse complement.
TCCAGCAATATATAAATCAACTCTGAATATCTGTTCTTGATATAGCACCTGTTTGAGGGTATCTTCAGCAGAACAGTTCCTCTCTAATAACCCTGTTACTGCACTTGCTCAGGATCGTAATAAGTGATTAATGGTTTCAGTGTTTTTCCTGCTATGCAGAATGAGGTTTCCATGTATGTATCCCACAAACACAGAAGCCACTGGAGCCCCTCTCTTTATCATAGCTGCTAATGGTAAAAGTTAAAGCGTGTATTTTCAGTTAACTTCCTCCATATTAAATTTACTGCAAATTAAAACCTTGCAGTCCACTGGTGGCAGAATATCCTTGCAATTAAAACAATTACACAAACAACAAACAGAGTAGTATAAAGTGGGCAGTTTTTAGTAAAAGTTACCCATTTTTCTTCAGCTTTGATGGTTGCCTTCAATTTTGACAACCTTGGCTTGCTTCCTGAATGAAACTCTTGAAAAACAAATGACTTCTCATTTTTTAAAAATTTCAAACTATTATTATTAAAAAACTTTCCATAACCCAAAATAAAATTCCAAGTGATGTAAAGGTGAATACAAGTCATTTCGGTGAAGCTGGCAACACAGTAAAAACATCTCTGGCTGAGCAACAAGACCCATCTTCTGTTGACCCCGCAAGCCTCCTCCATTCCCAACAGACCATGGTCAAGAGCAGAATGGACTTAGGACAGTCCCCAGACCTTGTCTAGCCTCAGTTCAGAATCCTGGCAAGACACTTACCTTGCACTTGGATGGCACTGTGGACCAGGAGCCCAGTGGTCCAAATAAAGGTGACAAACAACACTGAGCTCAAGTGCTGGGACATTGTGCACACCCCTCCGGAGCACTGTGGCTGGCCACCCTCGGTAAGGGAGACAGATGCTCAATCACCAGGCTGGATGGACAGTTCTGGAAATATGTTGAGGATTTCCCTGCTTTCAAGCTTCTGATTTGCCAAAATCACTAGAGGAAATGAGTGACATCCCTTGGACGCCCAGGCTGTACTTTGTGGATGACTTTCTGGAACATTTAGCTAATGCTGACTCAGAAAGCACACAAGTGAGGAAGGCAGATAGCACCGTGTCAGCTGCTGAAGATTTCCCCAGCTCCCATATTCGCCTGTGGACTCAGTTCCCACACTCTTCAGTGTGGTGCTTTGCAGAGCCCGTTCTTTCATATGCTCCTGTGGCTGCCTCTGCCTCTCCCGGACATGAAGATGAATTGTGCTTCTTTCCTTCCTACAATCAGTGGTTCCCCCAGAGTGTACAAACAGTGACTCAACACTTAAGAGCACTTGTTGCCCTTCTAGAGCATCTGAATTTGGATTCCAGAACCCACACTGGGAAGCTCATAAGCACCTGTATTTCCAACCCCAGGGCATTTGATACCATCTTCTTAACTTCTGCAGGCATTGCCCAGAATGACTCAATGCCCAGACCTACTCATAGGCATGCATACATACATATGTATTAAAAAAAATCTTTTTTTTGTTTTTTGTGCTTTCTTTTTTAAAATTTATTTATTTGTTGCTTCAGGTTACATCTCCATCATATTGTCCTCTTTCCCCCCTTCCCAGCCCCTCATCTCCCACCCTCTACCCTCTAACCCTTCCATCCCACTCCTCTGGAGTGGAGTGTCCCTACATAACAGTCCCCCGCCCCGGTTCAGAGGTCATATGAGGGCCAAGAGCCTCCTCATACACTGGGGGCCTACAAGGCAGTACTATCAGTGAAAAGTGTCTCATTGCCAGGGAGAGAAAACTAAAAAAAAAAACAAAAACAAAAACAAAACACATACACACACACAAACAAAACAAAACAAAAAAAATCTATGTCCATGTTCCCTTTGGTGCGTTGGTTGTAGTATAGATATCCTGTACTATATGGCTAAAATCCGACTATAAGTGAATAGATGCCATGTGCAACCTTCTGGGTCTGGGTTAGCTCACTCAGGATGAGCTTCTCTAGTTCCATCCATTTGGCTGCAAATTGCATAATTTCATTGTTTCTGGTAGCTGAGTAGTATTCCATTGTGTAGATTTACCACAGTTTTTTAATCCATTCTTCGGCTGAGGGACATCTGGGTTGTTTCCAGTTTCTAACTATTACAAATAAAGCTGCTATCTATGAACATGGATGAGGAAACTTCTTTGTGAATCGGTGAGGAATCATTTAGATGTATACCCAGAAGTGGTATGGCTGGGTCCTGAGGCAAAGCTATTCCAAGTTTTCTAAGATATCGCCAGACTGACCTCCATAGTGATTGCACAAGCCTGCACTCCCACCAGCAATGGAGGAGAGTTCCCCTTTCTCCACACCCTCACCAGCATGTGCTGTCATTTGAGCTTTTGATCTTAGCTATTCTGACAGGTGTGAGATGGAATCTTAGAGTTGTCTTGAGTTGCATTTCTCTGATGATTAAGGATGTTGAGCATTTCTTCAAGTGTCTCTCGGCTTTTAGGAATTCCTCCTTTGTGAATTCTCTGTTTAGCTCTTTCCCCCATTTTTTAATTGGATTATTTGGTTTCTTGGCATTTAATTTCTTGAGTTCTTTGTAAATTTTGGATATTAGCCCTCTGTCAGATGTGGGGTTGGTGAAGATTTTTTCCCAATCTGTAGGCTGCCATTTTGTTTGAATGACAGTGTCTTTTGCCTTGCAGAAGCTTTTCAGTTTCATGAGGTCCCATTTATTGATTGTTGGTCTTAGGACCTGAGCTGTTGGTGTTCTGTTCAGGAAGTTGTCACCTGTGCCAATGATTTTGAGGGTTTTTCCCACTTTTCCTTCTAGTAGATTTAGTGTGACCGGCCTTATGTTAAGGTCTTTGGTCCACTTGGACTTAAGTTTGTACAAGGTGATAAGTATGGGTCTAATTTCATTCTTTTACAAGTGGACATCCAGTTGGACCAGCACCATTTGTTGAGGATGCTGTCCTTTTTCCATTATGCGGTTTTGGCTTCTTTGTCAAAAATTAGGTGGCCATAAGTGTGTGGGTCCATTTCTGGATCTTCAATTCGATTCCATTGATCCACTGGTCTGTTTCTATACCAGTACCATGCTGTTTTTACTACTTTTGCTCTGTAGTACAGCTTGAAATCTGGGATGGTGATACCTCCAGGTGTTTTTTTTTTTTTTTTAATTGTACAAGATTGACTTAGCTATTCTGTTTTTTTTTTCTTTTACAAAGTGTCCTTTATGGGAGTGGTATTGTCTATTCAAAGATTTGTTTTTACTATTTTTAAATTAATGAGTCTGTGTGTGTCCATATGGGGGGAAGGTGTACAGGAGTGCAAATATCCAGGGAGGCAAGAAGGTGTCAGATTCCCAAGGAGTTGGGGTTACAAGTAGTTATGAGCAGCCCAACCTGGGTGTTGAGAGCTGCATTCAGGTCCTCTGCAAGAACAGAACTTATATTTAAATGCTGAGCCATCTCTCCAGACCAAGTGTTGTCTGTTTAATTCAACACATACAATCACATGGATAACTAGTTCTACATAATTTGTACTGCTAATGAATTTAGATATATGTGCAGAAAAATACCAGTAGTGAAAATTTGTTCTTCACAAGCACTGAGAACTCACTTCTAGGAGACCAGGGAACTAGCCCCTGAATATCTCCAATGTAAACTTGTTATATATCTGCATGCAACCCCTGGGTACTGCAGGAACAAATGTAATTTTTATCACTGTAGTTCCAATGAAAAAGGTAGGAATCATGACCTTTTAAATTTATTTTTAATTCTTAGCATCATGAAAGAATAAATCATCACAAGAAGAAGGGAGAGAGGATGGCAGGTAGGGAAAAATTAACTGTAGCAGGGAAAGAATGTGAGAAATAAATGAGACATGAGAAGATACTGGCTCTTATGAACAAAAGGACAGATAGGGAAGTCTAGAATGATTGTACTGAGGCTAAGCATGACTCCCCAAAATAAAGAAACAATTTGTTAATGATCTGGGTGAGAGAAGAATTTAGTCACTGTTAGAATATGATTGGGAATAAATATTGTTTTCAAGACAGGTTCTTACTATGCAGCCAAAGTTGGCCTGGATCTTTTTTTTTTTTAATGACAATTTTATAGATGTAGATAGATGTATTTTGATCACAATCTCCCTCATTACCCCCTCTCCTTATCTCCCTCCTACTCTTCCTCAACTCCTTCTTCTCAGCAAATCCCCCTCCTACACATGTCTTTTTCCTATAACCCACTGAGTTTAGTTACGATTGTTTACATGTGCATGGATGTGGAGTTGTTTACTGTAGCATGGACAACTTAGTAGTGGCTAATTCCTGAAAAAAAAATGGCTTCTCCTCTGGCAGCCATTAACTGCTCATGAGCAACCTTCCCTGGAAGTGATGGGGTACGATGGGACCTTGTCCAGTTGACCATAGTTGCTGTGCTTCATCATGCCCAAAAGACAAGACTTCACAACATCTTCCTCACACTACAGCACTTACATTCTTTCTGCCCCCTCTTCCATCTATATTCCCTGAGTCTTGGGGTGGGGTGTGGGATAGGGTGAATGTTCTGCTCAGGTCTGAACACTCAACTGTCTCCTATTCTCAGCCTTCTGAGTTTTAAGAGTCTATGTGGCAACCACCCCTCCTGAAAAAGAAGCCCCTCTGCCCAAGGTGGGGGATTGGAAACCTAACTGGAATTCACAGCCTCTCCGAGCTAGACTATATTCAGTATCAGCTTCTGAGCCTCTCTGTGTGGGAAGCTTTACTGCAAAGAGCTACTCTAGGTTCCTTTTCTATTTTTGTGATAAAACTCTGAGGAAAAAGCAACTTGGTGAGGAAAGGGTTTATTTCATCTTACATTTCCAGATTCCAATCTATCCCTGAAGGAAGTTAGAGCAGGAACTAAGGCAGGAAGCTGGAGGCAGGAACTGAAGCAGAGACCGTAGAGGAACACTGCTTTATCATTTTTTGAGAATGTTCAGGATGAGGAAGGGCAGCTTGCAGTGCTGTCTACTTCTAAAGACTGGCTCATGCTGTCATCAAAAAGAAGCAGCTATTAGAGAAGTTTGTACAACTTTACAATTTGAAGCTTGTAAAATTAAATGAAGGAATTATTTATTAAGTTCCAAAGTCAAGCAGCAAATATGGAATATGCAAGTCAGTTTTACTCCATGATTATTAAAAACAGAAACAACAGTTCATAGGTCACCAGACCATAAACTACCATAGCTGGGCCTGATGTCAGAGATTGAGCTTCACTCAGGGATCATGGACTTTTATCTGAATAATATTTTTAGTTGCCTTTTAAATTCAATGCATGAGATTACAGTTTATATACAGAGGAGTTTTGAAAAGTGGTAGTACAGAACTAATAGTATAATACAGAGTACTGGGCTGGGATGATGATGATATTTGAGTTTAAATTCTAACATTGACAATCCATGTGTCCTGGAACATATTTTAAGAAGCACTTAAACTCTGTGGGCCTCAGTTTCATTGTCTGCTGAAGGGTGGAGTTACAGGAACTTAAAAATATCAGTAGGTCTATGGTACTAGATATTATAAGGATTGTTTTTAAGAAATACACAGGTGTGCAAATGTAGTCTCACTGTATTCTCACTGTAGTCTAACTGCTGTAACCAACAACCCCACAACTCAGTGATTTACTTAAAAAGCCTATGTGGTACTCCAATGGCTGACAGGTGGTGGCAACAGGAATAGTGGGTGTGCATATTGAGGGTTCCCCAGCACCATAGTTATAGAGAGAGGTTGCTTCCACCTGTCTTTCATGGTATTCCTGTCTTCTAGTATCTCTTGAGCTCTCTTCCTGGAACTTCACAGTGAACTGATAGATAATGAGTGCAGATAACCAGAGTGTAGATAATGGTGCTGAAGATTGCTTTTGGGGCCAAGCCTGCACTATATCGATCCGGTTTATAGGTGAGAAATCAAAACTTAGTCACTTGTTCCCATCTAACCTGATTAAGGAGTTTTAATTCAGCTACGTGCCCAGGAGTAAAGAAGATAAACTTCTTGGCGAACATGAAATGGTCTGTGCTCGAGTGTCTCTGCCTGGACACCCAATATTCAGCTCACTATTTCTTCCTCTGGCAGAACACAATACATTTGTCAAGGGAGGCCACTCAAGGTCCTCCTGAGGACCTTGCTACACAGAGTCCATGATCTCTGAGTTATGCCTTATCTTAGTTATTTTTCAATTTCTATGATAAGCCATGACCAAGGCAACTTATAAAAGAAAATATTTAATGGGAACTTACAGTTTCAGATGGTGAGTCCATGACTGTAATGGTGGGGAGCATGGTGCTAGAGTACAAGCTGAGAGCTTACATCCTGATCCACAGGCATGAGGCAGAAAGAGCTAACTGGAATGGCCTGGGCCTTTTGAAACCTCAAAGCTTGTCCTCATTGACACACCTCCTCCAATGAGGCCACATCTTCTGATCCTTCCCAAACAGTTCTACCAAACTGGGGACCAGGTATTCAAATAGACAAGCCTGTGGAGGTCATTCTCGTTCAAACCACTACATACCCAGTACTCCAATGACGTATAGATGGTGACCCATAGATATTAAAAAGTTGTATATCACTCCCCATATGTACTGGTGAGGCAGGATCTGGATGATCTCAATGAAAGTTCCCACCGATCAAGGGGAAGGATAGAAATCACAGCAATCACCAGGCTAGAGTGACTCAGGAATGCCAGGGAAATGCCATAATGAAGACCATTGCTGTGGATGGAATGCAGTTTGAATGTCACTCAAGGGTCCATTATGGTTAAATCCTTGGTCTCCATGGTGGTGCCATATTAGAAAAAAGGGTCTAGTGGGGAGGTTTTCTTTGTAGTTCCTTTGGGAGTTCTTGTGAGAGAGTTGTTCTATAAGGAGCAAGCCTAGTCTGGCCAGCTCTTTTCTCTCTACTTTTAGTTTTGACACATTGACTGCTGGCTCCAACACCCACTCCTGTCACTACCATTTGCCCTTAGGAGTTCCTTGTCAGAACTGAACTGACAAAGGCACCATGACATTGGATCTCCAACACTATAACCAAATGAACCTCTTCTTAAGCTGAATGTGGTGGTACACACCTGCTATTCCATCACTCACAGGGTGGAGGCAGGAGGATCATGAGTTCAAGGGCAGTCTGGACTACAAAGTGAGAACCTGTCTCAAAACAAACAAACAACAACCAAGGCCTAGGGGACCACTGAGATGACTCAAGGGCAAAGGTGCTTCTCACTAAGCCTAGTGACTGAGTTCAATCCTCAAGACCTACACAGTGGAATGACAGAATTGACATTCACAAGAAAAGAACTGGATACACCATCTTAAGGCTAACAGTCCCATAAAATGTAACACAACAGCAAGAATTGTATCTCATAGTCAAAAGCTCCAGCAATTGGAGGATGGCCATTATCAAATTGATCAAATCTAGAATCATCTAAGTCCTAGACTCTAGGAGATGCGCCTCTGGGCATGCCTATAGTGGATTATATAGATTAGGTGGGAAGACTGCCCACTGTGGGTGGCATCATTCCTTGGTAAGGGATCCTGGACTATATGAAAAGGAGAAAGTGGGCTGAGTACATTCATCACTCTGCTTCCTGACTGCAACTGCAGTGTGACCAGCTGCCTCTAGCTCCTGTTCCCAGGAATTCCCCACCATAACAAGCTGTATACTTGAATTGTGAGCCAAAATAAACCCTTTCCCCATTAGGCTGCTCTTGCTAGAGTATTTTAGCAATGGGGAAAAGTAACAAACATTTCTGGAGACACATTTTAGAAATGCTACATATTCCAGATTAGATCCTGATTGTATTTTGTGGGAGAAATTCAGTTCTCTGTGGATCTAATTTAGCACTGGAGAAAGATTAGGGTTCAGCTCCACATAACAAAGAGGCATTTTACTTCTGCCAAAGATTTGGAAATGTGCATTTATTTTCAAACTCAGCTGCGTGACATTCTACAGCTCAACACCAGTACACCTACCTGTGTGAGGCTTAACAGCATTAGGGAGAGACAGCTGACGATATGTAAGTCCAGTGTCCCCCTTGCCATGCCTTCTTCCAGGCTTTACAAAGAAAGCAGTCCATATAGCTTCATGGTGGCTAGAAAGTGAAGGTCCTTTTAGGACATGGCATCAGTGGTGATGTAAACACGCCCCTCTGCAATAGAAGACTGGCAACCAGACTCTCAAGGGTAAGCAGAAATGTCAGGATTCAGAGGCATCTTGAATGGGAACTTTTATTTCATCTCACTGTTAATGCCTTGAAATATAAAACTGGCTTCTATGTCACTGGCCACGTGTGGCACAGCTGTGACTGCTTCAAGTTGTTCCTTGCTTTCCTGAAAAGGTAGATCAGCACATGTGTTTTCAGCCATGCTGTTCTAAGTATCACTATGCTCTTTGGAAATGTCCTTTTCCTCAACTGTCCTTACAGCTGGAGCAGTGTGCTGGCTGTTCTGTGCCTGAAGGCTCCTGCAGGCTTCGGAGGCCAATGGCAATGCTGAAGCAGTTCACACGTGTTCTTCTTGATTTTGCCTCACCTAGAATAGGGGTGGGAAATTTGTGGCCAAGTGGACAATGGGCTCACTTAGTCTAGACCTTTTTTCAGTGTATGGGTGGACTGAGACTGGACATTGCTTCCCCCCTCAGGAGTCCTGCCTAACAGCTGCTCTCTCTGCATTCCACTTACACCCCGTCTTTGGCTCCAAGGTACTTATGCAGTTAAATCTGTATATTTAACTGCAACTGTATCTAGTCCCATGGAAGATGTCTGATCTACCCATCATGCCTGAAAAATCCCTCTGCCTCGCTCTGAACGTCATTACCTTTAATGGCACATCCTTGGGCTTTTCTCTCTGCTATTTCCCAGCCACGGTAAAGATGTCTCTTCAAAATCAGTATTTTAAAGTGAAGCCTAGTCAGGTGGGGTAGGGGTAGGGGACGTGTCTCTCTGAAGGGAGTGATTGCATGGAGTCCAGTTCTTCAACTTGGAAATGGTGTTGTTATGGTTTAGTTTCATTCTTGCTCTCTCAGATCAAGAAAAATATAAGATGAGGTCATGAATCAATCTTGACAGCTTTCGCATGGAAATAAGAATGGTCATGGAGGTGATGGTATTGGGAAACCACAAAATATAATGTCACGTGTTCTAGGCTACTCTCCACCTTGAATGTTTACTTGTTCTTCTAACCAACATTAAGTGTTTTTCTAAGTGTTTTCCATGCCAGGTACCTATCCAAGAAATGGGAAGACATTTGAAGAAAAAAGTTCAAGGAGACAGCTATATAAATAAGTTAGACAATAGGTAGAGGTCAATGTTTAAAATTTAACATTTTAACCCCAGAAGTGTCAGAAGCACTAAGTGGGGTATCACTCATTAAGTTGGGTTATGGTGAGAGGGTGTACGGGGGTCACTGAGGCCTGTAAGGAGGGGTAGTGTTTATGCTTGGTATTCAAAAGTGGTGAGAAAGAGAAAGGAATAATACTTATGAGCTAAAGTACAGTGGGAGAAGCAATTTGGGGACCATGGCTGGTTTGGAACAGCTGAAGGGCCAGCTGGGGGAGTGGGATCAGACTGGAAGGCACCTAGCCTGGAGACCATAGGAGAAGGGTCAGGAGTACAGTCTCTGGAGCCAGACCACTCTAGTTTGAACGACTTACTTGTTAGCTGTGTATGCTTGACATGTTGTATCATTGTGTGTGTGTGTGTGTGTGTGTGTGTGTACACTCTTGTATCATTTATGCTTATTTCTTTACTTAAACATGGAGATAACAATATCCAATTCAGATTTTGTTTTTCTTGAGGACGAAATGAATTACTACTTATATAATAACACTCACAAGAAGTTCTATATGAGTGTTAACAACAAAAAGAATGAAACAGAAAAGCAATCACCACAGAAGCCCGGTCTCCAACTGATGAGAGCTGGATGAAAGTAACAGGCGAGTTGTGTGCAGAGACGTCATGCTCGATGTGGGACATGCTCCCTTCAGGTAGGTGCTGAACAGGTCCTCGGGAGGACACATCTGGGTTGGAAATATCATGAGAACTGCAGCCCCCAAAGTGGAAGGCAGAGTGAGAGTCTGGACTGGAAGGCACACGGGCCTTTTCTAACCCAAAGAGGTGGATTAACTGCAAACAAACCAAGCAACCAGGGAACAGACTGTGCCGAACAGCAGCTCCAACCTGGCATTTGAAGTGAAATGGACACATGATTTCGAACATCTTCGGAGTGTGTGGAGGGCTTGCTGCATTGGTGTCTTGTGACTTCTGCTCCATACCCAGTGAAAACCAGTTGGTTGACAGGGCATGGATGCCACTGAGCAGAGCACACTTCCAGAGTGTGGGCGTCTTTGTGCACAAACCTGTGTGAACTGTCCATATGTATACAGGTATGTTATATATTAATTCTTCGCATATTCTGTTTCTAGCATGGGGCGACTTTTAGACTGTGCATTTTTATGAGAAAGCTTTCCCACTCTCTGAAAAGAAATGGTGATTCTGAAGGGGAGAGGGAAAGTTAAAGAATAGTCATGATAAATGAAGTGGAAAATCCCTATGTTGTGACCCGAAGTTCCAGGTCTGATCCTTATGGTCAGTACTGGCCACTAAGTGCAATTCTTCCTGACCATGAAACATAGAGAAGAAAAAGGGGGAGAGTACACTTCTCATTATTCCATGAATGAAGGGGTTTCCATTCTCCCATCCATCTAACCCAGGGGCAGAACTCTTCCCTTGGGTCAGAGTCCTTGATGAAGATTGCTTCTTTGTCTACCAGACACTTTCCCAGAGCAGTTTTGTTTGTCTCTTTAAAGTGTCAGGTTACTGTGTGTGAGTAACTTCCATGGAGGTGATAAGTAACAGGAGAAAGCCTCCTTGTTCCCCGATGGGATGGGTGGACACATGTGCACACCTGGGCCTGACACACTGTACTTGGGGGCAGGGTGTTGGGGTAGATGCACTAGAGCAGGGCCTGGATACAGCGTCTGATGTCCTACTGCTCTGCTGGAAGCTCTTGCTGGAGTCCGGAGCTCCACCAGGAGTCCCGCTGGGCTGCGGAGCAGGTGGATCGCCCATGGTGCCCATCAGCCTGCTCGGTACAGGAGCTGTAGAGCCCAAGCACAATGCTCAAGACCAGCATTACTGCGGCCATCATCCAGATCACTTGCCAGTGTTGACACAGTTTGGGATACATGACTTGCAGGAAGTGAATCAGTTCTTCAAGTTTGCTGTCAACGAAATACAGAGAGATTAGTATAGTGGGCACATATCTTATGCCCAGTCCCATACTTCCATGTCTGGGGATACATTCTATGCTGTTTAAAGCAGAAGTGCTTAAGTTCAACTACATGAAGCATTGCCTGGTAGATTGTATTCAGAATATCCCAGGCTTTCTGAATGAGAACCCCACAGTTAAGATCTAAGAATTCCTGGGTGATTTTGGTGCCACTGGGTATACTGTGGGAGGCTCATTCAGATGTCTGTCAACCTCATTATATCCATCCTCCAGTTTGTCCCTCCTTTTCTTCTCCCACTCTCTCCCAGCCCTGTTGTCTCCTTTCCTTCCTCTTTGTCTCTCTCTCTCTCTCTCTCTCTCTCTCTCTCTCTCTCTCTCTCTCT
>CAJQZJ010001826.1:11177958-11207334 GCA_907164525.1 Lophiomys imhausi | reverse complement strand
TCTCTCTCTCTCTCTCTCTCTCTCTCTCTCTCTCTCTCTCTCTCTCTCTCTCCCTTGCATCACCCTCTTCTACTTTTACCATATTCTCCTTGCTTATTTCCCAACTTTCTCTCAGCCTGTCCTCTCTCTTTTCTGCTTAGTAAAAAGACATTTGATTAGAGTCCCATCCTCAAGCTTTCTCGAGATGTCCTGCACACTTTAAGTAAACTATATTTTTCTCCTGTGTCTAATTCTAATGCTCTGACTTGTAAAGCAAGATTATTGAGGGTTATCAAAGAGGTGAGGAGTGTGACTGAGGGCTTCCTGGACACCGCGGTGCTCAGGCCAGCTGCCTAGGAAGCTGGAGGCTTGAACGGAGAGCTGGTAGGAAGTAGATGGCTTGCCATGGGTCGAAATATTCGGCAAATGCCCTCCTAAGAAAGGGACCAGGTCCTTGGAACACTTGCCTGGACTCCAGAGGCACAGGGGACAGCAGTTGGTCCCTTGTTCATGTGGGAACCTGATCAAGCTATTCCAGCTGTGCAAGTCATTACATGAACTGGAAGTAGACCAATTTCATCTGTACAAGCCATCACGTGACAGCTTAGTATGTTTGCTTCTGAGAAAAATCATTGGCTATTTATGCAACTATTGTGAAGGAAGGGATTGAAATTACAAGCTTCCTTCCTTCTAGTCTTATCTATCTTTGGATCCTAGTAGAACACAATCAGAATCCAAAATGGAGTCATTTTTCAAGCTGTATTTTTGTGGTGCAAAACAGGCTGCTGGGGTGGGGAGAAGCCCACTCTAACTCCACACTTAAAGATTCACTTTTCAATTATGTGTAGGGAAGGGGAGTACTAGACTACATGTGCCTGTGGAGGCATCAGATTCCCTGGAACTGGATTTACAGGAGGTTGTAAATCCAGATCTTCTACATGAGCTCTTAACTGCCAGGCCAGCTTTCCAGCCCCTAAATGCTTTCTCAGTCTACAAAAGAGGCGGTCAAGGTCTGGGTGCATGATCCTTAACTAGTCACCCAGTTTTTAGCCCATAAGAGAAACTGGAAATAAATTAGGCTGGAAATAGAATTCCTTTGAGTCGAGTTTTAATGACTAAAGCTTCTGTTTTCTGAGCATTATTGAAAAAATAAAGGCTCCTGTTTAACCATCATTTCAACTCCATAGAACAAGTCTGAGTCAGTGGTGAGGAAAAAAAAGGCTAGTTTTGTTACATGTTGTGAATCTCATTCATATTACATAATAATGTCATGGTCTGCATTAAGAAGATGTTGGGTTGCTTCACCCAAAGTTCCTCCAGAGATCAACATTTATAACAGATGATTTCATTACATATAAGAGAGAAGAAACTTAGGCACAAAGACTTGGAACTTGATATTGAAGCTTTTAAATAAGGGGCTAGTTGCTAGGCTTATTATTTGGGATTTTTTTCCTGTTTTTAAAAATGTATTTAATTTATGTATGTATAAATGTTTTGCCTGCACATATGCATGTGTACCATGTGCATGCCTGGTTCTCCTGAAGGTCAGAATAAGGCATTCCATCGCCTAGAAATGGAGTTAGGACAGTTGTGAGTCATGATGTGCATGCTGGGAACTAAATGTGGATCCTTTGCAAGAGCAACAAGTACTATAAACCACTGGGCCATCTCTCCAGGTCCAATGTTTTTTAAAATGTATGAAACAGAACATAAAAGCTCTCTCTCTCTCTCCCCACCCCCCCCTGTATGTGTGTGTGTGCACACGTGCGTGTGTGCGCATGCATGTGTGCATGTGTGCGTGCATACATCAATGGATACACATGGAAGCCAGAAGCAGGCATAGGATGTTTCCCTCTGTCCTCCCCTGTCCTTTTGAGGAATGGTCTCTCTTTGAGCCTGGAGCTCATGTTTGCTCAGGTAGGCTAGAAGCCAGCAAGCTGCACTAGTCCTCTTGTCTCCACCACTCTTGGAGCTGGAGCTACAGGGTGTAGACAGGTCGCCTGGCTTGCTATGTGAGTGCTGGTATCCTTACTCCAGTGCTCATGATTGTGCAGCAAGTGTTCTTAATAACTGAGACATTTCTCCAGCCCACATGGAACTTTTGATAACTTCAGAGTCTGCTTGCTAGTGGGGTGCCAACACTTCACAGGGACTCATAGTCAAGCGAAGGCTCCTGCAGGCAACTCTGGTTCTACGGGACTCCACAATGGACTGAGCATCTTCTGGCAATAAGCATGATGGCTCTTGGAACCAGTCTGGCTTGGGTTATGGGTGAGAGAAAGGCTTTATGACAGTGGGTGTGCTTTTTCTATGATAAATGTCCTGAGAAGATGGAATGAGTCTAAAGAGGTGAGGCTGTACACCTGTGCTGAAGGCTAAGGGCCCTCTGGAGAGCCCTGCTCAGGTCTAGTATCAGTCATCTGAAGAAATTAGCTCCTCAAAACCTAATACAACTCTAGTCAGGCACGAAGGATGGGAATCTGAAGGAGCCTCTAAAGTTCCAGGTGCTGCAAACAGCCATTGCCCAATATTGCTCACAAGCTGGGCAGAAAGGGACCCAGACAAAGCTTTGCTTCCCTGAGCTTTCATGAGACAGGAAATTTGAGACAGGAAATGAGAGCTGCCATTTTGAGTTATCCTTATAAGGCCTGTGCTTTGTAAGCCAGACTGTTTATAGAAATGTGCTTGTTCTGTTTATTTCTCTTTTGTTCTTACGCTGTGTGTGGAAGTGTTGAAAATTCTAGCCTGCCTTAGATTAATTCAAGATACCAAAGGGAGGTGTCCAGGCTTTGGCTTCACAAAGGCAGCCTGGTGGCCTGCAAAATAAATGCAGATTTCTCCCAAGAGGGAGGTGATACATAAGGAGGACCAAGTGCAGTCAGGGTTGTGCTTCCATGGTTAATTAAACCTGAGGCTCTTTCACTAGAGAAGGTGGTGTAACCAGTACAGGCATGTTCACCATGAGAAAACATTTTCACAGGCACTCTGAAAAAGCTCTTCCCTAGACAATGGGGTTGACACAGGCAGGATGAACCTCCTCCTGCTGGTTGCATCTTCCACCACAGTGCTCTGTTGATGGCATCTATAGGCTCTGAAATACAGTTATCATCTTTCTAATCTCCACTTGTTACTTTATTCATTACATGTAAGTAGGTCCTGGAGCTTGCCAGCAGGAGGCTCAGATCACAGACACTGGGTCTGAGGTCAGGGGCAGATGATCACACAGCTAACAGTTATGTCTGGAGAAGTTCTGGACCTAGCTGAGGGTGTCTAAAATAAGATTCCTGTGAAGTGTTCCAAGATTGCCATAACTATATTTGAGAAAAACAAAATAAAGCAAAAGCAAGGTTTTTATGTACTAGCTGAGATAGTTGGACAGAACATATGAAATTAGGGCTTTCCTGAAATCTAGGGTGTTAATATGGTCCTTACATTGATAGAGCAGTGTATGACTTTTCTTGGGAATAGTTCATTCTGTTTTTAAACACATTTCTGTGTGGATAGTCCTGGCCTAGTAGGGTTGTGACCTCATTACATGGAATACCCTGCAACTAGACGAGGTTATTTCTATTGTTCTTGGTCTGGGGATATATCACAATAGAAGAGCACTTGCCTATGATGTGCAAGGTCCTGGATCCAATCCCTGGTGCCAGTTTTATTTTGTTTCATTTTGAATATACTATTCTGCATGGTAAAATAAGACCTACCCCTGTAATGGAGCAAGCTGTAGGACACAGACTTTCTTTCTCCGTGTTCCATCTCTGCTTCTACTGGTTAGAAGAACAAAGCTTGAAACAGAAAACATTTTATTTCCAACCTAAAGTGAAGACACCATGCCATGCAAATGACCAAGTGTTTGGTCAACATAGCAGGGGCCTGGTAGAGACTGAACTTTACCATGGACCTAAATTTGTTCCCTGACTCACATGTTCCCTCTACTGTTCTTGTTTTTGTCCAAACCCTCTCTATGAATTCAGGCCAGCACCTTTGATGGACTCTTACTTGGCAGTGGCTGTGGAATGGGCTGACAAGAGCTTAGCTTCAGAGTCCACGGAGAGTCCCTCTCCCTGTCTTAGCTCCCAGGAGCTATTAATAGCTTTCTGACTTGTCCATAACTACCTCTGACCCCTCAGTTCTTTCAAATGTGCCATTGCTAACATGATTTTCTCTTTTTGTAGTTATTGCTTTTCTTGAGTTTTATTGGCCAATAACTTGGGTCTCAGACCTACTGTCATCCACGACTGGCATTTCCATCCAATTTGTGCAATTCAACAGTTAAATGACTTGCAACCCATTTGGGATCTGAGTGTAGGCTTCCAACCTGCTTCTCTGGTCCTTCTCTTCCTCCTCAGTTTCTTCTACCTCCTCTGGTTCCTCGGGACTCTCCACCTTCTGTTCTTCCTCTTCCTCCTTCAGGTCTTGAAGTTCTTTGATCTTCTTTACCCCTTCCTGGTATCTGGGGGGCAAAAAGGAACAACTGAGTCTGGGAGGGCCAGACACAGGGCATTCTTGCCTGAGATCCTGGGAGAGAGGACACAAGAGCCCCCAGTCTTTGCACACTTCCTGTGGCTCCATACGACAGGAAAAAGCTGGGGATCTCTGCCGAACCGTAACACGACTCATGTCCGTACTGTTTCCCCTCACTCCTCAGCCATCCTTCCTGTTTATGTGACAGTGTGACAAACTGACTGGGAAAAAAATGTGGGACAGGGTCTACTGCTGGTTGTTATCCTATAAAACATTCCCCAGAGATAAGATTGCATTTTCCCTGTGGAGCCTAGGAGCTTCAACTTTGGGGGGAGGGGGGCTCATTTCAGGGTACTGTGGTATTTCTCAGAAGTGCTAGGACTTGACATAGGGAGTTACCCAAAAAAATATTCACAAAACCAATGGCAGGATTTTGCTCTCATGTTTCTGAGGATAACCTTCCTTAAAAGCCCCTCGTGACTCCTTTGGCTTCAGTATTTCCCTGAACATAACATGCTCACTTTTCCTACAGCCAGGTTTCCGATTTTATTAGTTTGTTGGTCTGGGCTGGGTTCTTCTTGGTACTGCTTGTGCTTTTGACACATGTGCAAATCTATTATACTCCACCCATGACTAAGTGACTACCACACAGATACCACGGAGTTCTGTGCCCATAGTAAACTGAACCTCCCTCAGGAGTCCATGGGGCACTGCACTAGGTTAAAGGTGAGTTTCTTTCTTGAGTCCTGGGCCTTTGACCCTGCCCAGTGCTCTCTCCCAGTGACTGACAGCTGGCCCTGGCTGCTAATGCAGCTCATTTAGAAATAGGCAAGGGTGGAAGTAGTGGGGCAAGGGCAGGAGGGAGGAGCTCCAACCTATAGAGAACACCAGGGCAATTCTAGGCAGCACAGTTGAAGGTGCCCTGGGAACTGTTGGCAGTAACATGACAGATCTGCCCAGGCAGCACCAAGAAGAACCTAGCCCAGGCCAACAA
This sequence comes from Lophiomys imhausi, assembly GCA_907164525.1. Lineage (NCBI taxonomy): Eukaryota > Metazoa > Chordata > Mammalia > Rodentia > Muridae > Lophiomys > Lophiomys imhausi. Next base: position 11,201,894 of record CAJQZJ010001826.1, on the reverse strand, counting down.
CCTAGCCTAGGCCCTTGATGTTTAGACCTTTCTAGGCAGTGCCTGAAAGAGAAAGGGGTCTAGTCCAGTCTAGCCATTATCTAAGCACATTCTGTGTCTTGCCTCTTTTCTTCACTGAAGGAGGCTTTGGGCCCATTGATAGCCTCCTGAAAGACTCCTTGGAAGCCAGCCAGGGTGTGGACAGCTCTCTTCTGAGACCTGCCAGGTACCCTGGGGGTTGGGGGCAAAGTCTGACTCACCGTTTGTTGTAGGCTTCTTCCTCTGCCCTGGCCTTGGTCTCCTGGTTCATCTCCTCCATGCAGCTTGGGAGTGACTCCGGGACACAAGTTTCACAGTCAGTCTCTGCATTTGTCTTTCCACTAGTGAGGGGAGGGAAGTACAGGGCATCATTGCTGGGAGAGACTGAACATCTACAGACAGAACTGCATCTTTGGCCTGGTTCCCAATTCAAGGAATAAAGTCAGGTGCCTCACTGTCTCTCAGGCTTTAAAGCATCTACCCTGAGACAAGATTTCATAAAGATCTACTCCATGAATCTTCCCCCAAACCACTGAGGTAGACACTACATCGCCTGCCTTAACCTGATGTTCCTGAATTCAACTTTATTCTTATTTCAGGACGTGTTGTAAGTGGACAGGCAAGTGACACAGGAAACAGAGCACTGCCATGAGGAGACGGACTGAAACACCCAAGGTCCTTCCTTTTTCATAGTCTTATCCCTTCAACTATACATCAAGTATGATAGTGTTGCAGGTACAAGGCAATGTGAGATTGTAAAGAAAAGAATAGAAAGCTCTTTTTTTTGCCAATGTAGAGTTTTGCAGAAGGAAAAAGTAATATTAATTATGAATCATAATATTTATGAAAGAAACTATTCAGTGACAGAAAATGACAAGGAGACTGAGCCTCAAAGATAAGACATGTGTACAAAGATTACCTGAGGCAGAGGATGGAAGATATATAGACTTTGAGATGTCATGGGTTCTGAGAGACTTGAGTTTCTGAGAACAACCAATATGGCAGGAGGTAAGTTTGGAGCAGAATAAATTGTCATGTATATGAGGTATCTGAGAAAAGATGTTGGGTAGACAGTTGGAGATGTCCAAGTGAAGCAGAGATGAGTTCTTTACTAGAAATATTCACTTGATGTTGTAAGAATATAAACAGCAGATGGGTGTGGTGGCACATGCCTTTAATCCCAGCATTTGGGAAGCAGAGGCAGGTGGATCTTTTGAGTTCAAGGTCAGCCTGGCCTACAAAGTAAATCCAGGACAGTCAAGGCTACACAGAGAAACCCTGTCTAGAAGAGGGGAAGAGGAGGAGGAGGAGGAGGAGGAGGAGGAGGAGGAGGAGGAGGAGAAGAAGAAGAAGAAGAAGAAGAAGAAGAAGAAGAAGAAGAAGAGATTCTAGCCTAAGGAGAGAGCATGAGAAAAGAGAAGCAGAGAACCCAGGAGCAAGTTCCTGTTATCTTCACACTCAATTTCAGGAGGAGGAGAGAAGGGTGGGAGGAGGATAAAAAGACAGAAGTAGCAGCTGGAGAGGTAGGTCCAAGCCAGAAGAAGGTGGAGGCTTGGGAGTCAGGGGGAGAGGACTCACTGTGTTTTCTGAAGCTGTGTGCCCCTGGTGGGGTTTGATAGGCAGGACTCACATGGAGCCTTGAGGTAATGAATGAATGGATTCAACGAGGAAAGGAAGTAAGAAAGGTACAGCCATACTCTGAGTAGGAAGGGGACTGAACTGGCAGGACTGGACAGTTCAATGAGTGGCTCAAGGAGCACAAGCATATTCAAATATGGTGGACAAGAGAAGATGGCCAAAGGGACAGGAATCGGTACCTTAGAAAAGAAAGAGAAACCTCTGCTCAATTGGGACAAAGAGTAGAAGAGAAGGATGGTGGGGTGGGGACCGGACAAAAGATGAGCTGCCTCCTAACTGATGATAACGCTGAAATGATGTTTATAAGAGCAAGGCCAGGTCTTCTACAGAGAGTGAGAGTCTAGTGGTCTGAGAGGGCCAAGAAATGGCAGGAAGTACAAGCATCATGTGGAATAGTAGGAAAATAAGCACACTAGCCAATCATCTCAGGATAGCTGGGCATGTTTGAAGCCCATCTAGTATGAATGGGAACCTGAATGGGAACTGAACTGCAAGTTCAAAGGAAGCAGGTTAAGATCCATACCTTCCCTGTATATTGGTTCTGCAGCCATCTTGCTGCCCCAAATCCCACTAGGAGTGAGGGTATCATGGAGGAGCCCAGAGAAAAGGCCAACACTATAAACTGAATCTTCCAGCAGGAAGCTAAGGGGTCACCACTGCCTTTCCTTAGACAGGTATAAGCCTTCAGCTTGCCCCCTACTCTTGGCATCAGTTTCCTATCTCTTCGCTTTCCTTCAGACCTTAAAAATATATGTTTCATTAGGATGGGAACCAAAACTCATTGTGAACACAGGAGACAAGGCCCTAAAAATACTGGCTATTCATAACATTTCTCCTCCTGCAAATTATACCCTCCACTCCCTTCCTGGTGACCTTTGCCTAATGTGCACTTTCCTATCTGTCCCTGACTGGAGCAAGTGAAAGAAAACACAACCAGAGTCAAGGGCAGGGACAGTCATTATCTCATTAAGTATATTTATATAGTAGAAGTGAAATGTGGGCCATCACACTTTTAGCTTCTCCTCTCTATAGATGCCCACATTAGAGGGTCCTTAAAACTAAACAGGTATGAAGAGAACTTGTCTGAGCCAGACCTGGTTCAAACACCAGGCTCAGAGACCTTAAATAACCAGCCTGAGGCTGTGCAATCTTACATCCTGCTTGCCTCGGAGGAATGAGGTTATTCTAATGGAAAAGACAACTGTGGCCTCCCCTTGGCTATCAGACTATTGAAACAAGGTACCCCCAAGAAATTGAAATCCCCTCAGGAATCTCATGCCAGTAGAAGAAAAGATTTAGAAGCCTAGGCCAGCCAGAGGAGAAATTTGTCTCCCAGAAAAAGACTTGAAACTTGTCAGATCACCGAGCAGTGCAGACTGGAGCTGAGACCAGTGAGTCGATGATGGAGGAACCAAACTTCAACTAGAACCGTTCAGTTACGCTCACCTCTGACCCTCTACTTAAACCCAATCCTTCTGTCAGAACTCTGAAGATATATTGGGTTGAGGATCTCTTTGTTTTTCTTCCCAATATAACCACATTGAATAAATCCTTTTCTGTTTTCTACTATTAACTTGGCCCTTTTAATTGGCTCATTGAGTGTAGGAGGCTGAGCCTGACTTAGCACAGGCTATGACCGTAAGTCCAGTAACGGTTAGTGGGTGGGAAGGCTCAAATTTAGCACTGTTGCAAGTTGATGTTGACCCATGTTGTAACTGTACTAGCCACTTGCTTTGTGAGGCATTCCTTCCTGGCAGATAAGAAACACGAGCTTATACTTTCCTATGCTCACATTGCCCACGTTTGGTGGGCTGTTCACTTTGGCCCACTAACATCATGTCAAGATGAGTTTTCTTCCTGGGGCCCTCCTTCAGTGCTCTTCTGGGGCTCTGACTGGTGTATAAGGCCCAAGGCATCTGCTGGATGAAGCTTTTCCCACCACACTCCCATAGCCAGCAATCCTTCTTCCTTCACAGACTGTTTCAAATACAAGAGGTTGGGAGGGCCTTGGTTTAGCACCAGGCAGGAAGCTGGGATTAGAGGTGGGGCAAATATAGTTAATATGTAAATTTTATTATTATTTTCTGGCTTTTAGACCAAGCTTGGAATTCCCTAAGTATCTTCTCCAAACCCCTGGAAGTTTCTCCTTGTGCATCTTTAACACTCAGATCAAATCCTTCTCTGTGGGAACTCTGTGGATGTTTTACTGTTTCCCAGGCCAACTGGCTAAACTGGATTTGTCACCACACCTCCATGACAAAGAGACAATGTTCTCACACCTGCCCCTCCATCCCGGGGGATCACATGAAGAGGGCTGTGTTTAGAAGGTGCCTGGGGCAGACTATAGTTCTTGTGTTAGTCCAACCCCACAACAGCGTGCCTAATCTCAGGATAAGGAGTGGTGAGATGACAGATCCTATCTGTAAATGAGGATTTCCTGAGAACCTAGAATTTGACTTGGACTAAGAGAATCCACATCTATCTCTAAATGAGAGCTGAGAACAGTCTGTGCCCTCCCAGGGATCCCCCAGGGATCACTGGGTGGATTTTGGGGTCCATCCTCAGCCTTGGTTCCTGTGCCTTCTTTTTGAGGTGGTTCATTAAACTGTGACTGTGTTTAGCATTGTGCTCGGCTCTTGGTAACGTGAGGTCTGTTTGTTCAAAGTAAACTGCTGGCCAAGCCGGTTATTAGTTTATTGGTAAGCAGTATTTGAAAGTGACTTCAAGCCTTTCCAAAGGGCAGGTCTTGCCTCTTGGGCTCAGAAATGTTGCTAAATTATCCCAATTCAGTGGCATCCTTTGATAAGCCCAAGCCAGAGGACCTTGAGCAATGAGACCATCCTTACCCTCCACGCCCCCCCCCCCCCACACACACACTCAGTCCCAGATTCTTGGGTAATAATTATCCTGGGGTATAATTTTCTCCAGAATACAATCAATAAGGGGATGGATTGTTTGCTGTGCAAATTTAATGACCTTAGCTGCTTTAAAAGTACAGAAGACAGCAATTTTTAAAGACCATAGCTAACACTGCACTGTGACACACCAGCACCTGTTCACTACCACTACCTACTAACCACTAACACTCACAAATCCCAGCTTCGCTGATCCCCGGGTGAGTAGTTCTCCGTACACTCTCTCAACCCTGGTCTGTCCCACTCTCTATGCTCATCTAATCACTGGGTCTTCCCCAGAGAGTTCTCTTTTCCACCCTTCCCTCTGCAGTCACTCTGAACGTCCTCTGTTCTATTAGGAGGTTAAGCCATGCCATCTTTTAGCCTTGTAAGTTCAGGGAGTGTATCTCTGGGCATCACCTTCTTCATCAGTAAGACAGAGATGTTAATAATGTATCCACTTCATGGGGTGCTTGGCAGGGCTAACAAGGAATGGACAGCAACTAGGTAAAGAGGTGCCTGGCATACAGGGAATGAGCTGTAACTAAGATCAAGAGCCGTCATCACCACCACCATCGTCATCATCTTTCTTTGAATTCACCGCTACCTCGGAATGCTGTTAGCCTCCTAACCACCTAGATGATGACACAATCCTTAGGTTTGACTTTAAAAGAAGATTCCTAGGCGGAAACATTTTCTGAGCCCCACCCTGTCTTACACCTACACAGGGTTAGGGGCACATTTTCTCATGTGTTGGTCCCTTAGCAACCTCACTTCCTTATGACAACATTGATCATACCATGGAATAATAGGCTGCTTCCCGTCTGACTTTCCCACTAGACTAGCACTCCTTGAGAGCATTCCACGAGACTGACCCGAGAGCACTTGTCAAAGGATGAAAGAATAAAAGACCACAATACAGCTCTTCCTGTGCTCATCTTTAAGGATAACTAAAAAACACTCTCTAGCCATGTGTTTCAATCTATATGTTTCTAGACCTTTGCCGAGTTGAAGAGCAGTTCATTATGAAATGGTCTGCAAGAGCAAGACTCAAAATTCTCTAAACTCACATGGGACAGAGAGCATTGCTGGCTGCTCTATACTGTGGACTGGCCACAGACAGTTCAATCGTCCTATCACATGCCTAGCCAGTTCTCTTCCTTTATTGAGACACTTAGGAAATGGGGAATCATTTAACATGAAGCTCAACACAACTATGAGTGTCTGATGAATTATAACCTTCAACAGCATGACAAAGCTAACTGGATTGGTGCCATCTATATATAAGAGGAGAAGACATGAATTTATATTCACTTGCAGATTGTTTCATTATTGGCCACTTGGGGATCTACAATGCTTCCAGTTCTGTGCATTTGGAGGAAAAAGTAGTTAGCACCTTTTATAAATTCACAGGGAGGAGCTGCTGTTGTTTGGAGTCTCAGGAGTCTCTCCTTCCTTTGAACCTCACTTTCCTCTTTGCAGCCATCTTTATTTGGATATATTTCTAGTAGCTGAGGGCACAGTGTGTACATGGTCAATGACAATTTCTAGCTAGCCTAAGAGTAAGCTATAAATTCCCTCCTGGGAACCTCTGGCGTGACTCTGAGTCTCACTTTGGCCTTTTGGCTCCTGATTCTAAACCTGTGAGTGGTGCTACCATCCCTGATCCTCACTGACAGCGCAGATTTGGGACTGTCTCGCAGATTCCCCTACCGAGGACATCTCGAGTTCTTAATAATTCCCATTGTCTTAGACATGAGCTCTCAGCTGGCTTGGACATTAGTTCGGAATGAGTCTATCAAGGAGAGCAGGGACCTAGATATTCTGCCATGGTTGGGTCTGTAGGCCTAGAGCTGGGAGAAGGCCCTTGACGGAAATACTCTGAAGTGGACTGGTGAGCCCAAAGTGAAGACTGACAGAATTTCAGCGAGGATAAGTGATCATTTCTAGGTAGATTCAGAGACCATGAGTTAGGCACTGTGGCTGTATGTGGTAAGAACTTTGTAGCCTGTAGTCACCTCACTTTTATTTGGTGACTAATTTGTCTTTTCTTGACAGTTTTCCTGGAGTGATCAAGAAATGAGAGGAAGGAAGAGGATACACTGCTTGATGTAAAGGACACAGGGAGGTAACAAAGGGCAGAAATTCTGGGCAAATGTTGACAGTAACCAGAGGGCTCTTCAGTGGGAACTTGGCAGCCACACATGCTGAGAGTGAGGAACACAGGCCTAGTCTGGAGGTAGGGAGCTTGGGAGCGTCTCTGAACTGACAGGGGGTCCAGGATTCACAAAGTCAGACAACACAAAGCATTAACAACAACTGAAAATGAAAGCCTCCTCAAGGCAAAGGAGAAATAAGGTCTACACTCCACCAACTGAGGAAAGACACGAAGAGAAAGTCCTGGGAGGTGGCAGTTGTGATCCAGATGTTTTCCAACAAGCAAAGGAAAAAAGTTCAAAAAGTAAGCTATGAGCCTCCCCTCGGCCCCACCCCACAGTGCAGAACAACACCCATTTTGCTCCAGCTTAGCATGAGAACACCTGCAAATTGCATGGTCTTAAGACCCTCTCAGCTCTCAGGCCAGCATATGTTTTCCTTCCCACTTCTTGAAGAAATAAGACTTTTTTAAAAAAATAAATTTCCCTTTCCCAAAGTCATTGTGCTTTGGGGGCCCTCTCTCCTTCTTTAGTAGTTTAAACCCATATAATGATTCTATTCCCAAATGGAAGAAATGTATTCATTTTCCTCTGGATATAGTCTTGTCTAGAGTTCTGGGAACTAGCAGCCACTTGCTACAGCCTGATGATGACAGCAACATTGGCCAGAGTTAAGGAGCACAGAGAGTTGGAGTCCTGACACCCTGGAGTAGCACACCCTGGACTTGTTATCTAAACTTTGTTGAACTGGAGCTTTATTTGTGTCCATGTCCCCAAGTAACCCCAACTAATGAGGAGGCTTCTACCTCTCAGGGGTTCTTAGGCAGGGTGTACTTGGCCTCAGCCATAGTATCTTCCTGGTCCAACACTTTTACACAGTGAGATCTGAAACCTTTGTGGGTCTCAGAGTCCTATTCGTTTCCTCAAGAACTTAAATTTCTTTCTATTTTATTTTTGCATTGAGGATGAGAGGGAAGAAAGCAAGTCAGGGCGTTTCTTTAAGGATCTTCAGTATTAAGTGGAAAACAGAGAAACTTACTTTTCCAAAAGTGCAGGCAGCACCGGGGGGACGGATATGTTGCCTTTCCCGTTGGGCGATTCAGACTGGATAGAAACAGGAGCCAGAACTGAGGATGAATGAGGAAGGAAGCAGCCAGGGCTGCCAGGCCTCGAGTGATGCTGGGGAGGGGCTGCAGCTGCCCCTTCTCCTTCCATCCTTCTCCCCACACTGCTTTCCAATCTGCATTCTGAGGCTCCATCCTCGCAGGGAGCCATCAGTGTTCCTCTGTCCCATTTCCTGGGTACCAGTAGGCCTCCTACCCTATGTGGGTCAAGAGTTTCTTGGGATGGACTTGCATACCCATCACTGCTCCCACAAGTACTGTTCCAAGCACCAACTCGAGGAGATGCCTGATGTCATGCCGGGCTCAAGCTGGCGGGCATTTCTGTTCAGTTCCCTGGGGACTTGAAGCTGGGCTGCTGCAGCCGGGCCTGGTTAAAGTGTAGGCTTCCAACTCCGCGCCCGCACCAGAATCACCCACAGTGGGGTAAACAAAGTCAGACCATCCCAGAGTTCTGGTGTGGGACCCATGATCAGGATGTTTTCAATTCAGCCTTTGTAGTTTTAAAGTATAGTTCTCATTATCAACCATTTCCCTAAAAGTATACATTCAGAAACCATATATCTACGAAAAGCTCTGTTGCTAACTAGCCTTTTCTAGTGTCTTAAAAAAAATTCAGTTTTTAAAAAGTCTGTATTTTATGTGTATGAATGTTTATCTGAATGTATGTCTGTCCACCATAAACTTGCATTGCTCATGGTGGCAGTAATAGGGTGTTGGATCCCCTGGAACTGGAGTTACAGATGTTTGTGACTGCCATTTGGGTGCTGGGGATTGAACCTGGGTCTTTTGAAAGAGTAGCCAGTGCTCTTAACTGCTGAGCCATCTCTCTAGGCCCTTCAGGTTTGTTTGTATTAGTGACTTGGGCATTTGAGTTCATTTTACAATCAAAATAATTTACAAGGTAAAAGAAACTTAACAGTGATTGCTAGTTATGAGTGCAGTGGAGCCAGAAGTGACCTGACCAGCTTCTTACAGACTGAACCCATCTCTCTGTATTGTGTACCAGCTGTGCTGGTGTGCATAATAATGAAACTACTGGAGAAAGAAAGATATTTAAAAGTTTTAGAGATTTGGAGAGATTGCTCAGTGGTTAAGAGTACTGGCCATTCTTCCAAAGGACCGGGGTTCAAATCCCAGCACCCACAAGGCTGTTCACAGCTGTCTGTAATTGTCAGGCGTGGTGGGGCACGCCTTTAATCCTAGCCCTCTGGAGGCAGAGACAAGCAGATCTCTGTGAGTTTGAGGCTAGCCTGGTCTACAGAGTGAGCCCAGGACAGCCAGGACTACACAGCAAAGGCCTAAACAAACAAAAAAAAAATTTAGAGAGAAGTCACTAGACCCACAAAGACCTTAGGTATAGAAAATACTCTTATATAGAAACTGTCTTCATCTAGAACAAAATGGACACTTTCCTTTGCCTTTCTTTTTATACCTTATAGAAATACTTAAAAATAAAGAAGAAAATTTAAATGAGGTTTTATCATTTTCCAGAAATAACCATTATTGTGATGATTAATTTTTAATTATCTGCTTGTCACAATCTAGAGTCACCTGGGAGGCCAGCCTCAATTGAGGAATTGTCTAGATCAGCTTGCCCTGTGGTCATGTCTACGGGGGATTGCTAAATGCTGTAGGTAGGCCCAGCTCTGGTCTGTGGATGTGACAGCTGAGTTCCTCCGTGGTATACCCTTAATGATGGGCTGGAGCCTGCAATTGGGCTATAGCTAAATAAACCCGTTCTTCCCTAACTTTATTTTTGTTAGGATATTTTATCACAGCAGAAATGGACCTAGAACAATTAATAAATTTTGAATGATTTCTTCCATGATGTTCTGCACAGAGACACACCATTTTCAAAATATAAACAATTATATATACTCCAACGTATGTGTTTATTATATATAGAAACTGCTATTTCTTTACAGTAAATCAGGGTAATAATTCTACAGGAATTCCTTATGATGATATTTACAATCTGTTTGCCAATCTCCTTTTGATAAGCACTGGGTTACTTTCAGAGTTTCATTGTTGTAAACAATGCTGTAGTGAGTTAAGACAGGATGGGACCCAGTTCATGAACTCTATTAACAAATATCCGGCAGTTGCCCCACCAAGCTGACCCTCCAGGCCTATAGGCTTCTAAGGCAAGTCAGGTCTGCCGATCTCTCACCAGGCCCCTGGCTGTTCCACTGGCCTAATACAATAACTTATAGTTATTAATGAAGATATTAGTTAACAGAGTTTAATTAATTTTTTTGTACATTGAACTGTGTGATCAGAGCTTTGCTTCAGGTATATCTGACACAACCCACTGTGCCCTGCAAAGCTGTTTTGTTTTTTAAGCATACTCTCCTTAAAAACTTATGGTTTTGTTCAAAGGCGGTGGCTGTTTATGGGGTATACACTTCCTCGGCCATCTGTGCTTTGCTTGAGAGCACAGAGACCTCATCTCAGAACAGTGGGATGGTTGACACTGAGTCGCTTTGTGTACCTCCATCCATATTCTGTGCTGGGAATTTCCTGTCCCTGCTGACCCCATTCCCATCTGTATCCTCTCCATAGGATTAGTGTGAGGGGAAAGTAGAAAGAACAGAAGAGAGGCAATATCATACTCACCAGAGCTGGTAGGGAGGGGATAGGTGATGAGCTGGGGGCTTGGCCAGGCAGGTTCAGTGCATTAAACTTGGGGACCACAGCAACACTGACCCTCCGCCGGGGCATGTTCTATGGGAAGAGAAGTGATTCAGGCCTCCTGTCTTGAGAATAGCAAAAGTCACAGTTCTGAGAGTATTTGGAAAGCCTGCTAGCTTCTAATATTTAGTAGGTAATTTGGTTCGGTGGTGATGATGGTATTAGGAATCAATGTGGGAAGAGTGAATCAAAATTGACCCAAATTTTCTGTTGGTCATGAGTGATCTCCCAACACATCCCCATTTTACATTTTGAGAACCCATTATCTGAGTAGCATCCTAGATAGTCTGCAAAAACTGCCTATGGCAAAGCCAAAATATAGATGTCATCTCATGTCTACCTTCTGAAGAGTTGGGAAGACTACACCTGAGCAAGAAAGATGGGCTATCAGCAGCCATGTGAGCAGGTGTGAAAGCTGAACACACCCTGCTGGCACCACAGGTTCAGGAATGAATGACTACTTGAGTGACTATGAAAACTTCCATCATTTTTCTTCTGGGAGCCCTGGAATTCCTTGACCATGCATACCTTTCCCATCGTGAGTGACATAGATCGCGCCGTGCGAGGGACCCCATCTTCTATAGCAGGAAACAACAGAAGAAAATGTATGAGTTTCAGGTTGGGGTCCAATGGGACACAGACAGGCAGAAATTAAGCCAAGCTATCCATGGGTCATAAATGGCCTTGCAGGGATGGCTCAGAGATCTGGGCACTGGGGATCATCCTCTACAAAAATCATCTTCAGTAAAGGGACCATCTTGACAAAAACGTTTATTCTAGCTCCACCAGATACTACAAGAGGCCCCTGTCTTGGGCTTCTGGGCTTCATTTGACACCACTGTAGTCTCTGGAATCACCCAGGATGTTGTGTGAACAGGAATCAGCAAGTTTGAAACATATGGACTCATTCCATTGTCTCTCAAAGGAGGAATGGCTGGAGACACTATAAACAAGGAGGATGTGATGTTAAGAATGAAAATCCACTAACGGAAGTGGTTTCAATGTGCTACCTACACCATGACTCAGAACAAAGGAAGCTACCACTTTAAGTTTTTCTCCTTAGTGAGTATATTAAATTATACAATTTATATTCAGTGTCCAACATCATACCTGAAGAACAGTGCTAATAGAAAACAACTGGATACATGAAAAATATTTTCACTTTTCAAAAGTATAAATCATGTTCTTTTGAATATATTTCCAAATATAACTTGTCCAAAAATTATCAGAAAATTATCTTCCCTCTCACTCCAGGTCAGCTGAGTCTGATTCCATCTCACCAACATCCTGGAGCTGTCTGTCCTCCATAGCCCCATATTTTACATCTGCCCCTTGAAAAGTACATAGTTGTATGCCTTGTTTCATTTTTTTCCTTAATCTAAGGATCTTGATCAACCAACAGCTTTACACTGTCTGTAATTCTTGTGGTCATTAAGACAGTTGCGTTTATTTCTATCATCCCATTTTCTATATTTTATTTACCTTGATTTATTACTTTTTTATTTTTTTCTAATTTCTTTCCCATTCTACATATTAGTTGAGAAATTATCCATTCTAGTTCTAATCTTTGAGGCTTTAGCTTCTGATATTATTAGGCTTTAAATTTAAGATTAAGAAGCTGGGCGGTGGTGGCGCACGCCTTTAATCCCAGCACTCGGGAGGCAGAGGCAGGCGGATCTCTGTGAGTTCGAGGCCAGCCTGGTCTACAAAGCGAGTCCAGGACAGCCAGAGCTACACAGAGAAACCCTGTCTCGAAAAAACCAAAACCAAAACAAAAACAAAAACAAAAACAAAATTTAAGATTAAGGCTGGAAAGATGGTTCTGCTGTTAAAGGCTATGCTCACAACCAAAAATAAAATTTAAATTAATCAAGATCTCTGGGCTCTTCCTAAATAGAGCTCAAAACAATAACTCTCTCTAACCTTAATTAGAATGCTAGTCACCATTTCATGTCACCTTGGGTATCCCCAAGTTATGTGTTATTCATTCAATCGGCTGTTACTGGATGCTTATTTGCCTCCATCCACATGGTTATGAAGGTCCTTGGTCACCATCCTTTCTTGAATCCTGCCAATTGGAGCTCCATTCCTCCCTGAAAGGAAAACTAGAGAATATACTGCGGTGGATCTTGCTGTCTCAGCTAGACTGGCTGGTCAGACAGGTCCTGGAATCTGCCTGCCTCCAGTTCCTCAATGCTGGAGTTAGACATGTGCACCACCAAGCTTGAGCTCTGTGTGGGTGCTGGAACCCACACTCGGGTCCTCATGCTTGCCCAGGAACTGCCTTACTCACTGAGCCATCTCTCCACTCCTTAGTTCATATTTTTTGGTATTTCCATTGTGTATGTGTGTATGTGTTTGATAGCCTTCATTATTCTACTGAATCAGGTGATTTGTGCCTTTCTTTAACTGTGGGAGATGCTAGGTTTTTTTTCCTTGAAGATTCTCTGTGCTTAATTCCCCCTTACAAATCACCTGGTAACTAGATTGCAGGCTTTCCTCCGTACATCATGTCTCAAAAACCTTCTTTCATGTTTTAGTCACTGTATCCATTTCGACTGCATTTTGGGTAACTATCTCAAATATTCCAGTCAAGATGAACAGGTTAATATTCTAGGAGAGTGGTGCTCATCAGACTAGGAGGAAGAAAACCAGGGCACATGCACACTAATTCTTTTGAGTTTCAGGCCAGATGTGACTCAGTTCACCCACGAAGTCCTCCTTATGCGTGAACTGTCTTCCAGGGCAAGTCTTCTCAACCTGTGGGTCATGATACCTTTGGGATCAAATGACCCTTTCACAGGGGCACTTATCAGACATCCTGCATATCAGATATTTACATTATGATTCATAATGTAAATAATAGTAATAATGTAAATAACAATAGCAAATTACAGTTGTGAAATAGCAACAAAACTAATTTTGTGGTTGAGGGTCACCACAACATTAGGAACTGTATTGAAAGGTCGTAACATTAGGAAGGTTGAGAGCCACTGCTCTAGGCAATGGAAAATAAGACAGGGGCAGGAACTCAGAACACTGAGAAACCTCCTTCTACCATGAGTACCACACAGACCAAGTCTCCCTCATCCCTGACTTCTCATTTTGAGGAGTTCTAATTTTTTAACAACTATTATTTTGATCTTATGTTTTCCTTCTGCCTTTCCATGTCTCTGCTGATTTTAAAATTCACATTACTATTTGATAAAATATCTCATTATTAGGGTGTAATCTTATAGTTGGTGAGTCTGATGATTTGTGTTCACGGTGGACTGTTTCATTGTGTATTTTATACTGTGAACTTGTCTTCATCCTGGCCCTGTGGAGGATTCTGTGTGTCCTGGTGCAGGGTGTGCCTCTGCAGTGGCTGGCAGTGCTCTTGGAGACAGCATCCTGCTGTTCTTTCAGACTCGCCATAGATTACACCACTGCTGCTGCCACCCAGGGAACTTTCCCTATGAGGAAGGAGTATTTTGTTTCCTCCCAGGATACAGGGTGAAACAGGCAAGCTTCTGTATTTGTTTCTCTGCTGGCTGGTGAAGGAAGGTTTTTATTCCTTGCATAGATTCTATCCCAAGACACAGTCCCTAGAAAATCTTAGCTTTCCACATGAAGCTCAGTGTCCACTCTGGCACCAGGGCTCAAAGGCTGCGCTCAGATAGTACTGGAAGCAAACAATTCCAGATAACCAGGGTGGCTCTGGCTCCAGCAAGGCGCAGGGTCAGGGTGGTTTCAGTTCTCTTCTTGTTTCTGGCTATTTCTATTTCCTTTTTTTGTGGGCTCAGCTGTTCTTTTAGATGACTTGTTTTATTTTGTCCAGCAGGACATTTTAAGCATTTTGGTTAAAGGGTGTTTAAGTTTTCTGGTCACCCCAAAGAGCAGAACCAGAAAACTTTCTCTATATTGGAAGAGTTCAAATATATTAATAAAATTCTAATCTTGCAGATGGGATAATTAGAGAACTTACAAAATAGAAGTATAAACATTTAACAAATGCATAGAAAGGCAACAAAGTATGAATCAAAACTATGATATAAAACAATTTATGTCTATAAAATCATAAATATATTTCAGAAGAAAAAACAAATTTGGTGGTCTGTGTACAATGAGTCAAACATTAGCAAAACCCACTAACTGACTGTCAATGGATTACTTGAAAATAATTTAAATAATTTTTAAATATTTATTTCACCTAATATGATGCTTTAATTTCATTAGATTTTCATTAGCAAACAAAAGAGTATATTTTATTATTATAACATTTTCGTACATGGATGTCATTGTACTAGGCTGTAATCTGCCCACCTCATTGCCCCTTCCTGTCCCTTGCCCACTGGTCCCCTTTCTCTCTACAAATAGTCCCCCCTCTTTCAACTAGTATTTATATTTCTAGAAGTTTGTTCAAAGAGAATAACCCAAAATGCAGGTAATCAGCATACTGAATGTTCCAAAAATGCTTTTTAAAATGAGCAACTTATTTTTAAACCAGGGATATTTTATTTCTCTATAGTCTTCAAAGTCTCAGCCATAGACAGACTTCCAGAAGTCATATTAAAGGGTTTCTTAAAGCATGCTGCTAGAGAATAGTCATAGCACACGTACTAACACACAGATTCATGGCACTGGTCTCTCTGCAGCAGCCACAGTGGAGTCAGAGTTTGGAAAAACAACTGAGGTGAGACCAGATGTCTCCAGCCATTATTCTTTGGCTAAGATTTGGCTCTTGGGTCCTTTCCTCTTGCTAGTGCTTTCTCAGCCCCCAGACAAGATCGTGGGACTCTACAGAGTCCGCCTCATTCCAGAAGTCTTGCTTCCTGTGTTTCTCTGTGGGTAGGTGTGGTGTTTGTACATGCCTGGGTGGCTATACGCAGTGGAAGTTAGGGAGTGTGTGCATGAAGAAGCCGGAGTGTCTTCCTTTATCGCTCTCCACTTTATTTCCTGAGGCAGGGCCTCTCGCTGAACCTGGAACTCTCCAGTTCTCTAGACTAGCTAGCCAGCAAGCTTTGGGGACCCACTTATCTCTTCCTCCCTAGCACTGGGGTAACAGAACAGTGTGGCTGCTTCCAGCTTTTCCACATGGGAACCAGAGATCTGAACTCAGGTCCTCAAACCTGCACGGCAAGCACTTCTTTTATGCACTGAGCCATCCCCACTAGCCCACAAAGTCCGCTTATTTTTGTTGTAGCACTAGGCCTGGGACCATGTCAGGTGGGGCATACCAAAAGTGCTCAAAAAGCGTCTTAGAATGAATGAATGAGATCCCTGCATAACAATCACCCCAAAGAGCATTTTTGTTTTTTGTTTTAGACAGGCTCTATATATAAAACCCAGGCTGGCCTCAAACTCACAGTAACCTTTTGCCTTTGCCTCCCAGTTGCTTGGATTGTAAGCTTCCACTGTGATGACATTGAGTTCATCCCATAAATTCTTAGTACATTGGTTTGCAGGCGACCTAAACTTATAGAGAAATAATTACCAAACCAACATACTAGGATTTTCTTGGAATCAACTCCCCATTTGTAGCCAAGAACAGTTTGTTAGGGGCCCAGGTGCCTGTGGGTCAGAAACCTGAGCACGTGTACATGGCCTTCGGACTCTGGCAAGTGTCACTGATATTCCTCAGGAAGCTTGTGGAACCTCCTGTTTATAAAGGTTTCTCAGTCTGTTATACTTTCCCTCCTCCTGCTCTTGGTAACGCGGATGTTTGCATTCCACAGGAGTTCCTGATGTAACAAGCTGTTTGCTCCAGCTAGCACCCTCCTAGACTCCTGGACAATACTCTAAGGCCTGGCAGCACCCAGGGAGAGGTTCTGGCCCAATGCACTGTCATTTCCCTCCTGGACTGAGCAGGAGCCTCTGAACGCATCTTTCCCTACTTCAGCTTTGACACTTTGCAAATGCACTGTGCTTTCTGAAGTCAGAGTAACACAAAAATAAGATATGAATATATCCTGTGACATGTTTCCCACATACTGTTCCCATAGGACAAAGGCATAGTTGCTACTCTAGTGGCCTGGAAGGTGGTCTTGGTCTGCCAAGTCTTATGTTCAGCCTGTCGGCACCACCGCAGCACTGCAACTGTACCACACAGGTTGTTCCTTCCTGTTCCCATTCTTCTCTACACACATTTACACTTTACACTGCTTCCTCCACCACAAACTGACTTCTTCCTCCTATTTTTCCTTTAAAACCCTGCAGAGAGGACTCCCTGGATTCATCCATCCTTGACTTCCTTGAGCAGAATCAGATGGGCCCTTCTTTATCTTCTTAAACCAATTTGCATAGAACATTTAAAACGTGAAGAAAAGAATCACTGAGGTATGTGTCTTACCCATGCATCTGCTGTTTGTCTCAGCAATAGCTCAATTAGCCTTTATTGTGCCCCACTGCCTGGACTCCATCCCTCTCCTGGGCTGTTGCAATATCCTTACAAATACAGAATATTTTCTGGTTCTACTCTTTTTGGTGACCGGAAAAATTAAATATCCTTTGACTGAAATACTTCAACAATTCTGCTGGACACAATGAGATAACATGAGTTTGAGACCAGCCTGGACTAGGAATGAGGATTTGTTCCAGTAACTTAGAGTGAGCCCCTTTAACCAGGAACCGGGTCATCTATTTCCCTGATGGAAATCCTTGGATCCTTGATGCTTAGCCCAAATTTCTTAGCACATGATGTCCAAAGGGGGGATCCCAAAGCACAAAGACTTATGGGGCGTGGGTCAGTCACAGAGTGTGCTTGGCACCTGCCATCACTCATGTTTCTTACCTGTCGAGAGTTAGGAGGCCTTTGGTACCCTTCATGTTTTCTGGTTCTAGGACCCCAATCTCACTGTGGCAGTTGCTGTAAAGGCCCCATGAGTAGCTCTGGACAGAGGTGGGGAGTTTCACCCAGCCAGATACAGCCCCTGAAGCTGTCCTGATTCCTGAGACCCAGAATGAAAGTCATTGGGGATCTGACTTCACGAGGACAGAAGCATAGTTCTTACCAGAAGGACCACAGCTGCGACTAGAATTCTGATTTGCGAGTTTCTTAAATTCCATGAGCTCAGCATGGTCCTTCTCATATGTTCTCTTCAGATTCTCCACATACTGCATCATCACTTCCGTTGCCTTTGACATACGCTTTTCCTACAGGGACAGAGGGCACAGGTACATGGGGGACAGCTGAAGAAAGGGCAACGTTGACATGTGACTGCTCAGCCCTGGGCCTCCAGAATAGAAAGGCTAACAAGGGACCCATCATACAGGAATCTGTCCTGAGAGTTTGTTGCCTGTGGCATTGGGCTGAGAGAGAGGTGTTGTGTGTAGGGAGGAGGAAGGCTCAGCCACACACTGTGAAGGGTGAGGGAAGGAAGGGATTGGTTTACTCTGGGAGAGAATAGATGGTGATGGTTTTCTGGAGATGGCCTAAAGTCACAGATGTAGGGTGTGGGTACATAGACATGGGCAGAATAGACAAAGACCCAAGGCATCCAGAGGCAGACGCAGTTCCTCATAGGACTTATATGTAGAAGATTTGTCCTCCAAACAGGGAGGACACCATTCCGTGTTACACTGGGACTCAGCCTATCCAAAGGCTTCTGCAAGTCAGCATGGCACAGATATCCCGCTTTGCATAAAAAAAAAATCAACAAGCACTTGGGTTTGCTGAGAGACAGTTCTCTAGGGCTGGGTCATGAAGGACTTAACATGCTAGATAAAGGAATCTTGACTTACTCTGCAGAAAAAGAGGAATTACCGAACATGTTAAAGTGGAGGATGATCAAGTCATGAATGGAGACAGGACAGAAGTGAATGAGACTGGTGGCAGTTAGAGCAACAGGGAGCGAGTGTCCAAGCTGGTCCAGAGGAACCAGGGAGGAAAATGAGACCTGAGACACAGAACACTGGGTGGGGGACCACAAGGCAGAGTAGGTGACCACATTAAGAAGGATATAAGCCAGGCCCGGGGGTACATGTCTGTACCTTAACACTCAGGTAGTGGAGGCAAGGGAGCACAAGTTTGAAGCCAGCCTAGACTACAAACATAAATCCTCCCTAAAAAACAAATAAGTAGGGGCTGGGAAGATGGCTCCATGGCTAAGAGCACCAGTTGCTTTCCCAGGGGTACTTGGGTTCAATTCTCAGCACCTACATGGGAGTTCTTAACTGTCTGTAACTAAAGTCCCAGGGCATCTGATGCCCTCTTCTGGGTTTTTCTGGCACCAGGCATCCATGTGGTATACAGACATACATGCAGGTAAAATACCCCATACATATATAAAAATAAAGCATTAAAAATAAATAAAAGCATAAAAATAGAATAACATGCAGAACTAGAAACATATTTGGAAGGGTTACATACAAAGGAGGTTTTTGTTTTTCTTTTCCTGTACTCCCTAGGATCCCCAAGAGGATCCAGCCTAGGCACTGTCTATCCTAGAGGGATTTCTCTATAAATGTCCCCACCACCATGTGAGACTGAGATCCACCACTTCCCTAGCATCCTTCCAGTGTTGTTGTTCCCCACTGGGTTACTTCCGAGGTCACGCTGCTGAGTCAGATGCTATTTCCCCAGAAAAACACAAGGGTGGGTCAGCCTAGTGGCTTGGCTGCCTTTCATTTCATGGGCAGTGCTTAGGAGTGTACCCTCAGAATAAACACTCACACAAGCAGTGGCGGCAGGACATGATTACAACAGGGTTACATAGCACCTGAGTGCCTTGTGTCAGTCCTACATGGAAGACACTGCTTTATAGCCCAGCACGAAGCTCAAGTGTGGAGAGCTCTGTGAGAGCCAAGGCCATGGGGTGAATGAGGGATACAGCCTGGAGGGGAACTCAGGCAGTGGGTACTGTCACATTGTGTGGAGGTTCCATGTAAGACTCAAAGTGCCCAAGGCAGGAGTCGAACCTGGGCCTGTGCCCAGCTCTGCCATTTGCTAATGCTAGAACAGCGTCAGTATCTCTGATCCAAAATGCTTACTGAAACTGTTCGTAGGTTTTGTCAGGTTTGAGAATATTGCATAGACACAATGAAGTATCTTGGTATACCTTATTTAACATGTGGCCCAGAGATAATTTTTCACTTTTTTTTTTTTTTTTTGGTTTTTTGAGACAGGGTTTCTCTGTGTAACAGCTCTTGCTGTCTTGGACTCACTTTGTAGACCAGGCTGGCCTTGAACTCACAGTGATCCGCCTGCCTCTGCCTCCCAAGTGCTGGGATTAAAGGCGTGCGCCACCACATCCGGCAATTTTTCACATTTTTAAAGAATTTTGGCTGTGCCTTGTCACAGGAAATTAGTTGTTTTCCACTTGGGACACTTTGGAATATTTGGGATTTTCCATTATTAAAAGCTGTATCTTTCTGAGACTATGCAACCTCACTGGGGAGAGGAGTAGGATGGAGGCCACTTTACAGAGATGCTGAGTATATTAAATGGAACAGTACTTTTTCCTGAAGCATGTTCTGCCCAACATGGTTCTGTAGGAGCTGAGTATATATTTTTGTGAGAACAATGAAGAGGGAGAGCCTCCCTAGTCACATACATTTACAAAATACACAGGAAAAGCTAAACAGACTTCTCCAGTAGGGAATTCTCTAACTCAGCCACTGTAGACCACCTCTAAGAGAGGAAGGCAGAAGTGGTGCATAGTTTACCTCAAATTTCAAAGTCCAGAAAACAGTTCCCTAAGGAGTAATTCAAAGGTTTACTTGGCACCAAATATACTGGAAAATCTCGACAACCTACATAGAATGTTTGGCCTAAGGCAGTCATGGGTGGGGTACCTCTGAGCCTTGTCCGTTTATAAAGTGGTGATAATTACTCTACGTGGAACAGTGCAAGCCAGCAAGGCTGAGTCCTGTGGGCTCACCTGGCGCACAGCACCCACCACTTCCGCCCGGCTGGAGAGGCGGGCAGCCAGACGATGCAAGACAGCGATGTCTTCCAGAAGCTTCTGATAGGCCTCCCGGTGCTCACAGTGGTACCAGATGTTCGCTGAGGACTGAGGGGCGATAAGAGGCATCAGCCAGAGTCCTCTAACTGTTCTTCCGCATACGCATGCTGAGAGCCTAATGTGCAGACAGGCCGATGGGCCTTGGAAAGTGACTACCTCACTAGGGTAGAGCCCTTGCGAATGAGATTGTTGCTCATGTAATGGGGCCCTCAGGAATTTTGCTTTCTCTCTACCATGTCAGGCTATAATGATAGGTAGTCACTCTGCAAGTCTGAAGAGGGTCTCAGTGAGGACCTGACCATGCTGGAACCCTGAGCTTGGACTTGTAGCCTCTAGAGCTAAGAGAAACAACATGTTTGTTTAAACCATTCAGCCTATGGTAATTTATTATAGCAGCTTGGGCTAAGAAGGCACACCAAACCTAGATTCATTTTCATGAGACAAGCCATGGGTCTCCTCCTGACTAGGAGAAGAAACTCCTACAGAGCCCAGCCACAGTGTCTTCCAGAGACTGGAGAAGCCCAGTGGAGACACACTCTATCCTGAAAGGGGTCATATCCAAGCCAACCATTCCCCTCCTAAGGAGCTTCCGGGGCCCCTGAACCCAAGCCCTTGAGATCTCTGCCTCAGCTCCTCCTGCCCTTTAAAGAAGACTCTATCAGGACCTTGGCTCCCTTTTCATTTCCGGAAATTAACTTTGCCAGTAAGCAAAGTGTGAATTTGGCCCAGCCCTTAGAGACGGTTGCTCCTGCAAGGATTCCTTAACCTGGCAGGCCCCTCAATTACCGTAATGGAAGCTTTGAAGTTTTCCAGTTCCTTCTCCGTGTTCTCTTCCGTCAGGTTACGTTCTCTTTCAGCCTGGTTAATTCTAGATTCCAAGGTGTAACTGTCATTTCTAAAGGCCAAGGACAGTTGTACAAACACGTTCTGTTGGGAACAAGAGTGTGGTAGAGGTGCTGGGAGGGGTCACTGCCGCCAGCACGGTCAAGGTGGGATTCTTGCTCAAATCGTTTATGGGAGTTCTTGAAACTAGTCACCAAGGCCCCCATGTACAGATGAGCTCCCTTCACAGTGAAATACACAAAAGTGGACAAATGGCAACCCCTGAGGTCCAGGAGAGGTCTTTCCCAGAACTAGAGGACAAGTGTAAACACCAGACAATAGTGTTCTGCCTTCCCCCCAATCAAAAGCCTGAGCACCCAAGAGCGTGAGCGCCAATGTTTGGGTTGAGAAAGGCTTAGATCAGTGCAGCTGGCTGTGTAAGCAGTTCGGGTTCATACTGGGATCTATTGTCAGGGATTGGGGGAGGGCATTCAGGAGGTTTGCATAAAACCTCTGAATCTAAAGTAGTGTCAGCTGAGCTGCAGACTTGTGGAATTTAAGCAAACTTCAGTTTCTAGCTTTGTTATTTCAAATTCCTATGTCACCTTTAAGTAACTTCCAGGCGATTAGACAAGGTCAGATATGGATCTGTTAAGATAAACTTCCAGGAGCAATTATTCTAGCCCAAAGTGAAGCATGCCATACAGGAACGATTTTTTTTTTTAAGAGTTTTGTGTGTGGAGGTATTTTGCCTTGCATGTATGTCTGCACACCACATGAGTACAGTGTCCTCAGAGGCCAGAAGAGGGAGTTGGATCTCTTGGAACTAGAGTTACAAATGGTTGGGAGCCACCACGTTGATTCTGGGAATTGAACCCAGATCCTCTGGAAGAGCAGCCAGTGCTCTTAACCACTGAGCCATCTCCAGTCCCCCCAATAATGAAATTTTTTAAAGGTGGCATTGACCAGATGTGGAGTTCCTAGGATAATAGGAAGCTACCAAAAACCGGGAACACAGAACCACTGGGGAGGAAAAGTAGACAAACTGACTCCATATGAGAAATAAGAAGGGAGAGAGGGAGGCGTCTTCAATTCCAATTGCTTCATCTGCCCCCCCTGAAGCAAGTGGGAGCAGCTTTCTTTCTTCTTTTCCTTTGTGGTACTTGTGTGCAGGAGCTTCTGCATGCATGTATACATGCGCGTTGCAACAATATCCATGTAGTGGTCAGAGAACAACTTCCAGGACTTGTCCACAGTGGGATCATGATGTTGTTAGTCTTGCGTAGCACACACTTTTACTCACTAAGCCACCTCACCAGCTCATCTCTGTGGTCACCGACTCTGCCTCGCTTCTGAAGTTCACATAAGGGGCCAATGGCAGTTATCTTCACACAAGAGCTACCCCCAGTTAACAGTGGGGATTCTACTGAAAATGACCCCTTTGACCATCACTGTTGTGAATTTTATGAACCTTCCTACATTTAACTCCACAACAATCTGGACTGAGGACTCCTACACCCATTTTACAGGCAAAGAAACCAAGACTAGAGACATCATTAACTTGTTCAAGCTGATACAGAAGTAACAGAGCAAGGAATTGACCTTAGATGATCTGATTCCAAAGTCTGTTTTACTTCTGCCATGCTGGTGGCCATGTTAGCATGCATCTGAAAACATGCATAAGAAGAACTGCCATGGTCAATCAATCTCCACAGAGGCTAGAGTGGGCTTTAACTCACAGCCCAGTGATGAGGATGCTCTCTCCTACCCAGCCTCAGTCTATGAACAGTTCTCAATACTTAGCTCTCTATGCCTGACACAAAGGGTCCTGAGGGCAGTTGGATTATTTATATCCAACTCTTGGTCTTGGTAAGTCCTGAGTCAGGGAGCTTGGGCGAGTTGTTTTATTGCCCAGTTTCTCTTCTGCTTTAAGTCCTGCTTTACCCACTTTGCAGAGCTACTAGATCAGTTGCATGGAGGCCATGAGTGTACTACAGCAATAATGTCTGGTTCAAGGTCATTGTGCTACATGGGGGTAGATATTCTAGGTTATTCCTTTCTCATCCAGTCTACTTTGCCAATCCTGCTTGTCTCACTTCGGCTATATTTCTTGTCCATCTGTCCCTTCACCAGAATGAAGGTTCCTCTCAGCTCACCCATCACCCAGCATTGGGGCAAGGAGGTCAAATCAAGGAAGGCCATGCCAACAGCTTTCACACTATCAACTGAGCTGGCCTTCTTGCAGCCCAAACTCTCAGGAGGCAAGCACCTTTGTCCCCCAGACCAAAGTCTGAAGCTTGAAATATGGCCACATTTTAAACAACTGAAATAAATTTGGTGTAATTGTAAAGTCTCCAGGCTATCTTTGTATTAGAAACCCATCCATCCATCAAGGGATATCGGCAGTCTTTGAAGGTGGAATCTCCAGCACCCTTCTCACCTCTGATCAGACTTGTCAACATGAATGTAGGCAAGCGTGGAAACCTCAGCAGTGGACTGTAGGCAAATATCCAGAATATTCCACAGTCACTTGTTCCCACTCTTGTGTAGGAACCCATAGGCTGGAGGAAGTGTTAGGGCCCACAGGCTGGAGGAAGTGTTAGGGCCCACAGGCTGGAGGAAGTGTTAGGGCCCACAGGCTGGAGGAAG
>CAJQZJ010001826.1:11161691-11177713 GCA_907164525.1 Lophiomys imhausi | reverse complement strand
TGCAGGAAGTGTTAGGGCCCACAGGCTGGAGGAAGGAAGTGTTAGGGTCCACAGGCTGGAGGAAGGAAGTGTTAGGGCCCACAGGCTGGAGGAAGAAAGTATTAGGGCCCACAGGCTGCAGGAAGTGTTAGGGCCCACAGGCTGGAGGAAGTGTTAGGGCCCACAGGCTGGAGGAAGGAAGTGTTAGGGCCCACAGGCTGGAGGAAGAAAGTGTTAGGGCCCACAGGCTGCAGGAAGTGTTAGGGCCCACAGGCTGGAGGAAGTGTTAGGGCCCACAGGCTGGAGGAAAGAATGTCTGGATAAACCTCATCAAAGACAGCTACTGCATTTCACAAAGCCTTTGAGTCACTTACCTCAACTTCCTTTTCAGTGAGTGGAGGGGCGCTGTGAAGAAGAAAAAATGCACAAGTGAACTTAATCCAACCTGCTAACTAAAGAAGGTGACTTTGAATGACCAACAGACCATGCATTTCCAGGACAGAAGTGAGCAGAGCTGGTGAGACAAAAGGATACAGTCTTCTTTGTCTGCCCTGTCATCTGAAAACTGACCTTTATTGAGGTGATGTGGAAAATAAGATATTGGGGTCAGCCCTCCAGTACAGGCACTATCATCTCTCTAAGTTCCAGCTTGATCATATATAAAACCAGAATAATAACATCTCTCTTGTATAAGCCTTATAAGGAATATGTATACATATGTTTGCACATATATACCTATGTATATATGATCATGTGTATACTATATATCTGTAAATATTACATCTGTTTAAATATAGTCTGTCTTCCACAGCCACCTGTTCCATATTCCTGGAACCAACTACTATATATTGAAAAATTTAAAACAAATTGTGTCTATATAGAATTTATTCAGACTTCTCTTGGCCATATTCTCTATGCAACACAGAATAGCACCTATTTATATAGAATTTACACTATATTGGATATTATAAATCAATACAATTATAAATTATATTGATATTATAAATTATAAAGTGGAGATTATTTAAAGTATGGGAGGGTTGTAGATATGTAAGTACTATACCACTTTATACAAGGTCTTGGGCATTTGGATTTTGGTATTTGTTTGGTACGTATATGCATGTGTCCTGGAACCAATGAAGATTAGCTGTATAGACATCTTGGCTATTATTACTATTCACCTACAAGTTGTGAGGAATCAGAAAACATACACATTTGTCATTTTCAAACTTCGTATCTGAGGTGAACTGTAGCTTTTGAGGGGCTTCCTAGCTCGAATGACTGATCCTTCCTTCCTAGATTCTGAGGACTATGACAAGTAATTATTTGGTCCAGAAACTGCAAGATAACAAAAGAGTTGACAGAGCTCATTGCAGCAAGATCCTCCGAAGTCCAGAGTCAGGGTGGCAAGTGAGTGCCAGCTGACATGGAGGTGATCTTCTGAGAGGTTCCTGAGCAGTTCCCACAGCCTGTCCCAGTCAACAGACTCCTTATCTGCACAACCACTCCATGTGGCTGCCTGTGCAGCTCTTAGTAACTAAATCTGGCCCCATTGGAAGCCCAGATAACGTAAATACCACACAGACGCTTTCCTGTGCTGGGTGGGGAGGCCAGGAGGGGTTCAACTCGAGTCACAGGACTTGGCGAGCAATCACACCATCAATAAATTTCTCAGGAAACACAATTTTCCTCCCTTGGATGGGTACGGAGAGACCCTGAGAGCAAAGGTAGGGGTCAGCCATCTCTGCAAAGGGCTGGTTCTCACCCTTCACAAGGGACAGAGAGAGCCTTCCTGTCAGGATGAGACACTAAGATCCTGTGGCCACCAAGCCATCAGAAAACAGCACAGGCACAAACAATGACAAAGATGTCTCATGTTTACAATTCTTGTCACAGACCCACCCAACAGGCCCTGCCTCTAAGGGTCAACATACTCTCTCGCTGTTATGCAGAGCAGGCACGGACTGTCTGGGCAGTTTATCAAAGTGCTTAGACTGTGCGTGCTTCTGACAGCTCGGTTCATTTGGCTATTACATGAAATTTACATCCTTCTATAAATAATTAAGCAAGCTTATTTTTCTATTCACATTCTGCTTTGAGCTACAGAGCAAACACACATACATGCGCACACACACACAGAGTAAGGAACAGAGTGGTATGATGTAGACCAAGCGGTCACATGGCACAGCCAGTTCTTAAAGCAGAGCTCTAGAACCTGTGTAGGCAGCAAGGATGTGGAGCCATGGCCTCCAAGACAATGGAAAGTAATGGAGGATCTTTTCAGGTACCATTGTGTACTCTCTTTGAAATATCTTTTTAAATTATTTGTCCACTTTGAAAATTTCTTTATCTAAATTTTCCCGAATCACAAGAATTCTTTATAAAGTCTAGAAACATGTACCTTAGTAGGTAAATGATCTGGGAATATTTTCTCCCATTGTCTATGTCCCTTTTCACTTTCTAGACAGCATTGACATCACTGGCTTTTTATTGGGATTATGATGAGGATGTGACCTATTTTTCACCTGTTCTTTTTAAATCTTCGGCTTGTGTTTTTCCTGTCTTATCTAAAGCCGTGAACTAACCCAAGCTCATAGCTCAGAAGGACTGTCTGTTGCATTTTCTTCTAAGCATTCTACAGTATTACCCCTTATTTTTAGTTAGGTCTGTGAGCTGCCATTTGTGCATTTTGGTATCACCACTCTTCTGCATGTGATTCGCCAGTTGTCTCACAGCTGTTTATTAAAACTATTCCTTTTTGTTTGGGAAGCTACTCACCAAAGTCTTTGCATGTGTGGGTTCTTCTTGTCTTTGTGCCCTGGGTTTCTTACTACCTTGTTATAACGTTCTTCTCTCCCTGGTGTCTCACTATACCATTCTCTGTATTCCTCTGTCTCACGGTCTTCCTAACAACTTCATTACCTCAAATCCCTACTCTTCACTTTCTAATCCAGCTACCAAGGATGCGTTCTGTGCTGATGCAGTTCCCGAATCCCTGCCCACAGATGGTCTCATTCAGTGCTACAAGAGCACCTACAACTCTTGTCCAGGCAATGAAGCCAGGACTTAGAAAGTAAAGGCACTTTCTCCCTGTGGGTAGAAGTCTGGGTGGACTTTCTGCTCAGCCCTTCATGTATTTTTGGATGTTGTCCATCTCTCCATATACAGTCTATTCCACAGGTAAGTGTTTTACCTGGATTGAAATGTGTGTCCCCTGGCTCAAAGCCCACCACTCTCACCTCTGATGACCCTCATGTCCTCAAAGGTCCTTGCCTGTGAATCCCGTATACCCTTAGAATTGGAAATAACAACATGATCCATCCTTGTACTTTGTGTTTTGGATGCATCAGCTCTACCTGGACCACTGGACTGCATCCCTTCCGGGGTAAAAACCAAGATTGATACTCCATTGTGCTCCACCCATGCTCTAACACAGGTGCCCCCTGAAAGGTCTTCGAAAGCTGTTGTCCCAATTTTACCTTCCAGTGAGTGACTTGTGAACCCTCAGTTTGCGAAGCAATATGTCCGAAATGTTAGGCATCACATCCAGACCACTCTTTGACTCTTCTTCCTCAGTTGTTGGGGGGAGTTCCGAAGAGATCCCTGGAAAATAAGAGTACTTCCTTATAGAATGTCTGAGATCATACCAATACTATTGGCAGCTGGCTTCAGGTCCCAGGAAGACTGTCAACACTTGTAAGCACTTTGGTACATGCCAGTGCCTTTATTAATTGTCATTTATCTTACTTTGCCCTCACAGTGACCAGAAGAGCTGCTTCTCAATCATCCCTGTTACATGTGGATAATATAAAGCTCAGAGAAGTCGTTAACTTGCTAAAGATTACAGGCATAGTAAATGGCACAGCAGAACTGCAAGCCAACATCTATCTGTCCCCTATTGTTTCTGCCCATAGCTCTCCACGGTACCAAGTAGGATCGTGTGTCAGCATTTAGATATTGGTTTCTGATAAATGGAAGCTGGTTGGCTCTTTGGTTATGGTGTTTGGGGAAAACCTCTCTATTTGGCAGGCTGTTAAAGTGATCTCTTGACCGATAACTCTTTGCCAAATAAATTCAAAAGCATCTTATTCTAGCTCCTACCTAGAAATCAGCATCTGGTCTGCCACTAGATAACAGAACCGGGTATTTTCCAGGATAAAGCTGAGGTCATCAACCCTGTCACAGATCTCAGAAATGCGGATGCTTGCTAGTAAACAGAGCCAACAAACACTGTTTGCTGTCTCCTGAAATGATACAGAATCGTGTCAGGGAAACAGAAAGAGCAAACCATAAATCTCTCTCCTGCTTGAACAGTTCTTGTACCTCTGCAAACCAGCCCATTCCTGGATCTGCCCCTATTTCCCACTGTTCTTGGGGGAATCCTATGGTCCACAGTCTCTAGACCCCATCCCGTGCCTATACATATTCTGCCTTTTTGCTATTCGAGAGACCCAGAGGTGCTCCAGCACGGTTAACACAGGACACTGGCCAAAGCCTCTGGCACTGACCTTTGCACCCATTCAGGCTAGACTTATTGAGCACCACTGTCTACTCACAGCATATTTGGGATGGAGTGAAAGCCTCAGACAGCTCTCATTTGAGCTGTTCAGGATCCCTATCCTGTATAGTTAAGTGTCCCGCATTTACATGCAGCACTCTACCTATATTTTCACTGTCTGCCATGACCTTTGACCTAACAGTGCTCCAATTTGCCTGTCTGTTTTCCGGAACTGCAGCCTAGCTAGAGGTCAGGACAGATGGCAGTGTTGTAGCAAACACCTAAGTGAAATTAAGACTGGGATTCCTATCACCAAGGGAGACCAAGCAGGGATGGGAGGAGGCACAGTTGTGAGCACAGTAAGTTTTAAACAGTTCGAGATAACAGATCTTTTCTGTTTAAATAACAGAACAGTATTATAGATTCTTTGGTACTTCAGTTATTCAAATGCAGGCTACAGGGCCATCTGTCAGGGACCGCACAGCCGGCACTCATGATGGGTGTAACATTAGACTGGATGCTGTGGGAGCTACCTGTCAACTCCTGGATTTTCTGCTGGCATTTATTGCTCATTGACAGTTCCATGTGTCAAATGGCAAAGCCTTATCACCTGTGACCTTGCTCTGTATTTATGCACCTCCACCACACTTAGAAAAGAGCCAACTAAGCAGGGGGCTCCTGAGAACACTGTATATGTGACCAAAACATATCAAATGTAATGTCAAGTGAAGGGCACACCAGGGACTTCTGCCCAAAAATTCCTCTAAGTTGAGGGAAAATGAAGGGGGGGAGGAAGAATTAAATTAGAAAGGAGAAAAGAAACTAATTAGTGCTTCCAGCTCTTATAAAATAGCAGTCCCATAACTGGATACCAGAACCAAACACTCTCTTCCTGAAAGCAACTAAATTAACAACCAAAAGTATAAAACCAACTCTATCTGTGCAACCATGTTCAAATACAGAAAAAGGCAATTTAAAAAAATAATGTTTAAAGATAGAATTTCCTAGAAGTAAATGTGGTGCCCCCACCTTTGATTCCCCTTTCCTTCCTCCCTCAAAGACAGGGGTTTTGTTGGATTTGTTTGTTTTGAGGCAGGATGTTACTATAGAGTCAACACTATCCTTGAACTTGCAGTGATCCTCTTGTGTCAGCCTCCTGCATGCTGGGATTACAAGCATGCATTTCAACACTTGGCTTAAGAATGGGTTCTATATAAGAAGAAATTTCTAAGGATGCAAGAGCACAGAACAAGAAAGGAAGTGGACAGACTGCATAAGTAGGCAGCCTATGGAGGAAAGTCAGAAAGAAAGTTTCTCTAGAAAGTTTTACACTCTACCATATCAACACTGCAAAGAAGAGAAAGAGAATTTGCTGCCCATGTTGGCATTTAGCTTTTCCTGCCAAAAAATAGGAGAGAGGAAAGGAAGAATGGGTATCTGGTATTATATCTGAGTTACTTACCTTGAACAATATGTAGGGGTTTACCAGAAGGAAAGATTAAAAATAAATAAATTAAGCAAGCCCTTCTGATGGAGTAGAAGGAGACACGTGGAAAGCTCCAATTAAAGCTGCTTCACACCCACACTACCCACTTCTGAAAAATAGCATAGTGGCCAAAGTCCTTGGATTTTTGTCTGTCCTTTCCTTCCTTTGCCTGGCAGAAGAGTGAATGGCTCCTAGGAAGGGTTGGGTAAAATCTGGATAATAAACATCTGGACAAACTCTCACTACTATCCTAAACCAGTGTTCCAAACCACACTAATCCCCAGCCAGGGGAACAGAAATATCCCAATTTGGCACAATAAACTCCGGTTTTGGACTCTGAACAAAGTTATAGAAACGAAGCAGAAAGCCGAGCCTACAAATGCTGCTGCTCACAGCTTTGTCTAAACTTCCTCTTTCCTCCCACCCAAGCAGCAAAGAAGTATCCATGAGCACCCAGTCTGCAACTACACTAGTGAGGGAAGAGGACAAAGATATCTCAGATGAGGCAGAAGGGAGTGAATGAAAATTAACCTGTCCCACACATACAAGGAAGAAGGAAATCCAGGTAGAATTATCCAGATCATAAGTAAACGAAATGAAAACAAATGACATGGCAACTAGACAAAAATACTAGAGTTAAAAGAGGAAGGAAAGACAGAAGGTAGAAAGGAAGGAAGAATGGAAACACACAGGAGGCAGATGTCAGGAACACAGAAAAAAAAAGCAAAACTGCAATTCTGTGCAAAACACATTATATTGTAAATGCTTAACTCTAAGAGAAATTAGAATCTAAGAAAATGAGAATAAGAGATCAAGAAAAGATAAGAAGGTCAAACATAGATAGACAGAGATTTCTATTTAAGGAAACAAATGAAAGACCAAGGGCAGAAAGAATAAGACATTGAGGAAAATAACTAGTCCATGTGTTGAAAAATGAAGACATATAACATATGCAGTTTTACTTGAATAAGGGGGCAAGTTAGATTAGATGATCATAAAGAATGTAGAGGAAAAGAAAGATTGAAGCAGATGGGTCCCAAGTTGAGTCCTATTGACTGTTTCATCGAACGAATAATATATTAAAGGATATAATAGAAGAAAAATTGTGCTTAGTGGAGGGGAGAGATAAACTTGGAGGCTGACTGTACATATGACACTTTTGTTTTCTTTTTTTTTTTTTAAGGCATGTCTATAAAGAAAATGCTAGTGCTGTTATTCCTAACAGAAAAAACAAGACACACACAGGGAACATGAGGGCTAAGGGACACAGGAAACCAGCTGGCCTTGGATTCTCTACAACACTGAACAAAATGGGATAACAGTACATAGGAAGGAGTTAGCCAAGAATTTTTTAATTAGCAGGCTATTGCTAAAGACAATGTTTTCAAATATGCTAGAACTTAGGACACAGAATACTTCTGGTGCTTCCAAAGGAAACTACTAGGTAATGAAGTTCAGCTAAATAAAACATAAATCAAAAACAAAAACAAAAAAAAATGCTTAGGGATGGTTAGCCACAAGAAAGGACTAGCAGTAAGCATTAAACTTTTCTTTTTTCCAGTCCACAACTAGACAACTGTGAAAACTGGTTGCAGAGTGGAATGTAAATGCTATAACCTTGACATCATACAAAGAATTCAGCATTTAGACAGGCAGAGATGAGAAAGCTGGAAGAAATTGCAGGCAAAGAAAATGTTTAACAAGATGTTCTGTTGTTTTGTTTTCCTGATGCTCCAGTTCTGAGGTCTTTAGTCTTAGAAAGGCTACCTCTCCCAGGCTAGCTGAGTCTAGGAGAGGGGAAAAACTCTTCACATCTAAACCAACCTAATCAGCCTAGAGCCTGTCTTCCCAACCATCTCCTTTATCCATCTCTCACATACCAATCAGTATTCATCCTTGCTCCACATCACTGTGTATCCAACAATTAGACACCCATTTCCCTTCCAGAGCCTGCTAAAATTACTCAAACTATCTGACCCTAAGCCTACCCAAGGGGCCTACTCTGCTCAGCCCACCCTTGCCATGGGAACCCCCATAAAGGTTCCTCACATCCACCTTCTCCCTCCCAGATGGCCCTGAAGGTATGCTGTGCCTGTGTTAGGGAATCTGTGAGTATAAACTTCTCTCATGACAATTATTTCTGGGTTTGTGTGTCTTGCCATATGGGACCAAAACTATGCTGGGTAAAGAGTTTAGAACAGTTACTCCAAATGTAAGCATCAGTGCCAGAAAAATCCACCACAACTCTAAACCCTTAATGCATTCCCTAATACACTGTCAAAACTAATTTCTCCTCTTTGGAGGAAGTAATTACAGAGATTCAGCAAGTCCCACAGTTTCACTTCACTTCAACTCAAACTCAAATAAATTGTAATATTTTTATTCTTGAAAGGTACATCTAGTATAATCTCTCTCTTTTCTCCCTACCCCCTTCTATACTTGTGGAAAAGGGGACATTTTAGTGCAACAAGATAGTTTTTACCTTCAAAGTCAATAACTAAGCTCATTGTCTGGGGAAACTGAAGACCAGTTAGGGTTATAGATCCCTGAGAGCCCAGCTCACCCATAGTAGAGCCAGGATGTAAAAGTGGGTCTGTCAAACTTTGCATCTCAGTTGTGTCCTCTGGGCACTCAATATGTTCAAATCCAGATATTTGGTCTTCTCAGGGGAGTTCTCCCTGCTGTGGTCTGAGACCTGGTGCTATCACTATTACCCACATGGCCATGAATGCAGATTCCTGGTGGTTTTCTGGTGTCTTACTTACCAAGTTCTGCTATCCTCACCTCCAAATGACTTTCAAACTATCCTCCCACATTCCTGTCATCCCTTGTCCATCACCAGACTATTTCCATGTTGTTTTACATGGTGTCTTTTACGAAGAGATGTCTGTGATGATAGTAATTGGAATGAGTCATTCTCTTGATGGCAGGGCCTGTGCCGTTAGAACACATCCTGACTATCTCCCATCTCAGGCCAGCTGTTGTAATCTGTTCAGAAGAATTAGCCTAGGATGTAGGCTCCCTATCCTGTAGGCTTCTCTGGCTCACTGAGTGTCTTAACTCATTAACTGGCCCTTGAGGCCTTCACCTTCTTTCTGTGACCCAAGTCCACTGCTTCAGCCTGGGGATCACACAGCCCATCTCTCTGGGACACACATTACAGTGGACTTAGGTGATATTCTGCTTCTGAAGCATGCCAAGTAGCAGAGGTATGCTTTGTTCTCTCTGTTAGCCCTCCCTGGTGTGCCTTTCTCTTCCCCAGACCAAAGATACTACTCTGGTTCACTGACTCCCCCCTACTAAGCCAGCTGTTTCTTTCTGCTTGTTCCCAGGGACCTTCTGTTCTGTTGAAGTTGTGTTATGGTGTATTATAGTGACCCTGTCTACCCTTGGGTTTCCTCTCACAGATAGTGAAGGTGAGTCCGTTTATCCATGAATTATTTCCCTGATTACTGAGTGCTTACTACGTCCCAGACAAGGAGGCTTGTGGCTAAGGATAGACAGTATACTAGGCAAAACTGTCACACAACTGTCACTTTCGGAACTTATTGTTTAATAGGACAAAGATTAATCAGAGGAAAATCTAAAATGGGAGTTCACTGGGCAAAGAAGAAGAGAAGAAAAACCCTCCACGAAGAGGGAAATGTGGGAAATGGAGGACCAAGGCACTGCAGAAGGAAAGGCAGAGGTTGACAGCTGAGGAGAGAGAGGTTCTGGATGATGTGGGAGAGGTTATCCACAGAGCCCTGCAGGGCCCTCCCAGGATCCAGCATTCACCCTGAAAGCAGAATGAGAGAAGGAGTCAGATGGAAGTCTAATGGCTGTGGGGACAGGGCCATCTCCTTGATGGTATGGTCTGAGCCCCCACCTTTTTTTTTTTCATCACATTCCCAGAAAACAGCCCAGAGAGTGCTCCATATCAGCTTCATATGCTTGTCTTGAAATAATGATCAAAGAATACACACTGTGCAAAATGATCACAGATAAGGGAAGAGGTTGAATTGTTGGGAAGGTCCAATTGACTGAGGAAAAGAATCCTCAGAAACTGAAAACCAAGTTTCTAGAGATTCCAGAATACCCTGATAAGGATCTTTCCTGTCTCCCCAAGGAACAGCCAACAAGATTAGAGTTATCTCATGAAAACATCATTAGAAATTAGAGTTTTCTCCGTGAGCTCTGTTGAATTTAGCGAAGTGGTTTTCAACCTTCCTAACACTGCGACCCTTTAATAATCTTCTTCATATTGTGTGGCCCCCAACCATGAATTATTTTCATTGCTATTTTATAACTAATTTTGCTATTGTTATGAACTGCAATGGAAATATTTTTACAGATATAGGTTAATCAAAGGGGTCACAACCCACAGGTTGAGAACTATTGGTTTTGTGCCTAGAAATAGTCTCTGAGCCAGAGCTCAGAGGGCTCCTAAGCCTTTTGTTCTGGGTATGTGATGGGAAGGGGCCTGTGGAGGCCTGCAGCCCAATACTGTCCTGTCACACTCATTTGACAAGATAGAGTTCCACAGCTCAGCAACAGTCATCAAATTATCCGCACTGCAGAGATGGGCAAGCTGAGGTGCCAAGAGAATAAGAAACTTGCCCAAAGCTCAGCAGCCAGTAAATGATGAAACCCAACTTTTAATTATCCACACCCTAGACCTGAGAGAATCCAGGAGGAGGTATTCACTTACTGAATACCCACCATGGTTAATTTTGCTTTGTTTTTTAATGTTTTGTGTATGTGTGCATGGGTGTGGGTGTGTACGTGTGCATGTGATTACAGACATGTGCTGCAGTGTTTGGCATGGGCTTTCATGGTGCTGGGAATCCACACTCAGGTCTTCACACTTGCACAGCAAGCACTTTACCCAGTGAGCCAGCCACCCAGTATAATTTCTTTTTTAAATTGGGCACTTACAGGAGTCAAATTCATTTACCTATTCGTAAACCTCAGTAATTGTCTATTGATACTAGCGAGTAAGACTTTGCTACAGGATATGTATATTTACATTAGCATAATTTTGTGGAAAAGTTTGACTATCTACACACAACACACACACATGTAAATACCTTTTAGTCCACCCATTTACCTATAGGATGACATCCTTTAGAAAAAAGTATTTCTATAACATGGAAGAGAGGGTTCATTACACCATTATTTACAAGGGAGAGGAATGTGTGAAAATAAATATATATCAATTTAATTTTAATTTTAAAAATTTAAAGCTCCAAAGGTATTAAATGGGAATCTGTCTGGGTATACTGTTAAATTGAAAGGATGATGTGACAGGTACCTAGTCAGCCACCAAAATTTATCCACATGAATGGGGTTTGAATATGGCATAAGGCCAGCTGTCAGGCTGACAACCATACTCCCAGCTTCCCTTGCCATTTGTGCAGTCACATACACAGAACTGAAGTGAAAGAGGTGTTGTAGTCCACACCCTGCTCTGGAATCTCTCTCTTTTCCCCTCTCAGCTCTGGAACTCCAGACCTGCCCAAAAGCCTAGCGAAAAGACAGCAAAAAAGACATGAGGGTCCCTGGATGCCTGGATGGAGTGAAGCCAGGCAGCACTGGAGTGACTTACTCTGGAACGGGAACTGAAAAACAAGCAATAACAGAGTGTGTCTGGATTCTTGCAACCCAATGATGCAGATTTTATTTTTCCTAATCCAAAAAAAAAAAGTTGCCGATAAGCCAAAACAAACACAGATACAGACTTGGGTGGTAACTATAAAAGAAAAATATACAATATCTGTCTTTTAATAAAAGAAAGAAAAGAAATGGAAAATTGCTAAATAAGTTGAATAATATAGAATCTTTTCAACAAATATATTTGATAGACTTCATTACTAATTTTGAGAATTGGGAAAAACATGTAAAATGTTTTTAATTATAGAGTAATTATAAATATATAGAAATTTAAAATATATGATATATATAAACATATATATGTATAATAATAAAAAGTTAAATAACGCCTGTGTTGGTTAGTTTTGTCAGCTCCACACAATTGAGACTTATCTAGGGAGAGGGACTCTCAACCGAGGAATTGCCTCTATCAGGCTTTCCTGCGGACATCTCTGTGGGGCATTTTCTTGATTAATGATTGACATAGAAGGGCCCAGCCCAATCTGGTCCCGGGTAGCATACGAGCGAGCGCAAGCTGAACAAGCCATAAGCAGCCTTCCTCCATGTTTCCCGCCACTGTTCCTACTTGAGTTCCTGCCCAGATCTTCCTTCACGATGGCCTGTGTAAGTCAAATAAACTATTCCTGTCCCCAGATTGTCTTGGCCAGTAATTCATCACAGCAACAGAGAGACCTAGATAGACAATGTCATGTTTTATAACTATTACATACATTTTATATCAAATCACATTATATTTAAAATATAATTTTAAATAGTCATTTACTTATTAAGATACATGACTCATGGGGGGAAAACACACTAAAACTTACTCAAAAAGAGAAACAAGGCAAATGTTCTCCTTATCACTATTATCAAGCTAGAGAACGTTACCAAAGTAATAAAGCACACAGTGGGGCAGAAAGGCACGCAGCGTCCCATGGGCAGGACAACTAAGATGATGGTGAACCAAGAAAAATAAAAGTAATAGGACAGCCAGAGCGGTCTCAAAAAACCAAAATAATAATAATAACAGAAAGTGGAAATTCAAAAAAGAAAGATGTTCTGCACAGTGGTCAAAAGCCTCAGAAGTTAGACACACCCGGGTTCTGATTCTGCTTCTGTAGTTAAGAGACACACCACCGTGGTCTTCATAATCCTCACCGTCTTTACATGTCATGTGACCACAGTAAGGCTCCTTCTTGTGGTTATTGTGAGCACTGAGTCTAACAGGATCCGATACTCAGCACAGCATCTGGCATGTAGGAATCACTCTAGTTCCAGTCCGTGCAGTCAGCACTCTACCATTTAATAGCAATATTCATGATGCAGGAAGTGTGCAGCACCAGGCCGTATTCATCTGCACTACTAGTGATCAGCCAGAAAATCTAGTGAACTAAGAGTCTGGTTTATCAATAAACAAGCGAAACAAGGTTACGGGGAATGTGACAAGAGCCATATGCAAAAATCATTAAATAAATGCTCTGGAAGAGAAAAAAGAAATACCCAAATGTTTCTGATTGAAAACTGAATGTCTGAAAAGTTAGTAAACTAAAGGTTTATAAATTGCAAAGCAAATAAAACCTGGACAATCCTTCTGAATCCAGCATACAAGGTGCACAAGATGGTGAAAATTTCAAGTGGAGGAGGCATACAGACATCAGGAACATAAAGCTCCATCACCACTGGTGAACAGATTCCTGTCTCCTGGCTTCCCACTCATTGCTCAGTCTGTGGTCTTGATTTGAGTCTATCTAGGATACTAACAGATACATTGCAAAAGAAAAGTAATGAGTGAGGGCTCATCCCACTGCACAAGAGAGCATATTCTCACTAAAGGCATGATTAAAATGTTTCATCATGACCAGAATGACACAGAGCCAAGCTGGGTATGGTGGCATATACCTGTAATTCAGTAGGTCGAGGCATAAGGATTTCTAGTTCCAGGCCAGTTCTGGCTACTGCTTTTGAGACTTTGTCTCAAAAAGCAAGCAAGAAAGCAAACAAACAAACAAATAAACAATCAAACAAAAACAACAAAAAAAACCCACTAAAACAACATAAAACAAAGAAAATAAAACAAACAGAATCAACAACAAACAGGACCCTGCTCTCCACAAATACATATGAAATGTAACAGATGACTGTTTGTCACAAAGAAATATAAGCATTATTAAAATGTTTTTACAGTATTGAGCTCTTAAGCCTTAATATACCTGTATCTTAAAAGGAAGTTCAGAGGACCAGGTGTGGCCGTGCATGCCATTAATCCCAGCACTTGGAGACAGAGGCAGGTGGATCCTTACGCATTCAAGACCTGCTTGGTCTAAATAGTGAGTTCCAGTCTACATAGTAAGACCCCACGTCAAAAACTAAAATACAGCAACAGCAAAGAAATGAGGCTCTTATTAAAAAGATGAAGAGGTTTTAGAGAAATAAACACAGACCAATCAAATTACAAATATGTGGAGCACGGCATGTGCATATACCCACACATCACGTGTGTGTATACACACACACACAAATAATAAACTAAAAAGGTTTTTTTTTAATTGGGGGTGGAGAGGTGGCTCAGCAGTTAAGAGCACTGGCTACTTTTGGCAGGACCTGGGTTCTATTCTCAGAACCCACATGCTGCCTCCAGCTGTTTGTTACACCAGTTTCAGGAGATCCGTTGCCCTCTTCTGGTTCCTGTGGGCCCTGCATGTACATTATACAGAGAGATAGAGCAGGCAAAACACCCATACTCATAAAAGAAGATAAAATAATTTTAAATATTAAGAAAAATATTCAGGCAAAGCTTTCATATGTTCTGTTATACACACTTCACATATAATACTAACAACAGCCAAAAAAAACCTAGGCTCTAAATGGATCAATATAAAGCAAAGTTACTATCAAAAAGAAAAATTTAAGTTTGAGCATGCTAGACAATCAACTAAAATAAAAACAAAGTGTCATTTTGCACCAATAATAGTAGGATAGTATAACTGTCATCCTTTTTGTTTGCTTGTTTTTAAAATATAGTCTCACTGTGTAACCCAGGCTGGCCTCAACTTCAAGTCCTTCTGACTCAGCCTCCTGCCTGCTAGGATTACAGATACATGTCCCAACGCCTGGTGTTCTAATTTGCTTCTCTGTTGCTGTGATGAAACACTGACCAAAAGAAACAAGAGGGAGGAAAGGTTAATTTGGCTTACAGCTTACAGTCCAACACTGAGGGAAGGCAGGACAGAGGCTCAACGCAGGAATCTGGAGGCAGGAGCTGGAGAAGAACCATGGTGTGCTGCTTACTGGCTTGCATTTGGTTGATACTAAATCCAGGCAAGTTGACAACCAAGGTCAGCCACCACACCTAGGCATAACTGTCATTATTATTGATCATCTGTTTCTTACCCTACTGTATTCTGGCAAAGAAGGGTCAAATCAAAGGAACATTCTAAAATTGTCATGCTAAGAAGAAAAAAATACACAAATGTTTGGAATATTTGATAAGAGGTGAGTATTTCTACACTCTGATCCAGAGACTCTCAAGTCTGAGATGTATCCCAAGGCAATTCCTTAGAAGAAAGAAGAAAGAAAAAACCCACAAGCACAAAGACAAAACTGTTTATAACAGATGGAAAACTATAAATGTCTGAAATGTTTTACAATAGAAACAGTCACATGAAAGGAAATATGGACCTGCTCAGCCATAAGTATGAAACCTAAATACATGTAATTAGTTATGATAACTTCAATGAAACAAACTTTACAAGGATGTTATATCTATACTATCAAACCAACTTAGGAAAAATTATAAATATTGGAAAGAATAAAACTGTAATGGAGCTATGTATAAAAGCCTTTTTAAAGATTTGTTATTATATGTGCATGTGTGTGCACCATATGGGTGTCTGGTGCTGGAGGAAGCTATAAGAGGGTGTTGGCTCCCTGGAGCCAGAATTACAAACAACCGTGAGCTGCCATGTGGGTGCTGTGAAGGAAACTCAGGTCCTCAGCAGGAGCAGCAAGTGCTCGTAACTGCTGAGCCATCTCTCCAGCCTCATGTATATAAAATCTTAAGAGGTTGTCCTAGTGTTTTAATAAAAAAAAAATAAAAGTAAAGAAGTATGCATTTAAAAAGATACATCTAAACATGGTTACTGCTTTGTGTGCATTTGTAAATGTATGTGGTTTATGTGCACGCACATGTGTATGTGTGTGTGGTGTGTGTGTAAGTGGTGTGTGCATATGTTCTGTATGTGTATGTGGTGTGTGTGTATGGTGTGTGTGTATATATGTGGTGTGGGTATAAGTGGTGTGTGTGCATATGTTCTGTGTGTGTATGTGGTGTGTGTGTATGGTGTGTGTGTGGTGTGTATATGTGGTGTGGGTATAAGTGGTGTGTGTGTGTGTGTGTGTGTGTGTGTGTGTGTGTGTGTGTGTGTG
>CAJQZJ010001826.1:11097815-11161681 GCA_907164525.1 Lophiomys imhausi | reverse complement strand
TGTGTGTGTGTGTGTGTGTGTGTGTGTGTGTGTGTGTGTGTGTGTGTACAGAGGGCAGAAGGAGATGTTGGGTGCTCTTGCTCTGTTGTTCTTTGCTTTGAGGTGTCTGCAGGTAGGCTGGCAGCCAGCAGACCTCATCAGTCCTCCTGTGTCCATGCATCATAGCTCTGGTGTTACAGATATCCATTGTGGCTTTTTATGTGGGTGCTGGGGATTCAAACTCAGATCCTCATGCTTGTAGATGAGCCATTACCCCTGAGCCATTTCCCTAGCTCCAAGGTGATTTGTTTGTTTGCTTGTTTGTTTGTTTTGGCTTTTGAACCAGGGTCTCACTACATAGCCCTGGCTGTCCTGGAACTCACTATGTAGATAAGGTTGGCCTCAAACTCACAGAGATCCTCCTGCCTCTGCCTCCAGAATGCTGGGATTAAAGGCATGTGACACCATCTCTCAAGATGGTTAATTTAAAAAAATAATTCAGTCCTTAAAAAAAAAAATGTTCCTGGAGATTTTACCTCTGGGAGTCTTGTTAACTGAGAAGGTGGTAGTTATTATATTTCAGCCCAGAATTCTCTACTCCCCAGTGACACCCAGAATAATCTCATGTGATAATTCATAAGATGACTGACACCAGACATGGGCAGTGTGAAAAGGCTGTGTGCCTTTCCAGAGGTGTTCTGTGAAGCCTGGGGCACACTGGTACCCACAGGAGAAAGGCAGAAGTTTCCAGAAACTGGCCTTACACTCACTGCTTGCTCCCCATAAGCTGGCTTCCTCTGAATCAGTTTTATGTAACATAAAATGAAGCTAAAAACATGGCTCAGAACTGCTCTTGGGATGGTAAAACCATGTGAGGGAGTCAGCATCTCTTTGGGTCTCAGTTTCCCTAACAGTCTGATGAGAGCAAAAATCCTTGCCTCTTAGTTTCCTAGGAGAAGAGGAAGGAGAAATCTGAGTTGCAAATGACTTGGCGTATTCAAAATGCTACAGAGAATTTATCGAGGTGACATTAAAAGGGGTAGGGTAAAATATTGTATTGCTTCATTTATGTGAGGGACCTAGAGAAGACACGATCCACAGAAACAGGAAGTGGAATGGCGGGCGCGAGGGGCTGGGGGCGGGGGCATGGCAGCTGTGTCCTGTGGATATGAAGCTGCAACTAAGGAAAAGGTTCTGTGGCGGATGGTGGTGACAGCTCCAAATATAGAGACTGGACTTAAGGCCACTGAAGCGCATGTTGGAAATGATCACAATGATAAAGTTAATGCCACATATATAATGTTATAAATAGCCTTGTATATGTCACTACTTAGCAAATTAATAAATACCAACAACAGACATGAACATAAATACAAAATAAGGAAAGGGAAGATTTTAGAGCAGGCATACTTACTCACTGCTTAAGAGACAAATGCAATGATACTACAGCACATATACAAAGCACAGAGACAAGGGGTGCGTGTCCACCGAGAAGAGGCCTAGGGAACAGGGAAGGACAGAGAGCCTGCCGTCTTTGGCCACCGTGAAGCATTCTGGTTATAGGTTGCTCTTATGCAACTGTCTCAGTAACTCCCCTGTGAACTCTTTTTGTGCATTCATACATCCTTATCCAGATCCCATTGTTAAGTGGAGCCATGCAGCTTACAGTGTATATACAGACACATGTGTGCACACATAGACAAACCCCCAGACAAAGATACTGGCTCTTGGGGCCCCTACTCTAGGGATCTTGATGGCTGACACTCAGACAACACTCACTATGTACCAGGTGCTGTTCTAGGCACATTGTAAATACAGTTTAACTCATATATTCTTGATAATGTTCGAGATAACTATGACAGCCCTGTGTTACAAGGTAGGGGGTGGAGATCAGGCCCCAGTGAGGCCATGGAGCTGGTTCACCCAGTAGCAGAGCCAGGATGAACAGCTATGGCTCACACCCAGGCATCAGCGAGCTCAAGGG
The DNA here is from genome assembly GCA_907164525.1 of Lophiomys imhausi. Classification (NCBI taxonomy): domain Eukaryota; kingdom Metazoa; phylum Chordata; class Mammalia; order Rodentia; family Muridae; genus Lophiomys; species Lophiomys imhausi. The sequence goes on along the minus strand of CAJQZJ010001826.1, from coordinate 11,159,718 downwards.
AAGAACAGACTAAGGCAGGAACAGGGAGTGTCCAGTCTCTGGCCTTATTTTCTGAAAAGTGTGGAGAGTGTGTAGGGTGGTAGAGAACAAACGGCTTGGAGGAAGGGATGTGTCGTCACCCAGTAGGGCAGGGCTGGGTTGTGGACTTTGTGGTGACAGCAAGAGAGAGTTCTGGTGTCTTGAAAAGAGGAACCGATCTATTTGAGTGGTTTCCTGGGTGTGAGGGGAAAGGCAATGTCAAAAGTTCAAGCCTGGGGCAACTTCCAGACCCACGGTCACTAACAGGGACAGGGCAGTGTGGCAGGACAGAGACAGACAGGCTTGTTCTCCTTCAGTGGGCTCTACAGTCTGCTTCCCTCTTTCATGGACAAACACTGATGAGAAATCTAGTGTTCACACACAGAATGCCATGGACACCAATGGCCTAACCAGCCCCAGGAGGGCCAACAGGCTCCAGCAGCCTACCTTTGTCCTGTTCTGCCGCTTCACTCAGTTCAGGAAGTTTGAATCCCACTAGGTTCTGGTTTCTCATTAGGATGTGTTCCTTGGTGAGAGGAAGAAGGAACAGAGTTCAGATGCCAACACCAGGCTAGACCCTTCTCTTTGTTCCCTAGTGGCTCTTTTACCACTCAGCCTTGGATGGGTTCCCAGGAGAGTGGCCGGAGCGGATGAATTGGCATGGCATGGTATGGTGAGGCCAGAGGGGCACAAGGTCCTCTCCCAGCCTATAAAAGGGTTTGAAATCCCACCATTTGTGCCACACTCATTGGGTCAAGAGCTACCTCCAAAATGACCAGCTTGTTAAAGAAGTCCCGGGCCTCAGGGGAAATGAACTGTGTGGCCTTACTGTGGGAGAGTTGTAAAGGGATTGTATAGTCCTTAGGGACTAAGGACTTTGGGGACAGTAAGGTCTCCTGGATATGCATGCAACTGCTTCCCGAAGCAATTCTTGATGGTCTCACTGCTGAGAGCAGCTTCCTGCCCTGCCCTTCTGTGTAAGTGATAGTCCTTCCTCAAAGACCTTTGTGGTACCTCCAGACAAATGAAGCCTGAGAGTCACAGTTCGGGGAACTGAGCAAGCAGAGCTAGGTTGAGGGTGTTGGTGGACTCAGTAGGCCACCTTTGCTCCAAGTCAGTGGGTGTCAGACTAGGGACCACTGGCAGGGATACCTTGGTTCTCTCCTGGCCCCTGGTGACAACCAAGGGTTTTCAGCCTCCCAGGTCACAGAAGCCATCTGAGTGATTGGCCTCTGGGTCAAAGAAAGAAAGAGGCCAACTCAGAGTGCTCAGGATCCAAACAGAACTCAGGCCATGTCCTTGCTATATACTTAGCAAGCCAAAGGTCCACAGTCCCTCAGCTGTCGGTCACTGGACAAGGTGCAGAACAGGTCTCAGGTGCCAGACCAGCTGGTGTCATGAGCTTCCAGGCTCTCTGCAACTTCCTTTGCTGGATGAGAGTGACCTGCAGGGTTTGGGGAGTTCTGAAGGAGTGGCTTATTCTCCCAGCCTTTGAAGTCTGAGATGAATCGCCAGCTGTCTGCCTGCTTTGTTCCCACTTGCCTTCACAGATGTGAAGATGGGATGTGGCCAGCTGTAGGCAGCTCTGCCTAGTCTTGTTCTAAGCTACCAGGTACCCTGGGCTCTGGATTGGAGGATGGGAGTTCTATGCAAATTGTACATATTCCTAAACCTCCACCCAAGATTTTCAATCTGTGGGACATGGTGGTACACGCCTTTAATCCCAACATTTTGGAGGCAGAGGCATTGGATCTTTGTGAGTTCAAGGCCAGCCTGGTCTACAGAGTGAGTCCAGGACAACCAGGCTGTTACACAAAACCCTGTCTCAAAAATCAAAACAACAACAAAAATTCTATCTATCTATCTATCATCAATCATCTATCTCTATCTCTACTGGCTTCAAATTTACTATGTAGCTGCACATGACATTGAATTTCTGATCCTCCTGCCTCTGCCTCTTGGGTCCTGGGATTAGGGCCTGAGTTATCACCACAAATGGTTTTATGTGACTCTGAGAACCAGGGCTTGGTGTGTGCTAGTCAAGCACTCCATCCACTGAGCACTTCCTCACTGAAGCTCTCTGAACAGCACAGCACAGCCGTCTGTTACAATGTGGCCTTGCTAGTCTAGAAGCTCTCATTTGAGCTGGAGTGCTTCAGGTCCTCACTTCCTTCCTCACCCTTTACTCTCTCAATAGAAGAGCCAGGGGACTTTTTCCTACTCCAGGCCCTCATCTATAGGCTCCCAGTCTCCTTGACCTGGATTGAGGTTGGCCGCCTGAGAGAGAAGGGACTTGATCAGAACCTTTTTACCCAATTTAACTCTTCTCTTTTACACTCTGGACTCCCCTTTGCCCCTCCACATCTGGATTTTCTCAATCACTCTTTGTATATCAGGGCAGCCCCCTGACTGACCACTGTTCCTACTCTGATGGCCAATAAACCTTGGGGACACCATGGACACTGAAAGAAATTCACCATGGAGGAACAGCCCCCTATGGCCATTGTCATAGTTGTCCTTGGGTCTAAGGCCCTTAGTTAACAGGTACCCCTTCTCCAGGTCTTCCCCAATTCTAGGCATGACCAGATACTGTATCAGCATCCTCATCAATTCTAGCTGGAGGAGGCAGACAGCTCAGAATAAGGAGTCTATGAGGCCAGCCTCCCCTGAAGTGTGGCTAAGTATCAGCACTATATCTCAGGCTGACTTCTATATGTTAACAGGAGCTAAAGGCACCTGAAGCTAGTGCTTGCTATGAGAAAAGTGACACTGATTCTGGCTTCTCAGGGTTAAGAAGTTTGGGACTCCGTGTGGTCAGAGCTGTCTGTCCCAGGGGCCAGGCTGAATGCACAAGTCTGTGGCTCAGGGGTGACCTAGCATGTGCACACTGTGCAGCAGGGCAGGAACCCACCTCCCGGAGCTTGGTCAGCTTCTGCATGCGGACAGGCTGTACTTGTATCTGGAAGTCTTTGAGTCCAGGTGGCTTGGCTGCCTTGGCTTTGCCTGGGAACCGCTTCTCTTCCTCTGCCAGAGGCAGCTTGGCAAGCACCTTCTGTAGCAGGGGACCAGGCTCTTCAGGGCTGCTGTCCCAGGAGACCCCCCGAATCAGGGGAGGCCGGGATACAGGGGACCGCAGCTCAGCTTTAGAACCAGCTTTGGGCCCCACAGGCTCTCCAGCAGCGCCCTGTCCGTGGGAATGTGGGGAGACCGGTCCTCCTGAGCCTTGGACTGTGGTTCTGGGCAGAGGGTTGCCTTCCCTAGACATCTTCAGGAGCTGCCTCCCTAGCTCCATTTCAGCAGGGCTAGGCTGAGGGCTGTTCAGCGCCATTTTCCCACTGATACTTGCTCCAGAAGCCTGAGCCATGGGCGTGGCCTCCAGGTCCTGAAGGGGATCAAAGTTTTCCTTTTGTTCTACTCTTAGTTCTTTGGATTTCTCCAGTGTAGGAGTTCGAGGAGCCAGTCTGCCTTGAGATACTTTCCTCTGGTCATTCTGCCTCCGGTCAGCTAGCCCTTTGGAGATATTCTAAAAGAGACAAAGTAGAGTTGGGACCCTGGAGGTAAGCTGAGGAGACTCAAACCTTGACAGGGGCCCACTTATGTATATGCAAATAATGCATCAATCATTATGCATATGCAAATGAAGTGTGATAGATTCATGAATATGCAAATGGAGTAGAATTCCTGCTTTCCTGCAACTTCTCTGGATCAGAGAGGAGCAGCTGTTGTGTACAGCTATGACTGGATTTGGGGGTGTAGGGTCAGCCTGCTGGGACCTGCCTTACTTCTTTTCCTCTCAGACTTCCATCTCATAAGACAGAGGAGTCTTCTGCTTGCCCACACCCTGTACTCACATCTAGGTCCCCACATCTGTAGACTACCCAGGGGGCCAGCCTAGGCTTCTGAGACCACATTCTCCACATTCAAATCACTGCAAAGTGAACAAAGCACAAACTCACAGGCTCTCCAAGGCAAGGTGAGGAGATATCAGCCTCATGCCCCTTTTGCTGAGGAAGAAAACACAGGTCAGTAGCAGTGGGAAGAGGCCTGCTTCCTCTTAAAGCTTAGCAGGCCCCCTCTGCCTCCCTCATTCAGGGGTTACAGAGGGTCAAGGCATGTCAGAGACAAGAGATTCACTAGCATAGAAATGGCACACAGGTGTGTTGTTACCTGTGGTGGTGCTCCCGGCAAAGGACACTGTAGGCCACTGCTTGTGTCGAAACCTGCAATGGGCCAGCGCGGGTAGGTGATACCAATCACCTAGTTTCATGCTTGTCACTAAAACAACAACAACACACACATACACACACACACACACACACACACACACACACACACACACACACACACTCTTTGAGCTATCAGCTGTAAAGTCTGGCAGCCAAACACACTGTTGTTGCTTACATGCCAGCATTGAAGCACCATAGAAACCAAATAAGGAAACTGAGTCATGGAGGGGACCTTGAGGTCTGATATTCAGGAAGCATCTGTGAGAGTGGGATCCTGTGGTTGCCCTCCAGCACTGACAAGAACAGGCTGACCACCTAGTACTCCACTGCCTGAGGGTGTGGCTCTGTACACAGCCCAGAAAGGAAGAGACCAGAATGAATACTGGCCTTGGAGATGTAGCTCAGTGGGAGAGTTCTTACCTAGCATGTGTGAGGACGAAGGTCTAGAGAACAAACAAAACTCACAGTGGTCCAAAGGAGAGGATTCAAAATAAACTGTGACGGCCTCTCTATGAGCAAAGAGCAGTCACATAGCCCACTTCCCATAACCTTAACCCCTCTCACTCAGCCTGCCTCTTGTTGCCTGCCATAGTGATCCCTATCCTCAAAACCTGTACATCTGCCCCCTATGGGGGATCAGCCTCACCTGGTGGTGTGGAGATAGTAAGTGAGCAGCTTCTAGAGTGTGTAGGAGATGATCCAGGGCTGAGGTTTGGGGAAACAGCTGTGGAAACAAACACCAACTGGCTGGCATTCATGAAGGGCTAGGACTTCTACCACTAAAAAGATCATCCTCTCAGGAGGAGTTCACCTCTAGGAACCTAGACTGCCTTGTCAAGGGGCTGATTCCAGACCACCATATAAGGCTCCTATTACAACCCAACTTTTGCTGCAGTCAGCCCAGCAGAGGGGCCCTGAGGTAATTTCCAGTATGTGGGGTCACATTCCTTTGCCTGCTGGGCCTGACCTCAGGGAACTTTCCAGAAACTGAGGACCTGGCATTGCTTGACAGGAAAAGCACTCTCTAGATGTCATTGGACCACTCTGATTTCAAATGTTCTCCTTGTCCTCCAAGGCCATTTGGACTTGTCTAAAACCTGCTTCATCTTTGCAAGAGGGACTGTGGCACAGGGGGGTAGAGGATCCCTGTCTCTCCTCCAGAGTACCTGGGTCCTTGGAGATCAGAGTGAGGGAGCCCAGGATGACCTCCTCAGACCTTTGCTGAGAAGACACCCACCACAGAGCAGGGTTGTCATAGGATGGGTGTGGATGTTAGGCAGACTGTTATGCAGTCATACAAGGATCTCTGCATATGGGAATTGCACAGGGTTTCTCTGTATTAGAGCTAAGGACTTAGGAGTTTATGAAGGAGAGAGACTGTGACCAAGTTGACAACATGGGCATCATGTAGAATGGCATTTGTCCACACATGGGGAAGTCCCAGCTAGTCACACACAGGACTTGAAACCAAACACAGGCAAGTTCTCAGGGGTAGAGTTGGGTAGGTGCTTTAGAACTCTGGAAGCTGAGCAAAATGGCTTCTGGAACAGTCATCTCTGCAAGGCTTAGGCCTTCTAGAGACGAACCTGGAGGCCAAGGGGATGGGCCACTTGAAGCCCACCCTTTCAGAAACAAGGTTTCCCTACAGCTGGAATCTGATCCTCCCCCTCCCTCCCCCTCAACCCAACCTCAGAGAGGCTCAGGGCAGCTACCTGTCCTCCTGCTGGTCTTGCCCTACCTGACGGGGAGTCTCCTGGGCTGCTCCTTGATTTCCTCCCGCGGCGGGTCAGGAATCGCTCACTCACCGACTTAGCTTCTTCCAGAAGTGCCAGGTTTTTCTTCTTGTCCTCTTCTGAGATGCTAATGTCTGGCAGTTGATCATTTACCAGGTCGATGACATGCCCTGTGGGATCTTCAGAGAGAGAATGAACTCCCAGTAAGAGTCACCTCAGAACTCAGCCATATGCCCATGTCAGGATGAGGGACATGGGGACAGACAGGGGCTTTCACAGGAGGCTCCCCTGGCTTGTAGTGTCTGTCAGAAAGGTTCATGAAGCCCCTTTGGGTTTCCAGGACTGTTCTAACTCTACTTCAAAGGGAGGCTATCCAGGAGCCCGGCCTCATGCTCTGTTCCTCCCAGGCTTTCTTCCTTCTGATCTGTTTCTTTACAAGTTAGTTAGCCAACGTGTAGCTAGGGATAAAACTGAGAGATATCCCAAGCCCTCGCTGCAATCTCCTGGTCATCTTTCCCTTTCTGTCTCCTGTTCATCCTTCCCCCATGTCCAGGAGTGCCCTGGATAAGCTGAGTGGAGGACACTATGTTCTTGCCACATGCTCAGGAAATAACAGTCACTCCAGACACCTCCTTCTTCCTCAGTTTCCATGTCCAAGACCTGACCCATGCATAGTACTTACCTATAAGTGTCCTGGGTCCTGTCCCCATTTCTATTCCTGCTCATAAACTCTTACTTGAACAATTACATCAGACCCCTGAAAAGTCCCTGCCTTTAAGCCAATCTCTCTGTCCCATGGTCTATTGCCTTTCTAGAAACCACATCTGATCATGCCATTCTCCTGCCTCATCCTGTGAAAATTCCTTGGAGTTCCCAGGGTCACATCTAAACTGATCCCAATTTTGCTGGCCCTACATCCTCCTTCCAAGACCTTGTCCCAGTTCCAGTCCCTCTGTGACAAGCTCCCAGTCTGTGCCCCCTGCCTCCATTCTTGCCTCTTCCAGAAGCAGCTCTTCATTTTTACTGGGGAACCCTCTGAATCACCATTAAATGACTCAGAGTAAGCCAGCCATCCCCACTCACAAATCTGCCTCAAGAACCAAGCTTAGTGGGAGTGGGTCCCAAACCAACTTTGGCCAGTTAAGCAATGCCATCCAGGCAGCCACAGGGAACACCACAGAAGGCTAGTGAGAAGCAGTCTTGGTAACCGAGAGGAAAGAAGGGTTTCACAGGTGAAACAGAAGCTTGGAGGTGCAGCCAACCATTTGTTCTCATGAATGAAAGGTCTTCTCAAGGAGAGAGCTCACACATGAAAGGAGATGAAAGATGGAATGGCACAATAACTAAGACCCCAAATTAAGTACTTGAATCCAGTAGTACCTGAAACCATCCACTCTAGAGGAGGAGACCATGATGGAGAAAGATGACAAGGAGAAAGGGAGAGGCAAAGGGGGAGAGGGGGAGAATTTTGTTATTTTAGAGCAAGCTGTTATGAGTTGGGGCTTCATAGTTTCCAGGGGTCGTGACACTTACACACAGCACAGCATTTGCTTGCTAAAGTACTCTGAGTGGTTCCTGCTTCCTCCCACTCCTCTCCTCTTCTACCTACATTGTCATCCCTCTCTCCTGTGTGCACAACTACGTAAGGGGAACTCAAATACCACTTCCCCTAGAATGTCCGCACACCTTTCCTCTTCCCTGGGGAGAAGTGGGCCCCTCCTTACCTTGGTTTCCTTGGTTCCCTCATGAAGGGCCTTTATTGACTCTTCCTGCTCACTTTCCAACCTCCTTATAAAGGGCGATCAACACTGAATACAAAGACCAAGTCCATGTGGCCCCTATCCTTCAATGGCCCCACGAAGATGGGACCAACCATTAGTAGGAACCATCAGGATCACCGGCACGAGCCTTTCACATGGGCACACTCCAGCCTGGGTGTATACCTGCCTAGGACAGCCGCATGACCTCTGCTCCTTGAGCCCAGTGCTGAGCATCACTCAGCTGATCACTGAGCATCACTTTTCTGTCTGCTCTGACTTCTTCATCTTCCTCTTCATTCTGACACTGAAAGTATGCATCATCTCTTCTGGACCCAAACACGGAGGGGCTGATCTCCTTCGGATTTGAGGACAAGGGAAGGGCCTGCGTCTGACTAAGCTCAGCCCTAGGTAGCAATGCTTGCTGCTCGAGCATACATCATATGGACTCAGCTCTTACCCACAGAAGTCAGTGGAGCAGTGGAGACCTTCAGGTGCCGATGGGAAAGCCTGCGGTGGGGGCTGGGAGCTCTGAAAGACAGAACATGGTTATCCTGTTAGGAAGTCTACTCAGAGATGGACAAACGAGATGCTGTACAGTCTTTCAGTGTGACCCCAGAGCATCGCCTATGGGCATACACAGGAGTCCTTTGACTGTCACCAGCCTGTACCTCAGTCTCCCACATCAGAGCCCCTGGGAGCACCACTGCTAGTGTGTATCACTAAATATATATTTAATACACACACACACACACACACACACACACACACACACACATATATGTATATACATATATATCAGCAAGTCTCTATGCCATTCTGTTGCTCACTCAGGCTATCTAAGACCACTCACTCAAGGGTTGAGAAACCTCACTATAGTATTTACCCTCTGTGAGGACCCAGGCTTTATGCTAGAGCTATCTTGTGGGAATCTTATAAAACATATATTGGGTCTGGTAGAGACATGGATAATTCATTTTTGAGAGGGAAGATAAAAACACAATTTCATTCCCTTGTAAAGCATGAAACTCTTTTGAAAGATTTATTTTTAATTATGAACATGTGTGCTTGTGCGTAAGTATGTAAGTGTGTGTGCAGAAGCAAGTGGGGAACAGGGCATTGGATTCCCCTAGAACTGGAGTTACAAGTGATTGTAAGTCACATGATTTGGATAGTGAGAACCAAACTCAAGTCCTCTGCAAGAACAGTGTGTGTGCTCTTGACTACTGAGCCAACTCTCCAGCCCAGTGAAGCTGTCTTGTGTCTGACTAAACGATTTTATCTGGCTTTCTCTACCATGACTCTCATACTGATATTCATTTCTTATATTCTCCTTGGTATCCACTCTGTTCTTTTGCTTCTACCCTTAATTAATGGATGGAGAAGCCTTTCACATGCATACTCACTCTGTCCTATGAGAATTACCCTCTTATGTGTGGTGCTGCCTGTCAAACCTAGGCCTCGCCCTTGCTAGGCAAGCACCTTCCCACTGACCTGGATCCCCAGCCCTGAGAATTATCTTTTAAATTTCTTAAAAGTGACACCCAAAGCCGGGTGGTGGTGGCGCACATCTTTAATCCCAGCACTTGGGAGTCAGAGGCAGGTGGATCTTTGTGAGTTCGAGGCCAGCCTGGTCTACAAAGTGAGTCCAGGACAGCTAGGGCTACACAGAGAAACCCTGTCTCGAAAAAACCAAAAAAAAAAAAAAAAAAGTGACACCCAGACAACTTTATTCTAGCTAGATCAATGTAGGAACCCATGGTAAGAAAAACAAGGGCAGTGACATCCTTGAGGTGGGGATCCAGTATCCCTCCCAAAGGATTATCTTTCATAGAGGATCCACTTTGGCCATGGCAGGATTCTATAGTCAAAGACCCACACTTCCAGGTTTCTGTAGGAACACCTGGACTGATATGGGAATTTTCTCTGTTATGATGTCTTGTGCTTTTCTTAAAATCCAGCAGCGTATTCAGAGCCAAATCCAAGAGAACATCATTTTGGGAAAGAAGATAATGGGGGAAGGGGAGAATCCTAGGTTCTCTTTACCATTTTGAAAAACTATTTGACAATATTTACTTTTATTTTAAGATAAGGTCTTCTGTATCCTAGGCTAGATTTGAACTCCTCAGGTAATCAGGCCTGACCCTTGCACTTCTGATTTGCTGGGGTTACAGATGTCCCTCCCCATACACAGTTCATGTGATACTGGGAATCAAACCCAAGGCCTCATACAACCTTGGCAAGAAGCATTCTATCCCAGCCCTCTTTGATAGCATCTTTATCAATAAAGCAATTCAGAGGAGAAGGAGGAGGAGGAGGAGGAGAAGAAGGAAAAAAGTATTTCTAGAAGCACAGCTATGTGATCCCCACAAAGCATTGCTCATCTGCCTGCACTGTGTACCTGTTGACCAGGTTTTTGTCAGTTTCTCCTTCAGGTGAACTGGCATCCCCCGTCAGGATGATTGTGGGAGGGCTGCGGAATGGTCCTGCAGAGGGAGAGTCCTGCTGGTTTAGAGCAAAACACAAATGGAGTTAGGCCTGGGCTGGGGAAACATGCAGGGCCTGGAATTGCAGCATTTCCCAAGGTGTGACTCCCAAGGCCATTGCCACTGGTCACCAACTCAGTATGCTGATTTGTCTCTTTCTGCCTCATTAAAATATAATTAAGAAATAGAAATTGCATATGTTGATGTGGGTGTTCACTATGATATAGCTACAGATGAGTCAATAGATTGGCTGCCTCAGTTCTCTCTCTCTCTCTCTCTCTCTCTCTCTCTCTCTCTCTCTCTCCCTGCCACGTGGGTGCTGGGAATCAAATCCAGTTCTCTTAACTTCTAAGCCATCTCTCTAGCCCCTTGGTTCCTGCTTTTCTTGAAACTGAGTAATAAACAATCTCAGGGCCATATTTCTGCACAGGAATTATGGTCCAAAAAATCCTAGCCTGGCCTGTCTCCATCATTCAGGCATATGGACCCAAAAACTTCTCTTATGGCCTCTCTGGTACCTCAGCTTGGCCTGCTTTCTGGAGCAAAAGACATTTAGGTTTGGAATCTCTCTGACTGTCATGTTCTTGTTCACAAGTGACTCTTGCCACAAGAAAGCTACTCAACACTGCTATAATGTACACAGGATTTTGTCTCAACTGAATATTTGAGCTCTGGAAATTGCCTTTTTGTGCCTGCCTTACTTAGAACCCTTCTCATATAAATCCTCTAGTGAACAAAAAAAAAGTATGTTGAATAAAATTTCATTTCTCTGCCCATGTATCACATGTTTTCAGCCATACCCATGGTGGAGTTTTCAAAAATTCCCAGCATACATTGGTGCTGAAAAAAGGAGATTTTATTTTAATTTGTTGACACTCTGATGACTTTCCAAAGCAACCAGAAATAATCAACAAGAAAATATCAGCTACAGAAACCCAAGAGTATAAAAATGCAGAGCAATTTGATGGATATAAATGCCCATAAGAGATAAAAACATACACTTCCTCCTTCTAGCAGCCTATGGTTGGCACAGAGGTAAATTGTTTGTCCTGATACCCAGTGGCACTGTGATTCCCCCAGGCCAGGCTCCGAGAAGTAAGGCTTAAAGGGCTGTTCCAAAAGCTTCATTCTATAGTTTCACCTCTCTAAGAACATAAAAAGAGAATAAATCTTGGGGCTGGATGTAGGCAAAACACACATTCACATTAAATTATATTTAAGAGAGAGAGAGAGGAATGAACTTCTGCCCTCACCTCTCCTCCCTTTCTTTCATCTTTTACTTTCCTCACATCACACACTCCCATTACCCACTTGTTTACCCTTCCTGTCCAAGTCCTCTTTAACCATCTCTTTATCTCTCCATCAGTCTCTCTCTCTACCTACCCATTCATCCATGCATGCATTTGTCTCTCTCCCATCCAGCCAGTCATCCATATCTCTGTCTCTCACACATTCATCCATCCCCTGTAAAAAGAATTAATTATTTAATAGTATTTACATTATATTTAATTGGTTGGCTGTGGTTAATCCCTAACCCACCATTATAAAAGAGCACACAGACACCACATGGATTTTAACAAGCCTTGGCCTGAATTGAGCAATCTTAGCCCATTTAAGCTAGCTCATAATTCTATTTCCTAAATACGACCCCATATATACATACATCCCTTTGGACTGCTATTTTCCACATTATGCCAATGTTCTAGGCCACATGGAATGATCTTCTTTAATCTACCCCATTGTGTGTCTCCTTCTTCCTGGTCCTGGCTTGTTCTTCCCATCAACCTCTCTGCTTTGGAAGCCCGCACACCTTAGCCCTGCCTATCTCTGTCTTTGCCCAATCTCAGGCCCCAGTATTTATTTAACCAATCAGAGACAATGTAAGTAACAGATAGCAAGCAGGACCAATTAATTAACATTTAGAATGCTTAACATCACCCCATCAATCCCCCTCTTTAAATGTCTTCCCTATCCATTATCAAATTCTTCTCTTTCCCTGGATATCCATTAATTTACCCATCCATCTATCTCTCTATCTCTCTTATCCATCCATTCATTCATCCATCCATCCATCTACCATTCATTCACCCCCATCTGTCTCCCCATCCATCCATCAATTGATCCATCTGTTTATCCATTAATCTCTCTCCCATTCTATTCATCTCTTCTTCTGTCTCCCCTATTCACCTATACATCTATCAGTCCATTTCTCTTTTCCTCTCTTTCTCCCCATCCATCCATTAACTCACACACTCCTCCCCAGTCTATCACCACCTATCTATTTCTCTCTCCTCCATCCATCTATCCCCTTACACCCCCTGCAGCTCTACGTACTCATCATCTGCAGACTGTCTTACTACCTGTTTCTATGACTGACTCGCACCAGTTTGCAAACAAGTGTTGTGGAGGAAAGGACTTTCCTGAGAAGAGAAGGCTGCTTTGCTGGGAGTGGCAAGATTCTCTTTGTGTCCATGAAGTCTGTAAACAGTTACACATGCCTACCCAGTGCTCTATCCATCTATCCAGAAAACACTTCTGGGTATGGGTCTATGCCTTGGTTGGGGAGACCAAGATAAGGTAGGTAGGCTTGAGATGTTTTTTGCTAGCAGATGGGTTGCAGGGGAAGCAGTGGAAGGCCCGTTCCCTACAATCAATAATGACCCACACTGATACCAATGAGGCTAGGGGCTTCTGAGTTACTAGAAGGAGTTCCTTCCTAGTTGGCATTTTCTCTGCCTTCTGGGACTTGCTGGGACCACAGACACCCTTCCTTGGAGAAGGCATGGGGCAAGGGTGACCATCCTGATAGGTAAAACCAAGCCAGAATTGATAAGTAATCATGAACACATATATAATATCAAGCTGCTCACAAGCCAGGAAGATTAAGGCTATCAGGACAAAACCCTCTAATACTGTGGTAGACATTCTAGAAATATCTTCACTCCCTCCTGCCATTGTATTCAAAGTATATAAGCCATAAACTAGAAGTGTTCTTTCACTAACTGGCTTACAGAATGACAGAGCAGACTGGGAGCTTATAGCTCTCTGCAAAGCTGTATTTGTGGGACCATTCCTTGGGAATACAGATTGTTTTCTTTTTCTTTTCTTTAATTTTACTCTAGAGAGACTGGAAAGATGGAAGTTTAAGAAACAGTGTAAGGTACATTTCCAGGAAGGCACTCAGGAGAATTTTGCTTGCTTAGTGCAACACAAATAGCCAACCCTTCTCCTACTTGGAGCTCCTAATGAAAGGTAAGGCCCTAGAAAACTTGATTCTGGCAATATATGTTATTGAATATAGAATATAGGATATGTTATACAGAATATAAACAAGCTTCTAGCTTGGGGACTTCAAGAGCTTCAGACTCAAAGGTCACCATATTATGCTATAATGTCCTTCTCACTAGCTATGTGACCTTGAACAAGTCACCTTACTAGCTATGTGACCTTGAACAAGTCACCTTACTAGCTATGTGACCTTGAACAAGTCACCTTGTCTCCCTGTGCCTTGGGTACCTCATCTATACAATAGTTAGCTCAGAGTGTCTGTGAAAATTAAACAGGCTGAATGGGGCTGGAGAGATGACTCAGCAGTAAGAGTGCTTGCTGCTCTTTCAGAGGACTTGAGTTCTGACTACCCTCCTATAATCATGAAAAGAAAATGAGAAGATGGAAAATCAGGCCACAGGTGTGCAGTTAGTCATGGGAAATATTACTTTGCCCCAGGGTTACACCAGTCACAGGCAACACCCTTCCCACTGTGCCATACTGCTTCTCCATCTGTCAACTTCCTTTGTTGACACCTTCCCTGGCTTCTGGTATCCTTCAGACAATCTTCTCTTGGCCCTCTGTACTGCACACTTTCTCATGGGGATGCCTCTTCCTTCCAAGAAGCCCTGAATCCAGATGAGACAGAACACACAGCAGGAGGGAGGCAGGACGGGACATCCGCACAGCCTTGGGGTTCTTGTCCCTCTTCCTGGTCTGTGGACCCAGCCTCCCCAAGAGTCCACCTCTCTTCTCTGGGGGTCAGCCAAGCTCCATGGGGCTGTGCCACCTCCAGCAAGCTCACCCCAATCATTAGCAGCAGGGTCACATTTCATTTCCCTCTAATAAATCTTATAGAAACATTTAAATGTTTATTTCACTCATAAATTCCCAAGAGTACACAATAGTTTCCTATGCTCCTGAACACGGGGATAAATATAGATCAACGTTGTAGATGGGAAAACGAGCTTCAAATCCTCAATATCACATGCCCAGGTCTGGGCTAGGACTCTTTAGGAACAGCTCCAGATCTAGCCCAGGCAAGTGTGGGGAGTGTATTTGCTGTAACAGTGGCCTTGGGTGACAGTGAGACAAGGACCCTGCTGGATCAGTGTGAACAGGAGAGAAACTAGATAGACTTACAATAAAATCTCAGCTAGATTACCTCAAGGGAGATATTTCATTTCTCTGATCTTCATGTTTATAAACATCAAATGGAGCTTATACTCCCCTAGACTGCTTTTAAAAATAAACACAGATAAAGCAATAAGAATGATGACAGGGGAGGGATGGTAGTTGGGTCCCTTTGTTTGAGCATATCCCCAGTCTATCTGTTATAGCCTGGAAGGCAGGCAGGGACTCCCTTGAGAGAGGAATTTGTGCTCTTAAGACAAAATAAAAAGATTCTCAGGGGACTTGCAAGAAAACGATAGTCCCAGTGTCAAGTCCTAAGGCCATGGGAGAGAGGGAAAGAAAGGGCTTCTGCTATGCATGCGGCGTCTCCGTGTGAAGCGTGAGAAGCATCTGTGCCCCGCAGTCATGAAGGCCTGCTGCCTAGTGTATGCTCCCATGTGCCCAGGGCTCACTCTGGCCCTGCCGGCCTCTGTCAGTGTCCACTCAGTTCCCAGAAGTCAGAGATCCATAGTCATCAGATTTTCCTGTTCTCTTTAGCCCTGTCCTGACACTCAGGCAATCACATTTCAAAAGTGTGGAGCGATACACAATGGGTGTTGGTCATGCCTTGTAAAATGTCACTCAACCAGAGAGACAGACAGACAGACAGCCTTTCATCCACCATCATCTGTCCTCCCTTCCTGATGCTATTCCTTCTTCCAATATCTTCCTTCCCTCAATCTAGCCATCCAATTACCTAACCTGCCATATGATCATCCATCCATCCAGGCATCCATCAGATCATCCATCCATCCATGCATCATCCATCTATCATCCAATCATCTGGACAGAATCAACCTTCCTTCCTTCCTTCCTTCCTTCCTTCCTTCCTTCCTTCCTTCCTTCCTTCCTTTCTTCTTCCAATCTTCTATCCCTAAGTTCCTACCATACTCTAGGTCTATGCCAAAGGTAGAGATGCATGTGCAAATACATGACCCCTGACCTCAGGTTGCTCACATACAGTTTAACAGGGGAGACAGAGAAACAGGACAAGCCACTCTTGTTCACAATGGGAACCAAGGATGAAGCACTGTGATATGCATTCCTGAATCAGCATTTCTGAAATGCATTCTACTTTGATTGAAGCACTCCTACAGCTTGTCTCACAGCTCTTCTGCTGTGACAGTCCTCTTGACTCTTACTTTCCAAGCCTCCTCTCCATCTACCCATAGAAGATGGGACATCAGTACCCACTCCCGAGGCCACAGGTGCTCAATGTAGTGTCTTCACTGGCAAGAGGAGGCAAAGAAGACAGGTTCCTATATGCTAGGAATCTTCAGTTTGAATGCACACTTAAAGGTGACATGGCTATGTGACCTTTGACAAATACATAACATCTTAGGTCCAGCATCTTCATCTATAATAATGTGGAGAAGATAATATCTAGCTTGGATTAATGAATGGCAGGTACCCAACAATTGTTACACTACCTCCTACACCAGATCCTAATGCCATATTGATAACTTTTGTGAAGGGATTTCATTTTAGATCTTAACTGAGACTATCCTAAAAGGATGTGATGCCCTAAGTAGATGCTATAGTTCAAATATGAAATGTCCCTCACAGGCTTGGAGGTGGAAATGTAGGTCCCCTGTTGGTGGCATTGTTCTGCTAGGCACTGCAAACTTTAGGGGGGCAGAGCCTAACTGGAGGAAGTTAGGTTAGTTCACCAGTGTCCTAGAAGAATATACCTTGCCCTATCCTTTTCCCGTCAAACTTCCTGTTTCCTGTCCATCATGAAGTGAGTGGCCTTGCTCCACTACAAGTTCTCTGCTGTGATGTACTGCCTCACTCTGAGCCCAGGAATAACAGGGACAAGGGATCACGGGCTGAAACCTCTAAAACCATGAGATGAAGATGAATAATACCTAAGTTAGTCCCAGGTATTTCAATCACAGCTGTCGAAGACAAATTACAACCGTGAAGAAACACTCTCAGGGAAGATGACACCAACGTCCCAGATGGAGAAATGAGTACTTCCTTCTGGTTCTGGAGGTGAGTGTGTAATTGACTTACCTGAGTGTTCACAGCTGTAAACTAACAATGCCTGCTTCCTGGCATTGTGAAACTCCCTTGTGCTGAGTGCATACAACAGTGCTGGCTTGCAGGAAGATGGAATGAGGGTTCTCATTGGGCAATGGTGGAAGGACATCCCTGCTCCAGGGGGGGGTCCTTACAAGGTTACAAGGATTATATATGCATCACAAATTTCATATCCACCTCATTCTGATAGAGGGTTGGTTGTTTAAATCCTGACATCATTAGTGTTAATTGTCAACTTGTCATAGTCGAGAATCATTTGGAATCACCTGGAATGTTAAGCCCAGGTACTTTGCCATGCTGCTTACATCTATTTTCCTGGGACCCAGAAGCATTCTCTACCCCTTGCTGACTGCTTAGAGAGTGTTACCTTATCATCTCATCTTATAATAGGATAGACTAGTGTGATGAACAACGAGCCCCAACTGCTTGAGGGTAGTAAAGACAGGATAGGTCTTGACTACATTGACACCAACACAGAGAAAGAACTTCTGATCATACTATGGTGGCACTTACTATTGTCTCCAACTCTGATCCCAAGAAGAGGAGCCTGGTGGCTTTAAAAACAATTTCCCAGATCTCTACAAAGGGATTACCTCCTTAGAGCCTATATCAATTACATGTGTCACTGTTGTTCCAAAATACCCAACAAAAGTAGCTTAAAGAAGGAAGGGAGGAATGACTGACTTCGACTCATGACTTGAAGGTACAGCATCAAGGCAGAGAAGGCATCCCAGCAGGACTGTGAGGTGGCGGGTCAGAATGCAGCTATAGTCAGGAAGCAGAGAGAAATGGGTGCTAGTGCTCAGCTCACCCTCCCCTTTTCACTCTGGAAGCCCAGGCCATGGGATGGTGGCACCTACATTCAAGGTGGATCTTCCCACATCAGTTAAACTCTCTCTCTAGAAACACCTTACAGACATACCCAGAAGTATGATTCCTAGGGGGCTCTAAATCCCAATAAATTGATGGTTAAGGTTGACTATCACAGGGCCACACACAGAGGGTTGCTTCTTCAGAGCCCATCTCAATCTCATCTCAACTATGTAAAAACTGGGAACAGGAAGGGGAGGTAATGCCATTAAATAGCCGAGTACCATGATGATCTTCACCCACAAGAGCTGCTGTGTGACTGGACAGTAATGCCTGTTGGGAGTATGAAAGCCTGAAGCACAGAACATCTGCTTTGGGAGAACTGGAGGACCTCAGAGTTGTGGCCTAAGTTAGGTTTAATTTGTCAGAGTGTGTTCTGGGGAGTCAGAGAGTCACACTGTGCTATTTTATCATCTGACTGAAGGAGAATGAAGTCAGTAAATATCTTGGAAGGGTTACCTGGGCTTGTGCTCCTGAGGGGATAGTAAGTAGAGGGAGTTTGGTAAGACCCTCTGCCACAAGCTACAGTAAGGCACTAAAAGTTAAATTTGTTACTTTGGATACAAGACATGAAGTCATCAACCCAGAATGCCCAGGAAACCCTTTCCCTGACATTGAACTTACATAGTGCCAGATGGTGCTATGCAGAATACTGGGAGAGAAAAGACACCAACCATTTTATCTAGCAGTGGACCCTGCATGCTACAACACTGATCTGCCTGGCAAGATGTGCCCACTGATGTAATAGTGGTATGATGGTTATGAGAGTAACCAATCACTTTCTGATTAGATATGAGCCCTACTCTCCAAGAAGAACTTTAGGCCTAGTGCTATAAGCCTCATCAAAAGCCCATGACTTAGGGAGATCATAGAGCCTCGGGTGGAGACTAGGGTGGAGCTTACTGCTGTTGTGGTAAATGGTCATACTGTCTAACTGCCTTCTAAATGTGTGTGTTTATAACCATAGATTCGTGCTACTCTCAATTATGCAGGGAAGCTTGTTTTTGCAGTAGGTAGGAGTTAAAGCAGAGACTCATAAAAGTGCTGAGTGTACTATATTTATCCTTCTTAGGTCTCTGATGTGGTTGAAGACTAGATAGCTATAGTCCTATAGTTAAAATTTGAGTTGTTTAGAAATTAAGAGGATGTTCTGGATCTAAGAAGATGTTTTTAAAATTGTGATGCAAGTTAGGATGAATGCTGAGTTAGATATAGAACTTTAAACTCATGGAGATGGTTAGATGGTAGAATGTTAAAGTCAGGTGCCAAAAACAAACAAACAAAACAAAACAAACAAACACAATAAACCAACAATACCAAGCATGAGTTCTGTCTTGTGGAGCAGAAGACAATTCAATTATAAAGTGGTTGATCAGATAATAACATTCATGCCACTTGCATCAGTGGCATATCTTGCTAGGCTAGCAAGATTGTTGCTCATTGGGTTTACAAATGGTAATACTGTTGAATACTTTTCTCTGTTGGGGGCCAGGCTGGTCTAGGACTTTTCCTGAGGCCCTGATATATGGAGAAGAAACTTAGTTCCTTGTTTAAAACCAGTAACATGTTTGGTGAGGTTATTAATGGGAACTAGGATCTTGAGGGAGCTTTGGTTTCAGGTCCAGGGAATTCAATTTTTCCCATATTGAAAGGGTGTAGTTATCAGTCCCAATGATGTGGAGTGCTTTGTCTCTGGTGCACTTGAAATATCCTTTGTGTAACATTGCTTGATTAGCTTCCTCCTGACTTCTTCCCATTGTATGATAGTGTTCTGCTGACTCTGTTTCATTTTTCCCCTTGCATGAACATGCAAACTGTATATAAGATGCTGTTCTTAATAAACTTGCTTGTATGAGCCATCAGCTCATTGAGACCTCTTTTTTAAAAAGTGCTGAGTATAAGTAACTATGAGTGCTCAACTGTGGATAGGTCATCTTATCAACTTCCCACCATCCAAAGCTCAGGGAACATCTCAGAAGAAGGTACAGAAAGAATGTAAGAATCAGTAGATGGGAAAGAGAGCTAAAAAATGATAACTTCTAGGCATGACGTGACTGTTGCATACAGCAACTGTGTTTACCTGCACACGACCTTCATAAGATCAAGCCAGTCAAAATTCCAACATGGATGGAGAGGGGGTCCTACAGCTCTACCCTTAGCAGAGAAACTATTGGCAGTTGGTGGCTACAGAAGAGGAAGAATCATTCTCCATCAGGAAGGAAGCCGTTGGTAGGTTGGCCATGCCTTTCTGTGCATATGGAATAAGTAGCACTAAGTGGACTTGGGAGGTTATTAATAACAAAAAGAACAAGAAATTGGGAGGGAGATAGGTGGGCACTATGGAGAACAGAAGGAGGTAGTGGTGGGTGGATAGCATCAAAATATATTGAATAAATGTATGAATTTTTCCAAAGAGTAATTTTTGAATCTAAAGCTAAATATATTAATATAGCTGAATAGTATCTGGTGCCTGGTTGGCTATTTTATCAAGTGGCTTTGTGTTCAGGAAGATGAAAGACGTGTGGAGTGGGGAATTCCGGAACTGACAATAGGAAGGCAGCTGGTCTGTCCGTGAACTACGGCAACCTGATCCTAGAGACCTCTAGAAACCCCCAAAGGAGAAAAAAAAAAAACTAGGACAAGTGGAACCCAGACTCTTAATGACATGAGCTCCTATACCCCAACTGTACTGGGCACCTCTGAGGATGCATGCTGTCCCAATGAGTCAGCTTCCTAAGCGGTTTCTAGTCACAGCTCAGGAAACCACTGTTGACTTGCATCTGGGGTCTTGCGGCTGCACAGTGAAGAAGGGACAGGCCAGCATGCATTCCTCCACACTTTCTGCTCCATGTCCCTGCTATGACTTCCTGCAGTAATGAATGGACTGATACTTGGAAGTGTAAGATAAAATAAACCTGTTCCTCCCTAAACTACTCTTGGTCATGGTATTTATCATGGCAACAGAAAGCAAACTAAGATGGTGATCTTCCAGCTGACTGTCATTCTGTGGTCCATAAAAGTCCCAGGTATGTGTCCCAACAGCTTCAATTCAGGCAGAGCCCCTTGAGTTTAAACTCTGTGTCCTTCCCTGTGCCTGGGCCCCAGAGAATGCATGCTGCTGAGAACACACTGCAGAGTCATTGCCGGAAACCTTTGCTTCATTGTAGTGATGGATTGTAGCTTCCAATTAGCAGTTGCAGTGAAGAGAACAATCTAACTCTCCAACTTCAGGGGTTTTGTTGTGAGGATTCAGCTAGCACTCAGGCTAGTGGTGGGAAATGGAGGGTTGGCACCAGAGTATTCAAAACTAGGGCTGGACCCCAGGGAGCTACAAACTTGGAAGGTTCCTTGCTTGCTTTGCAGAGTGGGAACTCACAGAGCATGGGGACTTCCGGCTGAACCCTAGCCAGCTTCACTTCCCTGGCTGCCTGGCTTCTGTGCTCCCAGGGAGTCAAGCTTCTGCCCCTGGAGGCCCCAGCTAGCTTGGGAGATCTGAACCTCCCCTGTGGCTGTGCTGCCTCAGGAGCCCAGTGTGGACAGAAGCTCTTTATGAACCATGCCTATCTGGCTTCTGGAGAACTCCAGGAGGCCCAGAGCCTAGTAATAAGACCAGAAAGTAAAAGAATGAAAATATCACATGGACCCTGAACCTCTGTTTAAGGGTCTAAACTGCCTCAGGGCTCACTAACCAGGCAGAATGGAAGTGGCAACAGTTAATGCTTGTTCGAAATAACACACAGGGAATGACAGGGATGAAAAATAACTGACTTGGCTTCCAGGTCTCTGGATGAGGATGTGGAGATTCAAGGCCAATGTGGTCTGACCACAAAGATCATAGTCTTAAACCCTGTTCTCTGTCTTCTCTGAGGGACCTGGGCCTTCTGAATCCCCACTGGCTTGATTCCCTCAAACATCCTCCTCCAGGTTCCAGCACTACCTCAACCATTGGAACTTGCAAACATTTTCAGGATAGCCTCAGATTCCTACAAGTCCAGACACAGAATCAAAGCCCTTAAAAAGTCTTCAGAGACCATCAGGGCCCACCTCATTATTCTATAAATATTGGTTCTAGCTCCAGGTCACAGGCAGGCATAGCTTGTGGGGAATTAGAATTTGGGGTTCCTACTGGTCAATCAAGGGTCTTATCCTTGACTCTACAGCCAATTCATGGATCCCTCCCCATGCTGTACCTCTACGAAGCTTCACCTGGACCCCAGCTCTCATGCGGCTGAGTCTACAAGCAGCTGACAGCTACAGGATTAGAAGTGGGATAGCTTGTCATGGTTTTAAAGCACTTTTAAAAAAAAAGATTTACTTTCATTTTTAAGTGTGTGTGTGTATGGAGAGAGAGAGAGAGAGAGAGAGAGAGGGAGGGAGGGAGGGAGGGAGAGGGAGGGAGGGAGGGAGGGAGGGAGGGAGAGAGAGAGAGAGAGAGAGAGAGAGAGAGAGAGAGAGAGAGAAAGAGCACAGAGGAGGGCATCAGACCTTCTGGAGCAGGAGTTCCAGGCAGTTGTGGATGGGTGCTGGGAACTGAACCTACCACCCTTTCTTAACTGATAAGAACTACAGATGTAGGAAGAGTGGACTCAGGCTTTAGTAGGTATGAAGTTGTATCTTTGCTAAATTTTATTATACTTGCTTTAGGAGTGCTTTTGTTTGTAGGAGGCATAGAGGTCCGTGTGCTCACAGACAAGCAGTAGGAGAATCTGGAATGTTAAACATGGCAGGGTTGTTTCTTTAAAGGAAGGGATGCTGAGTCAGGCAGTTTGTAAAACTCTTATCAGGAATAATAATATCACCTTTGTAGGACTCTGTGTGAAGTCTGGCCAAACAAGAAGAGTGGCAATTAGCAATGAGGGAATCTGCACTCCATGTCAGTAATAACAGATGAAAGGAAAAGCTGGGTGTTAGCAAGAAGCAACTCTGGGGTGCATCCTTAGCGTAAACATTGCAAAATGCCAGATAGCTTTTTAGGAAGTTTACATGTGTATAGAACCCCTTTCTCAGAGAGCTTCTGACACGCTTGAACACTGTATGTTAAAGGCCTAAGAATAGCAGATGGACATGAAGGAAGGAGCCTCAAGAACATTCGGCTCCCAACAGTTAAACATGGCAGGGTTGTTTCTTTAAAGGAAGGGATGCATAACCTGTTTTCTGAACACAAGGCTAGGAACAGATGCTGTTAATAGCCTGGTGATCTTTGTGCTATATAAGTAACGGAGATCACACCAGAATCTCCCCTAGACCTTTATCATAAGCTTATTTTTGCTCAGTCTATAGAACCCATCTTTATGGATGGTGTCACGTTCTTTACAAAGAGTTTCAATGTAGTCACATCTGATCTTTATTTAGCTTAATTTGTGCTTTATTATGCATATGAGACTGAGTTAATTATTACCAGGAAAGTTTTCACCAAATTGTTCTATGCTTAAATATGCCTAAAATAAACAACTCAGAATCAGACTCCCAAAGTTTGAACCAATATGGCTACTTAGTCATGTTCAACCAAACTACCTTCTTGTTTCCCATAGATTGTTATTCTGCTGGCTGTGTTGGTAATTTAAAAAAAAACCCACATATTTATTATTGGGTTAACTGGGGAAATTGCCCAAGATTTGGGATCTAGGTTTTGCATGAGAATGTGAGTTCAATGGGGTACCACTGTTGGTGAAGATGAGGGCAGAGATGACCATTATGACACAAGTTGAACAGGGGCATCAGAGGACTGGAGCAGCCACACCTGAATAGAGTTGCGGTGTTTGCCTTCTGTGGATGCTCACTTTTCATCCCCCAAGCCCCCAGACCTCAACTGCCTTGAGAGTTGTTGACGAACAGCACCCACTATGGCTCAAGATGCCCCAGGATGGTTGTAGAGCATTGCCTAGAACTTTGAGCTATGGTCTGCAGACAGAAAGGTGGGAGTTAAGCTCACTGTATTTTAGACATTCAAGATAAAGACATTGCCCTACCCCTAAGCTGCCAAGTTCACAACTCAAACTCAAGAATTTGGGATATCGAGGGAGATACAAGAAACTATTCATGTCTAAATATTTGCTGTCTTAGTTCCCACAGTTATAATATGTAGGGAAACAAATGTCATCACAACATGAAAACATTCACTAGGAGTCTACCCATCTGGAAAAATGATGCTCAGTCACACACTCTTTTCTTGCTTTGCAAGCCTGTTTTGTCTGGCTCTGGTCAGTGTGGGATCATGATCAAATACAAGAGGATAGCACAAGTTCAGTGCAAACCAACTGCAAAGTTGAAGTCAAAGAAAATAATGTTGGTGACCTTCATAAGCAAGGCCCTTAATCTGTGAGGACCATATGGAGCTGGGCCAGTGACCAGATAAAGAAAAAATGAGGATGATGGAAAAATAGGTTCTTGAGGAGGGAATGACTTCAATACCTTGGGGAAATGGGTATAGCCTTACATTTTAAACATGCTCTTGTTGGCATTGCTATAAAATAAGATGTGAAGAATGCGGTATCCTGTGAGCACATTGTTTGGTTGATAGAAAAAGAAAGCAGAGGCTGGGAAGATGCTCCAATCAGAAAGCCCCTATCATGCAAGCATGAGAACTTAAGCTTGGATCCTTTATCACCCACATAAAAAAGGACAGGGGTAGCATGGGAAACAGACAGGAAGACCTCTAGGGATTTCTGGCCAGCCAGTCTTATTGAACTGGTGGGTTCCAGGTTCAGTGAGAGACCCTGAGTCAAAAATAGAGTAAAGAGTAATGGAAGACACTCAACATCAACCTCTGGCTCCTGTGTGCATGAGTACACATGGGCACACTACACACATAACAACAAAGCAAAGCAAATACACACCAACACCAAACCACACAATTCTTTGTTCATTCTGAAAATTAACATATAACCTGTACTTTATGATATATATACAACTTCTTAATTTCATTTGACAAGTAAAACTTCAATGATGCCTTCTTTGCTGTTGTCATTGCTTTTGTTATTTGTCTGGGGTTTTTGTTTTGTTTTGTTTTTTGAGATAAGGTCTCAGTCTGTAGCCTAGGCTAGTCCAGAACTCATAGTGACCTGCTACCTCAGTTTCCTGAAGGATGGGGCTACAGGCATAACGCATTATGCCTATCCCAATGAGGGTACTCTGGATGAACATTTGCTTTTATCATTTTCTATTTTATTATCAGCTTTTACTGAAACCATTTCCTATCCTTTACTATGAACTTTTGATATTCATTTTAAGTAAACTATTTCAAAATGGTCTTTGGCTGTGTCTGCTACCCTGTCTCTTCTATATCTCTCTCAAGTGTAGGAGGGAGCACCCTGAGCCAAGGCGGTTTGACCTCTCATGAAGCCAACTAAATGAACTCAGGGTAGCATATTCTTCAGAGTGAAAGCCACACACCTTCCCCAGGCACCCACTGCAGCCTGCACTGTGGTCGGCATACTCTGTGGCTGGCGTAAAAGCTGTGGCTTCAGCCCAGAATGCTTAGGTTGGCCCCCACCCAGGCTAGCCATGGGCAGGAAGGGGCACTTACTTGGGTCTGGGCTGCCTGTGGCTCTCCAGGGGGCTCCTCATCCTCAGCAATGTGGGGCATGGCAGCTGCCTGGTTGGAGTGGCTGTGCGTGCCTGGAACCTCTGTTGTGTCAACCCCAAAGATGCTCCAAGAGGCTTGGGCTCCGCAGGCTGGGGAGATGCCAAAAGGACAAGTCAAATTCCTTCCCATCCCTGTCCCAAGCTGGGTTCCATTTCCAGGATCCAAGAGCCACAGATCGACTGCTTTGGTTTTGGATCAACATGGGAGGTCAGGCGAGGTGAAGCTGGGAGCGGGCATTAGGAATTGCCTTGACTCCTACTGGCTTTGTTTACACAGGCAGAGGTGACCTTTTGCATCTAATTTGGTCCTTACAGTAAACACAGCTATTCCAGAAGAGAAACATTTCAGCTCCTCAAAGCTATAGCTAAGGGAGGGCATTTGCATACCATCTAGTGAGCTCCTACTGGCTGCATGACTACCATTATCAAATAGAGTCCTCGTGATGGCTTTTGATGTAGGTAGGCATCAATCGTCCCATTCTCTAGGTGAGGGAGAGCCTCTCAGGGTAGAAGCTACTTGTCCTGAGTCATACAGAAAACTAAGGTCTTCTTCATTGGAGACCTGGTCTCTTTCCACTATACCACACACCCTTTCCTGTGGCCTGCCTCCTCCCCATGGGGAGAACAAAGGACAGTGGTATTAACTGGGTAACCACTGTGTCACAACACAGGTCCTAGGTGAATGTCCTCTGATAGCTAGAGCCTATAGGAAAAGCCAGAAAGCTCAGCTGCTTCCCATGACCTAAGATATCCTTCTTGTTCCACAGAAAAGGCCTGGAGCATTCCCTAAACCAGAGTGTTGCAATCTAGGTTGATACCTGGCAT
Source organism: Lophiomys imhausi (assembly GCA_907164525.1). Taxonomy (NCBI): domain Eukaryota; kingdom Metazoa; phylum Chordata; class Mammalia; order Rodentia; family Muridae; genus Lophiomys; species Lophiomys imhausi. Next base: position 11,133,736 of record CAJQZJ010001826.1, on the reverse strand, counting down.
TAGCCACAGCACACACCAACCCCTGGACCCGGCTATCTGAGGCAAGGAAGGTGTCTGATTCGTTATGAATATCTAAAATATCTATTAAAAATGGTGGTTGGTTTATGTTTAAAGAATCTGAGACATTTAGTCCAGGAGCTGTCAAAGGGGGTGCCATCTTGGTTTTTGCATTCCCTCAATAGGTAACCCACTCAGCATTGAAGCATTTGGGGTGACCCCTGCTGGTCATATTGGAAATCTCATCTCAACTAAGTAATTTATGATCTGCTCTTTTTTTTTTTTTAAAACCGGTTTAAGACAGGGTTTGATATAGTCCAGGTTGGCTTCGAACTCACTATGTAGTTGAGGCTAATTGTTTCTCCTTTCTCCACCTCTCAGGTGCTAGGATTCTAGACATGTGCCTCAATGCTTAGCTGAATCATTTATTCTTTCTCACAAACTTTACTAGGCAAGTGCCCAGTGTTGTGACACAAAGAGAGTCGGGGTGTGGTTTTTGGTCCTCATGGGGTCTTGAGTTCAGTGTTGGAAGGCATGACTGAAAATTGTGATTGGTGTAAATACTTCAAAATAAGGAGTTATGAGACCTCAAGAAAGAGCCCCTAACTCTGCAGGCTGGGAGCTTGAGCTGCAGTTCTAGTGACAGCTCTATGTTCTAAGGGGTGTTTGAGCTGAGCCATAACACAGGGATGCAGATGGAACTTATCTATTTGCAGAATAGCCTTGGGGCTGAGCAGGGTAGATGAGCCAGCAGAGAAGCAGCCATACTGGGCTGGGCTCCAAACAGACTTATCCTGACTCTAGAGACTAAAAGCTGTAGGGCCAGGATCACTGTGTCTTCCATGCCCAGAGGCTACTGGATGAAGAAATTGAGCATCAGACTCCTCCAAAAGAGAGCTCTCTGAGTAATTTCATCATCTTTACTTAGACATCAGCATCAGGAGCACCTTCTCAGGTAACGTCATTGCCTCATCCTTGCAAGTCCAACTTATCTTAAATAGGAACATTTTCCAAAGTATTGGGATGCAGCATTCCACATTCCATGTACGTCTTAATCTACACAAAGCATGTTGTGAACTGTAAAACAATGATTCAGACAAATAAGACATGTTTAGAAAAGAGAAAGATGATTCTAGCAGGACAAGAATTTGTGTTTAAGAGCTCAAGACTTTACCCTGGGCCAGAGAACCTGCAAAGGAAAAGCAAATCTCTTCTTGGATATCTAAAAGGTAGTCATGTGGCCCTGTCACATATGGCATGTGACCCTCAGTCATGTGACCCTGAAGGCTCCAAAGAGCAGGTATTTGGCCAAGGACTCAACAGCCAAGTTAGAAAACAAAGGAACCTTTTAGTGGCTGGAGCCAGCAAAAGATGAAACAGAATGCTCTTCAAGGTCGAGTACTTCCTGTTCCTGGGAGACTGTCAATACTGGCTGGCTCAAGGGGTCATGGGAATTCCAACCACCACCATGGTCTTTTCCAACTCTGAAGTCCCAGACTCTATTTAGTCACAACCAACAACAAGGATGATCCCAACCCAGCCCTTTATAATCTCTGATGCAGAGATCCTAGGATTATAAAGCCATACCAAAAATATTCCATTCCCTAACCCTCCACCTCCCTCTCTTGAAGGCAGACCTCCACCAATCTCCAGATGCTGAGGCAGGATGGAGGAGGATGGCTGCAGTCCCACTGGTGAACAAGGTGGAGCCCACAAGGCTCCAGGGGAGCCCCTGCAGTCCTGCTGGGAGCCACTCCCATGCTGCTCAAGCTCTATGTGCTTTTCCACCCATTATTGTAAACTTGCTGCCTAAAATAACAAGGTAAAAATCCACTCCAGCCACCAGGGTGACATCTGAGGGGTCTGTAGGGGCTCATGGGCATGTGGGCTCACGTCTATCATGGCGTAGTTTGGAATACAACCTCCAGGAAGCCATGGTCTGGAGTGCCAGCCCATATAAGGAGAGAACACTGAGTCATGTTTATCTCCCTGCCTCCCTTTCAAGCCCCTTTCAAATACTTCCTGATGCTTTTCTAGCCAGGTCAGGTTAAGCGAGTCATGCCAAGAACCAATCAGCTCTTTGGACTCTATGCATTTGCCCTTTTACCAACAGTAAAACAGAACTTGGCCCATTTTACAGGGAAGAAAACTGAGGCATAAAGAGGAGAAGCAAACAACACAGGGTTCAGTTACCTTTGTACCTAAGGCAAACTACCCAATAGCCTCTCCTGGGCACTTACACAATCATCTGAGTAAGTGAAGAGATTAGAGGTACCCAAACCAACCTAATTTTACTTACTTCATGAAAGAAAGCAAGATAATATGCCTTTGTCATCCATACATCAGTTTCTCTACTGGGTATCCAACCCTACTGTGTATGGTCTCTATGCTGTCTTGATGCTTAACCCCTACGAGAGAGGGTATATGTTTATTTAGTTTACTTTAGTTTTTTGTTTGTTTGTTTTGTTTTTGTTGTCTTGTGCAATGCTGGGAATTGAACCCAGGGCCTTGAGCATGCTAAACAAGTGTTCTACTATTGAGCTACCCCGTAGCCCTTTCCTGTGAATTTTATTACTTCTACTTAATATATTAAAGCACTAAGACTCAGAGACGATCAGCAAGGCTATGTAGCTAGTAAGCCTGAGTTCAAAGGCATCATCTTCTCTCTTACCTAGATTACAGCCTATGAGCCTTATTCAAGGCCCCTCTCCAGCTGGGAGAATTGGGATATAAGCTCCCAGAGGCACGCAGAGGAACTAACACTGAACGTTTTGGTTGTTAGGCCAAGCGCCTTCTGACGGGAAAGGAAGGGGCCCAGCTCGGGTAGATGGCTCAGTGAGTAAAGTGCTCGAAGCACAAGTATGAGGACCTGAGTTCAAATCTCCAGAACCCAAGCAAAACTGGACATGACAGCAGGCATCTGCAACCCCATTGCTCTTAAGGAAAGATAGGAAACTTCAAGAAGCTGGTAGGCCACCTCACCTGGTATAAATAGTATAAACAAGAGATCCTGCCACAAATAAGGTGGAAGACTAAACCAACATCTGAGATTGCCGTATGACCTGCAAACATGAGCTGTGACACATGTGCACCTACCCAGAGAAGGTGTGCAGCTTGAGCATGCAGTGGAGCAATGTGCTCATCCACTGGGGGAGGCAGCAGCCCATCCATTGGCCTCACTGTGACTCTTCTACTCACACAACTGTCCAGAAACTTGTACATTGAAGCATTCATGCCAGGGAGCCTCACACTTAGGTCAAAAGCAAAGGCTCTGTCCCATAAACAGCTGCCTTAGAACCCTGTAGGCTGTTGGGGGACAGTCAGGAGGGCTCTGGCAATAGAGGCCACACACCTTTGGTCTATCCCCAGCAGTCATCAGGGGCTTCCCACGTTCATTGTCCTGAGGAACTTGAAGTATTTAGGGTAGATATAGGAAACTCAGCCCACCTGGTAGGTCCCATCAGGTTACCATGCCTCAGTAAGCACCAGGCTGTCTTCAAGAGTCAGGGGTGGAGACATGAAAGTCTTTACAGAAATACCCTCAGTGCCCTCAACCTCCCTGGGAGAGGTGGCAGTGGAAATACTAACACAATTAGTCCCATTTGGCAGGCTACAGAGCCCTGAAGACATCATCCGGGAATTGTACTGGCAGACATGCCCAGTATATCTGCCTGACTCTGCAGCTCCCTGTGGGGCCAAGCCTGCTGGCCTCTCTCAGAGCCTTGTGACCTTCCCAGAAAATATCAAACCCCTCACTTGAAGCCACAGTATCCCAGGAGCATGGCCTGTGTGCGTGTGGTTCTCACTAGCTCTGTTATTCTAGAAAAACCAAGAGGCCCTTGTGGGAAGCAAAGGGTTAAGCCAGCCTCCTGGACCTTACTGGGGTGACTCAGGCTTCTCAAAAGGGAGGGTTTTGTTCTTCTAGCTTGGGATTTTTGCTTTCATTTAGCACCCAAAAAATGTGAGTGCGATTAGGCTGCTATTAATATCCAGCCTAGCCTCTCTCTGGATAAGGGGCTGAGGCAGGAGACCGCTTGGAGTAACTATACATACATCTCTCTCAGCCCTTCTACAAATGCAGAGGGGCAGGAGGTTGTTTTTGCAGATGGTGAGCTGAATCAGAGAGAAGAGCAGGGATTTGACCAAGCCCACATCTAGGTAAGGACAGTTTCAGAAAAGCCCCTGCTTCTGAGGTATGAGTGTGAGATTGGCTGAAGGCAGAAGACAAGCCAATGTGAGAGCAGAGCCTGTAGTCCCCCTTCTACTCATGATTTTGCTCACAGGTAAGAGGACCCTCTTCCTGACCCTCACCCTGGGTGGCCTTGGAGAATGTCCTCAAACTACTAAGATGAGCCTGAGGTACTGAGAAATCTCTATGGCCTGGGCAACTGCAGATTGTATCCTGCATCCTGAGTGGACCTGATCTACCTCCTGCATGCTGCAAGAGAATCCAAGAGCTCAGCATGTTTAGTTGCAAGTCTCCTAGTTCTGCCTTGCCTGATTAGTCTCCCTGGGTGTCAGTTTCCTCATTTGTAAAAAGAAGGTGATGGTTCCTACCTTTTAGGGTTGGTGTAAGGGTATAGTAAATTTCTATACATACAGACAGCAGGCTCTCTGAAACTTTCCATGCCTGTTCTGAATAGGCATCTGAGTTCTCCCAGCCACAGTCACCAAAACCTGACCAAAGCCCCAACATTTTCCCAGTGGCTCAGAATCACACAGGGACCTCTGCCTGGCCAGGGCTTCTGCCCTGTATACACCACTAGATAAATGAGCATTAGACATGACAGACCTGTAAAGGTTACAGCCCCTGCCAATGCCCACACTTCTGTTGGTGGACAGCCAGTGTTTTCAGGAGGTGGTCTGAGGGGCATTTGGCAAACATTACTGAGCTGAGGAAGAGGAAGCAGGACTTGGGGTACCCTAGTCTATGCTGTCATCAGTTCCAGCCTATGCCGTGGCCATCTATGGGTCTGTGCCAGAGTTAGGCTCAGGTCTGTGCCATTAGTCTCGGGTCTGTCTGGTTCACAGCCCCAGTTATTTCTGCCACCCCTGTGGTGATGGTGAGTCCCAAAGGTTTCTATGTACAAGTGACTGGCGACCCACGCCTGCCACAGTGGTTGGCCACACTCACACTTGGGTTGTCTGGACAAATGGGTACATGAATGAACACTCACACCACCTATTTGACAATAGGCTCCCCGATTTTCTCCTGAAAGCATATTCGGGTTGCTGCGGAGACTGGGTATAAGGATAGATGGAGAAGGTAGAAAGGGGATGTGAAGAGCCAGAAGCCATTTCCCCAGGATTGTAATCAACATTTAGAATGCTTAACACCACCCCATCAATCGTCCTCTTAGTATCACCTCTGTAGTCCATAACAGCCAAAAGCAGGGGGCAGTAACCTGGTTGTGCATTCAGGAGGCATCTCCAGCACAGCAGATTCCCAGGATGTCCCCTTGTCTGGGACATCATCAGGGGGCACAGTTTTCTCTGGCCACACCAGTCATTCCTGGGATGTCTCTTCTGAGCTAACCTTGCTCCGAGTGGGAGAGGCCACACCAAGTGAGTCTGGGACTGACTTATTGGCTGTGTGTAGGGAGTGGGAGAGAGTTCCCTAAGATAAGAGTGCTACAGAGTCACCTCCCCCAGGGCCTTCTTCCTCTTGTCTGTGGGGTGTATGTAGGTATGGGAAGGAGGGGTGTGGGTGTGTGTACATGTGAGGGAGTTGGAAGAGGAGGAAGTTTGGCTCTGCCTTGTCAGTCTCAGACAGAATAGAAAGGACTCAGAAAACAAAAGATGGCTCAAGCTCCACCCGGGGAATAGAGTGAATTTAAGGCCATCCTGGGTAACTTAGTAAGACACTATCTTGAAGTGAAAAATACAAAAATGTATAGGGATATGGTTTGTGGCAGGGCACTAGGCTAGCATGAAACCCCAGCTTTGATCCCTAGTTCCACAAAAAGAAGGCTAAGAGTTAAATCAAGAAGCTTTAAGCATTGACTTCTGTAGCCAGACACAGGAGGGAAGAATGATGATTATATAAAGGCTGTTTAAAAATCACAGATAAGGGCTGGAGAAATGGCTCAGAGGTTAAGAGCACTTCTGCTAGTTGCTCTTCCAGAGGTCCTGAGTTCAATTCTCAGCAACCACATGGTATCTCGCGACCATCTATAATGAGATCTGGTGGCCTATTCTGGCCTGCAGACAGAACACTGTAAACATAATAAATAATTTTTTAAAAATCACAGATAAATAACAAGTGGGATTTATCAATATATGGTACAAATTGGAGACAGAGTTAAGAAAAGCAGAATCATTCACCGTGGAGCTGAGCAAATTTCCTAAGTTCTCTGAGGGTTATTCTGTGTCTTTCTCACAAGGTGACCTCACATGGTGACTGCTTTCATTGTGCTTTTGTGATTAAATGTGATTATACAAGTATGGGAAGGAAGGGAGGAAAAGTGGGGGGAGGCACCATTTCAAGTAAAAGCAACCCTCCTTCCCCAAAATGATGGTGTCAGGCACAGCAGTGACAGAGCTGATACTGGGCAGTCCTGGAAGAACCTGCTCCCTGATTCTCTTGGAAGGTGAGCACCCCCTAGTCTGAAATCCTGGACCTGTTTCCCAGACAGAACTCTAAGGAGGAGATAGAGACACCTCCCACAAAGTGGTAGCTCTTTGGTATGTCAAAACAGATCAGGGCCATGGATACCCACTAGAAGCTGTGACATCCCATGGTTGGGACAGCCCAGTCACTTCAGTGCCCCAGACAAGGGGCTATCTTGAGAAGAACTCATCTGTGTCCCCTGCAGTTGTCCACCCACTTGTTCAGTACAGCTGCCAATCACCTACAAACCAAGGCACACCACCATGTTCAGGGCACACTGTCATGTTCACTCCTGCCATGATACTTAGAAGTTCCTGGGTGCAAATGCTCCTGAAGAACAAGGAGGCTAGGGCCAGCCCTGGTTATCCATGCTCTAGACCCTTCAGCCTTTGAAGAATGTTCAGGCCAGGGCCAGAGCTCCAGCTCCCCTCTCTCTTCCCCTCCCCAACCCTGACAGGAAATAAGCCAAAACATCTCTGCAGGTTCCTTTCCAGCTTGTTCACTTCAGCAGTTCTTTTTTTAAAAATAAGTCTGCTTGAAAACGTTTTTTCTTCTTGCTCTTCTTGGAAATATGTGTGATTGCTCAACCCGAGGCAGTTCAAAGGCACTGGGAAGGGCAGGAAAGTATCTGAGCCTCCTATTTAGCAGCAAGCAGAAATAAATCTTACCCAGTTCCCTTTGTGAAGATCTGTCCAGAGACACTTTACTTCCCCAGTCACTTATGCCAGGGTGACATGAGTCATAGCAGGAGTCAAGGACCACATGGTATGCCAAGTTCCAAGAGACCCTACAAAGGGCAGGGCCCCCAAGGGATGCTCAGAAGAAACGGCAGGTCAGGAACTTTCTCGGGCTCTTCGATTGGCTCTGCCTTGCCCAGGTGGGTGAATCTGAGGATCATTAAACCTGGCTAGAATGCTGTCCTTTTCTACCTTGTGTTTTAGACAAGCTCCTATGGTGGAGTAGAGGAACTGTTCAACCAGCACACAAGGACCAACTCAAAGTTTTCCAGTCTAACCTAATAGGTGAGCCCAAGTTCCAACAAGAGACCCTATCTCAAAACAACAGTTCTCTAAGAACAACACTAGAGGTTGACTTCTGGCCTTCACATGTGCATGGTCTCACACACACACACACACACACACACACACACACGCATGCATGCACGCCCACACACACCAGCACAGGTGCAAGCACAGAATCAAATTACACAGACTTAGAGCTGAATAACTTAGCTAAAACTGAAGGACACTAATACTTAGCCACTCTCTTGGAGTCTTGCTGGGTCTCACCATGACCTATGCTCTTCATGAGCTTCTGTGGTAGGACTATCCACCTCATCTTGGTTGTCATTAGTGACATCCACTTAGCAGTAATGGGAGCATCTACAAACAGAGCTGAGTGAGTCCCTCCCCCCAGAGTGCTAGCTGTTAACATTTACTGCACACTATGAAGCTTGGCACAACTGGCTTTTCATTCTTGTCAGGTGCACACAGAATATTATCACCCTGGCTATGGGCCTGCCAGTTGTCTTTAGACAAGTCCTCCAGGGAGTATCAAAGGAACTATGTGTTCTGACCACAATGTCCAACAAATAGCCACCCTGGGGATACTCACTGTATTTTTTATAACCTTTGCACACATCTTCTCCCCTACGCCTGAGCTGCTTTCCATCCCTGACAAACTCCTACTCATCCTTCAAAACCCAATTCAAACACCCCCTCCTTCATAAACCATTCCTCCTCTTCACCCCAGAAAAAGTGATCCCTTTCCTGTATTTTTTTTCCTACTGCTGTAGCAACCAATCTCTACTAACTTGGTGACATACAACACAATTTTATTATCTTAAAATTCTGATGTTGAAAGTTGAGTTCTCTTTTGGTGGGTTAAAATCTTGGTGTTGGATTGGGGGCTGGAAAAACAGCTCATCGGTTAAGAGCTACTCTATCAGAGGGCCTGGATTCAACTCCCAACACCCACAACCATCTGTAACTCCAACTGTAGGAGATCTGACACCCTCGTCTGGCCTCTGAGTACACCAGGAATGCAAGTAGTTCACAGACATACATCCAGACAAAACACTCACACACATAGAATAAAAATATCAAAATTTCAGAATAAATAAACAAAATCCAAGCGTTGACAGAGCTGTGTTCTTCCTGGAGGCTCCAGAGAAGGAAGCCATCTCCTCACCTCTAACTGCTGGGGCTGCCTCAAGCCCCTTCCCCCCACCCCCAGGGCGAGCCCTTCTCCCTGTTCCCCAGCCTGCAAAGAAACTGGCATCTTCTCTGACCTTGACCTCAGCCTCCATGTGTGCATTCCCTTCTCTGGCTTTGCACTCCCTGATATAAGTACTCCAGCGACTATGATGCTGTCTCTGTCACTGCAGGTGATCCAGATGATCTCATTTGTGACTCTCTGCTTGGTTCCATCTGCACAAACCCTTCTGTACTTCAGGTGACGTGCTTGCGGGTTCCACTGTGACTTCGCCCAGAGAGCTTTACCTAGGCCTCAGCTCAGTTAGAACCTAAATGCCTCAACAGCAAGAACTTGTGTCGTTCATTTCATGATGAGCGAATATCCTTATAAATATTCATTATAAAGATATAAATATTCGTATCTTAATGATGTTCCTTACAGGAACAAACACAGAAGAGCTGCTCTCTACGTGTTTGTTGAGTGAATCGACAATAGCCAATCTATAATACATAAGCAAGGAGGCTTTGCTTTAATTGAGAAGCAGCTTCTGTGTAAATAGGGTTCATGAAGAGATGATACACACCTCCTTCTGGGGTCAGGCAAGTAAGATGAACAGCAGAGCCTCCTCTGTGCATTGATGGGGTCCATGGTGACAGAGAGTTCAACTGTCACTTAACTAGGGCAGCTACAATTCAGTTTTGGGGTCAGGAAAAAATATCTTTGTTGGCAAGCATTTACAGTTTCCAAGAAAAGCCAAAACTCTAGTGCTAAAAATAAAATCACCTGATTTAGAAATGTTAAAACTAATACCAAAAAAAAAAAAAAAAAAAAGCCAAGAAATACCACAAGGACCAAACACGTGTCTCTGGGGAGTCAGACTGCAGCTACCTGTTGCCACCTCTGATTTATGCCCTCAAGCATGTTCCTCTGGGCCTTACATACCAATTAATCTAATTCAGTCTCATCAGCAGTGCCAGCCCTGAGCACCCTTGGGATGGCCATTGAGCAAAGCAGAGCCTGGTCCTTCAGAAAAGCCAGGGGTGAGGCTGGGCGGTGGTGGCGCACGCCTTTAATCCCAGCACTTGGGAGGCAGAGGCAGGCGGATCTTTGTGAGTTCGAGGCCAGCCTGGTCTACAAAGTGAGTCCAGGACAGCCAAGGATACACAGAGAAACCCTGTCTCGAAAAACCAAAAAAAAAAAAAAAAAAAAAAAAAGAAAAGCCAGGGGTGCCTCATCAAGTGCACAGAATTCTGTTCCCAAGGTTGTGTGGTCCCTGGGGTAGCTCCTTGCTGTCTGGGGCTAGATATGGTTGCACTGTATTGGCCTCATTTTCTCATGAGAGCCAGGGCTTGTATGAGTGAAGTACCTCTTAAGCCAGTGACCATACACCTAGAAACGTCATCACTTCAAACACAGTAAAGGAAATCACACAGCATGTCACAGAGAGGGTGGCAGGGATCTTAGTGGGATTTAGACCATAGACCTGGCTCCCTCCCAGCTCTGCCTCAAAGCTCAGAGAGCCTGGCAAAGTAATGAAGTTCTCAGGCTCAGGTCTGTGGCTGGTGAAGAGGTCTTAGCTGCTGCCAACAAGCGTCATAGGTATAAACTTCAGGAAGCGTCTAAGTAAGGTTGCACACAGCCGCTTACAACACGTTCCTTAACTGAACTAAGGATCACACTGACAATGTAAGTCCTCTTTTGTGACAGTTTTAGTGTAAAAATGTCCACCATAGGCTTCTGTGTTTGAATACATGGTCCCTAAACTTGTAGTGTTGTTTTGGAAGGATGTGGACCAGTAGAGAGAAGTGTGGCCTAGCTGGAGGAAGTAGATGGATCTCTGGAGGGTGGGCCTTGAGGTTTATGACCCCAGCTGGCTTCCTCTCTTGTCTCTGTTTCCTGTCCCTTGCCTCACACTCCTGCCACCACAGCCTGAGCAGCAACACCACTATGCCCTCCCACCCCTTTAGCCCCCCACCCTCCTCCATGGTGGAATATACCTGCAGAATAAACCATTTCTTCCTCAGGTTGCTTTCTGTCGGGCATTTGATTATGGTAACAAAAACACTAATACACCTTTGCCTGGCATCCCACCCACATGCTCTCTTCCTCTTCCTTAGCTACATTTCATGTCACAGATAGACAGTGGGGCCTGGACCAAAGGGTCAGCATGCAATTCATCACTGAGGGTGTCTTGAGAAGATGGTGAATGAATGAGTGAAGGAAAGAAAGTGTCCCACACCCCACAAAACAGATGTCAAAAGTACAAGTCCTGGGTCTGAGGGTACCTTGGGAGCTGTAATCCCTCCAGGACTAGTTTCCCTGGCTTTTGGAGTTCCCCACACAAGAAGTGGGGAGGACCCAGCCCTGTGTTACACCATCCTGGAGAGAGGTGAGCACAGACCAGTTGGGTTACTGCACATTCTGGGTGTGGCTGTGTCTGCCTCATTCCCAGGGGGCTTCCCCAGGTTAGCTTCTGAGTTTTTCTTTTGGCCAGTTTGAATGTGAAGCATCCCCCACAGGCTCAGGCTTGTGTGTTTGAACATTGGTGGTGTCATTTAGAGTATTGGGGAAACTTTAGGAAGGAGAACCTCACTGGAGGAAGTGAGTGTCTGGGGACCCTGCTTTGATGCTGTATAGTCACCCCAACTCTCCGCTCACTCTCCACTTTCTGAATGTGACACAATGTGACCAGTTGCCTCACACTCCTGCTGTCATGCCATCCCTGCCATGATGGACTGTATCCCCAAACTGTGAGCCAAAAGGAAGCCTTCTTCCTCAAGTTGCTTCTTGGAGGGTATTTGGCCACAGCAATAAGAAAAGTAACTAACTCAATCACGTTTCTGAGTTTTTCTGCCACATATGTGTGCAAATTTCCCCAGAGGATTCCATGGATGGGACTCTCCCAATGCATAGGGCCACCTCCTTCTCATCTCCAGCCTCTGTCATTCCACCCAGGAGTCTTTGCAACCTGACTTTTAGGACAAATTTAGCAATGGGACATGTAGTTTCAACCTCAGCCTGCAGCAGGTCTCTAAACATCCCTACTGGTCTCTCCAGCACCCCTGGGAGTCAGCCACAGTACCCATGAAGCTTGGAGTGTGTTCTCAGAGGAGGCAGAAGCCCAGTGTCCACTGCCCTGGCACTCCTGGGATCACCTCCTGCTCAACAGAGGGTAGCCATAGGGTGTGCAAGGTGGAAGTAGCCTTGAAACTCAAGTCTCAAGTCCTTCTGCAATATGGAAACAGACTGACACTTGCAAGTCCTGCTCACGTGGTGCCTGGAATCACTCGTTCCCATGAGGCAGGCCTTTGAGAACACCTGTCCCTCCTTACAGGCAGAGGACCAGACACATCATACCAGTTTGATGGCCCAGTTCTGGCTGCACTGCACACACAGACCCTCAGAAGCCAGTGTGTGCCTCTGGATCAGAGTCAACAGCGTCCTTGTGTAGCTTGGACATCTGCACCTGAAGACAACCATTCCTTAGGACACTATGAGGACAGGGAGAAATGGGCATTTTGTCCACATGAGATCTGAAAAAACTGTCAATCTATAAAAACAGTAGCAATAGCCTTTTCTTCAAAACTTTGTAACAAACTAAAACAAAATTTCAACTCAGCACCCATCATCCTCCCAAACTGCCCAATTCCTAGCATGCTTCTCTTTTGCTCCTACCCCCCACTTCTTTATCTTTCTTTCAAGAAGTACCTACTGGGGTCCCTTTGCAGGACCTGGTTTGGAGATGCCAGAAGAAAAAGATGCTCTCTACAGTGGCTGTCTGAGGGATGTGTCACCCACTCCCTTAGCAAGGCCTGTCAGGTGCCACCCTTCTAGGCACAAGCATTGACCTAGGCCCTGGGGTGTCACAGTGAGTCTTTGAAGAATGTGCCCTCCCGGAAGCCTTCCCTGACCTCTCCTGGATGCTGTGTGTGAGAAAGCACCTGTGGCTACCTCTTGCTGGCCATGTGGTAGCTTCTGTTTCCTGAACGTATGTCACCAACCCAATCCCAGGGTAGACAGCTCACTTTCTGGAAGCTTCTGTGGGAATGTGGCATAGGTAATCATTCAGCACCCAATAGTCTCTTTTTGAGGCATGAATTCTTATAATCAAGCTTCATTTTCTTATGGCACTTGAATCCCAGCAAAGAAAGAGGCTGTGAGACAAGGGGTTGTATATCCATTTTACAAATGAGAAAACTTAAACTTCAAAGATGCAACATAGACACAGAAGATACAGGATTAAGCTGGGTCTTCTAGCCCAGCATGGTGGCTCATGCCTGAAATCTCAGCACTTGGAAGGCTGAAGAGAGAAGATCAGGAGTTCCAAGCTAGCCCAGGTTACATAGCAAGATCTGGTCTCAAAATGAAACAAAAGAAATACGCTGGGGAGACCACAGTAGATAGATGTTTTCAACACCAGCATAGTGACCTGTGTTAAATGCCCAGAACCCAGGTTTAAAAAACCAAACCTGGTCATGCTTCTAATCCTAGGAATTAGAAGGCATGGAAGGCATTAAATGCTAGGGAGGCAGAGACAGGAGGGTCCCAGGGGCTCACTAGGTGAGCTCCAGGCCAATGAAATGAAAGGCTAGGTATCAGCAAAACGCGAGATGTATGTCTTCTGAGGAGCAACACCTGAGGCTGATCTCTGGCTTCCACATGCACATAGACCATGTGCACGCTCACATGTGTGCTCATGAACACACACACACACACACACACACACACACACACACACACTAAAAACAAGCAAACAGCAACAAAACATCCAAAGTTGCCATACCCAGACTGTATTCTGCAGCAGCAACAGTTGGCCACAGGAGTTTCCTGGCAGAGTCTTGACTTTGTGGGTTCCCAGACCTACCTACCTCAAGGTCAACATCACCAACCAGGACACACCCTGCAGCATGCAGCTCCTCTCTGGGAGCTAAAAGTCCTCCCAGTGTCCCCAGGGTGGAAAAGCAACAGCTGAGATCATCAGACACAGAAGGAGAGCCTTTGCAGAGCAGGTCCGATGGAGCACCTTCACCCCACTCATCTCCATGCTGGGAATCTCAGAGACCACAGAAATGCCACAATAGCTTGGGGCTCAGCTGCTGGGCAGAGTCTGCAGGTAATGGCTCCAGGAGGCCAAAGGCAGTTTGGGATGAGCCTTCTTGGGAGTGAAGTGCCTTACTAATTGCTATGCGGATTAGTGAGGTCATTAGATAATGACCTCAGTACTACAAGGACTTCAGTCTCCCCATCTTTACAGCACAGCATTGATATGTTTCCAGTTGCACCCCACTTTCTGCCCCTTGAGTCCGGGCTCCATATTGCCTATGAAGAGCATTCATGAGATGGGGATCCAGGAGCCTAGATAACATCACCAGGACAGGAGGCAACCCCAGGGTAGAAGGCAACCTGTGGAAGTGTATGCATTACATCCCCTGCCCATGGAGATGGGCTAAAAGGTGACATATGACTGAACCACAGCCAACAAGACACAGTAAGACTTTGCTGGGCATGCTGGGAGGTTTTATTAACTGTAGGCTGAGAATTTGAGAGAGCAACACCAGAATCCTTGCTGTGAAGATGAAGAGCTTGTTTAAGGATGAAGTCAATGTGAAATGAAGCACAGCTGAGAGTCAAAAGGAAACAAGTCCCCAGGGCTAGCCTCCAGCATCCTGATGAGCTGTGATTGCTATCTCTGGCTTTTCCTGTTTTGAGAAACAATACTTTTTTTTTTCCTCACTGGGGTTTTTGTTGGCTTTTGGGCTCTGATAACAACTAGCTACACACCAGGCTTTGTACAACTTTGTAAAGCTGGTGCACAGAGGCCTCCTACACACCAGATGCTCCTTCTCCTCTCTGTTCTGCCACTCACCTGAGAGTCCTAGCTGGAAAGGCACATCTGTGGCCAACAGGCTTGTCCTGAGCTAGACTGTGTAAGAATATCCCATGACCCTGTCCATTTCAGAGGAGAGACTGGACTGAATCACCTTCCACGCCGCTGCCTAAAACAGAGGTTGACATGCACCGAGGTATACTGTTCCATAACACAGGTAGAGAGGCACCACAGGGAACTTTCCTCTGGGTTTCTTTGGGAGTCTATTGGCATTGATCAGAACATGGGCTCCATCGGACTTTACAGCCTTTGTCTTACCTGCATTTGCTGAAGCTTAGCAGGATGAGCCATCATGTTCCAAGCATCATGACTGCTAGATATGTACCATAAACAGGCCTGAGCTGAGTGTTGTCAGACTCCCAAGCCCAGGGTTCTGTTCAGTATCCCATGATGAGGCTTCTGGAATTGCACAGAACAGAACATCTTGCAGCTTGAACCTCAACAATAACCACCACACAAGCCATTGACACAGGACCAGAGGCGGTTCATCTGGCTAAGCCTTCACCAATTCATCACGGAGAAGGTCTTGTCATTAACAACCAGATCCACATTCTTCCATCTGCCACACCACCATTTGTTATCCTGGCAAGAGCTCAGCCAAAGATAACTGTTACGTAAACAACACGGAGTTCAATCCCAGGGTTAACCTGAGCCATTTTCATGGAGCCTGCCTCTATGAAAGCCTGAATTCCAAAAGTTCTGATGGGGAAGCAGCCATCAGAGATGAGACAAGGCTTTTGTGGTCCTACAGGGGGCCGTCCTGGGAAGGAAGTGCCCCAGGATCCCAGACCTGGGAGGTCATTGGTGTTGGCAGGGTTTATTAGGTCTGCCAAGGCTTAGAGACCTGGGAGCTCCCCCACCTCAGGGGACATTTGCCCTTGGTGACCTGTGGTACACTCCTCTAGCCTTCTGCCCTATTTGCTTATGGCGTTTTAAGTCATTTAGTTGTGAACATAAAATTCAGCTCTACATTTGCTCTTCCTAGCTCTTGAATTTGACTCTTGAATCTTAAAGTCCTCTTAAATTTTTATGAAAATGAGTACGTAAATATATGCATCTCAAACATAGTGTGCCTACCATTGAACTAGCACAAAGCAACTACTGGGTTAGTACTTTGTGTTATTATTGTTCCCATATTATTACAGCGTTGCCCTACCAGAGTTGAAGAAATTACCCACTGTGCACGAAACGTGATTGTCTCAATAAGTAAGGTTCATTGGAATACAGCCACATTCATTTATGTAATTTGGTTTTCCTACTACAAGGACAGATGAATAGCTCAGACACACATTATCTTACTCAAAAGCAAAACAAAAAATATATTTACTTTTTTTTTTTTTCAGAAAAGTTAGCCAACCCTGTTCCAACATAGTTACAACTGTTTGTTTTCAGGGTGATGTCCAGGCAGATTCTTGTATGTCCTTCCAAACTCGCTGTCCTTCCCAACACATTTTGAGCACACACCTCCAAAGAGCCATAGGAGAAGATGGGTGTAGTTTTTCTGAGGACCAAGGCTGAGGGGATCAGTAGCAAATGAGAATCTTGAAAGGGCACTCATGAATCTGAGGTGTTCTCAGCAGCCTCTCCCTTCTAGAGTAGAGGATGTGCTGATTCAGTTTCCCTGTCTCACTGTTTCCCACTACCCAGTTCAGCACCCTGGGCCTTGGCTAGGGACTATTTTCCCTGATAGACAAGAGAGGAAACCCTCTTTCAGGAGATTGCCTTGCAAAAGTTAATGACTGTCTACCATCCAGGAGGGCACACATGGACAGCAGGCATGCCACAGCGACTCCTTCAGTCCTTACAGTGGCCAGTTTGGCTTACTCATTTTCAGTAATGAACTAGCCAGTGTTTGTGGTCTTATCTGCAGGTTGACATTTTGTTTAGCTTCAGACACCCAGAAGCTCACATTTTCTGCCTGAGGGATAAGAACTAGAATTTTTCAAAGCAGTATGACTAGCCATTCATTTGCAAGCTGGCCCACCCTAGCCTCCCCAGGTTTGGCTTTTCGGATTCCATACAATGGTTTTAAGACTTTCAGCTCCTTGGAGTGCTTGCCAGAGGTCTGGCCTCTCCTATCTCCTGGTGACCAAAGGCCTGACAACAGACAGCATGAAGGAGAGTCTGCCCCTCCCACACCCTGCACTGTGGTCAACACGTTACATCCCTTCCCATCAAATATGACAACTCTCCTGTGGCTCTTTCTTTGGGCTTAAGGAACATTCTGTATCCCTGACATAGATTTTTAAAAGATTTAAAAACAAAAACAAACAAACAAACAAACAAACAAAACCACTGATATGGAGAACTCTGAACACACAGCTCTCATCAGAGGCCTCATAGGAAGCTACACATGGACAAAAACCAACACCCATTCTTCATCATCCAGGATCAGGTAGCCCACCACTTACTCAGAAGCAACATGCCCTCCTCCCTCTTTTCTCCTCCCTTCTCCCTCCTCCCTGTTTTCTCCTCCCTTCTCCCTTTTTTCTCCTCCCTCCTCCCTCCTGCAGACATCCCCAAGGACCCAGATCCTGAGCCTGCCGCATCTTGATTATCTGGGGAAAATAAGTCCTCCTGAAGTTTGCACTTGCTTTTATGGATTGCCCCATGAGCAATTTATAACTGCCTGCTTCCTAAACGGGCTTGCAGCCAGATATCAATAAAAATGCTCAGAGGCTAAGAGAATTAAAAGTAACAGCCAACAAAGGGGGCAGGGACAAGGGAGACAGCCTGAGCTGCAGTGGAATGGCTCTGATGGGGGAAGAGGAGTGGCTCCTTAGCACCAGGAGGCTCTGATGGAGGAAGATGTCCTGGCTCATTGCAAGGTCACAGAGCAGACAGCAGTGGACAGTAGATGATGCCACATGGACCCTGTGCTCTAATGGGGCAAAGCTGGAGGGAGATTTTGTAATTCAGGACTTTTCAAGTTCATGCACAGGACTCCATGTACATGTACGTTGTATGTCATCATGCTGTTTACACATCAGGATTTGGGATGGCCTTTGCTTTCTTTTTAGCTGTTGTTATTATTACAGTGACGAGGGACTTGTGTGTGAAGGTCAAAGGACAACTTTGTGGAACTGTTCTCCCACTTAGCCATCTTGCCCGATGGCTTTTCCTTTTTTTAAATTATTTTTTAGGGCTAAAGAGGTGGCTCAGTGGGTAAAAACTGTTTGCTGTGTGAGCATGAACATAGTTGGGTAAAGATGTTTGCTATCGTGAGCATTTATCTGAGTTTGGAGCACCAGCACATGTTTTTTGATTTTTTTTTTTTATGGAAGAATAACTTCCTTTTTTTTTAAATACTTTATTTTTTTTTCTTCAAGTTACATCTCAGTCACAAACCCTTCCCTATTCCCCCCTTCCTATCCCGCCCTTCCACCCTCTTCTCCCCAGCAGTTTCCCCTTTCAGTCCAACAGATGGTTCCTTCTCTTATAACAGTAAATACTATACAAAACAACAGATATAAATATGCCACATTTATGAGAATTAAATGGCCCAGTATACCTTCCCAATGTCAAGTTTATACATATTTGGCCCCTGACTTTAACATTCTACTATCTAAACATCTCCATGAGTTTAAAGGTCTATATCTGACTCAACATTCATACTAACTTGCAACACAATTTTAAGAGTATCTTCTTAGATCTATAACACCCTCTTGATTCCATGACCACACCTGGAACCAAAGCTCTGAATGGTAGAGACAAGAGTATCACTGGGGCTTGCTGGCCATCAGCCTAGCTGAAAACCAGTAAGCTTTAGGTGCAGTGAGAGATCCTGTCTCAAGGGAATAAGACTGACAGTGATGGAGGAAGACACTCAACATCCTCTTCTAGACTCTTCTTAGGTATATAGGTATGCACCCCTACACACACACATTACTTATGTACCACACAACATACATGCACATGCCCAATTTTTTAAAAGATTCATTTTATTTGTGTGTGTGTGTGTGTGTGTGTGTGTGTGTGTGTGTGTGATGTGTACTCCCAGAGGGAAGAAAAAAGTGTTGAATTCCCTGGAGCTATAGTTACAGGCATTTATGACCTACCCAATGTGGGTGCTGGGAACAGCCAAATTCTCTCTGGTCTTCTGTAAGAGTAGCAAGCATTTTTAGCCACTGAACTATCTCTCTAGTTCCAAAGTATGTATGTATGTATGTATATCTATATCACATGTATATGTTTTAAAGATTCATTTTATTTGTGTGTATGGTGTGGGGTGTGTGTGTGTGTGTGTGTGTGTGTGTGTGTGTGTGTGTGTGTGTGTGATGTTGAATAACAGGCATTTACCTCCTTGCAGTCATAGGACTGAAAGTCCAAGATCAAATCCCATCTGATTTGGTCATAATGATGTCTCTTCCTGGCTTATAGGTAGCTCCATTTCTACTGTGTCCTCATAAGGTATTGGGGGGATATGGAGGAGGTCAAGGGAAAAGGGGGATCCCTAGCTCCCACATTTTAAAAAAAGTGCACATTTGACCATCTGCAAAAAATTCAACATCAAAGATGCTCAGCCACCAAGAAAATATAACTCAGAAGAATAATGCAATGTCCACCCACTTGACAAGAGAAAAATGGTGCCTAGTACTGGAAACCTAACCAACTGCAGTGACATCATGGATCTTGGAAGAGAGAATCTACAACCACCACTTTTTACTGAACCAGCATCATGCCTGACTACATTCTAAATGTTTTTCTTGTACCCACAGGTAAGTGTAGTCCTCACCCCTCATCAAGGAAACTTCTCTTTTCGACAGAAACCATTACATAAAACCACAACCAATCAAAATGTAGTTATGGAGCCCAGTCCTATACCACAAAACAACTCCTACCTCTTCAAGGGACATAGTGGAAGAGGGGTTGGAAAGATTGTAAGAGCCAGAGGAATGGGGAGTTCACTGTGGGACTGTGTCTCCTAGGAATGTCAGGAGCTACACCTATAAAGGCTCACCAAAATGACTGCCTAAACATGAGCCAAACAAGGACGACACCAATAGGCATGCCAAAGTGGACAGGGGAAAGATCACAAGGCCTCAGCCCTACAGCCCCACCCTGGGGGATGAGGGAAAGGGAACGTGTTCTTCAGGAAAGAGAATAACTATTAGTTATCCAATACCAAATGGTCAGCCCTGAAAACAGACATATCACATACACATAAGTAACATTACATAGAGAGAGCAAACTGTATTTATGCATTTAAGAACATATATGTATATGTCATATATATGTATATATGTCACATATATGTATATATGACAATGAAAAAAGAGACCATGGATTTGAAAGAGAGCAAGGAAGGACATATGGGAGAGTTTGGAAGGAGAAAAGGGAAGAGGGAAATAACATAAGTATAATCTCAACTCAAAAAAAAAAAAAAAGCAATTTGAAGAATGCAGTGTCAGTTCAAATCCATTATGGTGGCAAAAATCACAAAGCCAGATAACAAATTTGATGAGGATGTAAAAAATTTACAGTACATATATTACTGACAGAAATAGTAAATGGTGGAAGCACTTTGGCAGTTCCTCTAAAAGTTAAACAGAGTCACATTGATCCATCAGTTCTATTTCTTGAATTTACACAGGAGAAAAAAGAACATATGTCCACACAAAACACATGCACAATGTCCACAGCAGCCTTTCCTGCAATAGTGAAAAGGTAGACACACACTACATGCCCATTATGTAATCAATAGATAGCTGAACAAAATATGGTGTAACCACACAACAGAATACTACTCAGGCTAAAACAAGTACCTGCTAGTCTTTGCATCTGGGGACGAGGTGGAGCAGAGCAGGGGGCTAGAGAAATGGCTCAGTGTTTGCAGAGAACCCGAGTTCGATTACCAACACCCACTTCAGACAGCTCACAACCATCCATAACTGAAGCTCCAGGTAGATCCAACACCCTCTCCTGGCCTCCACAGGTACTGCACCCATGTGCACATAGCCCCTCCCACACACATGCATAATTAAATTTTTTTTTTTTTTTTTTTTTTTTTTGGTTTTTCGAGACAGGGTTTCTCTGAATATCTCTGGCTGTCCTGGACTCGCTTTGTAGACCAGGCTGGCCTCGAACTCACAAAGATCCGCCTGCCTCTGCCTCCCAAGTGCTGGGATTAAAGGCGTGCGCCACCACCGCCCGGCTACACATGCATAATTAAAAATAATAAAAATAGCAGCGTGGTCTTCAGGTGAGACTCCTAATAGCAGGATCAGTAGCTGTCTGTGGCTGTGTTGTCCACCTTTGGGACCCTTTCCCCTCCTGTGCTGCCTTGTCTGGCCTCAATAGGAGAAGATGCACTCATCTCACTGCAACTTGATAGGTCAGGGCTGGTTGATATCCATGGGAGGCTCCCTTTTCTGAAGAGAAAGGGAAGAGGAGTGGATGGAGGTAAGAGAAGTAGAGGGAAAGGACTGGAAGGAGAGGAGAGAGGGGAAACTGCAGTCAGGTTGTAAAGTAAATTAATTAATTAAAATTTTAAAATAACAAAAAAAATGAACCGTCAAAACACTATGCCAAGTGAAAGAAACATGTCACAAAAGACACATTGTATGACGTCATTCATGTGAAATTTCAGACTACAAAATTGTGAATGGTTATGGCAGGAGGATAGAACGAATGAAGAGTGACTGTTAACATAAGAGAGTTTCTGAGGTTAATGAATTAGATTATAATGATGACTACATAACTCTGAATGTATTAAAAAAACAATGTAGTCATTTGAATCAACGAGTTATATGGTATATGGATTACATTTTAATAAAGTTGGTTTAAAACTTGAGAAAGAGAGTGTGCAAGCAGACCTCTTGTGAGGTAAGTGTGCTTACCTCTATGGGAAGTTTCCCTAAACAGAAAAGGTCAAAGTTCAGTGAGAGTGCTTGCCTGCCATGTGCAAGGCCCTGAGTTCACTCCCTAGCACTGCAGAACTCAACCAAAACATAAAAGGTAGAAGACATTAAGGGAGGTAGTATTTAAGTTCTTAAACGTCCATAATGCAGGAAAAACAGATGATAAAAGAGATGGAGTTTGTTTCTCTGTTGGGATCATGTTGGAAGACGTGAAGGGGGAGACAAGGAAAACCCTGGAAGAAGAGAAGAGACAAGAGACAAAGACTTAAGAAAGCTGCCTCAGATAGACAAGTAAAGCAGGGTCAGTGAAAGCTGGGATGCCACAGTCTAGACAAAAAGGTCACGGGTGCATTCACACAAGCACATACGCTTGCATGTGCACATACACACACACATACCAGTCTCAAAGTAGGACTTTGCAGGTGGGGTGGGGGGGAGAGAATATATAGCATTTCTCACGGGATGCACTTGGAATTCTGCCAGCAAAGGCATTCACAAAGATGTGCTTCATGAGCACAAATGGGGGCTGTGCTCACCCTGAAGTCTCTAAGAATAAACAGAGACAGGATTTACTCCACAGTCAGAATTCCCAGACCTGTCATCTTCATCAGTAGCAGAGACGAGCAAAACAGAACTGTGATCTAGTCCAAGATCACAAGGCCATTCCTCTGGAATTTCAACTGAGAATGTCCCAGACCACCTATGGCTACCTCTCTGTTGACCTCTCCCAGTGTGCCCATCAAAATGAGATCACCTGTTACTCTGTCTCCCTCACTTAAGGCTCTTCTGCTGATGATCCATATCTGAAAAAAAATTAAGCTCAGCAGGAAAAATAGCTGAGATCTGCACACAGTGTTGGCTTCCTGATAACTCAGGAGAGGAGAGAAGGCCAGGGAAATTTCTGGATGTTTTTGTTCTGATCTCTTTTTTCCCAAATGGCTAGTGCTCCTAAAGTGGCCTTGTAAACATCTCCCAAGATGGCAGACTGTACAATTTGGTGTTAGGTGCCTCCAGCTCTGGGTACTATAGAGAAACAGGAAACAATCCTGGGAGTGAGGGTGGGCAAAGACAAGGGCCTGTAGATGCCAAGCATGCTGCCCCAGTGTTGGGCAGGGAGCAGCTCTGAGGCTCTGAGCTCCTGCAGGGCTCCCTAAATGTCCACCATTTTAAGAAGCAGTAAACTAATGTGATTCTGTCTCTAAAAATAGTCCTCGGAGCATCTAAAATTGCCTTCCATCCTAAGCCGGACCAGTCCCTCAGGAATGATGTTGCTGTTTCTAAAACATCCCTGTTTCCCCAGCATGCCTTTGTCAGACCCAATTTCCATCTGGGCCACCCTAAGCTCTCCTAGTTCGTTCACCTCCTGCCTAATCTCTCTTTATCCTGTATTGCCTGAGCTGCCTCAGGAAATCCTCAGGTTGTGCCTTCCACTTCCTGTTACTGAGTTAGTTGGAGACCTTTAACCTGACACGTGGCTTAGGAGAGCAAGAACACCCGCCTGGGAAGCTCTTGGCACTTTGGAGTACAGACAAGAGGAGTAAGAGTTCAAGACCAGCCTTGGCTATATAGGGTGTCTGAGGCCAGCCTGGGCTCCATGAGACTCTCTTTTAATAAAAATGATGATGATGATGATGATGATGATGATGATGATGATGATGATGATAACAATAATAATGACAACAATGAAACAAATTTTTAAAAGTGAGTGATTGCTTGGAGTAGTGGCCTGGGTGATTCCTAAGAATGAAGGTTGGAGAGTAAAACCACATTCCCACAGGGGCTGGACTTCTCTAAGAGATGTATTCTGGGAGGTGGGAGAGAGCTCTAATTTGCTTTCTTCACATGCAGGCTTATCTGTTATGGAAACACACAATAGGTAAGCTTTCATCTGGCTTCTTTCACCTAAACAGTGTTTTGAGGCTCATCTGTGTTTTAGCATTTATCTGAACCTCGTTTCTTTTTATAGCTGACTAATATTCCATTGTACAGATGTACCACATTTTGTTTATCCATTTATCAGTTCATAGACAGATGGGTTATTTCTGCCTTGCAGCTGTTAGAAATGGCACTGCTATAAATATTACTATACCCACTTTTGTTGGAATACCTATTTTCAGTTGTTTTGAGTAAATGTCTAAAAGTGGAACTTCCAAGCCATGTGACTTAATTTCACTACCTCTCATCCTCACCAACACAAGGAGTCTCTGTTTAGATGATGTCATGAGATGAGAGGCCAAGGCTCTTTAGTGGGATTTCATCATGACTGCCCTGTCCTCGTGGCTCCTTGAAGGGATTGTTTTAATGCCAGTCTCTTTTTGTTTGGAACCTTTCCATTGTGCAAGCAATTTCCTGTCTAGTGCTGAATACACTCAAACAGCAATACTGCCAGGCAGATACTGTTAGGTCTGTCTTACAAGCACAGAAGGAACTTGGCAGGGCCACATGGCCATGAAGGTCCAGGTAAGACTGACATTCTAATTCCTTTCTACACCACCACAAGGTCCTCTATCCATCTGTCTTTCTGCTCAAGGTCATTTTGAAGTTGTCTTTCTGGAATTAGTTCTCAGATCGCCATTGTTTAGATAAGAACACTGCTGGGTGATGGGTCAGGCCTGCTCAGGCTTCTGTAGACACTCTGCCAGATGATACTCCATATTATTGTCTAAATTTTATTTTGCCAAGATGGAATGGGAAGCCCTGAAAGTGCTAGGCAAGCTCTCTATCACTAAACTATATCCCCTGGAACATTTTCAACATTTTAATTTGAAGTCAGGATCTCACTACGTTGCCCAGGCTGGCCTTGGATTCACAGTCCTCCTGCCTTAGCCTCTCCAATAGCTAAGGTTGCAGCTAGGCCTGGATGCATCTCATTTCTAAACTGCCGTTTTTCCTAGGGCAGATTCTGCCCATTCCCTGGAGAATAATGTGTATCTTTCCTGGGTGTTCCCTGCTTTCTACCAAGGTGGCCCTAAATGCAGCCCACAACTCAGCTGAAGCTGTATGGATTTCCTCCCTGGCCTTTTGTTGGCCCCGGGAATGCCCCTTCCCTTCTCAGGGAGAAATCAACTCTTGGGCTAAAGAATCCTAGTGACCTCCAAACCTATGTGGTAGAGCCAAGCTGGCCTGCCTACTGCAGGTTTGCAGCCCTAGTATTCCACATCCACATGGGACCAGAAAAAAATAAGGCAAGCAAAAGGTGACAGGGGACAGTGCCAACTTTCCCTGATTTACAGGAGGCCTGCCACAGGCCTGAAGCCTGAGACACTCAAGCTTCCTATGAGCAGATGCCATTTCAAATTAGGAAACTGAGGTTCCATGAAGTACCATGATGCTTTCAAATTCGCAGAGATGATGGGAGCCTATGGAGGACTAGGAAAACTCAGAGCCTGTGTCTTCCCTATTCTTGCCCGCCATCTGCCTTCCAAGTAGGAACTTTAGGGGATGATCTGGCCTTTGTTGGTGGTTCTGCAAGAGCTGAGGATTCTTCAGGTCCTTGGATATCTACCCTACATCCATTCAAGCACAAACACTAGACTAGCCATTACCAGAACATGTCCAAGTGAAGAGAAAAGCTGTAAGAAGCAAGAGTTCACATGCCACTCCATCTGAGGAGATTGGTGCATGATAGGCTTCAACTCTGCAGGACAACTCTGGGCACTTGGGACACAAATTCACAACATAAATCTCTAGAACGGGATGACAGGACATAGTGTCTTCCAGCCTTATTTGGTCAAACCAGTTTTTTCTAGGCCAAGTGTCCCCTGTAAAATACAAGTGTGGGGCCGGGCGGTGGTGGCGCACGCCTTTAATCCCAGCACTTGGGAGGCAGAGGCAGGTGGATCTTTGCGAGTTCGAGGCCAGTCTGGTCTACAAAGTGAGTCCAGCACAGCCAGGGCTACACAGAGAAACCCTGTCTCGAAAAACCAAAAAAAAAAACAACAAAAAAAAAAATACAAGTGTGGGGTGCCCTAAAACCTTTTGGATTAGAAGGTATCTGGAAGTAGGAGAGGACGGTGGCTGTATGAGAAGTAATTTAGAGTTGTGACTAGATCTGTGTCACCCCTGGGCTGAGGGCTGGCTTCCTGTGGAGATGGCTCTAGAACACTAGTGCTTCATAAGAAAACCAGGAGCAGTAACCCAGAAGAGGATTAACAACCCTTGTCTCACTTGTCTACTGGGGACACCATAGAGGGGGAAGGTGCAAGGGGCCATCCAGGAATGCTGGCTATATCTTCCATATCCAGCCACTGTGTGTGCCTGTGTGTATGCACATATGTGTGTGTGTATGTGGAACCCAGAGGTCAGGAGCCATTTGTTTGCCTCGGTTTTGTTTGTTTGGAACGGGGCCTCTTGTTAGAACTCACCAAGTAGGCCTGAGTTGGTTATCCAGTAAGACCAACCAAAGGATTTACCTGTCCCCCCTCCTCCCGGTGCTGGCATTGCTAGTATACACCACCACACCTAGCTTTGTGTAAGTTCTGGGGATCAAACTTATATCTTCATGCTTATGTAGCAAGCACTTTACTGACTGAGTCTTCTCCTGAGAGTCCATACTGGACTTTCTTTGATGAAACTCCTTGCTGAGGTTTGAAGGAAACAGTGTGTTTCCTGGGATTCAGGCATTCTTGGTGTGCCAGGGGACAGATTCTCAGACTGTCAACAGGGCCTAGTGAAGGTTCAGAGCATCAAGCTGTGCATCTGAGGAAGACCCCGGGATTCTGTAGTCATCCCCCAAGGCCAGGTGATAATGGCACCACAGCCTTTAGGTGTATTCAAGACAACCAGGTAACACAGGCAGGGATAACTTTTCATCAAACACAGCAGGATCAGTGCCAGGAACCCATGAAAATGCTTCTATTCCAAAATCAGAAGAGAAAAAAAAAATGGACTTTTAGGTCAAAGAATGTGTTTCAGTAGATATGTTTATCTTCCCACCAGCCTAGAAAATACTACTTTAAGATTGGGTTTATTTTTTAACTCTCTTTAGCCGAGGATGACCTTAGACTCCTGATCCCCATCCTTCCACCTGTTGAAGGCTAGGATTCCAGATGTGGGCCATCACTCCCAGTTTTATGGGATGGAAAGGGGGCTTTGTGCATACTAAGCAAATATTCAACCAACTGAGCTGCATTCCTAGCCTGCAAATATTTTCTGAAGGAGAAAGAGATCCATGAAGACAATAGTACCTAGGGTCCACAAGATGCTAATGAGAGCCTGGGGACAGGACAGGTGGCAGTGAGTTTGGTTTCGCCACCTAATGCACGCCTAAAATGGAACACTGGAGGACTCATGAAAATGTATACAGGTGCAAATTCTATGTCCTCAGGAGGACACAGGAACCAATCGGAGCAAGTACGGCGTGGGTGTATGTTGGCTGCCCAGCCCATCTCCTGGGTCTTCCCGGGTTCACCAATTCGCCTCCACTTTAGGAACTTTGAAGGTGTGCCCAAAATCTGCAGGACTCCCCCCAGCTCTAATGTCTATGAGGTCCATCCTTTCCCAGGAACCGAACTCCAGGGTCTATGAGCACTGTCCTGCTCCCAAAGCCAGAGAGCCTGGAGCAGCTGAACCTACATGAGGAGAGACCAGGCTTAGCAGCTCTGCTGAGGATAAAAACAAAGCCATCAGCTCTGATGTGAGCAGGGAATATCTAAACTGAAGAGTGAATCAAGCGTCTCGTTAACAAAACGTCGGGAAACAGGCATCCCTCCAACAGTAGATGTTTCCTTAAGCACAGCCTGATGCCAGCCCAGCTGTCCCCAGGGGCACTGCAGAGCCTTTCATAGAATGAACCATAACAGCTGGCTCTTAGACACACCTGCAAGGCCCCTCCCTGTCACCCACACAGTGTCTGTCACAATTATTGCCCTAGGATGGCCTCAATCACGCAACCTTGTAGAATAAACAGTTTACAAGTGAGGAACCCAGCCCTTGGAGAGAGGAGCAACAGTCTGCTCATGGGACAGCATGAGCCAGGCTTGGAAGCAGGGATCACCCCTTCCACGCTAGCTTCACTTCTTCTCAGAACATGGCACCAAGGGTGGGTATTGAATAACTCTCACTGTCTTCAAACTTGAGAGGGCTCCCTCACTCATTCATCCACTGCCTGTCATGGCCATGGAAAACCAACCACAGTAGTCAGCACCTCTCTGGAAACCCACAAACGAGCTCACCTTCTTTATGTTTCGGGTATGAGTGTTTTGCCAGCATGTATGCCTGTGTATGCAGTGCCCATAAGACCAGAAGAGGTTGTTGGATCCCTGGTACTGAAGTTATAAATGGTTGTGAGCTGCCATTAGGATGCTGGGGAAAGAATTCAGGTCTTTTCCAAGAGCAACCGGTGCTCTTAACTGCTGAGGCGCCCTGGGCTAACCTTTTGACATCTTAATAACTCAACCTGTACTTCCTTCCTGGCCAACTCCCAAGTGCGAATTCCACCCTCCCCCTCACTCTCACTATATATTCCTCTCTCTCTCTCTCTCTCTCTCTCTCTCTCTCTCTCTCTCTCTCTCACGTGTGTGCCCGCACATAGAGTCTTACTTCGCAACTCTGGTTGGTTTGAAAATCACTGTGTAGCCCAGGCTGGCCTCAAACTCATAGCAATCTGCCTGCCTCTGCTTCCCAACTGCTGGGATTAGATTTCTCTCAGTGCACTGTATGCACTTGACAACAAAGGGCAAGATGGCCTTGACACTGATACTTCCACCTATGTGATCCTGTCTCTCAATTTTCTTAAAATGGAGATAATGTTATTAACTATATCACAGAGCATCAAAAATATGAAATAATATAAGTAATTCACCAGACACAGTATTTATCTGACATTCAATAAATGCTAGCTGTTATAGTAATAATAACAACTGTGCTGTTGGTATTCTTGTTGTCATCAAATAAAATACATTCTGTAGATTTCAGCAAATGGATTCTTCCTCTCTGAACTCTGGCAAAGTACTTTGTGTGCATAAATGACTTTGGTACCTTCCAAACTGTAGGAATGCTGATCTAGGAACAACTTGCCAAGCATTTCTGGGTCTAAGACATGAAATCCTTGAGGCCCTACACCCCACATTCCTGTTTTCTCCTGATGGGCCCAGCAGAACTAAGAAATAGTCTTTTCCCCACAGTCAGGGAAAGTTCTAGAATACCATACCTGTGTTGTATATGTTGGTCGTACCGAACAAGAGCAAGGAAATAAGGCTGCTCTCCAATGGATTTAAGGTGAAATTCCCACATGTGATGGATGTCATTCTCTGTGTGTGGGCTGGGGGCTCAGAAAACTTAGCAGATGGAGCAGAAAGACCATTCCAAGTTAATAAGTCAACACCTCTTTTGAAGACACTTTTGATTTCAGCACTTTCCCCTTCTAGAGGAAACCTTGCATATAAGACAGTGGTTCTCAACCCTCCTAATAGTTCGACCCAGTAAAACACTTCCTTGTGTTGTACTGACCCCAACCATAAAATTATTTTGTTGCTACTTCATAAATGTAGTTTTGCTACTGTTATAAATATGTAAATATCTGATATGAAGAATATCTAGTATTCAGCCCCTGTGAAAGGGGCATTCAACACCCAAAGGGGTCGCTACCCACAGGTTGACTCTCTGTAACCACATCTCTGTCCTATGACCCTGAGCGCTGCTGATCTCATGCTAGGTTGTTTGAGATCTATCTTCTGAAAACTTGGAGACTAGGAATCACTGGATCCTGATCAGGCTTGGCTGTGCACTAGAGCAATGGCCCTCATTGTAGAGTTGGCCCACCTATGGAATATGAGACATGCCAGGGAATGCCACCATTTGGGCAATTAGGCAAGAGGATCGTGAATTCAAGGCCAGCCTGGTCTCCATAGCAAGATCTTGTTTCCAAAAATGAGCAAAACAAACAAAAAGAGAAATACAAGATATACCAATAGAACATAGGAAAAAAAACCCTTGGACACTCTTTTCTATATTTTTTTAAATAGAAATAAATAAACTTCCTTAATATTTCATAAATATTTCCCAGTGGTGGCATCAGGCATCCATATGTTGAAAGATTATTGTTATGACCCACCACAATGTCTATCTCTGTGATACATGTTGATTATCAACTTGATTGGGTTAGGAAACACCTAGAGCATTGGCAAGGCACATGTGATTCTGGGTATATCTGTGAGGGCATTTCCAGAGAGAAGATTCCCCTATGAATATGGGGAGCACCACCCTACGGGCTAAGTCCTAGACTGAATAAAAGGGAGAGGGAAAAAGCGAACTGAACACCAGAATCCCTTTCTCTGTGTCCTGATCAGCCCAGATGTGAGCAAGTAGCTCATCCTCCTGCTGTTACAGACCCAAGCTGCTCCTGTGGCGCTGTGGCCCACCATGAGGGACTATATCCTCAAACTGGGGATCTGAACTCAAGTCCACACCCTGAACCCGAACCTTTTTAATTATACAATCTATATTTATTAATAACTATAAATGCTTATAATATAAACACTTTCATAACTACTAGCCCTATGAATGACCACAACCCCTGTTACCTAACCAGTAAACTTATTGATAACTATAACAACTATTTTCATAACCTTTTAGAAGGATACAGTCTCTGGGGCAGGTCCTCAGTTGTCAGGAACACCTCAGGAGAAAATCCTTTAAGGCACTTAGTCAACAGTCTTTCTTCAGGAATATCTCAGACGTAGGTCCTTTAGGGTAAATTGGTTATGGTGGCTTCACCTTAAATGAAGCTTGAGGCTTTCTTCTCTCTGGAAGATCTCAGCCATCTGTAAGTCAACCTACTCCGTTTGTATTAGCAATTCTGCCGCTCTGCCTCAGTCTTTAAAGCTGGCCACAGTTCCGTTCAGGCCACTGTTTGGACTGGTCGAATCCCTCTAAGCAAAAGCTGAGCCACAGGGTTTAGTCCTTGGCCTTTTGCTGTCTTGCTGAGGCTTTCTCTGCTCACCAGCTTCTTTCTGCCTCAGGAGACCTGGCCGTCAGTCCACCAGCATTTTCACCATCAGATGATACAAAGTACTGGTTGTTTCTAGTGAGAGAACTCTCTAACATCGGAGCTCTCTAGCATGAAACCCCCCAAGGTGCCACTCACTTCATCCTTAAATAGGGTCTCTCCTTGTCTCCTTGTTTTACCTGGCTTCAGCCTAATCTGAGCTCTACCCACTTAGCAGCTGAAAACAATGCCAGGCCATACACCTTGTTTTTAGTCCATAGAGCTGATAAGCAAATTGCCCACAGCCAAGTTGATCTTCATGCCCAGGATTAAGAGACTGTATCAGAAACCCCTAGATATTTATAAATCTAACTTATATTAATCTAACTCCCCTTACATCACCCTTTCACAGCAAGAACTTCACCTCTGAGCCCTTTCCTCAGTCCTAATTTGATGGTTTAAAAGAAGGTTTTACATGTGCAAGGGTTTAGATAAATACTCCATTTCCTCTTCATAATGACCTTTTGAGGAGTCCTACTGATATCATTACAGTACAGGGGTGGGAGGGAGAGACAGAGAAAGGTTAGGCCATTTGTTCAAGGGCACACAGCAACTTGTGCAGCTGGGGTTTGATCTCAGATCATTTGTTACTTTTGCCTGCCTCTGTCGAGCCTCTGGAAACATCTGTTTTTAGTGTGTATGCAGAAGTAGCCATAGTCTAAGTGTCCCTTCAAAGGGGGGGGGCGACATTAGGAATGCCATCCCATCCTTACAACAGGCTGTGAGCAGTGTGCATGCTTGTCCCCCGTGGAGTCTGAGCTCCCCCAACACTACCAGCACCGTTACCAGCTGGTTGAAATCTGGCTCTACCACTTACAAACTCTGTATTGTTGGACAAGTTCCTTACCCTCCCCTCTCTGTGCCTCATCTGTATACTGAAGACCATGATGGCAGCTGCCTGGAAGGGTTGCCATGACACCCTCATGACGCTCTGACCATCACCGGGCACACAACTGGCATTCAGTGCGTGCCAACAACTGCTGTTACATTTATTTAAAAGGGAAACTCTATGTCCCATCTAAAGTGATAAAAGTCAGTACCAGTTAACACAGATAGAGAGCTCTAAGTGCAAAAAAAAAAAAAAACAGTTATTACTTTCCAGCTATTGCCTACCAAAGGTTCCATACCAAGACCTGCGCTCATTTTACCAGGAAGGGAGAAAAGGAAGTGTAAGAAAGCTGTTAAAGGTACATTAGGTTCAAACAAGGGTGACCACTTCCCGAGCTGCCCAGGCCTGTCCTGGTTTTAGTGATTCTCCTTGCCAGATGCTGGACTTCAAATACAGAATCCTTGCTTGGTACAAAAAAATGGAGAAGACCTTGAAATAGTCTTCGACCATGTGGTTGCCTGTGTAGAAGGTTGGCCAGTGCCCCACTGGCATCTTGTAAAACAAGCCTACACGTCAGACCACACAGCACATAGCCACCTCTGAAAACTGAGTCTCCAAACGCTACAAATGTGGGAAACCCATCATGTCATATGTGTCCCTCAGATAATCCTCTAAAGGAAACCCACATTGCAAACACCAGTAACAGGAAGGCTGATTAAATTTCCATAGCTAACATAGCTCTGCATTATGAATCCATTGCAAAAACCATTGTGTCTGAAGAATTATTAACAATGCAGAGAAACTATCACAGTGGGATGTGCAGTCAAAAAAATCAGACTACAAAGCCATTCAAGGTCTTAGTTTTATAAAAATATAGAACAATATAAAAAATCTACAGAACCGGGATATAGCTCATTTGGTAGGCTGCTTGCCTGGTGTTCTAGTTTTCTTTCTTTCTGTTGCTGCAATAAAACCATGACCAAAAGCACTTGAGGAGAGAGAAGACAAGACTGGAACTCAAGGCAAGAACTTGAAGCAGAAACCATAGAAGAATGTTGCTTACTGGCCTGCTTCCTGTGGCTTGTTCAGCTACCTTTCTTATACAACCCAGGCTCATTCACCCAGGGCTAGAACTGCCCATGCTGGGCCCCTCCACATCAGCTGCCAGTTAAGAAAATGCCTCCAGGGGGCTGGAGAGATGGCTCAGCGGTTAAGAGCACTGCCTAGTGCTCTTCCAAAGGTCCTGAGTTCAATTCCCAGCAACCACATGGTGGCTCACAACCATCCACAATGTGATCTGGTGCCCTCTTCTGGAATGCAGGTGTACATGCAGATAGAGCACATATATGCATAAAATAAATCTTTAAAAAGAAAGAAAGAAAGAAAGAAAGAAAGAAAGAAAGAAAGAAAGAAAGAAAGAAAGAAAGAAAATGAAGAAACCAAAGCCCAACACAAACCAAGATTAAAAAAAAAAAAGAAAAAAAGAAAAAAAAAAGAAAGAAAATGCCTCCATAGACATGGCCACAGGATGGAGGCAACTTCTCTGTTGAGATTCCTTCCTCCCAGGTACTCTTAGGTTTGTGTAAAGTTGACCAAAATAACTATGCCACCCAGAAGATATGAAGCTCTGAGTTCGATAAGCTGCAGCACACAAACTGAGAGCACTGGTGGGTATTGAGGAATAAGATCAGAAGTTCAAGACCATCTTCAGCCACTTGTTGAGTTTGAGGCCAGACTAGGCTACCTAAGATCTTGTCTCAAAAGAATGAAAATGAGGGCAAAGAAAAGGGCGGAGAGGAGCTTATAGATGTATCTCCCAAAACATGCTAAATCTCATCAAGAGCTCCTCAGAGTCTGGCCTGTCAGTATTTAGATGGTAAAAGTGTAAATAAGAAATCTACCATAATATTAGCAATACTTATCTCTGAATGAGGAGATTCTGAAGTGGTTCTTCTCTTTACAATTATTTCTGAATTTCTTTTTATACTCATTTCTGTATATCCCAAGAAAGTTTAGCAGAAGCAAAGACTACTTTTACTATCAGAAAATAAAAATCATAAAGGAAAATAAAAATAAGTAAACAGTGCTAAAACCAGTTCCTTTTGTAATAATAACTTTAGTTATATTAATCATGTTGTTATTGAAAGGACATTTGATTGAATTTAAGACTGTTTTGACAACTTCACACACACACACACACACACACACACACACACACACACAAAATGCATTGTGATCATATTTGCCCTCAATACCCTCTTATCCCCCTCCTATTCCTGTTCCCCCTTCTCCATTTCTTCCTCTTCTGTGTCTTTTTCTTTTTTTGACACACTCAGTTAACTAGGGTTGTCTGTGTAAGCTTTGGTAGGGTGTTATTGCCTAGAGTATAGGCAACTTAATGGCCACACCAATGAAGAAAATGACACCAGGCTGTACCATTAACTGCCAATCTTAGCATCTGCCACTGGTTGGGGAAGTTTTTCTGTCTGATTGTCACTTGCTTTCTATCTCCCCTAGAAAAGCCTCTGGCAGGGAAGGCAAGGTTTGCCCAAGGTCAGAGCCCAAGGTCACAGGCAGGAGCTACCTCTGCTCAGGTGCCAGGTCCAAAGGTCCATCATGTGAGATGGGCCGGGGCTGTCACCTGAAGCCCAGAATCCACAGGCTGGTGTGACAGTCCCTTTTCCTCTCTTCTTGTTTTCCATGTTTGGATAGCAGCACTCAATAACTACTCCTGGGAGCTGAGTTACTAACTACAGGCAAGGTGACATCTATTGCAGAAGTTTCTGGGTCCTAGTGAGAACCATCCTGAGCTGGAACCCACCTACCCCCTCACCACTAGTAGCAGCTGTGTGCCTCTAAGCTACAAAGTCCTAGTTGTAACACAAATGCTGACTTGAAGAACGCACTGGAGCAACTCAGTTAATATTTTTCAATACTCTGTAATGCTTTTCTTCTTCTCTTTTCCTTTGCACTGATGACCAGAACTCAGTTCTCCATCTCCCTGCTGTGACTCAGCTCCCAAAAGTGCAAGGACAGAGTTATTATTTCTCCACCTGGACCCTGGGCATTAAACAGACTATCAAACCACAGTGAAGATGTCTGGGAGCTCCCCGGTGGCCCTGTGGGGTCTACTTGGTTGAAAAAGAGAGGAAGGATGATAGCCAGAGCCTCCCCATGCGACATCCTTCAAGCCAGACAGCAAGAATCTGACCAGCAGAAGAATGTGCTCAATAAACCCGAGTCCTGGTTAACCAGGACACGTCTTAGACGTGTTGTGTCTGTTCATTCATCCAAAAATGATTAACCCTGAACACTCAGTAGGCTCCCAGCATCATTTGGGGTGTGGGGCACACAGTGTGGACTCTGATTCACAGACTTCAGTCTCCCAACTGCTAGAGCCCATTCATCACATAAACAATCCAGTTTCCTCCCGTGGACTCCTGGAATGCTTTATCCCCAAACTAAGAGTCCCTGGGCCTATGGGGAACTGGGAATCACTTGGTTCTTACTCAACCTACCTAAGATACTGGGTCATTCCATGGCACTAAACACCTTCTAGCCCAAGTGGCCACCTGTAAAGCTGAGGGACAGCTGTCCTAGCAATGCTGTGCGGTCATGTGACATTTCATGAGACAACCCCAAATGTTTCAGGAAGGTTTGCGCTCCTCCCACCGTCCTCTCATAATCAGAGCCCAACAGGGGTGAATGGGGCATAGGGTGTGGGGGGGGCTGTCAAGAGCAGAACCTCTAGAGACAGCCAACTGGGGTCAAATCAGCTGTGCAAGTTCTCTGTGGCTGAGAAAATACATTTATAGACAATGTCTTGTTCATGTTGCGGCAGTTAGTACAGGGTACATGGAAATGACTCACCACCCCGCATGTGGGAGGAGACATAGAGTTGGACACAAACAGTCACCTCCAACCCATGCCACTGAATTATGCATCAAACATAACAGCGACAACTGTTTCATCAATTGGCTGAATATTGGAGGCCACTACTGGAGGCACTCCTGTTGTCAGGTGGGGACCCATGTAGACCTGCTTTCAAATCCTAGCTCTGACCCTTCTTGGGTGGCTTAGGCAAGTCACTGAAACGAAATAAGGACACATGTCCCGCTAGTGTGTGTCACCTCTGGTTGGGTGAGAGGCCCTTTCTCCCTCAGCCTGCCTGGCAGCTCTCCTCCTCCACACAGACTGAAGCTCAGCCAAGTTCAGGGCTGCCTCGCTTTCCGTGCCACCCTAGAGCCTCCTGAAGAGTATTAAAGAGCAACGCTGTCACTTGTGGAGGCAGGAGTGCCAGCCAGGGGTCCAGGCCATGTGGTCGTTTAAGTAGACTGTGAAGCCTCTCCAGCTTTTACAACTGTTTACTGCACAGGAGGGAGCCTGGCAGCTGGGCCTCTCCTGAGCCTTGCTCCGCTACCTTCCCTTTGAGAAAGCCTGAGTGCTACTCACTCTAGGAATAGCTTCCAGGGACTCTGGAGGGGTGCAGCCTGGAACCTGCACACTCACAGAGAGAGAGAGAGAGAGAGAGAGAGAGAGAGAGAGAGAGAGAGAGA
>CAJQZJ010001826.1:11086055-11097805 GCA_907164525.1 Lophiomys imhausi | reverse complement strand
AGAGAGAGAGAGAGAGAGAGAGAGAGAGAGAGAGAGAGAGAGAGAGAGAGCTGTGAAAGGATGCAGGACATGGTGGGCTAGGG
This sequence comes from Lophiomys imhausi, assembly GCA_907164525.1. Taxonomy (NCBI): domain Eukaryota; kingdom Metazoa; phylum Chordata; class Mammalia; order Rodentia; family Muridae; genus Lophiomys; species Lophiomys imhausi. The sequence continues at coordinate 11,097,722 of CAJQZJ010001826.1, read as the reverse complement.
GACAGGTACAAAAAGAGAGATGGGGACAGAGATGGAAATAGGGGCTGTGACCAGAGCACAGGTCAGGAAAGTCAAGCATAGAAATGGGCAGAGTCAAGGATAAAGATGACTGGACCCACAGGGGTTCAAACACACAAACTTGATGGGAACGAAGGAGACACACAGGAAGCCCCAGGGAAGAAAGCCCATCCTGCCTGCCTTGTACAGCTCCGGCATTACTCTACTGCCACAAAGGATCCCACAGGAAAGCCAGGGGTAAGGGTCTCTGTGAGAGGTCACATCTTCACCTCAACCTGTACATGCTTTCCACCAACAAGCAGAAGGGGCAGGATTTAGTGAGGATCGAGAGTTTCATTTCTTATTTAAAACCTAAGACAGCAACCATAAAAATACTCGGCTAAAATATCACCCAACCAAGCCACCTCCCCTGCAACTTAGAGTTAAGTGCCCCCATCCCAGCACCCTGTACCTTTAAGGAGGAGAAGGCGCCTCTTTGCTTCCCTCAGGCTGAAGAGGCTGGTTATTCTAGGCAATAGCGATGACTTACCTAAAACTGAGTTATTCCCCTTTCCTCCCTGGCCAGCCTCTCTTCACTCTGGGGAGCTTTTACCATTTAAGGTCAATGTTACATCTGGCTCCAGAGCTCCAAGCTGAAAAGCTCTGGCTGCAGAGCCCCGGCTGCTTGCCTCCTCCTCAGAGAGGGGCTGGATGAAGGGTTGGGATTGGGAACCAGAGTTCTACCAGGGCCCCCTGCAGCCTGGCTCTGGGCGAAAGGCAGGGAAAACCTCCCAGCCAGCCTCAGGGCTCAAGGAAAGTTGGGCCTGAGTGGTAGCCCCTCACCCTGGGCTCTTGAAGGGGCACCCTCATAAGCTGATGACAGTGCATAGAGGGGCAGTTGGAGATGCTGGACTCTGTCCTTGCCAGAGTGGGGGGAAGGGGACATCTATAGACCAGCCTCCCACCCCTGAGTGTCCAGCAAGCATGTGAGCCTAGATAAGATCCTGGCTCTGTGCCAGGAGAAGCTGGGAATGTTTCCTGTCCCAGGGTTTAGGGGGGTGGAGGCAGCTCCCATCTTAAACCCTTGGGATTGCCAGAGAGAAGAAAGACATGGAACAGGGGATTAGGTAATTCCAGGCCTGGCAGTAGCCCCAAGGGTCAGTCCCAGCTCTTCCACTTGTCAGTCCTGTAGCCTTAACATGGCAAGCCTCAGTCTATTCATCTCTGAAGTGGGACAATAGTGAAAGATCAGGACACTCTGGGCCAGGGTCTCATAGGTACTAGAACAGCGTGGATGAGTTTCCTGCACCCATCACCTCAACTCAGGTAGGGGAAGGCTGCCTCTCTTCTGGAAGCCCACACCCTGCCCATGCTTATTCCTCACCCTCCTCACATATAGTACCCAAGGCTGGTTGACACAGAATTCAGCCCTAACACAACCAAATGGGGACCCCACGGCCCCTTCTGCAGTTAGAGACAGCAACAGAGAAGCTCTTGGGAAGGGTGGCCAGATAGCCACAGAATACTCAAATTTAAATCACAAATGAGATATAATTATTTCCATATAAGGATGCCCCAAATATTGTATGAGACAAGCTTGTACCACAAGATTGTATGTTGCTCATTTGACGTTCAAATGAAACTGGGTATTTTTATTTGCTAAACTTGAGAACTCCACCCTGGCCATCACTTGATAGTCCTGAGTGAGAGCATTTAGGATTTGAGCTCAAAGGCCCATGACCTCACATCTTCTTATGCCAGGATGGGCACAGGCCCCACCTCTAGCCCCTAGCCACAGGCCAGTCACCAGAGCTACAGCAAGTGGTCTCAGACTGATCTGGAACCACCAGGGCTCCATGCCAGGCTTGCTCCCAGCACACTATCCTGGCCTGTCTCTCCTTCCGGGTAAGATTCCAGCTGGGTAGCAAATCTGCTTGTCAACCTCATTAATAACTCTTTTTTTTTAACCAGATGAAGTGCCGGGCATGGTGGTACACGCCTTTAATCCCAGTACTCTGGAAGCAGAGACAGGTGGGTCTCTGTGAGTTCAAGTCTAGCCTGGTCTACAAAGTGAGTCCAGGACAGCCAGGACTTTGTTACACAGAAAAATCCTGTCTTAAAAAGAAAAAAGTAGATGAACTTAGAGAAGGATGCCCTGGGTCACTTTTTTTCCTGTATGTCCATATCTGTCTGTAGACATGCATCCCACTGACAAAGCCATGTGTGGAAACTTCTAACATTGACTGGGATGTGTAGCAGTGCTCCACAGACTTCAGAATGATTCGGATCTCTAAGCCTAAACTCAGAGCCTCTGAACAAGGCCTTCTTCCAAAAATTCTAATCTCATAGACCTAAGTCTGAAACACGACACAAGCATGTCATCCAAACCAAGGTACTTCGTGGCGGTCAACATACCTAACTTTGGGGAGTGTTGCTCTAAAGCAGTGGTTCTCAGACTTTGTTGTGACCCCTTCGGGAGTTAAACAACCCTATCATAGGGGTCACATATCAGCTCTCCTGCATATAAGATTTTACATTGTGATTCATGACAGTAATAAAATTACAGTTATAATGTAGCAACAAAATAATTTTATGGTTGGGTGTCACCACAACATGAGGAACTGTATTAAAGGGTCACACCACTAGGAAGGTTGAACTACTGATCTAAAAAGTATTACAAGAACCCCTGGGACCCAGAGGCTAAAACGGAACCTAATTGTGTGTGCACATGGTTGGATGTGTGTAAAACACTTAGTAAATGCTGGCTGCATCCCTCACAGTGTGTTAGACACTTTTCCTGAAAGCAAGTGTCTATCTCACAAGTGTCTTATCAAACAGAATTATTGCATCTTTCCTCTGAAAAGCAAACTAAGGCTCAAAGAAATGGAACAATTATTCTTCAGATGCTCTGCAGCCTTGAGTGTCAGGGCTCAGGGCTCATTTGCTGAGGTGGATCCATCTACAACTCCTTCCTCTTTATTTACCACCTGCCACCCCTTCCATCACAGTTCTTACCGCAGGAGTAATGGATGGCCTTTGTGAGTCTCTGAGCCAGCACTGGATTCGTGTTTCTCTTGGTAGAGGCTCAAAGCCTTCACAAAGCAGGCTCACAAAGCAGTCACCAAGTGACTTTTGAAAACTCACTTCAATTAAGAGCACTTTATAAAACATCACTTGGCGAATGTGCAAAGTGGGAAAACTCTATAGAGGACACATCAGCACTGTCAAGGTTATGAGGCTCGCACCCTTTGACCTAGTTCTACTTCTAGGAATTTATTTTATAAACAACTCCTACACTTGGGAAATGACAAATGATTGTGATTACTCATTGCAGCATTGTTTATAAAAGCAAGGGGATTAGGAAGGGACATAAATGTCTTCTACTTGGGGCCCATAAAAGAAGACGGGGTGCAGTCATAACAAAGGAGAAGGAGCTCTTCCGTAGTGCTGAAACGGTGGCTCTCAACCTGTGTGTCACAATCCCCATGAGAGTTACATATCAGAAACCAGATATTTACATTATGATTCATAACAGTAGCAAAATTACAGTTATGAAGTAGCAACTAAATAATTTTATGGTTGGGGGTTAACACAACATGAGGAACTGTATTAAAGGGTCATAACATTAGGAAAATTGAGAACCACTGCTCTAAGAGATATTGGTACATGGAGAGATATCTAAAAGAACATCTTGTACCACATGGGTGGGGAAAATGTATGTAGATGTATATTTACATACATACAAAGACACTTATGTCCATTCATATACACCCACATTCACAAGTGTGGGTTTGTGCATACAAAAGCTTATTATACTTATTATACAAAAGCTATTATATTAAAACATAATCCATGGGGAAAGGACTCTAAGTTGTAGAATAAGGGTGAACCACTGGGGCTAGTGAGATGGCTCCAGGGGGGCCTGCTGGCAAGGCTGGCCACCTAATTTCAATTCCCAGGACCCACGTGGTAGAAGGAGAGAACAGACTCTAACAAGCTGTCCTCTGACCTCTGCATGCCCACTACGACACACATATGCCCACATACATGTGCACACAAAACAAAAATGAAATAAAGAATTAAAGACTAACCACTGCACTCGCTGTGTCTTATGCATTTAAGCTCTCAGGCCACAGGAATAGATCATGCGCTTACATTCAATAATAACAGTAACAATAAAGCAAAGGCATTGCTCTGAGTGGAGATTTAGTTCATTTGTCTTCCAGCACCACCTCCTCCATCTGTCAAGAGTGCTGGGAAGATCCTGACTAAAGGTTATTGGTGTGTGGGGCTTTTTTTACTTTTATGTTGAAATAATTACAGACACACAGGAAATTATAAAAATGGTAGAAAGTCCTGAGCACTTGTTCATGAGCTTCTCTCGCTGGTAGCGCTCATATCACAGTTATGTATTTCAGGACTGGATAATTGGCTTTGAGATGGTACCGCTAACTAGATGCTCTTACCTCATGGTTATTATAAAAAAAAAAATCTTTCATTCATGCACTTAAAACGTTCATTGATAGGGCTGCAGAGATGGTTAAGAGCATGCACCGTTACTAAGAGGACTCCAACTTCAGTTCCCAGCATCTCACATCTGACCAAGCAGCCCCTCTGACCTCCCAGGGCCCCAGCATTCACATGCATAATTAAAATACCAATTAAGAGGGGGGAGTAGGGAGGGGATTGCGATTGAGATGTAACTTGAAGAAATAAAAATTAAATTAAAAAAAATACCAATTAAAGCCCAGCATCAGTGGCGCACACCTTTAGTCCCAGCACTCGGGAGGCAGGAGCCGGTGGATCTCTGTGAGTTCCAGGCCAGCCTGGTCTGTAATGCAGGTTCCAAGAGAGCCAGGGCTGTTATAGAGAGAAACCCTGTCTCAAAAAACAACAAAAACTTAGAAAGTGTGGATTGAGTACATTTGGTGAGGTGACCCAGTGTTAGCTGATGGAACGTGATACGACACCTGTAGCCTATCTGTGACCTCTTTGTGACCCCCTAGAGTCATGTGATAGTAGCATCACTGAGGCCTAGGGTTCAGCAATGCACAAGGAGTGCTGACCACAGCTCTAAAAAAGGAACTGTGTCCCTCGCTGTCCTGGTCACGGAGCTTCACAGCTTGCCCAAAAGCTGACTTTTAATCCTTAAAAGAACATAAGCAATTACTCTGGCTATATTTATCCATGTTCCTGGAGCCACACAGGGATTTGGCCTCACTCTACCAAAATCTCCAGCTCATCACTCACCCCATCAGCGAACATCATGCGTCCCCAGAACAAAAGCAATGGGCCAGTAGAGGCATACTGGCCCACTGCTCAGGGATACTCTTGACTGACCATCTGACCTTTGGCCAGGAAAGACATTTGAAGGCCCAGGAAAACAAAAGCTCATCCTGGGACAGAGGGACGCCAAGGGAGGAGACACGGCTTCTTGCCAGGAATACAGAGAGCCCTGGGGCTGATTGCTGGGCAGCTTTTCTGAAAGCTTGCCTTCCCCGCCCTGTTAACTTCGGGACTTCAAGAAGGCTCAGCACTTAGCAGGCCCTGAGCTAATGGACAATGAGTGGCCAACTCAGCAGGCATGGCGACCAACAAGTGTCATTCACTGAGCTCGGGTTTATAGTCACTGTGCCAGCTGCTTTGCACATATGGTCTAATGCTGCCATCATTGCCCAATACGCATGATGGGTAGCTTCCCACCTCCATATCCTAAATGAAAAACCTGCTGTGGAGAACTGAGGGACCTTGTCACCATCTTGTAGTTTGCAAACTCTGGTCTCTCTGACTCTAGAGCGCCCAGGTGACCAACCCAAGACCACAGACTGCAAACACAAGATCCGAATCACTGTCTCCCTCCTCCGAGATAAGAGTATCCCTTTCTTCCCATCATCCCAATAAAATACTAGCAGGGACTCATTTGAAAAATGTATATTTAAACTAGGAGTGGCGAAACACACCCTAATCCCAGTGCTTGGGAGGCTAAGACAGGAGGACAGTGAGTGCCAGGTGGCCTGAGCAGTATAGAAAGATGCTGCCTCAAAGAATAAGTAAATAGAAAGAGAATGGGAAGGAAGGGACATGAATGGACATTTCTGGAAGTTTGCAAGAGAATAATACTGGAGGAATGGTATCTACCAAAGCAGGGGATGGAAGCTGCACACAACAGGTTTCTAGAGCAAGAAGTCGCTCAGACCTGCACTGAGACTCCTAACAGGTTCACGTGTGACAAGGATAGGAATGAAATGGCTAGAAACGAGATGACAGAAAGTTCTAGACAAAAATATCAGAAAGGAATGGACCCAGACAATCTTTGTACAAGACTTAGATGAGTGACCTTAAGCTAACATCAGAGAGAACTATGAGCTAGCTATGGAGTATATCTCTTTTTCATAGACATGAGTCTATAACTCTGAAAATATTTTCCATACATTTTAACGTGAAACAAATTAGCAATTTGTGGCTAATGAGAGCCAAGTTTTTCACTGTCAGCTATGGAGAGAGAATGGAATAAATTGTGTGCTGTAGCGAAGTGAACAAGAGACAGAGACAGAGAGATAGGATAGCTGGTGGATAAAGATACAAATAGATATGCAGATGCAAATGTATACAGGTACCCTTGACTTATGACAGAGTCACATCCCAACACATTCATTGTACTCTAAAATTAATGTTAGTTGGAAATGCATTTAATATAAAAAAAACCCATCCAACATCATCCTCAGCCCAGCCTGTTCAAAGCGCTCTGCTCAGAACACACATTCATTAACAAGTAGCTTATTTTATAAGAAATGTGGAACAACTTATTGATCGCCTAAAACTAACAGTTTGGAATAGAATCTAAGTTATCAGTGGGTTTGTGTTGCTGAGTACGATCTGCCACTCACCGCCACCACCCAGCATATAGGAGAGTATGATATTGCATATTTCTAGCCCAGGAATTTTTTTTTTTTTTTGGCTTTTTGAGACAGGGTTTCTCTGTGTGGATGTCCTGGACTCACTTTGTAGACCAGGCTGGCCTTGAACTTGCAAAGATCCATCTGCCTCTGCCTCCCAAGTGCTGGGATTAAAGGCGTGCGCCACCACTGCCCGGCGCACAGGAATTTTTTAATTCAAAATTTTATTTCTACTGAACAACTTGTAATATTGAAAAATCATTGAGCTGAACCATTGTAATCCAGGAACTGTCTATATGTGTCCTCATATACATACATACATACACACATACATATATACATATGTGTGTGCATAAGTCTTCATCCATTTTCTAGCTCTGACCACTGAGGGACCCTGCAATAAAGATGGTACAGGAACAATGAGCATATCCTACACTTGTTTTTTTGTTTGTAAATAGCATTCTCCAATAAAAAGAAAACAGTGGGGCTGGAGAGATGGCTCAGCGGTTAAGGGCACTGACTGTTCTTCCAGAGGACTCAGGTTCGATTCCCAGCACCCACATGGCAGTTCACAACTGTCTGTAACTCCAAGATCTGACACCCTCACACAAACATGCATGTAGGCAAAATATCAATGCACATAAGAGAAAAACAAATTAATTAAAGAAAAAGAAACCAGTGTCTTTTCTTTCTTTTGTGTGTGTATGTTGAACACATGTGGGGAAGGGCATGTGTGTACATGTAGAGGGTAGAAGTTGATGGCAAGTGTCTTCCTTAGTCACTATCTTACTTTTTGAAACAGTCTCCTCCTGAACATAGAATTCAGTGATTCGGCTACACTGGCTGTCAGCAAGCTCCAGGGATCCTCTTGTCTCTGCGTCCCCATGTAGGATGTCTGGTCTCTCTGACCACATCTGAGACAACATGAATGTGCTGGCTAGTTTTATGTCAACTTGACCCATGTTAGAGAAACTCAACTGAGAAAATGCTCCTACCAAATTAACCTGTAGAGAAGTCTATGGTGCATTCTTTTGTTTGTTTTGTTTTTATTCTTATATACATTACATCCTGACTGAAGTTTCCCCTACCTCCACTTCCCAGTCCCCCTTTACCACCTCCCCTCTCCCATGGATCAATTCCTCCTCCATTTCCCTTCAGAGAGAGAGAGCAGACCTCCTAGGTATATTAATGATTAGACACAAACCCTCACATCAGGCTGGATGAAGAAACCCAGTAAGAAGAAAAGGGTTCCAAGCACAGGCAAAGAGTCAGAGACACCCCACTCCCACTGTTAGGGGTCCCACAAGAACACAAGAGCAATACAACCAAAATTTATGGCTAGCTATAGAGGACCTACCTTAAACCCATACAGGGTCCATGATTGTCGCTTCAGTCTCTGTGAGCCCCAATGGGCCCTGCTTAGTCGATTCTGTGGGTCATGTTCTTGGGGTGTCCCCAACCCCTCTGGCACCTAGAATCCTTCCTTCTGGTCTTCTTTCAAGTTTCCCTGGCTTCACCTCATGTTTGCCTGTGGGTCTCTGCATATGTTCCTCTCAGTTGCTGGTTGATGTCTCTGATGACAATTGGGCTAGGCACTGATCTATGAGTATAACAGAATATCATTAGGAATCATTTTCTTGAGTGATAAGGAAGGGCCAAGATCACTGTGGACACCCCTGAGCAGGTAGACCTGGGTATTATAAGAAAGCAGGCCAAGCAAACCATGAGGAGCAAGCCAATAAGCAGCATTCCTCCATAGATAGCCTCTGCTTTAGGTCCTGCCTCCAGTTCTGGCCCTGATTTCCTTCAGTGGTGGACTGTGATGTGGAATATAAGCTGAAATAAACCCTTTCCTCTCCAAGTTGCTTTTAGTCATGGTGTTTTATCATAGTAATAGAAAGCTAGAACAATGGGCATCCAAATAACTAATGCTAGTAAAGGGTTACAGTCCATTGAATAAAATAAGAATTATGAGTTCATGCTAATAAAAACAAACCAAAGGAAAAGGGAAGGTCTACTTTGCAGTAGAGCTAAATCTTTGATAAATGTTGAAGAATACTAAAACTAGACCATCATTATTTGGCAGCCATGCTATTTATTGATGGGCGGGGACACTCATGAATGCTAAAACTCCTGCTGGAAAGTTTAAGAATCACAAGCATAGTCTCAAAGTATTTTCTCCATGATATGCTAATTAAGAAGCTTTGTGTGAGCCGTTGTGGTGGTGCACACCTTTAATCCCAACATTTGGGAAGCAGAGGCAGGCGGATCTCTGTGAGTTCAAGGCCAGCCTGGTCTACAAAGTGAGTCCAGGACAGCCAGGGCTGTTACACAGAGAAACCTTGTCTCGAAAAACAAAAACAAAAAGGAAGAAGCTTTGTGTGCAGAAATTTGGCAGAGCCAAGTGAACAAGACTGACAGTACATACAGTGGGAGAGACTGACACAGAAAGGCCAGAAAAGCTGCAGAAGCCCAGAGAAAAGAGGGAACTTCAGGGCCTGGGGTAGTGAGGAAGGGCCTGTGTGGGTACTGCAGGTGGGCCAGATGAGTGAGAAGACTGTGCCAGAACAGATATCACCATGGAGGCCTTGTGGAGTTAACAAGCATCAGAAACCAGCTCTGGCTAGGTCAAGTGGAAAAAGAACTGTGCCGAGGATAACTCAGTCTCCGAAGGCCTGGGTCAGGAGCGGAAGTGCACACAGACCTCAGGGGAGCAGAGAGCTGTCAGAACCCAGGCCACTGCTGTCTCCCACAGACTATGATATCTTCCCTCACCCCTCCTCTGCTTATCCTTTCTTTAGCTGCACACTAATTGGCTATAACCCATAATAGCCTCACAGCTCCAGGCTTGTCTATCTCTTCTTTCAAACTGAGAAATCTGATCTGCCAGTGTGTGCTTAATCGGGTCTCATACACCGTGAGCTGCCTTGGGAGCTAACCCTAATGGGTCACATAGTGATGGCTGGAGCTGTGATAAAAGCCCCACAGACCGCTCTCCTAGGCCGTGAAGCAATAAAGGGTGTTGCTGGAAAGGAATGAGGGAAGGACCTCTGATTTGCCAAACTCTTATCACATGCCAAATGTTTGCTGGGTGACCTGAAGACACATTACCCGATGGGACAGTAAGGTGCATTTTAGTATCCCTATTTTACAGATGGAGACATTAAGCTTAAAGGAAGCCACACAGTCATCTAGGATCTCAAAGGTAGAAGGCAGCTGATGAGAACATAAACAGAAGTTTGCCCAAGTATGACATCCACATTTTCTTCAGGAACCGTCTTGGGGACTTGCTTTGTCAGAGCCAGTGAGGAGCCATAGGATTTTTGTTAAGAAGTCCACAGAGGTCTTACAGCCTCAATGTGCTGTTGTTATGGTAAGACAGCCCCTTCTAGCACCTTTTAGGGCTCCATACCTCTGGAAATGAGATGAAATATCTGGACTCTGCAACCAGATAATCCCACACATCGCAGTAAACTTTGCTGGAGTACACAGACCCCCCTGAAGCTCTTCCATTGCCCTCCTCAAGCCTCTGTACAGCACCTCCAGTTACCAGCAGTTTACCCCCTTACTCAAATTCTGTAGGAGAAAGAGCTTGATGCTTCCTGCTGCTTCTAAATAGGTCCCATGACACAACAGATTGCTTATCTCACCAAAGAAACAATCCAACCTTTCTCAGATTCTCCCTTCTGGCTTCAAATGGTTTTCCTGTTGGATGGAAAAGTAAAAGAGAAGTGAGGCAGAAGATTTTTGAGGTTTTCGAGCTGACATTCCACCGAGATGAATGCTAACAAGAGCCTAATTTCACTAATCCTGAAAGGGATGCGGCTGGCCTTCCCGGGTCACTGCCTGCACCAGGAGGCCTTCTTCCCCAGCCTGGGGAATGGAGCTGTCTTTTGAAAAGCCTTTGAAGTTGCAAAGAGCACACATCACTTTGTAGGAGCAAACCCTGGAGATGTTTTGTAAGCACCTTTCTTCAAGTGAAGGCTAACTGAATTAAATAAAATAGTTGTTTTTTGTAAGGATAGAGAAAGAAGGGGGATTGGGGATCTACTTGTTCCTCCCCATCTCCCTGATGTGCAACTGCTGAACTGCCTCAGGCTCAGTACTCAGACCTAGATTCTCTTCAGTAAATTCTCATCATTAAGACTACCTAGGCCAAGGTCAAGATTTTAAACACCATCTATGCACTGAAGACCATTTTTTCCCTATCATGAAAATCTTTGCATGCCTGTTCATGTGTGTGCAAGCGCATGTGGATTCACATATGTGTGAGTAAGTATCAGCCTCAGGTCTGGTTCCTCAGGAGGTGTCCACTGTGTTTTTAAAGCATGCTCTCTCACTGACTTGCCTCAAAGACTTGGCTAGGCTCACTGGACCTCGAGCTCCAAAGGTCTGCCTCTCTCCTTCTCAGGTGCTTGGATTATCAGTGCTAGTTACCATGCCCAGCTTTTTCCATGAGTTCCTGGTACATTGCTTAGATCCTTATACTTACATAGCAAACACTTTATGGGTTCAAAAAGGGGGCCTGGGGGTCCCGCAACTAATCCAGTGACAGGGCAGACTAGGCCAGCCCCAGCAGAAAAGGGGTGGCCAGGCAGGCTAGGCAGGAGATCTGCTCCTAGAGCCTGGCCTGGCTGCCTGGTGGATGGTATGGGGGGAAAGGAGGGGAGTCAGAGTTAGTGCCTCTCTGCGGGAGTATGCACCAAACACAGGCCTAGCCACAGAGGAGAAATGGCAGAGGCTGAGGCAGCCACAGAGGAGAAATGGCAGAGGC
>CAJQZJ010001826.1:11057097-11069807 GCA_907164525.1 Lophiomys imhausi | reverse complement strand
GAGACACACACACAAATGCACATGGGCACACACACACACAAATGCACCTAGGCACACAGACACACACACACACATGAATGCACAGGGGCACACAAACAGACAAATACACACAAATGTACATGGGCACACAGACTCACTCCTCTTAGCAGGTGCTATATCCCTTGCTCTGAAACAGGAGCAGTGATAGGAAGCCTGCTTCCCATGTGGGGACAAGGTAAGAGAGAGGCAAAGAAGGTGACCCAAGTTCTAAGTTATGGGAGACTCCCTATATCAGGCTCATGCAAAATCAGGGTGCCAAGAAAACCAGTGTCTCCTTAGACGTGTGCCCTGTATGCCTCCCTTCATCCCTGCTTGCTCCAAGAGTAGATCTAACACACATTACTACCTGAATCTTGCTATCCCCGAGGACCCTGGGCAGGCTGGATGGGCAGGCTTCCTGCCATATTCCAGTTTGATTCCCAAGCCAGATGTGAGAGGAGCTCGGATTCTGAGGACCAACTCTTTTCTGCCAGATGTGTTAGTTGTCTCGTTGTGACAGGACACCTGGCAAAAAGCAGCTTAAGGACAGAAGGGTTTGTGTTGGCTCACAGTTTGAGAGGTTCATCATGATAGGGAAGGCACCCACTGCAGGATGCCCCTTGTATTGGGAATTAGTTCTCTTTAGTGAATTAGTATGCAGATCAACCAGGCACCTGGCAGCACATAAAGGAGGAGCTTGGCATTGCTTAGATGATGAAGGATTTGAAGCCAAGATAGGCAGAGCTCAGTTGAGGCCAGGGCTCCATGAGAAACACGGACATGCCTTGTTGAGGGGCATGGCTAAGAAGCTGCACAAGCCGCAGATGACGTCATTTCCCCTGAGAAACCATGGGGATCGATACATATCTTGAGAGATCTTGTGAGCCTCAAGACTACCAAGGATCGCAAGACGATGCCCTATATAAGCTAGGGTTCTCCACGTAGACCTCTCTCTCTAACCCCCATGGATGGTGAAGACAGAAGAGCATGCTGAAGAAGTGAAGCAAAGGATGCCAGTCGCCAGCCTTTAGGCCACAATAATCTGAGGCAAATCAATGGTCAGAAACCTTGGCAAGTAAACTGAGGATTGCCGAGAAACTGAGAGGTGGAGTCCAAAATAGAGACTTTTGCCGTAAGCCAGCCCAAGAAGCCTGGCAGAAAAGGCATGGCCATAGACCCTGCTGAGAGAGAGTTCTTAAAAACTGGACACTAAAGATGTCTGTCCGGTGGCCCAAGAGTGAGCAAGGTGGGTGGCGTTCAGAGGCCACGGGTGTGCACAGGCTGAGGAGACTGTGAAAGTGAGTCTCAGCTGACAGAGGAAACTGAACCCAAGTTTAGCAGTTAAAACAGGCTGGCCTCATAAGCCGGCCACAATCTAGTGGTTAAAATAAACTGACCGCACGAACCTGCAAAGCTAGGCCCAGAGGAAGCTAAGCCAAGCTGAAGATAAGACTGCCTGCTGTGACTGCCAGACCCAGACTGCTAATTACTATGAGGGGTGCCTGCAGATAGAAGACTGGACTGCTAACCAAGACGCCGCGTGGACCTACACTAGGGAATTTTAATATCCTTTCAAAAGGGTTAAAATAGGATTGGTAAACTGTTCTTAGGTATTAAGTGTTTATAGGTATTAGGTTATAGGATATAGGTGTTTGTTAATTATTAATAAATATACGTGTTTTAAATAAAAATTTTCTGCTATAGGCCCTCCTCAGTTAAACCTCTCTGGAAACACCAGAAACACCAGAGGTGTGTTTCCTAGGTGACTCTAAATCCAAGTTGGCAGTAAAGATTAACATCAGGCTGTCTGGATTCAGAAACCTTCAAACGTGCCTGCGGCCTCCATTGAACCACCAGCCCTCTGCCATGCAGTGAGGGGCTCTTCCTTCTTTCCCATCAACGCTCAGAACTAGAGGCCTGCCCCATTGCCCACCCACCTCCCGTCTCACTGCTCCCAAGGGGAAAAAGAAAAAAGAAGAATTGTCATGCAGTGCCACCCAACCCCCTCTCAGACTGACATGGCAATTTCTATGAGAAAAGGACTCCAGGGTGCCTGAAAACCTGCTAAACACTGTGTGTCTTAATGCTGCGGAGGGAGAACTGCTCTTCGGGAAGCCAGGTACTGAGCTAAGTGGGTTTTGTTTGGACCTACACCAAGACCCAAGGAGGTAGCTCTTATGCTCAGACCTGAAACTCAAAACTAGATAGTTTGCTGTATTCTGACGTCATAGGGAAAATACATCATGGCCCTAGAACTATGGCCCAACTAGCTATAGTTGGGTTCCAAGTCTAGGGGCCCAGTTCCTGTGCTGCAGACTCCTCCCCAAAGGAGCTGTTCTCTTTCCTCCTTTCTTTTTGTATGTATGTGTGTGCGTGCTCGTGTGTGCGTTTATTTGAGTGGGTGTTCATGTGTTATGTTCATGTATGTGTTCGTGTGTATGTTCGTGTGTGTGTTCATGTAGGTGGGTGTTCATGTAGGGTGTGTTCATGTATGTGTGTTCAAGTGTGTGTATTCATGTGTGTGTGTGTGTTTATGTAAGTGTGGGTTCATGTGAGTGCACATCTGTGCACATACTGTGGAGGTCAAAGTACAATCTCAGGTGTCATTTCTTAGGGAGAACCATCAGTTCTGTTTTTAAGGTTTGTTTATTTTTATTTTATATGTATGAGTGTTTTGGCTGCATGTGTGAGCAGACAGGTGTTTGCAGTACCTAAGGCAGCCAGAAGAGGGTCCCAAATCTCTTATAACTGAACCTCTTATTACAGGTAGCCGTGAGTTGCCATGTGGGTGCTGGAAATCACACCCAGGTCCTGTAAGGCACTGAATCGTTTCTCCAGCCCTATCATGATTTTTAAGACAAGGTCTTTCACTGGGACCTGGGACTGGCCTGGTGGCCTAGGCCTGTCTCTGTGTCCCCAGAGCTGGGATTACACATGTGCACTACCACGTGTGGCTCTTTTTCTCTTTCTCTCTTTTTTTTTTTTTTTTTAGCCATGGTGCATGGGTCCTCATGCTTTCAGGACTCTACCAGCTGAGCCACACTCTACCAGCTGAGCCCCAGCCCCAGCCCAGAAACTGACTTCCTAAGGTCCACCTTGCTTCTCCCACCCTGATTAGGACCTGCTCCCTGCTCCCTCCACCAGTCCTGTGAAAAGTTAGATAAAATATAAGAACATTTGAGGTCTCAGGTTTTCCCCACCCCTTTCTCTTCCAAAAAGCCTACCCAAAGCAAATCACACACAGGAGTTAGCCCGTGTTCAGTCAGAGCCATTCCCTCCTGGAGAGGCACACAGATGCTTTTGAGCCAAAGAGCCCTAGACTGAGATCCACTGTGTGTTGAGCAGAAGGCACCCTCTCTGAGACACCACCATCATCCATCATCTGTCTACAAAGTGGGACAAGTAATGTCTGCTCCCCGAGTGGTTAGAGAGATGGGGGAGCAGGGGGAGCCAGGGTTTAATTAGTCCTCCTAATTCACAGACACTGGCCTGAGTCTCATCTCAGCCCCTAGAAGAAATGAAGATCCATGTAGACAGTCATTCTTCTCCAGGTTTGAATTGTGTTGCTTTACGTAGAAGGCAGAGAGGCCGCCATGGATTCCGGTTTAAATACCAGTCTTTTCCTATGTGAAGCTCCAAGAACTGCACACAGTGCCTTGTTCTCACACAGAGGATCAAAAGGCCAAGAGGAAAAGGAGGGAAAGCAGAGGCTAGACCTATTCCAGGCCTTCCCATCAAGAGTTCTGACAGGGGTTGTTCTTCATTGAGAATCCTGGATATAAGAAACAGAAAAGGGCCAGGCTGTGGTGGTGCACGCCTTTAATCTCAGCACTTGGGAGGCAGAGGCAGGCAGATCTCTGTGAGCTCCAGGCCAGCCTGGTCTACAAAGTGAGTCCAGGACAGCCAGGGTAATACAGAGAAACTCTGTCTGGAAAAACCAAAGGAAAGAAAAAAGAAAGAAACAGAGAAGCCCACTGTGAATGAATTAAAAGTCAACAGCAACATAATGACGGAGTCTAAAGTCCAGAGTCCAGAGGTGGCACAGGCTGTCTGAGTCTCCCAGTATTGGGGGGAGGGGGTTAATACCATTACCCATTATACCCTCTGTGTATAAGCCTCTCATCTGCATATCCCCCTCAGCTTTTTCTAACTTGGCCCTTTCTTGGAGTAACAGAATAGCAGCCAACAGCTAACACAGCTACTTGCTTCCTCATCCACTCTTAAAACAGCTGCAGTCACCAAGGCAATGTAGAGGGGCTGGGATTGTGTTGGTGGCATTAGGTGAGAGCTGGTTTGATCCTAGACTTAAATCACGCTGTTGCTCTCTCTGCACAGGGTCCTGGAGGTGGAGGAAGAGGAGCCTGGAATGCTGCTAGGAAGGTATCCATAAAACCCGCGATAGAGCCTCCCACGGTGTTATACTGTGTGTCAGTATATGTGCGTGATGGGTCATGGGTGGCACGTATGCCTCTCAGCACACGAATGTATGTTATGTGTTTTACATAAGTACACGAATGTGGTTGTGGGTGTGCATTTATGCACAGTATATTAAGTTGAGAAAGCAAAGTCCTGGAGTAACCAGTTTCCATGCAGGACCATGCACTGCTGCTGTAGCCTTGATGCCCCAGGGACCTGTACAAAATCCCTTTCCCAGCCGGGCGGTGGTGGCGCACACCTTTAATCCCAGCACTTGGGAGGCAGAGGCAGGCGGATCTTTGTGAGTTCGAGGCCAGCCTGGTCTACAAAGTGAGTCCAGGACAGCCAGGGCTACACAGAGAAACCTTGTCTTGAAAAAACAAACAAACAAAAAAAAAAAATCCCTTTCCCCAGCAGCATCCATGATAGGTTGGACATTTAAAGCAAACACAAAAACCCCTACCAACAAAAAAGGAGGGCAGAAGAAAAACTACTTCAGAGAACAAAAGAAACGAAGTTATTTCTGACCATGTACGTCCTGGGACCAGCACTTTCACCCTTCCTAGCTCCCTGCCTGGTTGTAGGACCAGGGCCCCAGATCACCGCTGTTGCAACACCTGGAGGCAGGGTGGCCCCTTCATCGCTCCCACCTCCACCTATCTTCTCATTTCATTTTCCCCTTTTGCGGGGACCCTCAGGGAGACACAGTGCTGTATCAGCAAATCTCAACACAGTAATAAGGCTGCCTCAAGCTCTCTATCTTGACTCTATCAAGGGTCTGAATTCAACAAAGAACTGGGGAGGTCCAGGCAGAGGCTGCTCGGCCCAGCACCTGACTGTCCTGCGTGGCCCTCTGCTGCCCCCTGCTGGGTCCTGGCCTACACAGCCTCTGGCTCTCCAGCAACTGCCAAACAGGTTCGCCAACATTTTCTCACTACTCTCTATGCTGGAACCTGTGAGGTCACCTTTCTTCCAAGGACCCTGTCCTCAACTTGTTTCTTAAAAAACAAAAAGGTAGAAAAGGGTTAAAGCTCTGTGTGAAAAAAGGGTTCATTCCTGTGTGCCTGATAATTTGCTAGATACTGTGTCAGAACTAAGAATAAGAAAAGAAACAATCCTTTGCACTTCTTGCCCTGAATCAACACAGCAGCAAGTGAGGCTGAAAATAAGTAAGATGGTGTGGGGTGGGAGGGTAAGAAGAGGCAGCCCACTGGTAGGGGGTTAAGGGACAAAGAAACAGTGGCAAGGAGTCAGAAGAGATGAGGCCAGGAGCACATCCGGGCCAGCCTGCCACATAAAAACGCTGAACGTGATGGAAGCTGCAAAGCGAGTTTGGGAAATGGTGCCCGCCCCTCTTTCTGCCCCTGCCGCTGACTGACCCCTCCTCCTCCAGGTTCTGGGAACTGGCATCTCTCAGGGTCTCTCTCCTGCTCTTTTCTGTCTACAAACTCTTGCCCCATTGTTGTTGATTCTAAACAACATTCACTCGTGTGCTGGTGTCTCCATGCGGCCCTCTCTGCAGACTATGGATGAAATTCTTTCTTGCCCACTTTTGGGTTTCCTAGACACCCACCCTTAACACTCCGCGAAGCCCCCACCCCGTGCATTTAATCCTGATCTCCTCTCCTTCACTCCCAACCCCATTTCTTTTAGCTTTTTTGATTAGCACACAAATGAGTAGCACGTGACATGTTCATACATATGTCATCATACCTTGTTTATTCGCCCCACATGTATTGCGTTCTCCATTCCACAAAGCCCCCACCTGCTTGTACTTTCCTCCTCCCCACATGCTCCCCATTCTGCTTTCATGACACTTTTATTCTTTTGTCCTCTCTTGCCCCCCCCCCCCACACCCCAACTCCATTGCTTCCTCTCCTCTCATGGTCTCATTTCTCCTTTCATGTCACACACACACACACACACACACACACACACACACACACAATTTTTAAATCTAGATTTTGTGTCAAGTGAAAACACAGTATTTATCTTTCTCTGGCTAATTTTGCTTAACATAATGGTTTCTAGTTCCATCTACTTTCCTGGAAATGTCGAAATTTCATTCTTCTTTACAACTAACATAATCCCACTGTGTATATGCATTTCCTTTTTCTATGCATCTGCGGATAGACATCTAGGCTGGCTTGATTCCCTAGCTATTGTCCTTGGAGTACAATCCCAGGAGTGTCCCAGCCCTTCTCCTGGAACTCATCCCCACTTCAGCAAATTGTAGATTCAGCAAATCTCTGAGGTTTTAGAATATAAGCCTAGAAATGGCATTAAGTCTTTCAATGTCCCTTGAGTCACTGGCATCTTAAATGCATGTATAAATGAGGTGGGTAAGGGTGAATGGTTCAGGAAGGCTGGGCATGATGAGGAGCTTTGGGTATCAGCCTTGGTTCCTTCCTATTGCCACTCTGTACCCAGTGTTGACATCCCAGTCCTTGCTTTCTCCACTGCCCACACAGAGGTTATCAGCACCCTCCTGGGCCTGGCCTGCTGTGGCCACTCTGAACTGGCCACCTGGTGTACCTGTCTGTCCTCCCACCCACCCTGCACACGACAGCCAGAACAATCTTACCATTCTCTGGGAAACTGCAGCTTGTCACCCCCCAGCTTCCAATTCAAAGGTCTTACCAAATCTGGCTTACCTTGCTTGCTTGGCAACTAAGAGCACTTGTGGCTCTTGCTGAAGACCTGAATTTGGCTCCCAGCACCCACAGAGCAGCTCACAGCCATCTGTAACTCCAATTCCAAGGGATACAACACCTTCTAACCTTCATGGGCATAAGGCACATGCATGATTCACAATAACACATGTAGGCAAAATATTCATATGCATAAAATAAAATAAATCTCAAAAATAATGTTCAAATCTGGCCAACTTTCTAAACCATCTCATCCTTTAAGCCCTGTTTACCATGCTTACCACATAGGTCTTTTGTAGATCCTTCAAGCAGACCAGGCTGTTTCCTGCCTTCTGCTTCCTTTGGCCAGAACACTCCTATCCGCTCTTTACAGAGCTGATTGCCTCATATTCACAGACATCAGCTTAAATGTCATCTAGTTAACAAGACTGCTTCTGTCTACCCTGTCCCAAGTGTCTTCCAATACCATGATGGAGTTTACCAGGAAGAAAGTAACAAAACCAAAGAAAAACCACCTCAAATATTGCAGGGGATGTGTCATACTGTACTCGGTCTGTGTCAAAGCAAGGTGAAGTAGGACTGAGGTGCCATCTCCAACCCCAGCCCAACCCTGAGTGGCCTCCACTGTTCAGAAAATAGAGACGAGGCAGCTGCCTGCTACGTTTTGAGACTACATGAGTTTTTGTCTCATTCCTTACACGCATAGTCACTCCAGATGAAAGAAATGTTCAGATGTAAACACTAACTCCTAAAGTCACTTAAAATGCAATTTACTTTATTTCTGCCCAGTCTGCCCACGCGTGGAGCCCTGCTTTCTGGGAACTCACCTCCCCACTAGGGGAGAGCCCGGTTAGGGCCGCGGGAGGCCCCAGTCTCAGACCTTCCCAGGGGCCGGGGAGTGACGAGCACTCAGCGAGTGGCCCCGTTGATGAGCTTCCCCCACCCACTAATTTACTTTATTTCTAATCTGAGAAAAGTAAAGGCTCTTCTGAGATGACTATAAAACCCAGATACCTTAAAGAGAGAAGCCAGTAAATTTTCATAAATATCAATATTATTTGGGTATTAAAAGAAATCAACTCAAAAACTAACTTCCAAGCCAGAGAAAACATATCTTAAAACAGACTTCTCAAAGAGTTCTTTCCTTAACTTAAAAAGAACTGATATAAATGAATATTTTTAAAAAGAAGCCAATGGAAAGCCATACCAAATATAGAAATATTTTATAGAAAAATAAATGGGGAAGACCCTGAACATATGGGAAGATGTCCTCCCCTGGTATAACTGAAGAAATTAAGATAGTTTGCTTCCATTTAGCAAGCTGGCAAAGCAAATCAAAACTTCTATGGTGCGGTAAGAATCACCCACTCTCAGTGAGGGTGCAGACAGGGCAAGTGTATGCATATTTTGAGCCCTTGGAAATAAACCCAGAGACTTGTGCACACAAGTGGCAAGCTCCACTTCTGAGCTACAGTCACAGCCTGGATGCATCAAACTGCAGTTTCATTTTAAAATCTATATCAAAATTTAAAAGGTATATACACCCATTCTTATAACAAATAATTTAGGTATGTTTGTATTATACTTACATATACATATATGTAGTATAATATATGCAGATATTATTCTTTTGTATGTACGGGGTTCTTCTTAACAGGATTTTTATAAAAGCAAAACCCAAAGTAAATATCAAAGTATAAAAACTAGGGCCCAGGGCTGGAGAGTTGGCTCAGCGGTTAAGAGCACTGGCTGCTCTCCCAGAGGTCATGAGTTCAAATCCCAGCAACCAAATGGTGGCTCACAACCATCCATAATGAAATCTGGTGCCCTCTACTGGCCTGCAGATATACCTGCGGACAGAACACTGTATAAATAATAAATAAATCTTTAAAAAAAAAAAAAAAAAAAAAAAAAACTAGGGCCCAGAAAAAAGGCTCAGCCAGTAAGGGCACTTGCCTGACAACCGTGAGGACCACAGTTCAGACTCCAGCAACCACACAACAAGCCAGATGTGGCCCTGCCAAGGCCTGTAACCCCAGCACTGAGAAGGCCATAGACAAGAGAATCACTGAGGGCCTGGCACCAGCCCAGCTGAAGGAGAGAAAAGCTGGTGACTGAGCTGATGACTGATCACACCTGTGCCTCCATAAAAATCCCTCAGCTGTACCATTTAGATGGGTTTGTGATCCGTAGACACAGGAGGGTGGGGTACCTTGGGAGGGCATAGAAGCCGGACACCCCTTCTCTACCAAACCATGTCCTACAGCTCTTTGGGGGGCTGTTCATCTTTTTCACTTGCTTTTCAACTATAACCACCTGCCTGTAATCCAGTGTTGCTCTGAGTTTGTGAGCTTTTCTCAAAAGTTAGTAAGCCTGGAGGAAGGTGTTGCTGGAACTCCCAGTTTATAGCTAAAGTCAGAAGTGGTGGTTTACGACTTAGGACTTGAGATCTGTAGCTGCAGGAGGTAATGGCCTTCAGGCACTGAGCCTGAACTGTGGGCTGTGACTCTATCCCCAGTAAATAGTGTTCAAACAGAGTCTAACTACGTGACCTCCATTTGGGTCTTCTGGAGACTTCACTAAAACATGGACAATAGCTCACTCACATTTTAATGACTGGAAGTGTCTATATTGAATGGTAAGTAGGAAAAGATAAAAACATGGTATATGCTAGGAATTCCAGCATTTGGAAAGTGTTGGCAGGAGGAGTGAGAATTTAAGTTCATCTTAGGCTGTGTAGCTCTGTCATGAGACTCTGTCTTTAAAAGTGTGGTGAATCACCAGCGTGGTGGCACACGCCTTTAATCCCAGCACTCAGGAGGCAGAGGAAGGTGGATCTCTGTGAGTTCAAGGCCAGCCTGGTCTACAAAGTGAGTCCATGACAGCCAAGGCTACACAGAGAAACCCTGTCTCGAAAAACCAAAAAAAAAAAAAAAGTGTGGTGAATCATGTCTGTAACCCAGGCATTAGGAGACAGAGAAAGGAGGAGCTGGACTGTGGGGCCAGCCTGGGCTACATAGCAAAGTTGATACCAGTCTAACCTATAAAAGACCCTCCCACAAGAAGCAAACACAACTGAGTGTTGTGACTCACACCTTTAATCCCAGGATTTGGGAGGCAGAGGCATGCAGATCTCTGTGAGGTTCAGGACAGAGAGAAACTTTGTCTTGGGGCAAGAGAAGAGAAAGAAGAAAAGGAAAAATAATCAAGAAACTAAAATAAACAAGTATCCCTGAATGGAAAGGGAACTAGACAAAGTTTCATCAGATAAAATTATTTTAATGGATACAACTTGGATCTGAAGACAGAAAAAATTCTTTCTGTAACTGTGTGTTCTTGGACAATTCAGTGAACTTTCTAAGCTTTAGGTCCATCACTGAAGCAGGACCTGGTTGCACATATCACGCCCTGAGTACCTGCCACAACACCAATGTTCAGGAACCGATAACTCGTCTTTCTACTGTCTGACTCAACAACCCTCTAGCCCCAGGCTCTTAAAGCATGGCCCCTGGACCAGCAGCGTCAGTATCAGCTGGAGACTGAATAAAACTGAATGTTATCTATTCCTAAGAATCAGACACTGGGGAACCACCCAGAAATGTAGGTTGAACTCACGCCCCGGGTGAAGCCTGTTACACTACAAAGCTTGAACAGCAGAGATCTTAGGGACAGGCTTGTCTGAAGCACAGGAAGATCTCTTCAAGCCTTAAAAAGCTCTCTTTCTAGCCTAGCTAGTACAGAGGCACACGCCTTTAATCCCAGCCCTGGGGAGACAGAGCCAGGTGGATCTCTGTGATGCCAAGGCCAGCCTGGTCTACATAGTGAGTTCCAGGACAGCTGGGGCTGTGTAGTGAGAGCCTGTCTCAAAAAAAAAAAAAAAAAAAAAAAAACAAACAAGCAAAGAGCTCTCCTTCCATCTCATTATAACAGAAAGTTATTTTAAAATGCTATTAGTGTTGGAAGAGAATCTTTCCAAACAAAGCAAAAAGACTTGAAATAAAAATAGTGCTGACATTTTCATTCCAATGCCTTTTTAAATCATCTCTGTAAACAGGTCTGCTCTACGGGAGCAGCCTGCCCTATGGTAAAGGCTCGTCAATATGACCCGGACTTGAACTCTCCTTGGTCAAAACTCATTGATAAGTTGGCAAAGTTTACTACTCTGCTTAAGCCATTGATTTCACTAGCCACACCCCATAGTCAAGGTGACTCTCCACACAATTGACAGGATAAGCAGCTAGGATAGTTGGGGAAGAATTTTTTAAATCATTGTGCCATTCTTTAGGCATAATATCACACAAGGGATAAACAAAGAGTCTCCCCTAAAAAAAGCAATTTGATTCATTTGGTTTTGTCTTGTTTTGGTGTTTTTCTCTGCCATAACAAACTCAGAACTCAGTGGCATGTCTTTTGTTTTTGTTTTTATGTGTATGGGTGCTTCCCTACATGTCTGTCTTTCTACCACATGCATGCCTGGTGCCCACAGAGGCCAGAACAGGGCATCAGATACCCTCAAACTACAGTTGCAGATGGTTGTGGGGCAGCCATGAGGTGCCCACCTTGCTGGGAACCACACTTTTGACCCATTTTCGCAGAATTTTAGCAGAAGGCTTCCTAGAGCAGAGGGAACACACAGCAGACACCAAAGCATTTAAGTGTTAGTGGTGTCACAATCACATTTGTCACCAGCCTTAAAGCATATTCTTGTCAAGATTCTGTTCTGCTTGAAATCTGTTAAAGTCTAATTTAATTTACTTCCCTCCTTCAAAAACCACCAATAGTAAAGTCTTTAAAAGGAGAAGAGAAGAGGGGAATCTAATGGTTTTGGGGGACAAGGAAAGCAGGGAGAGAAGGCCTAAGAGACTGTCCCACTTTAAGTGAGAGAAAACACAGAGAGCACATAGATGGTAAATGATGTAGAAACGGCATCACCAAACGCGATGGGGTACACTTTACCCCATCAACTGTAGGAGACAGGTGTGACTGCCACCTAGTGCCATCACCTGCACCATAGGCAGACTACAGTACTCAAGCCATGGAGTTGCTCTGAAAAAAATACGTGACTTTCAGTACATATTATTCTGATGCAAATAAACATTCATAGTCTGTTAGTTATTATTATTCAACTACTACCAAAGAAATAAGGACCAACCAAAGAGGTTATGTAGCCTGCCCAGGCATTCTAAGGACTGCACACACTTAGGGACCATGTCTACATTTACCCCTTGGTTTGGGAGTCACAGATCAGGCAAAGGAACCTGGGATACAGTCTTCTGCAAACACATCCTATACTTTTTTTTTTTTTTAAGATTTACTTCATTTTATTTGATTTTTTTTTTTTTTTTTGGTTTTTCGAGACAGGGTTTCTCTGTGTGGACTCACTTTGTAGACCAGGCTGGCCTTGAACTTGCAAAGATCCACCTGCCTCTGCCTCCTAAGTGCTGGGATTAAAAACATGTGCCACCAATGCCCAGCGATTTACTTCATTTTAAAAATCTTAATTGCAGCTGGGCGTGGTGGCGCACGCCTTTTATCCCAGCACTTGGGAGGCAGAGGCAGGTGGATCTTTGCAAGTTCAAGGCCAGCCTGGTCTACAAAGAGAGTCCAGGACAGCCAGGGCTGTTA
>CAJQZJ010001826.1:11036470-11057087 GCA_907164525.1 Lophiomys imhausi | reverse complement strand
GACTCGCTTTGTAGGCCTCCCAAGTGCTGGGATTTTTACTTATTCTCTTAAGGAACATAGATAGCATGGGTCTGAGGCTTTAAGTCCTTATAAATATCAAAACACAAGTCCCTGGAATATGGAGATGACACCCTGCTCTCTCCTGTCACTCTGTGGGAGCCTTAGCAAAAGTTTAAACATCAAATCATAAGATGACGCCAGGCGGTGGTGGTGCACGCCTTTAATCCCAGCACTTGGGAGGCAGAGGCAGGCGGATCTTTGTGAGTTCGAGGCCAGCCTGGTCTACAAAGTGAGTCCAGGACAGCCAAGGATACACAGAGAAACCCTGTCTCGAAAAACCAAAAAAAAAAAAAAAAATCATAAGATGACTCAGCCGAGCATTTTTTGAGAATGTCATTCTTTTTTTTTTTTAATTCAGCAAATCTAGGCATTTTAGCAGGAATGTTTTCTTGTTATTGTGATCTGCTGAAAAATTCCCATGTTAAATCTTAAGTTCCAGCTACTTAGAATGTATTTAGAGACAGAAGTATCAACAATGTAATTATATTGAAGTCATTAAGGTGACTCCTAGTCAACAGAAGTGATGTCCTTATAAACAGGGACAGGAAGAACTTAGACACACAGCAGATGCCTATGTGAAACAGCAGAGGCAGGAAGAACTTAGACACACAGAGGGAATGACTACGTGGAACAGCAGAGGCAGGAAGAACTTAGACACACAGAGGGAATGACTACGTGGAACAGCAGAGGCAGGAAGAACTTAGACACACAGAGGGAATGACTATGTGGAACAAAGGGAGAAAACAAGTACACACAGCCCGAAGGAAAATGCCTAAAGAGGAAAAAAATACAACCCGCCAACATCTTGGTGTTTAACTGTCAGCCTCTCAGAGCTGTGAGAAAATGAATTTCTGTTAAGTCACCCAGACTGAGGTATTTATTACTTAAGCCATAGCAAACTATGTACAGTTTCTCAAACCTTCTTAGCAACATATACAAACTCTCTCAAATATTTCCTTTAGTGTACTGATACTTAAAAGATATCTAGCCGGGCGGTGGTGGCGCACGCCTTTAATCCCAGCACTTGGGAGGCAGAGGCAGGCGGATCTTTGCGAGTTCGAGGCCAGCCTGGTCTACAAAGCAAGTCCAGGACAGCCAGAGCTGTTAAACAGAGAAACCCTGTCTCGAAAAAAACCAAAAAAAAAGATATCTACTTGAAGAATTAGAATATTCTTTATTAAGATGAAATATTCCTTATGACTTTTAACAGTGAGGCACTGTATCAATGTATGAAGGAGCTTGTTTTCCAGGTTGGCTCATTGTGTGCTTAACACAGCCACCAACTCCAATGCCAACAACAGAGAACAGCCCTCATGGCCTGTTCTGAACGTTCACTTCGCATGCTCATGGTGACCAAACAAGCTAGTTGCTTCACCCTGACCCGGAGCACAGAGGCCCAGCCCAACGTGGAGCTCAGAATTGTTGTCATTGCCTATTTGTATTGTTTTGTTTTGTCTTGTCTTGTTTTTGTTTTATATGAAGTTTCACTATTAGCCCTGTCTGATATGGAACTTTCTGTGTAGACCAGGCTGGCTGCCAACTCACAGAGATCCACCTGCCTCTGCCTTCTGTGGGCCAGGACTGAAGATATGCGCCACCACACCCAGTGGAGCTCAGCATTTTGTGACTAGGCATGGTGCAAGCAAGCTAACTGAAATAGAATCTTTGAAATCACCCCAACACTGGAGCCACAGCTTCAAAACATCTGATCTAATCAGTGTCTGCTACAATCAGGTCTCCCAGAGTCAGGACTGTGGGAGGCGGTCCTCTGCCCACCATTCCTCTCTGTGGTCCTTTGCTGATTGCCCTGTCTTCATGCCTTCTGTGCCCAAAATTCCTTAGGACCTGGACCCTTCTCTGCTCATGTTCCACTCAATCTCTGGATTATCTCACTCAATCATATTGTTTGGTTATTTTTGTTTTGTGTTAGGCTTTTCAAGACAGGGTTTCTCTGTGTAGCTCTGGCTGTCCTGGAACTCATTCTGTATACTAGGCTGGACTTGAACTCAGAAATCTGCTGCCACTGCTGCCACCAGCACCCACACTCCACCACCCCTTATGCCCTCCGCCCCAATTTCATCTCTGTACTAGTAACTCTCTGGTTTATTTCTCCAAGTCAGGAAGTGTCTTTCAGGTCTTCATATCCAGCTGCCTATCTGCTATCTGCCTTTGGCTGTCTCAGAGACTCTGAAAAACACTTCTGATGGCCAACTAATAATCTGTGTGCTCCTCTATTAATCCTTCCTAAATTGGGAAAAGACACTTTACCCACCTAGTGCTCCTGCAGAAACTGGAATTCCTTCTCAGCATGATACTTTTTCAGCGACCCCTCCTCCATATCCAATGCCGTGGGAAGTCCTAACGCTCAAGATAGATATCCACTGATCCGGTCACTGGCTAGCCAGATGCACCGAAAGCACTCACTTCTCCACAACCTTGAAGCCATCCTTAGCAATGCATTATGCCACTGGGAAAGGAGTTTCCTAAGCAATCTACCCACATTCTTTCCTTTTCCAGTCCATTTCCAACCACATAGAACAATCTTCCAAAGCCACCAAGTCAATTTTCTCATCTCTTTCTCTCACTGATGCATAAATATTTTTAAACTTTTCAATCACACTGCACCTAAGGCAAAAAAAAAAAAAAAAAAACACAAAAAACCACAAACCCAGGGAGTGGGTTTGGAGATATAAGATCAAAGTGGGTGGGACGGCTAGAGATGGTTCGGTAGTTACAAGTGTGTTCTGATCTTCCAGAGGACCAAGTTTAGTTCCCAGCACTCACACTGGGCAACTCACAACTTCAAATGTCTATAACTCCAGTTCCAGGGTATCAAACACCCCCGTCTAGCCTCCATAGGCACCTGAACACATGTGGCATATAATCACAAATACACTTAAATACAAGTAAGTCTGGAGGGGGAAGGGAAGGGGAAGGAGGCACCCATAGCAGAGTGTTGTTCTCAGGCACAGAAGCATTTAGAAAAAAATAGTCACTGACAAAACCATTTGTGCGCTAGTGAGACAACTCTGTGGGTAAAGTCCTTGATGGGACAGCCTGACCTCTGAGGTTGGTCCCTGGAACCCTTGATGGAAAGAAGAAAAAAAGAGGCCCCTGAGAGTTGTCTTCTGTCCTCCATACACACAACAGTAATAATAAATATAAGTTTTAAATTAAAAATAAAACCCTTGAAAAAGTTTTTAAGTGAGTTTGGACTTTAAAGGACTGGTTCATCAAATGTATACACACCAGAGTTCCCAGGTTTATAATTGATCAGTTTATGGTGGGGAAAGGGCCATTTTCTCACATGATTCCAAATGATCTTATAACCCCAAACTTTCACATTGGAAGTCAGCAATTAAATTGTTCTGTTAGAGAATCAGTATCATTTGAGAAATCCTAAATATTTTCCTCTTGGGAGACTGTAGGTAGTCAAATGTCCTATACAGGTTTATCTCAGAGCACCAAGTATTTTGCAGTTTCAGTGGTAGATATCAGTGCTGACCGATGTCATAAGCTTTTGTTCTACATGGCTGATGTCCAACAAGCTTGAAGTTGAAGTCTTCAGCTTCCCCTATTTCCTCCTCATGTTTTATGTTCCAGTCTTATGGCTTCCTTCTGGATTCGTGATGCTCTTCTCTATAGTACCCAGCCAGATCATACTAATTCTCTCATTAATTATCACTTCTTCCAAATCCCAATCTAAACCAAGTTCCATTGTTAATCAACAAAAATCGAGCAGTACATTATCAATTAGGATAGCTTTGGCTACCAGTAAACAAAAGATCGAATGCTTGATGGGACTTTCCTACCAGAGAGGCTTTGGGGCATGTAGAATAACTACTACCACCACCCACCACAGTGTGGATGTCTTACTGTGATTCTTACTTTATAAGCTTTGTCATGTATTAAGCAGAATTTACTGTACTTCCCAAAACAGTATCCATTAACTGCATGTGACACTTGAAATATGGCTCAACCAAATGGATGACTGACTCTAATTGTAATTAATTGAAATTATGGAAAACTGAGATATGTGACTCCCTTTCCAACTATAAATGTTAGGAAATCTAAATTTTGACCCAAATAAAGTTAAACAAATAAATTAAGTATATATGCTTAAAGTATATGCTGGAGGGCTGAAGAGATGGCTCAGCAGTTAAGAGCACTGGCTGCTCTTCCAGAGGACCCACATTCAATTCCCCAGAATCCACCTGGCAGCTCACAACTGTCTGCAACTCCAATTCCAAGGAATCTGACATACTCATACAGACATATGGGCAAAACACCAATGCCCATAAAATAAAAATAAATAAATTATAAAACACATGCTGGATTTCCAAGACCTAATAGGAAAAATGTAAATTATAATATTGACTATCAGTTGAAATGATAGTATCCTGGATTTACTAAGTTAAATAAGATATATTAGTAAAACTAATTTCATCTGGCTTTTTACATTTTTAATGTGACTGCTAAAAATGGGCATGGTGACACACACCTTTAATCTCAGCATTGGGTAGACAGAGCCAGAGAGGTTGAGACCAACCTGGTCTACATAGTGTGTTGCAGGTCATTCAGGGCTACATAGTGAGACCTTGTCTAAAAAAAAAAAAAACATTTTAAAATTACATATGTAGGTAGCATTATATTTATATTGGCAAGCAATGATCCAAACATTTAAATAGTTATACAACCATTAAGTCAAGAAATAAATTTAATTCAGTTTCTCCTCAAGGATTTTAAGAAAGAAAAGACATAAATGGTTTTTTGTTTGTTTGCTTTATTTTGTTTGTTTGGTTTGGTTTTTCATGGCAGGATTGCTCTGTGTAATATCTCTGGATGTCCTGGACTTGCTTTATAGACCAGGGTGGCTTTGAACTCACAGAGATTCGTCTGCCTCTGCCTCCTGAGTGTTGGGATTAAAGGTGTGTGCCACCATGCCAGCTGAATTGGTATTTTTTTAAAACCTAAGTGTGTAATATGGCTGAAAGTTGGTTGGAGCTTTTAGAGTCAAAGTAGATGACGAATCAAGTTAAGAAGGCAAAGGGATAAAAGTGGCTTTGGCTCAACAGAAGAAATCAGGAGAAAGGAGAGGGAGTATCTCCGAAAACACTATCGGGTGGGGGTCGCTCTGTTTGTTTATTTTGAGACAGATCACTCTATTATGTAGCCCCACACTGTGGTTGGAGTTTTGTTTATTAAAAAATCCAGTTATAATGTTTCTTTTAATCCTAGGTGTAGGGCTGCTTCAGTTTGTCCACACCTGTAAACTATAAGTACTTCATGTGCTAGTAGGGGCGTGGCTTAGTCAGCTGGAGAAAGTTAATTCTGAGGACTCAAGAGAGGGGTAGAAAAAGCTAGAGCCCCAAGAAGTAGGGGGCGCTCCAAAGAGGGAAGAGGTTACTACTCTCCCTGCTGGTGCTACCCCCTCACTGTCCTGCTGCTCTGTTTCCTGGTTTGCTATTTATGGTGTTGCTGGCTTGCTATGGATACCCTGACTACTGAGATTGGTGTTACCCCCAAAGAACCCTTCAGCCCTAATCAGCAGGAAGTAGTTCAAGAGACCTACATCATTTCCCCTCTAACCTTCTTTCTCTCCCACCTAATGTTGAGGGGGTTGGAAGGAGCAAGAGTTGGAAGGGAGGTAGAAGATTTAAGAAGGCTAATAAATTAGAATGTGTAATGAAATAGAATAAAAGCCACAAACTACAACACCAGACTACCCTGGACTTGATGTATAGAGCAAGGCGGTCTCAAACACATAGAAGTGCACCTGCCTCTGCCTCCTGAGAGCTGAGATAAAAGGCATGCACCACCATGCTCAACTAAACCAGCCCTCTTTACTTGTATATTTATTAAGATTCTTCCCTCATTTATTCCAAACACAGAAAACTAATTTAATAATCTTCTATAATGAAATCATTAGCTAAAATGTTTTCAAATTCTATTTCATTATTTAGATTTAATTGAATTCTTCTGATTTTATTTATTTATTTACTTACTTATTTTTTGAGACAGGGTTTCTCTGTGTATCCTTGTGTATCCTTGACTGTCCTGGAACTCACTTTGTAGATCACGCTGGCCTTGAACTCAACAGAGATCCACCTGGCTCTGCCTCCCGAGTGCTGGGATTAAAGGCGTGTGCCACCATGCCCAGCAATTAGACAGATGTGAACTGCCATGTGGTTGCTGGGATTTGAACTTTGGTCCTTTGGAAGAGCAGCCAGTGCTCTTAACCACTGAGCCATCTCTCCAGCCCGAATTCTTCTGATTTTATTTAAATCAAATCTAGTGCTTCCTTTTAATTGTGCTCCCAAAGAAATATAAGTACATACGGAAATATATAAAAGCCAGGTGCCCAAGCTCATGCTCATAACTGCAGCAGTCATAAGATTGAGGTCTGAGTCGGGCGTGGTGGCGCACGCCTTTAATCCCAGCACGTGGGAGGCAGAGGCAGGAAGATCTCTGTGAGTTCGAGGCCAGCCTGGTCTACAAAGTGAGTCCAGGACAGCCAAGGATACACAGAGAAACCCTGTCTCGAAAAACCAAAAAAAAAAAAAGATTGAGGTCTGGAGTTTCAGGTCAGCCTGGGTACAGAGTGAGACACTTTTCAAAAAATAATAGTATAGCAGTATAGCAAGATGGTTCACCGGGTAAAGCTGCCTGGCTACAACGTTGACTACTTAAGTTCGATCCTCAGGACCTTCAGAGTAGAAAGAGAAAACTGATTCCCGCAAGATGTCCCCTGTCCTCTACATTCGCCACACCATCGCTCCCGAATACCTATATACAAATAAATAATGCAACAAATAAAAATAATAATCCGTGCATTATTACCATAACTTCAGAATTCACTGATTAAGTCTATTTAAACTATTCACAAAGACATCATCAGTGTGATTTGCACAATCTAGATGCAGGAAGACAAAATGACTACAGAGGTAATAAACAACTGAGTTATCTCCAAGAAGCTTAGGTGGCCCGGTGAGGCACCGCCCATAGAATTCGTCATCAGATGCCCCGCCTATGGGGGCGTGGTTTCTCCTCACCCCCCACCCCGGCAGTTCGAACGGCAGATGCAGGGCTCCCGAAGGCGCTCCAATCACCTGCGGCCCGCACACCGACAACCTCGGAGCTATCAGTCTTTCCAAAGAGGGTCGCTCTAGAGCCGCAGGGCGGAGCTTGCGTAGGGCACGCCTTCCTAGGAGTGCTTCCGGGACAGGGGGCGGGGCCTCCGGAAGTGGCCAGTCGCGGTCCGAGGCTCGTTGTTTCAGCGGTCGACAGTGAAGAAGCTGGATCTCCGGCGGCTCTGCGGGGTGTGAGGTGTAGTAACCTCTGCACTACTGGAAGGCGGGATTGCGAGCTGCGGAGCGGCGGGTTGAGAAGCGCCTGCTTTCAGAGCTCGCCATGTCGCGGGGCTCCATCGAGATTCCCCTCCGGGATACTGACGAGGTGGGTGCCGAGTGTGGCGCGGGGGAGGGCTGTGAACTTGGACGATCCCAGCGCCGACTTTGCTCAGCTTGGTGTTTCAGCGGAGAGCCGCGGTCGAGGTACCCGGCCCAGGCTCCACTCAGCTTCTCACCTTTCTGGCTGCAAGGACTTCGGGAAAGTTCGCTTGCAGCCTGCACCTTGTTGACAGTCCTCGACTGTCTTCCTATTGCGGGGCGCAGGGGTGTGAGCGCCAGGTAAACCTTACCGATTACAGAGCTGGCTCGATGCCCTCCGGGTCTACCTGCTGCTCAAACTCGCTATGGTTTGTTGTTGTTTGTTTTTTGTTTTAACCTCCCTGGGGATCTGAGAGGTCGCTCTTAATACCTTCGAAGAAGAGTCTGTCAAGGCACACAGCTTCCCCGGCGAGATAAGGGGCCTGAGATTTAGCCGCTCCTGTGTGCTAGTGGCAACTGACCCACTCTCCTCTTCCATAGGTAGCGTGCGGTTTGTCTGAATAAAACTCCAGCTTTGCTTCAGTCTTGCTGGATATTTCACACTTTTATTTTTGATCGAGGTAGAATTCATTTTTAACATTCGGTGGTCTTGGGTACATTCCAGAAGATTTTCTTCTTAGTTTTGGTCCCCCCATTTCAGGCGTGTTTGTGACACATGATTCTGCCTCCGTGATTTATGTGTCTGTTGACGTTCAACTTTGCCTCGCCTCTGGGGTCGTGTTTCTCAAGATCTCAGATCTCTGACATCAGTACTTTATTGGATTATGGGTTATACAAGGCTTCATTTGTTTTTGAGTAAGCAAGTCGTTGGGAATTGTATAGTTTTAGTCATGTGAAGACTGCAAACAGGATTTGTCTGCTTTGACCAAATAAGACTACAACCTATTTGTCGTGTTTCCTAAACATGAACGTGTAAAAGTTCACCCCCATTGAAAGTGAGTACACACCCTTTGTATATGCACATTGATGAGTATTCAGAACATGCAGAAAAGAAAACATGTGAATTTAGAAAGGAAATAAAACGTTTATTTTGTGGTTTAGGTCATTGAACTTGACTTCGATCAGTTACCGGAGGGAGATGAAGTTATCAGCATTCTGAAGCAGGAGCACACTCAACTGCACATATGGATTGCTTTGGCGGTCAGTATTCCCATAGCAGATTTGTTGTTGTTGCTCCTCACTGGAAAAATATGTGATTCTGGTTTTCAAGCATAGTAATAGCCCACATGATTAAATCAGTTGTACATGATTAAATCATCTGTATGAAAATTAGTTATGAAGGCATGCTGGTACACACTAATCCCAGCACTGGGGAAGCAGAGGCAGATCAGTCTCTGAGTTTGAGGCCAGCTTGGTCTACTTCCAGGACAGTGAGGGCTACACAAGCCTGTCTTGAAAAACCTAAAAGAAAGAAAAGAAAAGACAATTAGTTATATTGTATTTTCCTAAGTACAACTCTATTGGTAAATTAATGTCCGTTGATTAAGGCAGGGATTCATTTGCAGTAAATAGTTCTCTATATTGAGGTTTTAATTACTTAGTGGTAATTCAGTGAAACTTACCTTATGTATAGATAGATGGAATATGCATTGCTTTCTATAACATTTATTTTACAATGTCCTGGAAGGGGATTAGGCTCCAACCTGACACATAAAAAAGCCCTTTTTGGGGTGAAATATATCCCAGCCTTACATTTTTTGTGGTATTTTGTTCCTGCCTCCATAATATGAGTGCTGCTGGACATTCTCAGCAAAATCCAATCTGATAGCCTAAAACTTTAGACTCAACTCCCTGATACCATGTTTCCTTTTGATGAGAAATAGTAAGATAAACTCTATTATTCCTAAACTGGTATGCTACAAGTGGCTTTCATATAAAGATACATAAGAAGTTCCTAATATTACCTTGATGGTCAGAAAAGTAGGTTTGGAATTGGATATGTCTTTTGCTTAAGTATCTTTTTTTTTTTTTTTTTTTGGTTTTTCAATACAGGGTTTCTCTGTGTAATAGTCCTGGCTGTCACTTTGTAGACCAGGCTGGGCTCAAACTCACAGAGATCCACTTGCCACTGTCTCCCGAGTGCTGAGATTAAACACATGTGCCACCATGCCTGGCTTTGCTCAAGTATCTTATGGATTGAACCTGGGTCCTTGCAAATGCTGGGCAAACACTTATCTACTAAACCTTATCCCCAGCGTTGTTCTTACCTTTATGTTGAGACAGAGTCTCACTATGTTGCTCAGGCTAGCCTTGAACTTTTAGTCTTCCTCCTTAGCCTTCCAAGTACTCATTTTAAAATATATATAATTGTTAATGAACAGCATTGTACATATTAGTTGATTTCTCTGAGAAATTTCTATATATGCATACATTGTACATTGGTTTTATCCACCTTCCTACCTACTCTCACTCCCTTACCCTGCTAGTAATCCATCTACTTTGAGATTATCTTTTTTTTTTTTTTTGGTTTTTCAAGGCAGGGTTTCTCTGTATAGCCCTGGCTATCCTGGAACTCACTCTCACTCTGTAGAGCATGCTGGCCTTGAACTCACAGAGATCCACCTGCCTCTGCCTCCTGAGTGCTGGGTCTAAAGGCATGCACCACCATTCCCAGCCATTACAGACAGCTGTGAACTGCCATGAGGGTGCTGGGATTTGAACCTGGATCCTTTGGAAGAGCAGCCAGTGCTGTTAATTACTGAGCCATCTCTCCAGCCCCTCTTTTTCTTTTCTCAATTCCAGTTTCACATACCAAAAAATCTGTACAATGCTTGGTCTTTTGTATATGACCTGTAGTTCCATCCATTTTCCTGAAAATGACATGGTTCATTCTTTATGGCTAGGTAAGACTCTCCTGTGTATAGCATATTCACTATTGATGGGCACCTACGCTGATTCCATAGCCTGGCTATTATGAACCATGCCACACTAAAAGTGGATGCAGGGGTAGTGTTCATATGTGCTGACTTTTTACTCCAGTTATAAGACTGAGAATGGTATAGGTGGGTCATATGGTAGTGCTACTTTTAAATTATGAGGAACCTCCCTACTGCTTTTCTTCATCCTTGTCAGCATTCGTTATTGTTATTATTATTGGTAATAGTCATTTTTACTAGAGTGAAGTAGAATCTCAGTTTATTAATTTTTTTATTTAATTCTGTTTTGTTTGGAGTTTTTTTGTTTTCAAAAATTTATTCATATTTTATGTGTATGAGTGCTTTGCCTGCATGTATTTTTGTGTACCACATGTGTGCCTGATGCCTTCAGAGGCCAAAGAGAGTGTTGGACCCCTTGGAACTGAAGTATTGATATTTGTTAGTTTCCATTCAGGTGCTGGGAACCAAACCCAGGTCCTCTGTAAGAGCAGCAAGTGCTCTTAACTGCTGAGCCATCTTTCCATCCCCTGATTTGTTTGTTGTTGTCATTTGGAATGATGTTGTTGTTGTTTTATTTAAAACAGAATCTCATGTAGCTCAGTCTGGCCTCAAACCAGCTATTTGTCAAGGCTGGCCTTGAACTCTTGATTTTCCTGTCTTCAGCTCCCAAGTGCTGGGATTATAGGTTTGTTCCACCATGCCCAGCTCACTGTAGGGCATGTATATATACTTTCCTGATGACTAAAGATGCTGAACATTTTTCATGTACTTAGTCTGTATTTTTGAAGCATCTGTCATGTCATTGGCCCGTTTATTGATTGACTTACTTAGTCTTGTGTGTGTTGGTTGGTTGGATGGTTGGTTTCTGAGTTCTTTATGAATTCTAAAGATGAATTTTCTATTAGGTGAATACCTGGCAAAGATTTTCTCTACTCTGTAAGCCATCTCTTTCACTCTGCTGATTCTTTCCTTTGCTGTGCAGACACTTTCAGTTTATCGTACTTCTGTGTGTTAATTTGGGGTTTTGTTTCTGAAATACTACTCTAAAAGAGTCTTGACAGCTGGGTGCAGTGGCATACTTCTAAAACCCAGCACTTCAGAGTCTGAGGCAGGAGGATTGCAAGTGTGAAGCTAGTCTAGGCTACATAGTGAGATTGTTTCCAAAAATAACAACAACAAAAAGTGTCTTCCATTCACATGTGGATGTATAAAATATTTCTATTGACAGACCGCCATTTTAGCTAGAAGAGTCAGCTTTTCCTTTCCCTGGAGATGAAGCCATTGAACCTGTTATTAATTGGTAGACTTGGTATTAACGGCAGCATAACTGATGAAGCCTTATAGATGTAAGTTACTGTTGGGGAAACTGTAGTTCTGAGTTTACAGAAGACTTAGTTCTAGTCCTGTGTGACTGCTGTTTCTCCTTAACTTCTGAGGCTGTTTCCTCATCTAAACTATGAAGACGTTAGTACTCACTTATTAGGTAGTTGTAAGAATCAGAGGAGACATGTGTAGCTTCTGGCATGGAATGTGACCTATAGACAGGAGTTAATAGAGTGAATATCCTTTTGTATTATCCATGAAGCAAGTGCCTAAGGAAATTAATAATCTCTCCCAAAGTCACTGATAATTCTTTGTAGAGCCAAAACCAGAGCCCAAGTTGGTTTTGTTTCTTTTGAGACAGGGTCTCTTGTAGCATGCTATAATTCTATTTATTCTTTACTGTGGAGGTGACGTTAGTATATATGGTTTACACATCTGTTTTTATGCTACCCTTGTATATCCATGTGGAAGCCAGAGTTCAACATTGACTATCCACTTTCTTTTTCTTGGAGACAGGGTCTCAGTATGTAGCCCTAGCTGGTCTAGAGAACTTATTATGTAGACCAGGCTGGCCTCAACCTCATAGATATCCATCTGCCTTCGTCTTCCAGATGCTGGAATTAAAACTGAATCACCACATCTGACTCCACATTATTTTTTGAGACAAGGTCTCTCTCACTAAACAAATAGCTCCCCATTTCAGTTAGAGTGACAGGTCATCAAGCTCCCAGGTTCCATCTCTCTGTCTTTCTGTTTCTTCAGTACTGGGGTTAAACTATTACTAGATGAGAAACAGAAATATCTTTTGTGATCCCAATTTTAATCGCTTTATTCAAGTGTAATTGACTTTGATAAACTGCTCATGTGTGAACTGTATTATTGTAGTCTGGGTATACCCGTGCAGCCACCGCCATAGTCTATTGAGGTCAGTGATGTATATAGACAGTGCCCCAAAGTTCCTTCCACTGCTCTTCCCCAGCACTCTGTTTCTAGCCTCACTGATCTGCTCTCCTTGCATTTCTGTTGTTAACCGTTTTCTGGAGTCTTAAAGAAGTAGAATCTCAGTGTGTGTTCTCCTGGTGGATAGGCTTCTTTGAGCGCAATTGTTCTGAAATCTACCTACGTTGTGGCAGCTGTCAGTAGTTCACGCCTTTGCAGCACAGAGACAGCCGCAGCTGCTTTATCCATTCACTTGGTTCTAAAAACATTTGTGTGGTTTTGTATGTGGACACATTTAGTGATCTTCATCTCTTCCTTTGCCTAAAGCTGGAGTACTACAAGCAAGGGAAAACAGAAGAGTTTGTGAAGCTGCTGGAGGCAGCACGGATAGACGGCAATCTGGACTACCGAGACCATGAAAAGGACCAAATGACTTGCTTGGATACATTGGCGGCCTACTATGTTCAGCAGGCCCGGAAAGAAAAGAACAAAGACAATAAGAAGGACCTTATCACCCAGGCAACCTTGTTGTACACGATGGCTGATAAAATTATTATGTATGATCAGGTAAGTCAGACTTGGTGTAGTTTATGAGAGCATGGAATCCCACATGAGAGCAAAATGTGTGTAGAACAGAATCTTTGTGAAAGAATTTTTACTGAAATAATTGTTGATACAGTCAAAAAGAAGGATTTATTAAAATCAGAGTTGCATTGGTCCTTATACTTTTTAATTTGGGCAGATTTAGTATATACGTACATGTTGAGTCTATAATGCCAGTATTCTCAGGTGAATCTTAAGCAGATTTTAAGAATTATGGCCTTTGTTTTGTTGTTGTGGCCTGAGATTTGTATTTCAGGGTGAGCTTGTTGGTGTTTAGAGTCTAATTATTGGCAGTTACTCCGGTCACTTACTGAGGAATGCTGCGCTCCCACCCTCTGTGATTGACATTTGGTTTTGCATGCTTTTGGTAAATTGTCTCTGGTCTTAGTAAAATCTGTGCATTACAGAACCATTTGTTGGGCAGAGCCTGCTTCTGCCTGCTCGAGGGTGACAAAATGGATCAAGCTGATGCGCAGTTTCATTTTGTACTTAACCAGTCTCCAAACAATATTCCAGCCCTTCTTGGTGAGTGATCTTCAGCAGCGGCCTTAGGTTCTAGTTGGTCAACACTGACCAGGAGCTTTTGTATGTATATATGTATATTATGTGATATATATATGTGTGTGTGTGTGTGTTTTATGTGCTATGCTGTGTGTGTGTATAGTGTATAAATATATACTGTAATGTGTGTAAATGTAATAAGTTAGTGTATATGTGCGTATGTCTATATAGAGAGTCCTGATTAGTTTTTTTTATCAATTTGATACAAGATAGAGTCAAATGGGAAAAGGAGCCTCTGTCAGATTGCCTGTAGGCAAGTCTGTAGGGCATTTTGTTGATTGATAATTGATAGAGAAGGACCTAGCCCACTGGAACAATGCTGCCTGGGTAGGTAGTTTTGGATGGTATTAAAAAAAAGCAGGCTGAGCAAGTCAGGAGGAGCAAGCCAGTAAGCAGCATTCCTCCAAGACCTCTGCTTCAGCTTCTGCCTCCAGGTTCTGCTTGAATTTCTGCCCTAACTTCTCTTCATGATAGACTAAACTGTAAGCTAAAATAAGCTCTTTCCTACCCAAGTTGTTTTCATCCTGGTATTTACCACAGCAATCAAAAGCAAAGTAGAATAAGTTATTATTTGCTTCCGAAGAGTCAACAAATGATCTCTTCATAGATAACTAAAAGGTAGCCATTTATATTTTACATAAAGACTTTTAGGACTGAAATAATGCATGACCTATGGAAAACACATTTTTAATATGATAATTCACTATTTCCAAGTATTTCTTATTGAGATATAAATTAGTGTAAAATATAGTAAATTTGTGTTCTTTAACCAAGGGTGTTGTTTGTTGGTTTGTTTGTATCACCACAGGGAAAGCTTGCATTTCATTCAACAAGAAGGATTACAGAGGAGCTCTTGCTTACTATAAAAAAGCATTGCGTACTAACCCAGGATGTCCAGGTAAGGGAAATTTTAATTCTAAGCTGTTTATGATCCAACTCAAAATGTTGAAAATTGGTTATAAAAATACACTCTACAAGTAATGAAATGTCAGGAGCAAAATTATTTTGTTCTGGGGTTGGGGGAGTGACTCAGTAGATAAAGTGCTTGCTGCCTAAGAATGAGGCCTGGGATTTGGATCCCCTTCTTCCATGGAAAACCCAGGAAGGTGTGGAGCCATCCGTAATCCCAGCACTCAGAAGGCAGAAATGGGATGCTGGCACAAACCAGCCAACTACACTCACCAGAGTTGAGAGAGACTGCATGGATAAATAAGGTGGAGAAAGATACCCAGTATCAAAGTTTCCCCCTCCACACATACACACAAGATTATTTTTCTTGGTGTTTTATTTGATTTAAAACTGAATAGCAGGGGCCGGGCGTGGTGGCGCACGCCTTTAATCCCAGCACTCGGGAGGCAGAGGCAGGCGGATCTCTGTGAGTTCGAGGCCAGCCTGGTCTACAAAGCAAGTCCAGGACAGCTAAAGGATATATAGAGAAACCCTGTCTCAAAAAAAAACAAAAACAAAAACAAAAAAAAAAAAACTGAATAGCAGATTTTATTATATTTTTGACCTGTGCTACTTTTCTTCTCAAATATTTTTCATTTAATATATTTTTGTTCTGTATCAACTATGTGCCAAGCAATGTTGTATGCAGAGAATGCAACAATGAACCAAAAAACAAAATTTGCTGTCTTCCAGTGAATTAAATGAGAAAAATATACTGTAAAAGGTATTGGTAAGACTTGAGAACTTAGCCGGGCAGTGGTGGCACACGCCTTTATTCCCAGCACTCGGGAGGCAGAGGCAGGCGGATCTCTGGGAGTCCGAGGCCAGCCTGGTCTACAAAGTGATTCCAGGACAGCCAGGGCTGTTAACACAGAGAAAACAAAAAACAAACAAACAAAAAAGACTTGAGAACTTGAAGCAAAATAGAGCTGTGAGAAGCATTGGAAACTATTTACAAAGGGTGGCCAGGGAAATCTATCAAGGCTACACCATGCTAGAATAACCCAAGGCCATGCAGACATATGGGAGAGCATCCTCCTAGAAAGACAGAAAACTGCTTGGCAAAGCTGAGATATACTATGGAGGCCAGTGTGTGTATCCAGAATGGAAATGGATGAAAAGGAGTAAGAAAGCAGATCAGAGATACCTAGTGCTCCTGAAATTATATTAGAGACTTCAGGCTTTTGACAGAGAGGGGAAGCCTTGGAGGGCTGTGAGCAGAAGAGTGCTGTGGTCTGACTTATGTTTATGAGTACTATTGGATGGCTGGAGACATCGCTCAGCAGCTAGCTGCTCTTCCGGAGGGAGGACCAATTCCCAACACCCACATGGCAGCTCACAACTGTCTGTAACTCCAGTTCCAGGGTACCTGACCCCTCACACAGACATTTGCAGATAAAACGCCAGTGCACATATTTTTTTTTTTAAAGGAGTACCATTGAACTGCATGCAGACTAGAGTAGGATGTGGGGTGAGCAGGCAAGGACAGGTGTAGCATGAACTGGGGAGAAGGTTCTTGTAAGGGTTTAGGTCACAGATGATTAAAGCTCACAGCTTAGAGTGATAACATTCGGCAATACATGTGGTCATGTCCTTGTATTTTAAAAGGTGAGCCAGTGTGAGATATGTGAAGCAGAAAGAGCAAGGATCAAAAGGTGAACAAATAATTTTAAGAGTGGAGCTACATTTTACTACATTTGAAAAACAATTGAAGAAAAACTAATTTTATACTTGAAAAGGTTGAAATACCTGTCTGAGGCACAAAAAGGCAGACTTTTATCTTGGAGTTCATGAAAGAAGTCTGGTATGAACAGATTAACTTGGAACTCACCAATGTATTGATGGTGCAAAAGGCTGGAGAGGGCATGAAGACAGGAGGGGAGTAAGTGTGCACAGGAAAGAGGGCCCTGGGACAATCTGTGTTTTCCAGTGGTCTTCGGTGATCCCTCTGAAAGGGTCATCTGAACCCAGAGGGGTCACAACCCACAGATTGAGAACAACTACTCTAAAGTATAAAGGTTAGAAAAATAGCAGACTTGGAAAAGAAGCCCAAGAAGTAGCCACAGATAAGGGGAAAAAAACCCTCAAAAGTAATGTCCTTGAAGCCAAATGAGAAATATTTCCCAAGGGGACGGTTGTGGACTGTGTCACATTGTGTGGTTAGGCCAGTGAAGTGGGCAGAATTAATGATCTCAGTGCAGATCACTAGTGACCTTGTTAAAACATAACACCTCAGCCGGTTGTGGTAGCACACTCCTTTAATCCCAGCAGAGGCAGGCGGATCACTGTGAGTTCGAGGCCAGCCTGGTCTACAAAGTGAGTTCAGGACAGCCAGGCTGTTACACAGAGAAACCCTGTCTAGAAAAAAACAAAAAACAACAACAAAAAAGACATAACACCTCACTAGAGTGGATGCCAGAGGAGATGGAGAAAAGAAATCAGAGGCAGCAATTATTTTATCAGTTGAGAAGCCTATTGTCCAGAAGATCAGGAATGGGCTGGCAGTCAGAAAGGAAATGGAATCAAGACTTTTCTATAAGATGGTAGAATGTTTTAATATGGCTGAGAGTGGTCCAGAGAGGAAAATATTATGCAGGAAAAATGAGTGGTAGTCCTGTCATGATATCTTCAAATAGACGAGAAAGGATTCCATGACCAGTGGAGGATAGCCTTAGGGAGGGACATGTTTGTGTTCTGATATGACCTTGAAATGAGGCAGATTATATCAGCTCAGAAGTGAATGACAGCAGCTACAGGTACTCAGACACAGGCTGAAGGTCTTGATGGGAGTGTTCTCTATTTAAATACTAGGGTTATTAATGCTTGTACCAGAGTGCATGTGCACTCAAATCCATGTGCACACACACATATACATAATAATGATTTTTTAATAGAAATGGAGCCAGTGATGGTGGTTTACTGAACCGGGTGCTACAAGATTAAAAAAAGTGCCAGTATTAGAGCTATTCTGTTGTATAGTAAGAGTGGTACCCATAAGAGGGGGAAAGGATTGGAGTGGTAGGCCAGCAGGTCTTAGAGAGTCCAGGCACTGGAAATTAAACTCTTAAAGTGTCCTAGGTTGACAGGACAAATGACTTGATTTTATTTATTTTCTAGCTGAAGTTCGTTTAGGAATGGGCCATTGCTTTGTCAAACTTAACAAACTGGAAAAAGCTCGACTAGCATTCAGCAGAGCCCTGGAACTCAACTCTAAGTGTGTGGGAGCACTGGTTGGACTGGCTGTTCTAGAACTCAACAATAAAGAGGTATGGGAGGAAAGATGGCCTCTAGCTTCAGGTTTATCAGGCCTGCTGTCCATTATCTAGGACTGCTAGAACGAGTTATGCTTTAGAAATCAGGGCTTCAGGTTATATATAGGAAATGTGGCTGTGCTGCCAGCACCATCCTGGAAGCAAACATGTCCATGGTATAGCCATATGAAGATGGCCTCACAGCTTAGGTCAGATGTCTGTACCATGTGATTCTGCTTTAAGACCAGCACACATCACACACACTCCTTAAAAATGCCTTTAGAACTTTCTGAAGTTTAGAATCTCAGATGAAAGATTGCAGGCCCACAGATCTGTCTGGAGTGCATCTGACAAAGTAACACCCACACTCAACTGGCTTAAACATAAACATTTTATAGCTTATTAAAGTGTCTAAGTTAGTCTCACATTTGACCCCACAATGCCATCAGACTCAGAGATCCTCAATAACTTTATGTAGACTCCTCCTCAGTGTATGCCTTTCCCCTGTATCTGTCACCTCATAGTCATAAGATGGACGCTTTAGCCCCAGATGTCTGTCCATTCCATTAGTCCCACAGGAGGGAAGGAAGCAAGAGGCTTTCCTCTAGGACTTTCTCTCAGAAATTCCTGCTGATATGTAAAGGAAGTTCCTGTCCTCCTTTATGTGTTGTTGTTTATTTCATTAAAGGTTCCCAGTGTTTCTCAGTGTCAGCACTGTTGACAGTCGAGCTTTGGGTTTATGTGAGTTACTGCCCTCCATTGTAGAATGTTTACTAGCCTCTCTGGCCTTTACCACTAAATGCCTGTACCATTTCCATAGTAGTGATGATAAAAATTGACATTGTCCCCAGTGAGAATTTCTGCCTTATGACAATCTCTAGAGAAGGAAAGTAGATTACCTTAACTAGTTTAACTCAATCATGATTTGTCACCTGGTATTGGACAAAGGAAAGGAACTTTCCATCCAGAAATCAAAAGGTCTCACAGACTACAAAATCTATTCTGAGACCAGGCATGGTGAGGCATACTTTTAATCCTGGCTAGCACTCAGGAGACAAAGGTAGGCAGATCTGTGAGTTTGAGGCCAATTTGGTTTACATAGAGGGCTTCAGGCCAGCCAGAGACACATGGTGACACCATGTGTTATAAAGAAAGAACCAAAAGAAGGAAGCTGTGTTCTGTTAGCAAGGTAAAATGGCTCAGGTAAAATCAAGAAGACAGCTGAGGCAGGACTAATACGTAGATGACCTCAAGCAAGAACTGAATAGGAAAAAGAAACGGCTGGAGAGGTGACTCAGTGGTTAAGAATACTGGCTGCTCTTCCAGTGGACCTAAGTTCGGTTTGCAGCACCCTCCTTGGAGCTCATAACTGTCTATAACTGCAGTTCCTGAGACTCTAATGCCTTCTGGTCTCCACAGTCACTGTACACACACGGTATGATGATAAATATCAATAAAGATGAATTCTTTGTCCTTAGAGTCAGCATAAGTTATTAAAACTGGTACCAAATATTCTTTTGTTAAGAAAACTAAATTGTAACAATTTGGTATTTCCTTATTTGGAACTTTACATCCTTGATGCAGCCTGTCTTGTTGTGTTGAACTTTATAGAGGTAGGACCTTATTTCTTGAGACTGAAGAAAACTGGACAGTGCTAATTAAGTGTTTTCACTCCACTCTGTGATATTTTCTTTTAGGCTGATTCCATAAAAAATGGCGTGCAGCTTCTTTCTAGAGCGTATACTATTGATCCCAGCAACCCTATGGTACTGAACCACTTGGCAAACCACTTTTTCTTCAAGAAGGTAAAAATTATTTGATTTTTTTTTA
Source organism: Lophiomys imhausi (assembly GCA_907164525.1). Taxonomy (NCBI): domain Eukaryota; kingdom Metazoa; phylum Chordata; class Mammalia; order Rodentia; family Muridae; genus Lophiomys; species Lophiomys imhausi. Next base: position 11,037,248 of record CAJQZJ010001826.1, on the reverse strand, counting down.
ATCTGATTTTTCCAAGGATAGTCAGTACACGATTTTTGTTTAACTTGGAAGGAAATTTGAGAATGTAATTTTGTTTTTGTTTTGTTCCCAAATTAGAGCTTGTATTAGTTGCCCGGGGATGAGCACATTCACTCACTCACTCACTTAATATGGATTGGCACTTTGCGCTGTGTGCAGCCTGTGATCCGATGTCAGACGAGTGAGACTGCTGTCTGCACTCAAGGAAACAGGCATGTAAGCACATGTAAATGTGAAAGTAAGGGCTTCTGCTCTCGCAGAGAAATGAGGAAGTGATCAAGTTGTGCAGGGGACTGCCCCACAGTGCAGAAGCTTTTAAGCTTGTGTTAAACTGGGCATCACTAGGCAGTTGAAAGAGGAAAGGCTGGGTTGGACAAAGCCTCAGGCTTTGAAGAAGATGGGCATAGTGTGTAGTAGACTACAACAGGTACTGCATTAGGCCCAGGTAGGAAGCACTTCACAGAATTTGGCTGTAGGTGTACAGGCATCAGAGTCTGTGGTGGATCTATTGATTTTTACAAGTTGATCTTGCCCATTAATTCCACCAATTTTGTGGAAGCAGCAGTATTTTAGATTTCTTAACATACCAAATCCAAGATACCATTGATAAACTTTTTCATTTTTAAAGTTTTTATTAGCATCTATTAATTATACGTGATGGGTTTCACTGTGACATTTTCATATGTGTATATAATATTATAATATACCTTGGTCATATATATATATATATATATATATATATATATATATATATATATAT
>CAJQZJ010001826.1:10859449-11035934 GCA_907164525.1 Lophiomys imhausi | reverse complement strand
TCCTTCCTTCCTTCCTTCCTTCCTTCCTTCCTTCCTTCCTTCCTTCCTTCTTTCCTTCCTTCTTTCCTTCCTTCCTTCCTTTCCTTCCTTCCTTTTGAGTGTGTGTGTGCATGCACATGCTTGAGCACATAGGTACACAGGGACATGAGTGCACAATTGTATGGAGACAAGAGGTCTATGTCAGGCATCTTCCTCGATCACCTTTTACTTTTTTATTTTTAAAATTTTATTTCTTTTTATCTTTTTGTGTTTGGAGTGTTTTGCCTGAATGTATGTATGTCCATCACATGGTGTCTAATGCCCACGGAGATCAGAAGAGGGCATTGGATTCCCTAGAAGTTTCAGAAGGTTGTGAGCCTCCATATGGCATGTGGGTGCTGGGAACCAAACCTGGGTCCTCTCTCAACTGCTATGTGGTTTCTTTTATGCCCCTCACCTTATTTTTTGAGATGGGCTTTCACTGAATCTGGAGCCTGTTGATCAGTTAGACTGGTTGGCCATTGAACTCCCCTTTCTCTGCTGCCCAGCCCTAAAGTTACAGACACATAGCCATTAGGATCTCCACTCAGGTCCTCAGGACTCATGGCTCTTACCACTTGACTGTCTCTCCAGCCTGTGCCTGCTTTCTTTTTTTTTTTTTTTTTTTTAAATATTTTATTTATTTATTTATTATGTATACAGTATTCTGTCTGCATGTATGCCTGCAGTCCAGAAGAGGGCACCAGATCCGATTATAGATGGTTGTGAGCCACCATGTGGTTGCTGGGAATTGAACTCAGGACCTTTGGAAGAGCAGACAGTGCTCTTAACCGCTGAGCCACTTCTCCAGCCCCCGCCTGCTTTCTTGATGAGTACACTGGGGCAGAGTTAATAGCTTAGCTTACTACTGCATCATTCCTGATTGATACTTCAGTTCTTGCAGCTATAGAAGCATAACGATTATTCATTAAGCTTATAGCTGTTCATTCATTATTTATAAACTGATTATTCATTAAGGTTATAACTGTTACAGTGCTAAAGTTCAACTATTTAGGAAGAAGATGAAAATACACCTTATAGCTAGATGAAATGTTACCAGTTAACATGAATCACTGTTCACGCCATCTTCTGACATCACTTAATTGATTGTTCTGGCATCACATTCAGGATTATAGTAAAGTGCAGCACCTGGCTCTCCATGCATTCCACAACACGGAGGTGGAGGCTATGCAAGCAGAAAGCTGTTACCAGCTGGCTCGATCATTCCATGTTCAGGTGAGACCGTTATAACCCTCCTAAATATTTAACCCTTTTACCTACAGGATTTCAGTCTTTTTTTTTTTTTTTTAAGGTTTTTTTGAGACAGGGTTTTCCATTGTATCCTTGACTGTCCTGGACTCACTCTATAGACCAGGCTGGCCTTGAATGCAGAGATCCGCCTGCCTCTACCTCCCAAGTGCTGGGATTAAAGGGATTTCAGTGTTCTGATCATTTTTGTACATGTTATTTCATTCTCATTTCTCAGGAAGATTATGACCAAGCCTTTCAGTACTACTATCAAGCCACCCAGTTTGCTTCTTCGTCTTTTGTACTACCATTTTTTGGTTTGGGACAAATGTATATTTATCGAGGTGATAAAGAGAATGCATCTCAGTGCTTTGAGAAAGTTTTGAAAGCTTATCCTAACAATTATGAAACTATGAAAATTCTTGGCTCGCTCTATGCTGCTTCAGAAGATCAGGAGAAACGAGATATAGCTAAGGTATGTTGTAAACTTAGGTACCCTGAGACTCCAGCTGTTGCTAGTACAGCTGTGAGAAGTATGTGGTTAGCTGGGTGCCAAACATTTGGCTTCTGAAGCAGGTTACAGTAGCCATGGTTTTTTTTTTTTGTTTTGTTTTGTTCTGTTTTTGCTTTGACAACATTATTTTAATGATCTCATTTATACTAGGGCCATTTGAAGAAGGTCACAGAGCAGTATCCTGATGATGTGGAAGCTTGGATTGAATTGGCCCAGATCTTAGAACAGACTGACATACAGGTATTGATGTCTGCTTTTCATATCCTAAATGATGTGTTTTAATAAGCCAGTGTAGTGTTTCTCTTTGATCTGTGAGTAAACCTTTACCCTGTCCACCATAAATGCAGGGTGCCCTTTCAGCTTATGGAACAGCTACACGCATCCTGCAGGAGAAGGTGCAGGCGGACGTCCCTCCTGAGATTCTGAATAATGTTGGGGCCCTCCACTTTAGACTTGGGAACCTAGGCGAAGCAAAGGTGGGGAAACAAACTTTCCTTTTTTTTCCCTGTACTTGACCAAGCTGCAGGCACTTTGCTTAGCTGTATCCATTTTCACAGAAATACTTCCTGGCCTCACTGGACCGCGCAAAGGCGGAAGCCGAGCATGATGAACATTATTACAATGCCATCTCTGTTACCACGTCCTACAATTTAGCCAGGCTCTACGAGGCCATGTGTGAATTCCATGAAGCAGAGAAACTGTACAAAAACATTCTGCGAGAGCATCCTAACTATGTTGACTGTAAGAATTTTAGGCTTTCTGTGTATCTAATTTCCTAAGTTTCCATATTAACAGCAAAAACTTATTTAGAAAAGATAGTCTTTGTTAGAACCAATAATACTTTTTAAAAACAAACAAAAAAAAGTAGAGATTGACTGTTGTATTTTCTCCAAGGCAGATTTGTATCCTTAAAAAAAGATGCAGCCTGGAGTGGTAGTTCTCATCTGTAATTCCTAGCACTTCAGGGGTAGAGGCAGAAGGATCAAAAGTTCAAGGCCAGCCTCCCTACCTAGCAGGTTGGAGACTACCCCGGCTGTGTGTGAGGTCCCGTCTCAGAAAGTGAATTAAGGGGCTGGAGAGAAGGCTTAGCAGTTAAGAGCACTGGCTGCTCTGCCAGAGGATCCAGGTTCAATTCCCAGTACCCGCATGGTAGCTCACAACTGTCTAACTCCAGTTCCAGGAGACCTGACACCCTCACACAGACATACATACAATAAAAGGAAAAAAAAGTAAAAAGTGAAATAAAACAGATTGCAGGGGTTTGTTTGGGGGTTTTTTATTTGTTTGCTTTGGGTTTGGTTTTTTTGGTTTTTGGCTTTCTGAGACAGGGTTTCTCTGTGTAGCCCTGGCTGTCCTGGGCTCGCTTTGTAGACCAGGCTGACTTAGAACTCACAGAGATCTGCCTGCTTCTGCCTCCGAGCCTGAGTGCTGGGATTAAAGGTGTGCATCACCATGCCCACTGAGATTGCAGTTTCATTATGATGGAAAAGGCAAGGGTCAACAAAAGCCACTTAAGTCAGGTTCATCTTCATGGAGTCAGCTGTCGAGCTGCCCCTAGCATGTTTTATGACAGACACAGTTTGTACATGCCCTTCTTTGACTTTACCCAACATTTTTACAATGTGTGGTAGTGAGAGAGTGTTTTTTTCTTGAAACAATGATTACTAAAATGCCCTACTTTGAGTTTTCACAGCGAGGCGCTGTAAATTCCTGCCATTTTAAATTAACCTGCATGCTCTGTAGCAGTTCTTTCTTCTCTTAGGTTTCACTCTCTGTACTTTCATTTGCCTATACTCAATTCTTCTCTTAAAATATTATATGAAGCATCCATGAATAGTTCATAAACTTCAAATTGTGGACCATTCTGAGTGTCATGATGAAACCTCATACTGCTCCATTCCACCCAGCCCAGGGTGTGTCAGCCACTGCTCGATGCCTGTACTGCTGGTGACTGGGTACTCATTTCATAAAGCAGATTGACTATCAGGGCGTCAGTAATTGTGTGCAGTGATCCTTATTTTGTAGTTTATAGTGCTCCCAGCCAGATGTTGTGGCATATATCTTTAATCCCAGCACTCCAGAGGCAGAGGCAGGTGGATCTCTGAGTTCCAGGCCATCCTGGTCTACAGAGTGAATTACAGACCAGCCATTCCTATATATATAGTAAGACAAAAAGAAAAAGAAAAAAAGGAAGGTTAACGTTAACATAGTGGTGCAGTTTCTCTTTTCCCTAGTTAGAGTATTGTGTCTTCATGTCTTTCTCTTCTGTCTGAAAGTATTAACAAAACACGACTGTCCCAAACGCAAGACTGTAAAGATGAATTAAATGTGCACTTTCAGGTTATCTGCGCCTAGGAGCCATGGCCCGAGATAAAGGAAACTTCTATGAAGCTTCAGATTGGTTTAAGGAAGCCCTTCAGATCAATCAGGTTGGTGATGTTGACTAGGTTTCAGAAATTTTCATCTTTTTCAAAATCAGTCTGTCCATTTAATGGCTGTGATATTTCTTTTTTTTTGGTTTTTCGAGACAAGGTTTCTCTGTACAACAGCCCTGGCTGTCCTGGACTCGATTTGTAGACCAGGCTGGCCTCTAACTCACAGAGATCCGCCTGCCTCTGCCTCCCGAGTGCTGGGATTAAAGGCGTGCGCCACCACGCCCGGCCTGTGATATTTCTAATAGCCATGGCATCTCTGTTTTTAGTGGCTTGTTTTGTCTTTGTATGTTTCACTTGTTAAAGACTTGGAAAGAGGGGGGTTGGAGAGATGGCTCAGAGGTTAAGAGCACTGACTGCTCTTCCAGAGGTCCTGAGTTCAATTCCCAGCAACCACATGGTGGCTTACAACCTCCACAATGAAATCTGGTGTCCTCTTCTGGCCTCCAGGTATACCTGCAGACAGAACACTGTATCCATAATAAATAAATAAATAAAGACTTGGGAAGAGTATAATAGTTTGTATGATTAGTCATGTCATAATCAGGATGTTTTTTAAAAATATATAAAACTATTTCCCTTCTGTTCTTTTCTTTCTTGTCTGCGTCCTGTCCCCTGTACTCAGCCCTGTAGCCTGCCAAGAACAGCTTTCAGAGTCAGTGCTAGCATTGGTAGGTCATCTGAGCTGCTGACTGGCTCACAGGAAGAAGAGGCTGCTCCCTGCAGCAGAGCCCTGTTATGCTGTTTCACTTCATGTCACTCTGTTGCACTTTGGATGCTGATAAAGACACTAAATTGATCTTGCAACTGCTGATGGGTCTCAGCTCTCATCTGAAAGCCACCATGTGTTGTAACTAGACCTCTTCAGCTGTCAGCCATTTCGAAAAAGATGGCTGATTTCTCAGATCCCAGATTGCAAAATTTTCTTCTTTATATTTACATAGGATCACCCAGATGCCTGGTCTTTGATTGGTAACCTCCATCTGGCAAAACAAGAATGGGGCCCAGGCCAGAAGAAGTTTGAGAGGATATTAAAGCAGCCATCCACACAGAGTGACACCTACTCTATGTTGGCTCTTGGGAATGTGTGGCTCCAGACTTTGCATCAGCCAACCCGAGACCGAGAAAAGGTAATCCCTGTCTCCTTCAGCAAGGTTTGTGTTTGTATCCTTGTTGAATTTTTCAGTAGTTATTCTTTCCTGTAGGAAAAGCGTCATCAAGACCGTGCCCTGGCCATCTACAAACAAGTCCTCAGAAACGATGCCAAGAACCTGTATGCTGCCAACGGCATAGGTGACCAGAAGCCTTGTGTCCATAACAATTGGTGAAATTAATGCTTTGGGGGCTGTTTGTAGATCTGGATTCTCCGATCAGTGCAGTTGTTTTAATATTGGACTTTTAGTTGTTTGGGCAGCAGTCAGTACATTTTCACTGTCAGCCTTTGTATAACCTTAGGAGCTGTTTTGGCCCACAAAGGATACTTCCGTGAAGCTCGTGATGTATTTGCCCAAGTGAGAGAAGCAACAGCAGATATCAGTGACGTATGGCTGAACTTGGCACACATCTATGTGGAGCAGAAGCAGTACATCAGCGCTGTGCAGATGGTAATGTCTTTACATATGTTTGTGTGTCGCCATTGCTTCTTCAACCCTCTGACCCCATCATAGAATTTCATGCTGTCTCCTCTGATATAATCCGTAACAGAAAAATTTTATTTAAAACACTTATATTTATTAATACTTAACAAACACCTATAAAACACCTATATCCTATAACCTAATACCTATAAACACTTAATAACTAAGAACACCTAACAACCCTATTTTAATTTTCTTAAAAGGATATCAATATTCTTAGCATAGGTCCATGCGGAATAACTTGATTTTGTCAGTCTGGCAGTCCCAGCAGTCCCAGCAGGCAGTCCCTTTCAAGCTTAGCATCCATTGGACCTAACTTTGCCAGTTTGTTTGGTCATTTTATTTCAACTGCTAGAATGTGACTGGCTTATAAGGTCAGTCTGTTTTAACTGCTCACTTGAGGTAGGCTTCCTCCATCATCTGAGACTCATTTCTATAGTCTCCTCAGCCTGTGTATGCTTCATGGCCTAAAGTTCCTCCAAGGGGCCTCCGAACTCTGCCCTCCTCTCTCACTCTTCCCAGCACTCTTGAGCCTCTAGACAGATGAATTTAATGTCCTGTTTTTAAAGAACTTTCAGCAGGTTCTATGCCATGTCTTTTCTACTAGTCTTCTTAGGTTGGTTTATGGGATTTGCCTCAGAATGTTGCAGCCTAAATGCTGATGAAGGGCATACCTTGCTGTATACTTCTCCACTGTGCATTTTCTTCTCAGTCCATGAGGGCAAGAAGAAGAGAGCACTGCCTGGAGCTCTCTGGTTTATATATAGCATCATCTTGTGATCCTTGGCTGTAACCGAACTTTTAAATTATTATTTAACACTTATTTATTACTAAATTCACTTATAACAAACACCAACAATTTCTTAACTATTAATCCTATAAATTCCTACAACCCCTTTAACCTATCCACTAAACCTATTGATAATCGTAACAACTACTTTCATAACCTTTTAGAATGATACAGTCTCTGGGGCAGGTCCTCAGTCGTCAGGAACACAGTATTTGTTGTAGATTCTTTAACATACTTAGCAGTCCTTTTTCTGGATCTCTCAGATGCAGGTGCGTCAGGGTAAGTTGGTTATTGCAGTCTCACCTTAAATAAGGCTTCATGCTTTCTTCTCTGTGGGAGACCCCAGCCGTCTGCAGGCCAACTTACTTCTTTTGAATCAGGAACTCAGCTGCTCTGCCTCAGTCCTTAAAGCCAGGCACCGTTTCCTTTAGGCCATTGTTTGGACAGATCAAACCCCTCTAGGCAAAAGCTGAGCCACAGGGTCCAGTCCTTGGCCTTTTGGTGTCTTGCTCAGGCTTTCTTTGCTCACCGGCTTCTTTCTGCTTCAGGGAGAGAGCTGGCCATCAATGGCCAGCCGTTTTTTCAGCAGGACTCTTGGAGCTCTCTAGCATCAGGGGCCTCTTCTCCTCTGGGCTCCACGCACTGTCCTCAAATAGGAGGAACTCTGTTTCAGCTTAATTTGGGCTCCGTCCACTTAGCAGCTGAAAACAATGTCAGGCCAGATACTTTGTTTCTTCAAGTCTTGAGTCTTTCCTGTTTTTCCTGACTTCAAACTTGTTTTTCAGTCTATTGAGTCTTTCCTGTTTTTGCTGACTTCATGCTGATAATGCTCTTCAGGCCCCGAATTAAGAGACAGTATCAGAAACTCCTATATATTTCCTAAATCTAATTTATCTAACTCCTACAGAGACAGTATCAGAAACTCCTATATATTTCCTAAATCTAATTTATCTAACTCCTACACTTGGCAGCCACAAGATCACTTGAGGCAACCAACATCATCTGTGGCTTATGTGGTTTCTTAGCCATACCCATTCTCACAGAGCTGTGGCCTCAAGTTCAAGAAACGCCAAGCTCCTCGTGTGCTGCCAGATGGTAGGCTGAACTGCATACTAATTTCACAAAAGAGACCTGACTATTCTACCACAATACTCTGTTCAGAGGTTTAGAACCATGTAATGACAAGGCCAGGTAGATGTGAGTCCCACTTCCATGAATCCATACCACTGGTGGAGAAGATCCTCTTTGCCCTATTTCCCTCTCTGTAAAGTGAAGGTCTCTTAACCTCAGAGAATTTTGTGAGGATCTAGTATGAAAAGAACTGGATATTAACATATAGAACAAGTATCCACTAAACACAAGGGTTTGGTATTTATTTTTTCAGTTTCTGAAGTGAACTGAGCTTCAAATATGTTAAGTGATTTTGTTATTGTTGCTGTTGAGACAATACAGTCTCTCTGTAGTACCAGTCTGACCTTAAGTGCCTGTGTTTAAGTGTCCTCCCACCTCAGCCTCTCAAGTACCTCTGATTACAGTCATATGACTGTCCTCAGCTTAAATACCTTATCTTAAAAGGTGTGTGTGTGTGTTTTCTCTGAAAGTATGCCATGTGCATTAAGGTGCCTGAGGAGGCCAGAGAAGGCTTTGATCTTCTGGAGCTACAGGCTGTTGTGAACCACCTGACCATGGGTGCTGGGAGCCAAACTTATATCCTCTGGAAGCATTTTGACCACTAAACCACTTATCCTGCCCCATTACTTATCTTTTAAGACAAAAAGAAATGGAAAATGGAAAAAAAAGACAAAATGCAAACAAGGTTTGTACCTGTAGAATTTTGTTAACTTCTCATATCATGAATACTTGAACTTGAAGGAAAAGCTATACACAGTATCTTCAGTACACTAAAGTAACAAAGTTCTTGGTGTCTGTGGGTGAAGTGGTCAGAAAGAGGAGGCTTCTAAACAGGGAAGGTAAGAGTAGTCCAGGCTTCAGGAACTCAACTGAGAGGGACTCACAGAACTCAGATTGCCTGCACAACCCAGAGGTTGTGTTCTTGCAGATAAGCCATCCCAATCTTCAGAATAAATAGCAGCACTACCTTCTAGAAGTGAAATTAGTCTTTAGGGATATTCCAGTAAATCACCCTATTAGTTACCTATAACAGGATGTATGTGTGCTTGTGGTCAGAGTTGTGTTTATATGAACATTAACTTGGGCTGGGAAGATGACTGTGTAGGAACAGTTCCTACAGAGTCACGAGGACTGAGTTCAGATTCCTCATACCCATGTAAAATCTGTAATCTCAGAGCTGTCAGGAGTGTGGTGGAGACAGGAGGATCACTGGGGTAGCAAGATGGGGAGGAGGGGAAGACAAGCTCCAGGTTCAGTGAGAAATTCTGTCTTTGGGATAAGACAGCAAGTGATAGATCAAAACACCTGACTTTCTCTTCTGGTCTCTGTATCCACACCTTCCTCACACACATGAGATATGCATCACACATATTAGAGTAAAAAGTGAAAAAATAATTCAGATGTTCACTTGTTAGTCTAACCAGCAAACTGCAGCAAATTCACTAAAGTGTGAGACTTCCTATACTTATTGCCACTAGTTTCCACAGAACCCAGAGGAAGAGTGTGTCACTGATGGGCCAGGGGTGTGACTTGTCATGGTGGCCAGTGAATTGATTCTAGATATAAGAGAAAGGGGTTCCTGAGCTAAGGTTGAAGCAGACAGACTTAAATCTCTTTACCCTTCCATTCAGCACTGCTCCAAGTTTCCAAGTGAAAAAATATATTCAGTCTAGTTTTTCTGTGATCAGATTTTTATGTTGTAAAAATACAAACTGGCTAATGTCAGAAGTCGACTCAAGTTGATTTTCTGAAACTAGTCAGAGTGGAGTGTCTTTTCAGAGCTTTAAGACTGCCCTGAGATCCTGACATAGCATGAGTACACTTCATCTCTGCTGTGTTTCTCTTTTCTTCCCTACTGTGTCTCTTTTCTTTTTCTTTTGTTTTTTTGTTTTGTGTTTTGTTTGTTTCAAGACAGGGTTTCTCTGTGTAGCCCTGGCTGTCCTGGAACTTGCTCTGTAGACCAGACTGGTCTTGAACTCAGAGATCCTCCTGCTTCTGCCTCCCGAGTACTGGGATTAAAGGTGTGTGCCACCATGCCCGGCTCCACTGAAAAATGAAATGAAAAAATTAAAAAACATTTCCTTTTTGTAGTATGAGAACTGCCTCAGAAAATTCTATAAGCACCAGAACACTGAAGTCGTGCTTTACCTGGCCCGTGCCCTCTTCAAGTGCGGCAAGTTGCAGGAGTGCAAGCAAACCCTGCTGAAGGTAACAGGATGTCTGTGCCCACCCACCATTCCTGAACAGTAGTTCCTTTTTTGACTTGTTAAAATCCCTATTGTGACATCAGTCATAAGAAGTTAACTTGCTTTGCTTTCTGTTTACAGGCTAGACATGTGGCACCCAGTGATACAGTTCTGATGTTTAATGTGGCCTTGGTCTTGCAAAGATTAGCCACCTCTGTCCTGAAAGATGAAAAAAGTAACCTGAAGGAAGTCCTGAATGCTGTGAAAGAGCTGGAGCTTGCACACAGGTAAGAATTTGGAAGAGAGCCGGGTGGTGGTGGCGCACGCCTTTAATCCCAGCACTTGGGAGGCAGAGGCAGGCGGATCTTTGTGAGTTCGAGGCCAGCCTGGTCTACAAAGCGAGTCCAGGACAGCCAGAGATATTCAGAGAAACCCTGTCTCGAAAAACCAAAAAAAAAAAAAAAGAATTTGGAAGAGAGGGGGCTTTAAAGTGGTGTGTTTCCTTAAAGCTGCCTGAAAACATCCAAAAAAAAAAAAAATTACTTCCCTCAAAAAAATAACCATTGGGCCGGGCGGTGGTGGTGCACGCCTTTAATCCCAGCACTCGGGAGTCAGAGACAGGCGGATCTCTGTGAGTTCGAGACCAGCCTGGTCTACAAAGCGAGTCCAGGCAGCCAGAGCTGTTACACAGAGAAACCCTGTCTGGAAAACCAAACACAAAAACAAAACAAACAAACAAAATAACCATTAAGGGAAAAAGCAAGCCTTAGAGACTTATCACAGTTTAGTTTAGGACAAAGCACATGGTTACCATATGGTGGCACCAGACTCCAGGCAGATCCTGTCACACTGGCCAGCTGTGGGCTTGCCCTAGATGTTCATTAATCTCTCAGCAGTATGAGCCAGCATTTTACACGTGGGAACTGTTTTGTCTCCACTTGTGTTGGTTTCATGTTTTGTACCAGTGTGTCTTTATGGGATGTTGACTTTGATCAAGCTAGGATTAAGGTCTTACCACTTACAGCTCAGTTCAAGTGTGTTTAACCTTATAGGACTTAGCAAGTCAGTGTGTGGTAAAATGAAAACCTCAGGTCCCTGATTGATAGCTGTGCTTATGTTCATCTCTGTTAACATTTCTTGCCTCATCTGGTGAAGTGTAAGTGCTCTCATGACCATGCTGACACAGTTAGTAAATTCAGTGTTTACTACCTGTTTGTTATGGTTATTTTTTCGTTTACTGACAGTATTAAATATATTTTACCTTTCTTGATGAGCTTGTGTTTATCAGATGTATTGAGGTTCTTATTTTTGGTTGTGAGCCTAGCCTTTAACGGCTGAGCCATCTCTCCAGCCCTGTATTGAGATTCTTTTTTTTTTTTTTTTTTGGTTTTTCGAGACAGGGTTTCTCTGTGTAGCCCTGGCTGTCCTGGACTCACTTTGTAGATCAGGCTGGCCTCGAACTCACAAAGATCCGCCTGCCTCTGCCTCCCAAGTGCTGGGATTAAAGGCGTGCGCCACCACCGCCCGGCTTGTATTGAGATTCTTTTTTTTTTTTTGGTTTTTCGAGACAGGGTTTCTCTGTGTATCTCTGGCTGTCCTGGACTTGCTTTGTAGACCAGGCTGGCCTCAAACTCACAGTGATCCGCCTGCCTCTGCCTCCCGAGTGCTGAGTGCTGGGACTAAAGGCGTGCGCCACCACGCCCGGTTTGTATTGAGATTCTTAATGATGAAGATTAAGTGAAATGTCTTTATCTTCTTCCATTTAGATACTTCAGTTACTTGAGTAAAGTAGGAGATAAAATGAGATTCGATTTGGCCCTTGCTGCCTCTGAAGCCAGGTAATGCCCTGTTTAGGTGGCTTTAGGGGAGGTAGTAACATCGTTGTGGATTAGGAGAGTGTCGCCATAACAAGGTGGTTCCTGGTGTTCTCAGGGTCACCCCATCACCTGTTCAGACTTTCAGGAAATTGATGTAGTATACTTAAGTTGTGAGGAATCCTTTCTCTTTTTTTTCTGTTGTCTTTTTGGGGCATGGTCTTACTCTGCAGCCAGGCTAGAACTCAGGATTCTCCTCTAATACTGGAAGTATAGGCCTGAGCCACCCACTCCCAGCCTAAGAAATACGTCTCTGCTTTACTCAGGTTATGTCAGTGAATCAAGACAGGAATTCTGACTTGGTGTGGTAGAAGTTAGGCCTTTTTTAGTGGCATCTGGCCTCACATAGGGAAGAGCTTGGCATCCCTTTATATGACCTATTGCTAAGAAACCTCACAAGCCACGCAGATGACGTCATTAGCCATGAGAAGCAGCTGAAATGGCTGGAAGACCTTCCACCAAGGATCTCTAGGTGATGGGACCATATGAACCGCCCTGATGAAGGGGCATTGGGAAAGCCAGCACAAACGTGGGTAACCACAGCAATGGGAATGCTGGGAGACCCTCTGCTGGAGAATCGTGAGATGGGAAGAAGATACATAAGCCAAAGATCCATGCGGTCGGTCTCTCTCTCTCTCTCTCTCTCTCTCTCTCTCTCTCTCTCCTGCCCTCACCCACTGGGAATCCACGCTGGGGAAGAGCATAGCAAGGTACGCCTTTGGCAGAGTTTCGACTGCTGTGGCCCAATACAGAGGCATGGCATAGACCTGCTGAGGGAGAGTCCTTTGGAGGCATCTGCCTTGGGGCTCCAGAGCACCGGAAAGGGAGAGAGACAAGCAGAATTGGAAAGGTGTTTGGATAAGCTTTCAGACTTGAGACTTCCGGGCCAGGGAGACCGTTGAGGCAATTCTTGGCTGATTGAAAAGACTGCCCTCGGTGGTTGGAACAGACTGACCTTATAAACTGGCCATAATTTGATGGTGAAAATAGACTGGCCTTACAAATTGGCAAGATAGACCCCAGTGGACTTTGAATTTAAAGATACTGCATAATGGGACTGCCGTAAGCGAAGCCATGCTGCACGGACCCACACTAAGAATATTAATATCCTTTTAAGAAACTTAAAATAGTGTTAAGTGTTTTTAGTTAGGTATTAGAGTGTTTATAGGCATTAAGGTATTTTTAGGTAGATTATAGATTTTAGACTATGGGTTTAGGGTTATAGGATTTAGGTATTTTATAGGTGATTGATAAGTACTAATAAATATAAGTGTGATAAATAAAAATATTCTGTTACAAGTTGGGAAACTTAGCACCATTGATAGTGTTGACTTGGGTTTAAAGAAAGTGGGTGTTCCTAACTGGGATGCTGTGTCTCTGCATCTGAAATGTCAGGCAATGCTCCGACTTACTGAGCCAGGCCCAGTACCATGTGGCCCGGGCACGCAAGCAGGATGAAGAAGAGCGGGAGCTGCGGGCCAAGCAGGAGCAGGAGAAGGAGCTCCTAAGGCAGAAGCTTCTCAAAGAGCAGGTGTGTGTACATTGGGACTGAAGAGCCTCGTGCACACGCTGTGTGTTAGGAACTAGTCCTGTCTAGTCTATGGTTATTTTGTTCATTGTAAAAATATTTTTAATCAGTCCCCATACTCTGCCCTAGGAAGAGAAACGTCTCAGAGAAAAAGAAGAGCAAAAGAAACTTTTGGAACAGCGGGCCCAGTATGTGGAGAAGACCAAAAATATCCTCATGTTCAGTGGCGAGACTGAAGCAACAAAGGAGAAGAAAAGAGGTGGAGGCGGAGGGAGGGTAAGACCTGGCCTGCTCCGACCTCAGAGGCCGCCTCTGCTTTCTGAAGTGAAGAAAGAGGCATGGTTTAGTCGGCTCTGCACTTGGTTCTTAGCCTTGACTTCTTCTTCCAAGGGGTAGTCTTCCAACACAGATCTTAGTGTCTGGGGTGGTCCCTGTCGTTTTAGCATGTATGTGCTGTGGGTGAGCACAGGCATTGACACATATGTGCTCTGCAACTCTTCTACTGATGGACCTCAGCAAGCCAGGTGGGCCCAGCTCTCATAGTGGTGTGGTTTACATGATATAAAAATGAGCAGTCGACAGAACTGTACTTTGAATCTCTGTCTTCTCCCAAGCTGAGGGATTTGGTATGAAGTTGTTTTGTGATGCTGGATAGCTTTAGGGACCCACAGCTCCCAGTCTGCCACATGGTCATGAGGGCAAACAACCAACGCCTTTCTGCATTCTGAGGGCTCAGTAGGTTAAATGCGTTTTTTTATTGACATTATGCTTACCTTGTTCTGACTTCTCAAGCAGTCAATGGGATTTCTCATAACAAGTACTGAAAATGTGGGCCCAGCCAAGCCCCTCTTCCATTGACTTAGTAAAAGGTTTTCGCTTGTCAGGGACCTGCAAGAGGACTGACTGTACAGCTCCCTGCACCCTAGCAGTACTGTCAAACCTGGAAATGACTGGTTGTGGTCTCCTTGGATTGCAGCGTTCTAAGAAAGGAGGTGAGTTTGATGAGTTTGTCAATGATGACACCGATGACGACCTCCCTATATCCAAAAAGAAGAAGAGAAGGAAGGGCAGTGGCAGTGAACAGGAAGGCGAAGAGGAGGAAGGTGGAGAAAGAAAGAAGAAGAGGCGGCGAAGGTAGTGTCCTCAGTACTGTTCTTAGTGTCTACAAAGGCGAGAGACCTTTCACGCTCCAACTTCCCAAACTGCCTTCCTGCTTTAACCTATTTCAGAGTCCCAGGCATTTAATTTGCATGTATCTCTAGGTCATCCCCTAAGCAGCTGACAGTCAATGGTGTCCTTCCTGTCATTTCGTTTCCTGAAATAGGATTTATGTATCCCATGCTGGCTTTGAATTTACTGTGTAGCCCATGTTGGCCTTAAACTCACAGAGATCTATTTGTCTCTGCCTCCAGAGCACTGGGAACCACGCCCGGTTTTCTTTTCTCCTGATATGTTTTGGATACAGATGTGATGTGTGATGTAAGCAGGTTGGGTGGCAGCCACAGTGACTATACCTGTGCAGTGCTGGCACTCATGAGCCATTCCATTCCTCTCTGCAGTGGGAATGAATGGTTGTGAAAGTGCCTTTAACCACCCAGTGCCACCCGTCCTGAGACCCATGATGCCCCACACATATCTGCCCCAGAGTCTTCTTTCAGCTGTTTTACCCAGGCCTGCCCTTCCTATCCCTTGGCCAGTTATCATTGCGAAAGAACCTGTGAATCCACTCAGACCATCACTTGTGTAGCTGTGGTGAAGATCTTGGTAGCAGCTGGGAAGGGAGGAAGAGGAAGGGAAAGATTTGGAGACCCAAAACCCAGGTCGGCTATCTCTCAGTCACTGCACCAAGCACAGGTTGCGGTGAAGGAGAGCAGCACAGCGACAAGTTAATAGTGGATTTCATGCAAACCATCGTTTGCAGACTATACCCTGTGTCCTTGAGTGCATAGTATAGCTGAGGTCAGCACTCATAGAAGGTACCACTGTGACAGCAATGTAGCCTCAGACCTGGCAGGTATGAGCCTCCTGACTAACTCTTGCTGCTCACTATTCAAGACCTCCAAAGGGAGAAGAGGGATCTGATGATGATGAAACAGAAAATGGCCCCAAACCAAAGAAGCGCCGTCCACCAAGAACAGAGAAGAAGAAGGCTGTAAGTTCTAGAGCTGTCCTCCTGCCGTGGTGTGTGTGTGCGCGCGTGTGCGTGTGTAAGACTCTGCTCCTCTCCTATGAGTGGGCAGGGAGCTAGAATGGAAGGGTGTAAGTGTGTGGGTGAATGTGTGTAAAGGTGACAGAGTGTCACAGTGCACTCTTCAGCTTCCAGCATAAATACTTGTTTTCATTTGTGACTGTTGATTCTATTACTATAATAAAACTTGGTCTCATAAGATGTCCCAATAATATGAGAACCCCAACTAATGGGTCATGCTTGACATTCTCTAGCCCAAGCCAGAACGCCTGCCTCCTTCAATGAAGGGAAAAATAAAATCCAAAGCCATCATATCATCAAGTGATGATTCTTCAGATGAGGACAAACTGAAAATTGCTGACGAAGGGTAAGAATCCCCACTTGGTAAATTCTCACGGCTGGTAAGTCCCAGTCTGATGAAGGACATGAATTTCCCCAGGGTAAATTCTAACAGTTGGAAGCCACAGTGGCTTCTAACCAGCTGTCTGTATCCTCTTCTTTGTCTTTGTTGTCCTAAGAGGGAAAAAACAGAATTGGAGAACAGATGCCTGGGAGTGGTCAGTTTGCTGTCTTCACCAGCTTCAGGCTAGCGTTGTACTCTCCATGACCCTCCTGCCTAAAACGTGCCGTATTGTAGCTAGAAGAAGCCAGAGCAGACATGAGGTTCAGAAGTTTAGGGAAATATTTCCACTCCTAAGCAAAGCAAACTTCCGCAGCCCAGTGCTGACTGGCTTATAGTACTGGGAGTAGCCTGGCCTTGGCCTGTGGAAATGAGGAATTTAGTGTCCATTTCTTTCCCTGCTGGTCTGGCGATGCACCTCTGCCTTCCTTGGTGGATGGACTTAGCCTAGCCAGCCTGTACAAAGCTCACGCTGAGCTCATTCTGAGCCTCAGTCAGAGGTTGCTGTGGCACTGGGGAGACAAGGACATCAGTGCAACCGAGAACCATCTGTGAGTATGCTCTGAAGATATTGACTGGCACAGTTCCAAGCGGCTTTGCCCTTGTCCTCACAGTGCTCCCTCAGGCTGTTGGCTAGCTGTCTGCAGGGCCAGAGGAAGAGATGCAGACTCCATAGAACAAGTCTGAGGCTGAGCCACTGGCAGGCCTGTGCCTATAACTGAGGCCAAGTTTGTGCCATTTGCGTTAATTAAACTCCCTCTTGTTGATCTGTTTATAATTAAAAGCCCACATTTACAGAACACACAGGACAAGTATCATAGGAGCCCCTGTGTAACATACCAGGCATGACCCAAAACAGAAAGTGCTGTTGGCTGTCCTAGTGTCTTAGCCACGCCTCTCTCCTCCAGACACCCCAGGAATAGCAACAGCGATTCTGACGATGAAGAACGGCCTAATCAACGTGCCTCGTCCGAGAGCGACTCAGATGACAACCAGAACAAGTCTGGCAGTGAGGCTGGCAGCCCTCCGAGGTCGGGAAGACAGGAGTCGGATGAGGATTCCGACAGTGACCAGCCGTCCAGAAAGAGAAGGCGCTCCGGCTCTGAGCAGTCAGACAATGAGTCTGCACAGTCCGGGAGAAGCCCCTCAGGAGGTTCCGAGAACTACTCGCGCCCGGCTTCTCAAAGTGCAGAGTCAGACCGCGAATCAGAGCAGGGGTCCGACAACGAGGGTTCTGGCCAAGGATCTGGAAATGAATCAGAACCAGAGGGCTCAAACAATGAAGCCTCAGACCGAGGCTCAGAACATGGATCAGATGATAGTGATTAGGTTTATTTCATCAAAGACTAAGTGGGGGCGGGAGGAGCTTTATAATATATAAAAGCTGTGATAAAAACATTTCAGGTGGTTAGTCATTTGTGAGATTTTTCTTAAGGCAATTTTTCTTTCTATTTGTATATTTGCTAAACTCCAAAAGACATTTCCTGTGCTAGAGTCCAGTGTCTGAAACTGGAGCAATGAGACTCCTGCATTGTGTGCAGCTCCACCTGTCATATGTGAAAACTGCAGTGGCACACAGATGCTAAAGCATTCCCACAAGGCTTGCCCAGGCTAGCCCGGTCTCCAGTACACAGCATGCTGCTATGTATGGTTTTTGTTGCAAACTTGTACTAAATGTTGCAGAAACAGAGATACATGGCTTTGTTTCCTTTTGAGTTGAGACTGAAAGTTTTACTTCAGGAGGAAGAAATGTCTCTTTACTGAACACACTATAAAGGTTTTCATAATGTGAGGCTGCAGCCACGAGGCAGAGTTGCTAACACTGGGGAAAGTTTAAGGTGTGGAAAGTACTTTTCTGTTGTTAGAATGGGAAGACCTCCCCAGCCACTTAATAAACCCTTTACCAACTGTGGTGGGCAGCCGTGTGTCCTCTTTATTCAATACCATATTTAATATAAATACAAAAAGCAAAAATTTGGGAAACTGTCCAAACAAAAGGCAGTTTCCTCAAGGCTTTTGTAATTCATAGCGGATTTCTGGAGGCTTTTTTAAATACACAAGAAGGCTATGAATTTTTATTTATTTTTGGTGGGGTTTTGTTTGTTTGTTTTATTCAAGTTACATCTGAATCAAAACTCCCTTTCTCCTCCCCACCCAGTCCTATCCTACCCTCTCCCTCCTCCCCTCCTTGGGTGAGGGGAGCCCCTCCACATATCAACCTACTTCGGTTTATCAGGTCCCGTGAGGGCTAAGAGCATCCATCCTCTTCCACTGAGACCCAACAAGGCGGCCTAGCTAGGTGAAGATTTTCCACCAACAGGCAACAGAGTCCCTGTTAGAGACACACACCCTCACCCCCGATTCCACTGCATGAAGACCAAGCTGCCTATCAGCTATATATGTGTAGGGGGCCTAGGTCCAGTCTATATATGCTTTTTTGGATTGGTGTTTCAGTCTCTGTAAACCTCCAGGGGCCTTGGTTGGTTGGCTCTGTTGGTCTTCTGTGGAGTTCTTGTCCCCTCTGGATCCCTCTCCTACAAGACTGCCAGAGCTCCACCTAATGTTTGGCTCTCTGTCTCAGCATCTCTTTTTTTTTTTTTTTTTGGTTTTTCGAGACAAGGTTTCTCTGTGTAGCCCTGGCTGTCCTGGACTCACTTTGTAGACCAGGCTGGCCTTGAACTCGCAAAGATCCGCCTGCCTCTGCCTCCCAAGTGCTGGGATTAAAGGTGTGCGCCACCACCGCCCGGCTCAGCATCTCTTTTGATCCACTGCTGGGTGGGTTTCTCATAGGATAGTTATGCTAAGTTCCTGTCCCTTTGGGTCTGTGGGTTGTAGGATGATTATCTTGTACTAGATGGCTAATATCCACTTATAAGTGAATACATACCATGTGTATCTTTATGGATCTGGGTTACCTCTCTCAGGATGAGCTTTTCTAGTTCCATCCATTTGGTTGCAGATTGCATGATTTCCATGTTTTTGATAGCTGAGTAGTATTCCATTGTGTAAAATGTACCACAGTTTCTTTAACCATTCTTCAGTTGAGGGTCATCTGGGTTGGTTCCAGTCTCTGGCTATTATGAATAAAGCTGCTATGAACATAGTTGAGCAAATGTCCTTGTGGTTTGGTGGAGCTTCTTTTGGGTATATGCCCAGGAGTGGTATGGCTGGGTGTTGAGGTAGAACTATTCCTAACTTTCTGAGATATTGCCAGATTGTTTTCCAGAGTGGTTGTACAAGTTTTCACTCCTACCAGCAATGGAGGAGTGTTTCCCTTTCTCCACATCTTCACTAGCATGTGCTGTTACCTGAGTTCTTGATCTTAGCCATTTTGATGGATATAAGATGGAATCTCAGAGTGATTTTGATTTGCATTTCCCTGGTGATTAAGGATGTTGAGCATTTCTTCAGGTACCTCTTGGCCATTAGAGATTCCTCTATTGTGAATTCTCAATTTAGCCCTGTACCCCATTTTTTGATTGAATTATTTGGTTTGTTGGTATTTAATTTCTTGAGTTCTTTATATATTTTGGATATTAGCCTTCTGTCAGATATGAGGTTGGTGAAGATCTTTTCCTAATCTGTAGGCTGCCATATTGTTCTAATGACAATGTCCTTAGCCTTACAGAAGCATTTCAGTTTCATGAGGTCTCATTTATTGCTTGTTGGTCTTAGAGTCTGAGCTATTGGTGTTCTGTTCAGGAAGTTGTCTCCCGTGCCAATGAGTTCGAGGCTTTCCCCTACTTTCTCTTCTATTAGATTTAGTGTATTCAGTTTTTGTTTTGTTTTTTTTTTTGGTTTTTTTTTTTTTTCGAGACAGGATTTCTCTGTATATCCTTGGCTGTCCTGGACTCACTTTGTAGACCAGGCTGGCCTTGAACTCACAGAGATCCGCCTGCCTCTGCCTCCCAAGTGCTGGGATTAAAGGCATGCGCCACCACCGCCTGGCTTAGTGTATTGAGATCTTTGATCCACTTAGACTTGAGTTTTGTGTGGGGTGATAAATATGAGCCTATTTGCATTCTTTTACATGTTAACATCCAGCTAGACCAGCACCATTTGTTGAAGATGCTTTCCTTTTTCCATTGTATGGTTTTGGCTTCTTTGTCAAAAATCAAGTGAATGTAGGTGTGTGGGTTTATTTCTGGGTCTTCGATTTGATTCCATTGATCAACCAGTCTGTTTCTATGCCAGTACAATGCTATTTTTATCACTATTGCTCTGTAGTAACAGCTTGAAATCAGGGATGGTGATGCCTCCAGAAGTTCTTTTATTGTACAGGTTGTTTTAGCTATTCAGGGTTTTTTGTTTTTCCATATGAAGTTGAGAATTGTTCTTTTAAAGTCTGTAAAGTATTGTGTTGGTATTTTGGTGGGAATTGCATTGAATCTATATATTGCTTTTGGTAAGATAGCCATTTTTATCATGTTAATCCTACCGATCCAGCCGGGCATTGGTGGTGCACGCCTTTAATCTCAGCACTTGGGAGGCAGAGGCAGGCGGATCTCTGTGAGTTCGAGGCCAGCCTGGTCTACAAAGTGAGTCTAGGACAGCCAGAGCTGTTATACAGAGAAACCCTGTCTCGAAAAAACCAAAAAAAAAAAAAAAAAAAAAATCCTACCGATCCATGAGCATGGGAATTCTTTCCATCTTCTGTTATCTTTTTTTTTTTTGTTTTTTTTGTTTTGTTTTTCAAGACAGGGTTTCGCTGTGTAGCCCTGGCTGTCCTGGACTCACTTTGTAGACCAGGCTGGCCTCGAACTTACAGAGATCCACCTGCCTCTACCTCCCAAGTGCTGGGATTAAAGGCGTACGCCACCACCGCCCTGCTTCTGTTATCTTCTTTACTTTCTCTCTTCAGAGTCTTGAAGTTCCTGTCATACAAATCTTTCACTTGCTTGGTTAGAGTTGGCCCACGATATTGTATGTTATTTGTGGCTATAGTACAGGGTGTTGTCTCCTTAATTTCTTTCTCATCCTGTTTATCTTTTGTATAAAAAAAGGGTTACTAATTTTTTTGAGTTAGTTTTGTATCTAGCCACTTTGCTGAATGTGTTTACCATTTGTAGGAGTTCTCTAGTAGGGTTTTGGGGGTCACTTATGTACACTATCATATCACCTGTGAAGAGTGATACCTTGACTTTCTCCTTTCCAATTTGTATCCCCTTGATCTCCTTTAGTTGTCTTATTGCTCTGGCTAGAACTTCAGATACTATACTGAAGAGATATGGAGAGAGTGGGTAACCTTGGATTGCTTTGAGTTTCTCTCCATGTAATTTGATGTTGGCTATTGACTTGCTGTATATTGCTTTTATTATTCTTAGGTATGGGCCTTGTATCCCTGATTTCTCCAAGACTTTTATCATGAAGGGGTGCTGGATTTTGTCAGAGGCTTTTTCAGCATCTAATGAGATGATCATGATTTTTTTTTTCAGTTTGTTTATGTGGTGGATTACGATGATGGATTTTCATATGTTAAACCTTCCCTGCATCCCTGGGATAAAACCTACTTGATCATGATGGTGGATGATGTTTTTGATGTGTTCTTGGATTCGATTTGCCAGTATTTTGTTGAGTATTTTTGCATCAATTATTCATAAGTGAGATTGGTCTGAAGTTCTCTTTTTTTTGTTGGATCTTTGTGTAGTTTAGGTGTCAGGGTGACTGTGGCCTCATAGAATGAGATTGGCAATGTTCCTTCTGTTTCTATTTTGTGGAATTGTTTGAGGAGTATTGGTGTTAGCTCTTCCTTGAAAGTCTGGTAGAATCTGGGGTGAAACCATCTGGCCCTGGGCTTTTTTTTTTTTAAGTCCTGGCTATCCTGAAACTCAGTATGGAGATTAGGCTGGCTTTGAACTGACAGAGATCTACCTCCCAAGTGGTGGGATTAAAGGGTTCCACCACCACTGCCCGGCTGTATAATGAATGCCCTCTTCCAAAAGACTCTATGAGTACAAGTTTGTCCCTGTGGCCTGAAGTGAGTGCTAGTGTCTGCAGAGTGTGGGGGCACCAAGGATAAAGCAGACCGGGCAAGATTTCCTGAATGACAGGAGACCAGAAGGCACTGGGCAGTACTGTTTCATGGAGGGCCACTGAGGTCCTTCAGGCATAGCTCTGCACATGCATTGACTAAAGGTGGCTGTAACTCCTAAGAAGTCTGAGATTCTGGTTTGCTGAATGGGTGCGGGTCACACAGCTAGTCCTGTGAGAGCGGATGAGAAAGCAGGCCTGTAGTCACTTCGTTCTGCACTTTGCAGAACACCAGTACCACTCAAATCCGTCTCCAAGTGACAAGAGCCCATCAATTAGACCATTTCCTACTTTAGTACAAATAGTAAATAGCCCACCAGAAGGCAGACCTTGGAAAAAACAGAAATAACGTAGATTGTGGTTTCTGTTAAGGTCAGGTTGTGTACTCCTGGTTATTCCAGAATATAGAATAAAACTGGTATTCCAGGCCATTCTTTGTTCTAGGAGACTCCATTTTTATAAACAATTTTTTAAAAACATGCGTATGTGCACCACATACATGCAGATGCCCTTGAAGGCCAGAAGAAGACACTGGATCCCCTGAGCTGGAGTTAGAGGCAGTTGTGAGCCACCTGGTGTGGGTGCAGGAAACTGAACTACAGTCCTCTGAGAAAGCAGCAAGTACTTTGTAAGTGCTGTGCCATTTCTCCAGTTCCCTATAAAGAGTTTTTTTTTACTCCATTTTGAGAGAGAGATGCCAGCAGTCTGGTGGACCTAAACTACCATCTGCCAAGCACCACCCATCCAGTGCAGACTGATAAATATTTACTCCTGAGGATAACCCAGTAAGTGGGTTGGGGTGAATTAAGACTGTAGGGGCACATGGAACTATTACAATCACATCAAGAGGCAAAGGTAGGTGAATCTAAGTTCAAGGTCAGCAAAGCTTTGTAGTGAAAACCCTGTCTTGAAGAAATTCAGGAGAACCAGGTGCAAGACTATTGGACACACCAACCAGGGAAAGGTTTAACTGTCTTACATGGCCTCCATAGGTGATGGAACATGGCCTCACATCAACCTATTGTCTGATATCTGGTGTGTGGATCAAGAACTGAGGATTTTCTGTGTCCCTGGAGCTTCAGCTAGGCTCAGTCCCCAGCTGTTGACAAGGTGTACTTAACTGCCACCAGTCCCTCAGTTTGCCCCTCTGTTCCTGGATCTGGCCACCTGTTTCCTGCTCCTGACCCATATCCCACTTCAGACAGGTTTACTCTTTCACCTAGCAGCTGTACACTGCTGCTTTGCTGGCAGCCTGATTCCAGCAGCTGCCCCAGGCACTCACTAGAGACTCCCAGTACTCTTCTAATGCCTCTCAAACTCTGGTGTGGTCTCTTGTATTCATTCTGTAACTCTTATATACACGTATGGTGGTTTGAATAAGAATAGCCCCCATAGGCTCAAATATTCAAATGTTGATCCACAGTTGCTGGAACTGTTTGGGAAGGATTAGGAGGTGTGGCATTGTTGGGAGAGGTGTATCATTGGGGGTGGACTTTGAGTTTGAAAGTCCACACCATTCTCAGTTCTCTCTCTCATGCGTTTGCATCAGATGTAAGCTCTCAGCTACTGCTCCAGCACCATGCTTACCTGCCTGCTGCCAGTGCTTCCCACCATGACGGTCATGGACTCATCCTCTGGAATTGTGAGGCCCCAAATTAAATGCTTTCTTCTATGAGTTGCACTAAATCTTGTGACTTTATTGTCACTCAATAAATTCTGATGTTGTGTTTCTATGCGTCTAGCATAGTACATTCATGTTTCTGTGGTGATTTGGCCTCAGAAGTGTCTCTAGGTAATACTGCATCTGCTTTTTGTTGAAGTAGCCTGTTTCTGTGTCTCCAGACTGCCAGAACAGCAACATTCTCCTACCCCTGGCCACACTGCCTACCTCAGATGACACTGTGAGGGACCCTCAGGCACAGATTCCTTCCGTGCCTGGACATTCACTGCAGGAGTGATCTGGAGTGAGAAAGCCCTCTAACCAAAGATGACTGACTTAACTGGCCCTGCTTTACTTCTGCTGCCCTCTGGGGTACACAGAAGCTCTGGTCTCCATTGCCCCAGTGTTGGGATCCACAGCAACATCAGCTCCATTTCCTTAGTGGGGCTGGGGTCAAAAGAAGACTGTGGAGGAAGCAGTCAGTGAGGGTCCCTAGTTCAGGTGCACTGAGTGTGTAACTTGGTTGGTTGCATGTCCAGTGTGCATGAAGGCCAAGGCTTGCCTGGGCTTCATGAGACTCTGGAGTCCAGGAATCTTAGGTCGGAATCTTGCTCCCAGTGCTCAAAAGCTATGTGACCTCAGACATGTTTGTCTTCCCTGCTGGCTCTTTGGCCCATCTGAATCAGACCATTTCTCCTACAGTGGATTCTATCTGAGAAATTCTTATTTGAGAAAACAAATTTCCTTATCTTTGTTGGTCAGTTACAATTAAAGCAGGCATAACCATAAAAACAGAACTGTTGGACTGAAAAATAAATTTGGTTGCCATTTATGTGAGAAAACCCATTTTATTCTAACCAAAACATTAACCACCTCCCCCAAGTTACTGCTGTGTAATGTAGTAAGCAGACAGCTCTTCCAAGCAGTGAAAGAGTGCACTGACCTCTCAGAATGCTTGAGAGGATTATAAACAGATCAAGTAGTGAAGAAAAATCACCCTGTGAATGCATGCCCCTATCCTTGTGCCCAGCTTGTCTGGACCAGTGGGGCAAGTTCAGATAGTCCTTTGTAGGTTATCCTTTTACAATGTCTTCCTTTCTCCTACTCTGTACCACTCAGACCTCTGTAACCGAAAATTTAAACTATATTTACTAATTCCTAATAAACACCTATAGCCTGACAACCCCTAGACAACCCTACCCTAACCCTTTTGAAAGGGCAACTTGCCAGCCTTCTATTTGCAGGCACACTTCAAACAGCTATCAGCAGTCTGGCTCTGGCATTGCTATGACAACCTTCTTGAGATCTCCTTTCAAGGCACCTCCAATGCCTGTAGGCTCCTGTGGTCAATTTGCTTCAACCGCTTAATGCTCTGCCAAAGCCTTTGGGGGGCAGGGTCAGCCAGTCGCAGCTCTCCTCAGGCCATCGTTTGAACTTGGGCCTTTGCTAGGGGTTGGCATGCTCCCGCCTGGCTCTGAGGCCTCTAGTGGATCCCTGGCTTCCTCGGGAGGGCTCTCTCTGCAGTCTCCTCACAGTCCGCTTGCCATCACCCATGGCAGGAGCCCCTCTCTCGGATTCCACTTCTCAGTTTATGTGCTGAGGCTTCTATCTGCCTGTTTCTTACTGCCTCAGGGCCAAGGTATCAAGTCAGGCTCTCAAGCTCAAGCTCTGCCCCCACACCCCTTAAATAGGACATTGTCTCTCACGGTTTCTCTCGGTATCTCACAGCTCCAGGGCTCTCTCAAGGGCTTGGCCACGCCCTTCTGAAGGAGGTTTCTTCAGCTTTGCAGCCATGCCCTTCAGCAGGGCACACAGCCTCTATGGCTCCAAGCATAGGCTTCATTGCCTCAGTCCAGTCTGGGCTCCACCCACCGAGACAGCAATCTTCAGCTAGAGTCTTTCAAAGTGTGATTGCGCTGAGAAACAATGCCAAGCTAAAAAGCCCTTTTTCAGTTTCCCAGGCTTTCCTTCTTATGCCCAGGACCATACGCTCCCACGTGCCAGGCCGATCTGCATTCCAGAAGCCCTTCCTTACTAATTCACTAATGAACTCCCATTACAAACTTCTGAGCAAAACAGTTGTCATCTTCAAACAGATCAGCTGTGCCTGCTCATACCAGTCTCACAGTGTTGGGCCTATAGACTGTTAACATTCCCTCATAGAAAGAGGTGGTGGAGGGGTTCGTCAGACCCTCATCTGAGTTTCCTGCCCCTCTTCCTGGCCACCTGGAAGCAGTTCTTCCCTAATTGCATGCGGTTCATGGGTTTGGGAACTGCTGGAGTAAACAAGCTGGAGTAAGGTCAGCTGAAGGGGCACCATGCTGTGAGGAAACCATCAGTACACACTGGGTGAAGATTTCTGGGGACCCCACACTCCCATTATACTAGCACCTCCCCATGCTCTGTAAGCCCAGTGTAACCGAACTTTTTAATTATTATTTAACACTTATTTATTACTATATTCACTTATAACAAACACCAACAATTTCTTAACTATTAATCCTATAAATTCCTACAACCCCTTTAACCTATCCACTAAACCTATTGATAATAATTTTTCTAACCTTTAGAATGATACAGTCTCTGGGGCGGGTCCTCAGTGGTCAGGAACACAGTCTTTGTTGTAGATTCTTTAACGCACTTAGCAGTCCTTTTTCTGGATCTCTCAGATGCAGGTGCGTCAGGGTAAGTTGGTTATTGCAATCTCACCTTAAATAAGGCTTGATGCTTTCTTCTCTCTGGGAGACCCCAGCCCTTTCACATCAGCAACTCTGCCGCTCTACTTCAGAGTCCTCAAAGCCAGGCACAGTTTCCTTTAGGCCACTGTTTGGACAGATCAAACCCCTCTAGGCAAAAGCTGAGCCACAGGGTTTAGTCCTTGGCCTTTTGGTGTCTTGCTCAGGCTTTCTTTGCTCACCGGCTTCTTTCCGCTTCAGGGAGAGAGCTGGCCATCAATGGCCAGCCGTTTTTTCAGCAGGACTCTTGGAGCTCTCTAGCATCAGGGGCCCCTTCTCTCCTGTGCCCCATGCACTGTCCTCAAATAGGAGGAACTCTGTTTCAGCTTAATTTGGGCTCCGCCCACTTAGCAGCTGAAAACAATGTCAGGCCAGAAACTTTGTTTCTTTAAGTCCATTAAGTCGTTCCTGTTTTTCTGACAACCTTGTTTTTCAGTCCATTGAGTATTTCCTGTTTTTCCTGACTTCAACCTTGTTTTTCAGTCTATTAAGTCTCCTGTTTGTTTCCTGTTTTTAATCCACATGCTGACAATGATCTTCATGCCCCGAATTAACAGACTGTATCAGAAACCCCTATATATTTTCTAAATCTAATTTAATTTATCTAACTTCCTACAGCCCAGTGAACTCAGTGTTTTCCTGGGGTGAAACTTTGTTCTTAGGGCCTGAGGAGGACGGGATAGATGTTGTCGACAACCATCATGGAAGGAACTCTCAAAACACCAGTGTTCATTGAGAAAAACATTTTTTTTTTTTTGTTTTTGTTTTTCGAGACAGGGTTTCTCTGAATATCTCTGGCTGTCCTGGACTCGCTTTGTAGACCAGGCTGGCCTCGAACTCACAAAGATCCGCCTGCCTCTGCCTCCCAAGTGCTGGGATTAAAGGCGTGCGCCACCACCGCCCGGCGAGAAAAACATTTTTAATCTAATGCAGTTTAAGTGCTTGAGATGTTTCTAAATAGTTGAAAAATGGTATTTACTATTTCAGTCCTAAAATTTCATAGATATAAATATACTACAGTTTGGTCTATAAAGACATGTGTTTGGCCCTTGTTTCTTGCTTTTCTTCCACTTTGTAGAAGAAAACTTTTCTGGTACTATTTTTTTTTTGTTGTTTTAAAATATTGATTCTTGGGAAAGACTTTAACTTTGAGTTAATCAAAAAAATGTTTATGCTAATTATATATCTATTCTGTGTGCTGTGTGTGCTGAAGTTGATTCAATCTCACTACTGTTGTGACTAACCTGTATTTGATCATGAAAGCCACAATTAACTAGTGACTGAACAACCAACTTCCAAAACAAAACAAAAAGGCCGGGAATGGTGGTTCACACCTTTAATTCCAGCACTCGGGAAGCAGAGTTCAAGGCTAGCCTGGTCTACAAAGTAAATCCAGGATAGCCAGGGATACACAGAGAAATTCTGTCTCAAATAAATAAGCAAGCGAGCAAACAAACAGAAAAAAACAACAACAACAACAATAAAAAAACTAGTGACTGAACACTGGCTAGGCACAAGGCTTCCAGAGACCAAATTCTCAGATAGTTTTTTGTTTTTTGAGACAGGGTTTCTCTGTGTAATAGCCCTGGCTGTCCTGGAACTCTCTTTGTAGATCAGGCTGGCCTCGAACTCACAGAGATCCACCTGCCTCTGCCTCCTGAGTGCTGGGATTAAAGGTGTGGGCCACCACACCTGTTTTCAGATGTTTTACTGCTAAATTTGAGCTCACCTCATCCACCTTGTCTTTCTTTTTTTTGGTTTTTCGAGACAGGGTTTCTCTGTATAACAGCTCTGGCTGTCCTGGACTCGTTTTTGTAGACCAGGCTGGCCTCGAACTCACAGAGATCCGCCTGCCTCTGCCTCCCAAGTGCTGGGATTAAAGGCGTGCGCCACCACCGCCCGGCCACCTTGTCTTTCAAATAGATTGATACCGTACTTTTAAATTATTAATCATTTATTTATTACTAACTATATTAACTTATAACAAATACACTTACTTAATTACTATTCCTATAAATTCCTACAACCCCTATGACCTAACCACTAAACCTATTGATAACTATTACAACTATTTTTCTAAGGAGACAGTCTCTGGGGCAGGTCCTCAGTCATCAGGAACACAGTCTCTGGGGTAGACTCTTTAATGCACTTAGCAGTCCTTTTTCTGGAATATCTCAGACGCAGGTTCGTCAGGGTAAATTGGCTATCGAAGTCTCACCTTAAATAAGGCTTGAGGCTTTCTTCTCTCTGGGAGACCTCAGCGTCTGTAGGCCAACTTATTTCCTTCATATCAGCAACTCTGCCGCTCTGCCTCAGTCTTTAAAGCTGGCCACAGTTCCGTTCAGGCCACTGTTCAGACAGGTCAAACCCCTCTAGGCAAAAGCTGAGCCACGAGCCGGGCGGTGGTGGCGCACGCCTTTAATCCCAGCACTTGGGAGGCAGAGGCAGGCGGATCTTTGTGAGTTCGAGGCCAGCCTGGTCTACAAAGCGAGTCCAGGACAGCCAGAGATATTCAGAGAAACCCTGTCTCGAAAAACCAAAAAAAAAAGCTGAGCCACAGAGTTTAGTCTTTGGCCTTTTGCTGTCTTGCTGAGGCTTTATCTGCTCACCAGCTTCCTTCTGCCTCAGGGAGATCTGGCCATTGGTCTACCAGCACTTTCTCCAGCAGGACTCTTGGAGCTCTCTCGTATGGGGGGGTCCTTAGCACGCAGCTCTCTGGGCTCATCCACTTGTCCTTAAATAGGATCGCTCCTTGTTCCACCTCTTCAGCTTAATTTGGGCTCTGCCCCTTTAACAGTTGAAAACAATGCCAGGTCATAAAGTCTTTGCTTGTCTCACCTGGCTTCAACCTTGTTTTTCAGTCCAAAGAGACTCCCCTCGTTTCATGTGACTTCATCCATAAGCTGATAAGCTAATTGCTCACAGCGAAGTTGATCTTCATTCCCCAAATTAAGAGACTGTATCAGATCTACAGCCATACCACCCTGAAAGCGCCCGATCTCGTAAGAGACTGTATCAGAAACCTAGATATTCACTAAATCTAACTTATATTAATCTATCAACCCCTACAATAGATCTTTAAGCCAATGATTCTTTTCCATGGCACACAAAGCCTGCTTTAAGAAGTCCACAGAGTGGTGCATGCCTTTAATCCCAGCACTTGGGAGGCAGAGGCAGTCAGATCTCTGTGAGTTCAAGGTCAGCCTGGTTTACACAAGTGAGTTCTGGGACAGCCAGGGCTACACAGAGAAACTCCATCTTAAAAAGAAAGAAAGAAAGCCACAAACAGGTTGTGAGATGCTGCAATCTATAGCCTTGTACAATTAGCAAAGCTTTTTAGTGAAAAATCATATAAACCCCATTTTAAACCTAAATTTAACAAGAGCTTGGATTGATTGTACCTGGAGAGGAGTTGCACTTGTGAGAGATTGGTGAGAGGACAGTGTGACTCAATAGAAGTCTTGGTGTCCTTGGGGTTAGTGGCATAGGTTGCACTCCAGAGGTTCTCTGTCCGTTAAGGCCAGCCTGGGCTATATAGTGAAGTTCAGATGAGCCTGGGTACATTGTGAGACCCTATCTCAAAAAACAAAAAAAAAAACATAAACCAAAACAAAAACAGCCTCTCCTGAACAAGCAAGAAGGCCCTGTGCCAGGTATATGATACAAAATTCAAAGCTAGTCCACCTCTTGCTTCTCCTTATTGTTTTTAAGATTTGATTTCTTCTAACCCTGTGTATGTGTCTGTCTCTGTAAAGGTGTGTGGTGCACATGAGCACAGGCGCCTGTACAGGCCAGAGACATCAGATCCCTTGGAGCTGGAGTTACAAGCTGTTGCAAGCCACCCAACATCTTAGGAACTCACAGGGTGGAGGGAGAGAACCCATGGTTCTCTGGGACCATGGGTAGGTACTGGGAATCAAATTCAGGTCCTTTGGGAAAGCAACAATTGCCTTTAATCACTGAGCTATGTCTTCAGTCCCTGTATTCTCTTCATTTTTTTTTTTTTTTTTTGGTTTTTCGAGACAGGGTTTCTCTGTGTATCCTTGGCTGTCCTGGACTCACTTTGTAGACCAGGCTGGTCTCGAACTCACAAAGATCCGCCTGCCTCTGCCTCCCAAGTGCTGGGATTAAAGGCGTGCGCCACCACCGCCCAGCTTCTCTTCATTTTTTTTATGTTGTTTATTTGTGGGGAAGGGGAGCAGGTTGTAATGTGTATGCCATAGTGCACATGTGGAGCTCAGAGGAAAATTTGAGGGAGTTGATTCTCTCCATCCTCATGTGGGACCTGGGAATCGAATTCCCATCACCAGGCTTGAAGGTAGGTGCCTTTCCCTGTTGTACCATAACACATGCACATGCACAGCGCGTGCACACACACACACACACACACACACACACACACACACACACACACACAAGCACGCACACACACACGCACACACTCTCTTAAGTGCACTGCTTTCATTTCTCACAGAATTGGAGGTGGAGGATACCTGTGTGCCATGGAACACATGTAGAGATCAGAGGACAACTAGCAGGAGTTGGTTCTCTCCCTCCACCCTGTGGGTTCCTAGGATGAGACTTGGGTCATCTTGGTGGCAAGCACCTTTACCATCTCACCCACCCTCCCACAGCAGACTTCTGTGTGCAGGATATAAACTTAAACTGACCCTCTTTGGCCAGCGCAGGGTTATAACTTGGACATTGGTCATTGTCATGTGATGCTGAAGAAACTGTAGTATGTGGGGCTCCCTGGTGTGGCCCTATAGATCCTCACACTGCTGATGGAAATGGTCTATTGATGAGTACCCACCAGACAGAGAATTCAAGAACTGTGGGGAGCGACTGTACTGTATGAACGAACATTCATGTCACATCAAGGACACCAATGACTCAGAACCATGGGAACGGCAAGGCCTTCCCTGGGTCAGGTTTAGGGTAATGGCGAGGCCTTCCTCCGGTCCAAGTATGTATGGATGTTGACAAAAGGATGACCTCTCAGTGAAAACAGTATGTGCAAAAAGTACCAACTTCAGTCTCCTCGTCCTGGATGACTGGGGGATCACATACTGTAGGAAGAGTTATTCTGAAAATATCTCTTACGTTTTAAGATACTGAAACTTTTTCTGGACCTCCCTCACAGTCAGGCCACATAAGGCTGCCATCCTACTGTGTACTCACTCAGCCTGTTTAACCTGCCTTTAAGAGAACCATATGACAGCCTTGGATTTCCCATGTAATCAGTTTTTACTACAAAACTAGTGCTGAGCTGTGATATCCCTGACCCGAGAGAAATACATGTGCGCTTGTGTGTGTGCTATGATAGTCATTTGCTGGAAATAGGCTGAAGGTGGTCTTATAAAATGAATGGCGAATGCCGCATTTGGACATTGCTCGATGTGTTTGTTTGTTTGTTATCTGTGTCAGTTGGAGTCAGTGACTTCATCCCTTGTAAAACTGTTAAGGATCTCTGTAAAGTTTTCCTCTTCCTCATTCCTTCCCCTTTCTGTGCTGCTCAATTAAAAAAGAGCAAAGCCCTTTCTTAGGGTCAGATACATTCAGACACACAGACAAGGACAGACAGTTTCAAAAGACAACATGTAGCTGTTTTAGCACAGATTCAGATGAATAGAACAGACAGGAATGATGAGGAGAGCAAAGTAGAGAATTCAAATCTGGATTCACTCTTGTTTAGATGACACAAAAAGGAAGTGCTTTCATTTCTGTCCTGTATGTGGCACCAATTATGGGTGACTCTGAGTTTATTGTCAGTGTGTTCAAACTGATGAAACTTCCCCTGAGAGACTGCTTCCCTACAGAGAGACCCTAGTGAGGTTAGCTTAGCCTCCTCTCATCCCTTACTGCGGATCCAGGCTGCTGGATCATCTCCATCA
Source organism: Lophiomys imhausi (assembly GCA_907164525.1). Taxonomy (NCBI): domain Eukaryota; kingdom Metazoa; phylum Chordata; class Mammalia; order Rodentia; family Muridae; genus Lophiomys; species Lophiomys imhausi. Next base: position 11,003,669 of record CAJQZJ010001826.1, on the reverse strand, counting down.
GCACACAGGGCCCATGTTTTATGTTATGTTACTTGAGTCTGTCCCTCTTAATGAGCTGTTACTCCCAGTCAGGTTTCCTGGGCAGCCACAGCAAAGAACAGGTCTTTCATATCTATTCTTCAAGGTTCCCCAGTCACTGAGACTTGGCAAGAAGTGGCCATTTATGTGTTGTTCTTCACTTTCCTTAATAGAAATGGCAGCTGATCCCAGCTGTGTGGGATGATCAGCAGAAAGCAGAAGGATCAGAGGTTTGAGGCCGGCCTGGAACTATATGGTGAGACTGAGCCTCAAACACAACCAACACACACATTTATCTAAAGATGGAATCTCTGGACAGGAGTTTGACGCTTGGCTCTTGCAGTGAGGTCTTGTATACCTTCCTCCTTACTCCTCTACCGTCAATTCTTCTAGCAACTTCAGTTGTTTGGACTCATGTTAGCATGTGAACTGTAAAACAGCAGCCACGCATCAGGCAACACTGTGAAGGTCCTTTCTCGGCTCAGATTTTTAAAAATTTACTTTTTATTTCACGTGCATTGATATTTTGCCTATATGTACGTCTGTGTGAAGGTGTTGTCGGATCCTCTGGAACTGGTGTTACAGACAATTGTGAGCTGCCATGTAGGTGCTGGGAACTGAACTCAGGTCTTCAGGAAGAACAGCCAGTGCTCTTAACCACTGAGCCATCTCTCCAGCCCCAGCTCAGAAGTTTTTTTGAGGAGTAGAGAGATAGGGTTTGGCAGGTAAACATGTTTTCCAACAAACCTTACCCTGAGACCCAAATTGTGGCAGGAGAGAACCCTCAAGCTGTCTTCTGGTCTCCACATGCATGCCATGGCTTGCACATGCCCATCCATGTGATGACACATGCACAGAAAATAAATACATAATTAACATAATTTTTTTTTTTGGTTTTTCGAGACAGGTTTTCTCTGTGTAACAGCTCTGGTTGTCCTGGTCTCGTTTTTGTAGACCAGGCTGGCCTCGAACTCACAGAGATACGCCTGCCTCTGCCTCCCAAGTGCTGGGATTAAAGGCATGAGCCACCACTGCCCGGCAACATAATTTTTATTAACTTAAATTTATAAACCTTTGGAAATCATGTGAAATAAACCAGCTACTGTATTTCACTCACTGTTATGTTAAAATGAACATTTAAAAGCATATATTACGCTAATATATAATAACTAGTGTTTTCTTTTGTCTACATTTCATAAAATAATTTCATTCAAACTTTACACAAAATCTTTGACCAGTGGTTTGCCCTCATGGTTTTTTGAGAAAACATCACCATTATCCTCAGCTCCAGGCCTCATATTAGGGCGGCTCACAATCTCCTGTAACTCCAACTTGAGGGTGATCTGATACTTTTGCCTCCATGGGTACCTTCACTCATGTGCATAATCCACACAGATCTATACCTTATAAACATAATTAAAAGCAATAAAAGTGGTGGCAACATGCATTTAATCTCAGCACTCAGGAAGGCAGAAGCAGGTAGATCCCTCGGCGTCAGGCCAGCCTGGTCTACATAGAGTTCCAGGACAGCCAGGACTACACAGAGAAACCCTGTACAAACAAACAAATAAACAAATGTAATAAAAATAAATCACTGGGTGTGGTGGCGCACGCCTTTAATCCCAGCACTTGGGAGGCAGAGGCAGGCAGATCTCTTGAGTTCCAGGACAGCCTGGTGATAAGAGTTTTGTTTATTAAAAAAAAAAAAGTTATGAGAATGTTTTTGTTTAATCCCAGGTGTGAAGTAGTAACTGCCTTGTAAGCTAGCAGGCGTGGCTTAGCCAGCTGCAGCATGTAAACTTTGAGGATTTGGGAGAGAGGGATAAAAAGCCAGGGGCCCCTCCGAGGAGAAGGGGGATACAAAGAAGAAAGAGGTTGCTGCTCTCCCTGCCGCTGGTTCTTCCTGCTGCTGTCTCCTGGTTTGCTGGACTTCTGGATAGTGTGACTACTGAGATTGGTATTGCCCCCATAGAACCCAATGACCCTAATCAAAAGGAAGTAGCTCAAAGAGCTCCTCCATCCTTTTTCCCCTCTAACCTTCTTTCTCTCCCACATAGTGTTGGGGGGTTGGGAGGAACAAGGGTTGGAAGGGAGGTAGAGGTATTAAGTACAGTAAAAATAAATTAGAATGTATAGTAAAACAAACATAATAAAAGCCACCTTTTATATAGCCTGGTCTATAGAGCTAGTTTCAGGCTCACCAAGGCTACACAGAGAAATCCTGTTTCAAAAACCACCACCCACAACAACAACAAAAGAGAAAGAGGGGGGGGAGGAAGGGCTGGAATGATAGTTCAGCGGTGAAGAGGATGTGAATTCAACTTCCGGCACCCATGTAACAGCTCATAACCAACTGTGACTTCAGCTCCAGGGGATAATGCCCTCTTCTGGCCCCAGCAGGTACTAAAAGCAAATGGTATACATAAATTCACACATACACAGACACAATATTAAGTTAATACATAGATATTTTAAAGTGGTCCTTTAAGGATGGAGAAATGGCTCAGTGGTTAAGAGCACTGGCTGCTCTTCCAGAGCCTGAGTCCAGTTCCCAGCAACCACATGATGGCTCACAGCCATCTATAATGTGATCTGATGCCCTCTTCTGGCCGCAGTTGTGTACATGCAGATAGAGCTCTCATATACATAAAAATAAATAAAATCATCTTAACAAAACACTTCTTTAAAGTAGTCCTTTAAAATGCTTGTTTTGGCTTCTGATGACTTGAGATTGTACAGTCAAGTCCTCAGAACAGTTCTTAAATCTTTCAATATCTCTAAAAAAACCAACTCTTTCAAGGGCCTTTACGAACATCACGAACCTGCAGTGGTCGGAACAATTTCAGAAGGATGTGTCATTCTCAAACAGAACACTGTTGTTCAAAACAAGTAACTGCAAAGGCCTTGTGTGACAGAAAAGAGTGAGGGCTGGATTTTCATTCTTTTCTGAAGAGTAATTTGGGAATTAAAAATTGCCAGACTGAGGTTGGAGTTGTAGTTTAGCAGTAAAATTCTGGCCTAGTATGTGTGAGGTCCAAAGTTTCCTCTCCAGTATTGCAAACAAACAAAATACCACAAAATGGTTGGCACAGATGGCTGTATTTGGGGTTTCCCATTGTATTTGGAAAATAAAACTCCAAAAAACTTCACTGGGCTGGATAGCTCCGTGGTTAAGAGCACTGGCTGCTCTACCAAAGGACGTGGGTTCAAATCCCAGCACCCACATGGCAGTTCACAACTGTCTGTAATGGCCGGGGGTGGTGCCACACACCTTTAATCCCAGCACTCAGGAAGCAGAGGCAGGCGGATCTCCGTGAGTTCATTCAAGGCCAGCCTGGTTTACAGAATGAGTCCAGGACAGCCAGGGCTGTTACACAGAGAAACCCTGACTCAAAAAACCTAAATAAAAATTTTGTTTGGGGGCTGGAGAGATGGCTCAGCAGTTAAAAGCACTGGCTGCTCTACCAAAGGACCTGGGTGAAATCCCAGCACCCACATGGCAGTTCACAGCTGTCTGTAATTGCTGGGCATTTACAGAATACCCCTGTGGGGCATACTTTCAATCCTAGCACTTGGGAGGCAGAGGGAGGTGGATCTTTGTGAGTTCAAGGCCAGCCTGGTCTACAAAGTGAGTCCAGGACAGTCAAGGATACACAGAAAAACCCTGTCTTAGGGAAAAAAAAAAAACCTAAAAAAATTGTTTTTTTGAGACAGGGTTTCTGTGTAGCCCCAGCTGTACTGGAACTAGCTCTGTAGACCAAGCTGGCCTCCAATTCACAGAGATATCTGTGCTTCTGTCTCCCAAATGTTGGGATTAAAGGCACACATCACTACTACTCAGCATAAACTCCAATTTAACTGCTGCGTTAGAAGAGAAGGGTTTTAGAGTTATTCAGACTCTTAGTACTTAGGCTCCTGACAGACATGACTTTTAAATCACTGTGCTTTCCTGCTGTGTCTATCTCAGGACTTGAGATGTTGCTCTTTTTCCTGCCTAATTTTTTGAAGAGCTGTTTGTGGTGAACTCCTGAGGTACACATGACATCTTTTTCTTAACTTGCCATTAATTTATACATGTATGAATCAGACACCTCCTTAGCCCATGATGCCATTTGCCTTTTATGATTTAAGGATTTTCACATAAACATGATTTTCACTCAGGTCTCCTTGAAGGCCTTGCATCTGATTTTATAATATTATAGATTATGTTTACAATCCTCAAAATCTTAGGCTTCCTCAAAAGGTTGTTCCCCACCAAATTCATCCACTCACTTCCTTACTCTTGATTTGTCTATAGCAACGGTTCTCAACCTGTGGGTCACGACCCTTTTGGCAAAACTCCATCTCCAAAAAAAATTTACATTATGATTCATAACAGTAGCAAAATTAATTATGAAGTAGCAACAAAAGTAATTTTATAGTTGGGGTCACCACAACATGAGGGAGTAACTGAACTAAAGGGTCTTGACATTAGGAAGGTTGAGAACCTCATCCTACCTTTGCATCTAATTGAATGAAGCAGCTTTGGAGTTCTGTGGAGGTGAGAGGAAGGGAGTGTGCAGGAAGGCATGGTGGTCCTTGGGGGGGGGTGATGGTGCTGGGAAGAGCAGGGGTATTCTGTTCCCAGGGCTGTAGGAATTGGGTATCTTAGTTTTTCTCTAGAAGAGGGAGAAGCCCTTGTGTGCCCTTTTCTTCTGGTGTTGCCTGCAATCTTGGGCGTCCCTCCCATCTCTGCTTCTGGCATCAAGTGACATTGTCTGTGATTCTTCTTTTTGTAACAGCATTATCATAAAGGACCAAGGACCAGCCTCAGGATTTCTTTCATCTTGACTTGGTCACACTGGCAAAGATCTTTCCTAAGTGAGGCTATGCTCAGCCTTTTGAGCCAGGGGATACAATTCAGTCCATCATAGGGACATTTGGAAGCTGAGTGCGCAGTACTCCAGCTCTCATGGTTCAAACGTGAGATGACCGCAGCAGCTCCAGGGGCTCTCCCAGCTCCAGTCACACAAGTCCAGTGCAGAAGTTACTTTCTTTTCTGTTGCTGAAACAAAACATCATGACCATACCAATGTCTAGTTTATTTTGGCTTATGATTCCAGGAGTCAATAATGGTGAGGAAGGCATGGCAACAGGTGGTTAGAGTAGGGATCTGACTGATATAAATTCTGCTGCACATAGAAAACAGTGGGTGAGCTGTAAGCCTTCAAATCCAGTCTCCAGTGACATAACTGCCTCCAGCAACCTCCATAAATAGTGCAACACTGGGAGACCAAGCATGCAGATGCATGCCTACAGGGGACATTGCCCATTCAAGACACCAATAACTTTTCTTGTTAATAAGACCAAATAGCAAACAAGCAATTGTGGAGGGAAGGGTTTATTTTGGGATACAGTTCAAAAGGATATTGCCCATGATGGTAAGGAGGACATAGTGGAGTTAGTTTGAGGTCACTGGTCATATTGTACACACAATCAGGAAGCAGAGAGAGATGAGTACTGGAAACCTTTTCATGCTTCTGTAAGAAATCCCTATAAACTAGATTTGGATGAAATTTATTTTTTGGTCTGTCATCCGTGTTCTACCTGTGGTGAATAGACATTTGTCCACATTTTTTCCAGGCCACTAAGTCACACAGGTGTGCTAACCAGTATATCAAGTCATGTTACAGGAAGGGGTATAGAAGAAAAAGGGGGCTGGTAACATGGCACTCCTCACACAAGCAAGATGATCTGAATCCCAGTAACCATCCTTATAAGTCAGCTGCAGTGGTTCATGTCTATGATTCCAGCACTCTTACACTGAGACGCAAAGTGGAGACAGGACAGACACAAAACTCACATATTGCTGTGCTATGGCAGGAACAAGAGAGTCTTTCAAACAAACAAGATGGAACAGAATGAACTTCTGAAAAGCTGTCCCCTGACCCCATACAGAAGTGCTGTGTCACACAGATACACACACACACACAATCTTAAAAAGAATGAGGGCCCATCCCACAGGCACAAAGCTTCTCTCTGGATACGATGATTAACCTTCCTTGCATACTTGATTAAATTTATAATCATCATGCAAATAAATCTCTGCATGTGTCTATGAGGGTATTTCCAGAAAGTTTTAACTGGAGAGAAGACCTACCTGATTGTGGGTGGCATCATCCTTAAGCTGGGGTCTCAGACTGAGTAAGGAGGAAGTGAGCAATAACTTGAATCACAATGCAAGGTTTCATTGAATGCAGCACTTTTAAGAACCTCAAGGTATGGGAACTATGTAAAGTTCTTGGATAACATGTTTGTATATGACTTATCCAAGTCTCAATTTCCCCATCAGTAAATTAGACAGCATAGTACCTGGGAAGATTAGATGGGATCAGTCTGCTCCAATCTGATATACTAAATGCTCAGCGAATGCTGGCTAGAATAACCAAATGTCACAACACAGAGCAGTGGGGCATATTAGTAAATGGTATTACTGATAATAGAAACCTGCGCAAAGACAGCCCATTCCACTTTGACTATTTAAAAGCCAGTCTTTCTTATGTTGGACTGGTTCTACCAATGATTCCATTACTTTCCAGCCTCAGGCCACCTTACTCTGCTTCACCACCCTGACCTTGGGATTTTCTCATTATTATGAGCACCCACCTCCATCTCAGGGACCACAGCTTTGCTTCCTTAATATTCTTCACTAGATAGTGGCTTGATTCCTTCCTGAACTTTGATATTTTTTTCTCTCTCCAACATGTGGCATTCCCTGAACACCCTCTTTCAAGTAGCACTCACACGTGGCTCCCTTCCCGTTTTTCCTCCAGAGTATTTTTTACTATCCCTAGATATTTCATTGTATGTTCCAAAAGATGTTTTAGTTCAGCTAACCTGACAACCCTTAAGATGCCACAGATTCTGAGTCACATCATTGTCCTTTCAGTTAATAAGGACCAGGCTGAAGGCAAACCTTTCACATACCACTCCTTGAGTGTGTCCACCAGGTCTTTTTGGTCTATCTTGTCTGCCAAGGTTCCCTCCTAGGGCCGGGCAGAGCACTATAAGAACACACTGATGGGTGCCTGTCTCTCTATCCTGTTTTTCTGACCCAGGTTCCAGGTGATCTAGGTAAGGAGAGTGAGTCCCCCCCAACCATATGACTCCCAAGTTCATTTTTTTGGTATTTTATCTCCCTGGACCAGGACTTTTGTCAGGTTGTCTCTGACACTAAGAGAAGGTGGGGAAGAGCTTTGTAAATGGGTTTCCTGGCTTACCAACACTGAGAGATACAGCTGATCCACCACACCCACCCCAAGGATTTGAATACTCATTTTGGGGTATGTGAAAGGACAGACAGCATAAGCAATTCCAGTGCCTTTCAAGGCACTCACTTTGAGTGTGCCTTAAAAAAAAAAAACCCACGCCGGGCGGTGGTGGCGCACGCCTTTAATCCCAGCACTTGGGAGGCAGAGGCAGGCGGATCTTTGTGAGTTCGAGGCCAGCCTGGTCTACAAAGCGAGTCCAGGACAGCCAGAGATATTCAGAGAAACCCTGTCTCAAAAAACCAAAAAAAAAAAAAAAAAAAAACCCAACCAAAACACCACACGCACACACAAATCCATTTATCGGATTGCGAAGGCTAAATATAACTGGGTTGGAGGCACTGTGAAACACTAGGATTGAGTCTAACAAATGAGAAAAAACTCGGTCACTATCCAAGCATTTATTCATTACTAGTTTTTCTAGTAGGTAGGGCAATATACAAATCATCTCAGTGTGTTAGCCCTAAGTCAGTTACTATGCAATCAAGCTTCAGATTCAAAGACAAATGTATTATCCAGGACATTTTGGAACCTAAACCTAATTTTGAATTGTCCTAATATTCCTAATTCCTCCAATGAGCTTGAAGCTCACAAAACTTGAACTCATCATCCCAATCAACAATGACTGAGACATACCTATTCTTTCCTTGGAGATCCATAGGCTAGGCTGATATGGGATAGGCCTCAACCCCACTATTACCCTTGGCTGTCCACTTCAACTCTTCCCAATTTCTTCTACTCTACTCCAAGTCTTGATGACAGGAGACTCCAAAGCAGGGTACATAGTAGGATTTGATCCAGTCAGGCTATTTCTGTGGCCCACTGTTCTCTAGGTTCCCTGCCAAGTATGCCTTTTCTCCCTTTGCAGCAGAGAAGCTTGACTGATACAAACTCCTCACTATCCCAGCAGAGGAAAAGTTCTTTGACATTTAACCTGAAGATTAAAATGGTAAGGGGAGCACTGTTCCAGGTAGAAAAAAATGAATATGCAAGGGTTAGATAAGATGAAAAGTCTAAAAATCTAGTTTCTGGGGACGAGTGTGGTGGAGCATGCCTTTAATCCCAGCACTTGGGAGGCAGAGACAGGCAGATTTCTGTGAGTTCAAGGCTAGCCTGGCCTACCAATGATTCCATCACTTTCCAGCCTCAGGCCACCTTACTGAGTATAGGTAGTAATATACTATAGTAGCTAGTATAGCCAGGGCTGTCTCAAAAACTCTAAAAAACAAACAAAAAAAAAAAACCCAAAAAAAAACAGAAAGTCTAGCTTTTGCTGGGTTCTAAACCATGTGGCAGTTTTGTTTTTCAGCTTCTTGATCTGGATGTTTTGAAGAATAAATTGAGATTAAGGGCTAAGCAGGTACCTCAGCAAAGAAGATGGAGGATGAGTCAAGCTTATCCCTAATGTGCTTAGAAAGCAGAGCCAGAGTTGATACAAGGTCTGTAAGAGTAAGGTGGCTCCAGATTAAGTTGACAGAACGAGACTGATAGGAAACAGTCCTGGGATGGAAAACTGAACTCTTGAAAGCACGTTAGCAAGTGTTGCTTTACAGAACTACTGAACAGAGCACTGGAGCTAAGACTACGAAGTTAAAATTTTCCCAAGTTCTTAAAACTGAGGTAAGTCCATACCTCAAAACAAAACAAACAGGTCTCCATAACTCTCCAGGTACTATTTGAAGTCATGTACAACTACATCAAGTATCACAATGTTTATTGATAGATACAAGTATATAAAATCAGGGCATGAACATGACTTGATAAATTAAGTAGACTTAATTTCAATACTATAATAAGAGGGACCAATTCAAATTCTCACCATTTGTTTCACACCCACAAAAACCACTTCAAGGGCATTAATGATCTCTCAAAACTGATCAGTTTTGTGCAAGTAAACCATGTTTCTTTTAAAAAGACTTGTGCACTTGCCCAGGCTCGAGGATATTAAAATCTAGCACATAAAGCCCATTACTAGAGGTAGAAATACAGGCAATATACTATTACGGCAACAACCATCAATTACAGTTAAGAATTTTCTGTAACAACCAAATGGATAATCAAATATTGCAACAACTCAAGTATTACTGAGCAAAGTGCATCTCTACAGTATTCAGTGTTGCTATTCAGTTTTCTAACTTAAAACAGCCTATGGTAACTGGCAGCAAAGAAGGTCCTTGCAATAGACTGCCTCTGCTTGACAACTTAGGACGTAATTATTGCATGCTGCTAATATTCTATCTAAACATTAAGGATACTCCTAAAGTATTTGATGGTAGACTATGATTAAGACATCACACTACAAAAACCTTATGCAGAAGGAAACCTTACTGACGTGCTTCTGCTTTAAATATTGTGAAAAACGTTACAGCGGAATGAATTTTCGCAGTGGTTAGGTCAAATGCAGTTACACCATAGCAACAGTATGTTTTGCACAATTTAAGGCTTTGGCTGGTTCTTTAGTCAGCTTCTTCCTCTGATTCTTCTTCTTCAGCAGTTTCTAGCCAGGTTAGCCACTGATTCACCTGTAAATTACATTTATAACTTAATAAAACTTAGCATAGTATAACAATTAAGGTTTAGCTCAGGTTTTGCAACCAGAAATTCATCCAAAGTGGATTCCAGAATCTGAACTTTGGTCCTCACACTTTACCTACTGAGCCATTTCCATAGTTGCCCCTTCCTTTTAAGAAACTAGGTGTTTTGGCTGGGTGTGGTGGTGCACACCTTTAATCCCAGCACTCTCGAGGCAGAGGCAGGCAGATCTCTGCAAGTTCAAGGCCAGCCTGGTCTACAAAGTGAGTCCAGGACAGCCAGGGTTACACAGAGAAACCCTGTCTCAAAAACAACAAAAAACCAAAACAAACAAACAAAAAAAAAAAAAAAAGGAAAAAGAAACTAGGTGTTTTACTAGTATGATATGCCTGTGTACATACCTACTATGTGTGTGCAGTGCCCACAATGGCCAGAAGGAGGCACTGGACCTTCAGGAACCAGAAAGCTTAAGTATTCTAAATTGTTGAACTGTCTCTCCAGCTGCCTCCAGTTCCAGGCTTGCCTTGAACTCATGTACTGAAGTCAATTCCAAACCTAATTCCTGTCCCAACCCAACATCCTAGGCTTCAAAGCACACATCACACCTAGTTTCAATTAACTACTCCTACACTCATCTTGACAACTCTGCAATAACATTTTCAAAAATACCGCAGTCTAGTCCAAGACAGCAACTCTTGTAAACCACATTTTATCAGTAGATAGAGAAGGAGGGTATGCCAAGTTGCATTCTGGAATTACTCTATCAAATCCTCAAAAGCACCAGTAGGGATGAATACTGGTTGCTGGGAATTGAACTCTGGACCTCTGGAAGACCAGACAGTGAGTGCTCTTACCCGCTGAGCCATCTCTCCACCCCCTAGAATCCCACTTTGGAACTCATAACTTATGTACCCTCTGGATTATGTAGTACTTTGATATGTCAAGTTCTATTCCCAGGGCTCTAATTCCATTGGTAACAGAAAAAGCAAATTAGATCAAACTAAAAAGTATGCTTTTCTTTTTTTTTTTTTTTCGAGACAGGGTTTCTCTGTGTATCTCTGGCTGTTCTGGTCTCGCTTTTGTAGACCAGGCTGGCCTCGAACTCACAGAGATCCGCCTGCCTCTGCCTCCCAAGTGCTGGGATTAAAGGCGTGCGCCACCACCGCCCAGCTAAAGTATGCTTTTCTTCACCTAAGTTTTAAGTAGTTTAAACTTTAACTTCTTTAATCCTTTAGCCACCCTAAAGCCAGCTTTACCACGTTGTCACCTACCTCTAATTTAACACCTTTCCATCCCACTATGATTTTAAGCATGATTGCATCCTATAACTTTGTATCTCATTTTGCTAACTGCATGCTTAACTACAGCCTGTAATAGTGTAGACTGACATACTTTTGGATGCATTCAAATTAGAAAGAAGGCCATTTAAATAAAACACTACTAAAGAAAGACAATAAAAACAAAACCAGGTCAGCAGCAACCCCCCCCCCCAACAAACCAAAAATATATAAAAACCACCCCCCCAACAAGGTCCAGAGAGATGGCTCAGCAGTTAAGAGCACTGGTTGTTCTTCCAAAGGACCTTGGTTCAAATCCCAGCATCCACATGGCAGTTCATAATTTATGTAACTGCCGGGCTTGGTAGCTCACACCTTTAATCCCAGCACTCAGGAGGCAGATCTCTGAATTCAAGGCCAGCCTGGTCTACAGAGAGTCCAGGACAGCCAAACATATTCAGAGAAAACCCATCTCGAAAAACCAAACCAAACCACAACAAAAACCATGTAATAAAGCACTTACCTGGAACAAAGCCTTGCCTTTTCCTGGAAACTCTTGAGTTATGTCTTCTTTCCAAGCCAAGAAAGCTTCCTCTTCAATAATTTCCATGTCATAGAAATGAACAAAAAATCGAAGTAACATGCCTTAAAAAAGAAAAGAAGCACACAGCATGTAATTCCATTATCCAACGTGCTGTTTCAGACTGCTCCTCATTCCCAACTCCTGAGTCACCTCACCTTTTGGGAAGCTGCTGTTGTAGCAGTGCACCTGCAGAGCATACAGGGCACTGACCTGTAAATCTACATGATCATGAAGGAACTTCTGCATCACTGGCTTGAAAGACAGCAGCAGTTGTTTTTCTTGCTCTAACTGTTCTTTGGAAGGAGCAGAGGAAGAATCTGTTTCATCGCTGGGTGGGCTTACTTCACTAGATATGTACTGTAAGAAGCTGAACAGGAGAGGTCTTGTTAGCAATCCAACAGCTGTCTAGGTCAACACAAATTCTTCCTCTACCCTGTAGGCTTCTTTCTAGCCAATGGAACTATTCATATTACCTGGTCATTAAGATGTTCACAAATCCTTTATCTACATGAAGTTTGGGAGAGATGTTATCTTTAATCCATTTATATATAGTTTGAGGGGATGGATCCAGCTTAATTTGTTTCAATAGTTCCTTCTCCAATTTAAGGAGCGGGAATAAGAAACTCAGTCCCTTTCCTTCCAAAATCTCCAACATTCGATCCTTATTCTGATCAATTTCTGCAAAGACAAAGCCATTTCTCATTTTACCAGGTTGGCCTATCTAGACAGAGCTTTACAAATGATTTCCTAGTACACAAACTAAAGAACCAAAATCTCCATTTATTAAGTCAGTCAGTTCTCACCTGGCAGCATTTTCTGCATATTGACCTTGCTTTGTTGAAAAAGTTCAGTTAACCATTCTCGATCTTGTAATTTAGCTAATTGTTGAAGACAAAGTAAGAAGAGAGGGAAGTGGGTGCCACTCTCCAGTGGTTGAGCTAGTTCTGAAATGCTCACCAACTCTGAAATTATAGCACGAGCTGCGAACTGTGCCAAGTAAGATTTCACCAAAGGGATGTCAACCTCCAGTTTGGAACACTGCTCCAATACATTCAGAAAAGCCTTGGGAAGAATATCCAAACAGTTTTTATTAGTTTCCAACCTTAACTGGAAAGAATTATCACACTATTAGTAAGAATCCTCTACCTGCATGAAGTTGTCACTTGTGGCTATCCCTTCCTGCTTGAGTAAACTGATCAAAGAGCTTGCTTTTTCTTTATCTTCATCACTTCTATCAAGTGACAGAACGATCACTTTGCTTAACATCTCAGGAAGAAAGTGTTTCGGAGCTCTCATTTCTCGTATACCATTAGCGGCTTCACTTGCATTCCCACTGTTCAGATACTCAGTCACAATGGCTTCCTAGGAACACAATCCAATTCCCATTAGTGGTCCATATCCTCAAATAATTTCCAAGCAACTGAGACAATTTGTAGGGCTATCTGAAACTTACGGTCAGTTTAAGTAGTTCTTCCTTTGATGGTGGTGGCTTTTTGCTAGTCTTGGCAGGCTTTTCCTGGATAAGTGGTGGATTAGTTTTGAGACCAAGTTGAGGTGTCTAAAGACAAGAAACATATATTTAATCAAAATGAAAGAAACCAAAAAGAACAGCACCTCCATGAAGCAGAGGGAAGGAAAACACTTGAGTCCTCACACATCTTCAGGGGGCAGTGAGAAGTTTGCCATACTTAAGGGCCCATACCTGTCCCAGAGGTGGTGTTTGAGTGCGTGGTGGCTGTGCACTGGGAGGAATCATAGTTATCTGGGGCTGAAGCTTTGGCACCTGATTTTTATTCATTAGGAACGATTGAGCAGGTCTCAAACTAATCTAAAATTGAAAATAAATCAACACACAACCAAGTTAACTGAGCTAAATGAGCATTACATGTTAATACTTTTAATACCCCAGAACTAATTCTATATCAATCTAACAATTATGGCAGAAATAAAACCCAATCCTCTAAAAACTAAGCTACTTTATGTCAACATAATAATACATTTAACATATGGAAAAATAAATTTGATTTAAAGAGTAAGATACTGAAAGAAAAAAAAGAGTAAGATACTGTTTACAAACCTTAAGCTTATACCAACTCCCCCAATATCAGCGATACAGATATAAACTCTTTATTCTACTTGTGGGGAAAACACCCACATCTTAACCATTTCCTCAAGGTGACTAGTAAAAGTTACTTAGAAACTTGCCCTCATATCTCATAATCTTCGCTCATAGGACGCTGGACATCCAAAGAGAAAAAGAAACAGAGAAAAGGGGAAAAAAAGCAGAGAAAGAAGTTAAAGAGAAAGCAGAGAAGAGAAAAAAAAAAAGAGTAAGAATTCCAGCTTAAGTCCTCTTTCGCGTCTTTTTATAATCATCGGGCAAGAGACTTCTGCACTGACAAACTACTGCATAGAAGTAATATAGGCAAATGTACCTCATCTGCATTAAGCTGTCCTTTCTTAGAAAACCGGGGTGGCATATCCTTCGACTGTCCTTGCAGCTGGGATAAGAGTCCCTGACTCTGGTTATGGTAGAGCTGGCTTAGCCCCTATTTCAGAAAGGGAGAGAGAAAGTCTAGATAAAAATGATGCTAAGCAAGGACCAAGGGAATGAGCCACAACATTGCTCTTTGCCCAGAGAGTAACTGTATTTGCCCAGAAGATGAAATATCTAACCTATTTGTCAAAGTAATGTGATTTTACTAATCTTAAGGATAAGCATCTTACTCCATTTGAAACAACTGTCAGAAATGTGGTTAAGGAAAAAAAAAGCATCAAAGTTCAGCTTCATAACAAACAATGGAGGGCAAAATGTACTGGACCAAGGCTAGTCTTAACACTGTCCATGTCTTACCTGGCTTTTCATAAATTTGCTCCCCATCTCTCCAAACTGCGATTGCATGGGAGGCATGATGTGTCCCCCATGGCCATTGAAGAGCTGATTTGAACGATGACGTCCCATTGTGGGTGAAAATCTATCCTGGATAACTCCTGGACCAGTACCAATTCCACTACCTTAAAATAAAGATAATTTTTAGAAATCTACTAAAACATTAACTTTTAGTTCGACCAAAAACAGTTTGTTTAAAATTACCTGGCATTTGTCCAAACATATCAGCAAGTCCCCCAAGTGGGTCCCTATCCATTTTCATCCTTGGTGGCATGAACGGTCCCTCCAGGAAGAAATCATTCCTCCCTTGAGCCATAGGAGCAGGAATAAACACTCCTAGATCCTTTGAGAACACAGTGAGATAAGTACTGTTGTCTGTAGACCCCATATTACTTATTTACATTAAGGTTCTATAAATAACTTCTCTCCAAAATGGCATGAAGGACACCATGAAGTCAATACCAATTCTAGTTTTAAGAAGAGTTCTGGAATGGGAGGGACCATACTGCTATAAAACAAGAAACCAAAAGTCTCTTGCTTTTGGGCTGGGTGTGATGGCATACACATTTAATCCCAGCACTCAGGAGGGAAAGGCAGGCAGATCTCCAAGTTACAGGACAGCCAAGTACAAACACAGAGAAACCTTGTATCAAATAACTAAAAAAGAAAAAAAGTCTTACTTTTACTGCATCTTGACGGATTTGATTGATCGTCTTTGGTCCATTGTCAAGAAAAGCCTTGCGAGGAACCCAATGGTGTTCTCGCAACTCTACGGTATCCTGTTATTTTAAAAAGTACAAATCTTATTTTACCAATCCAAATGAAAAACTTAACTTTGAACATCGTTAAAACCATCTTACCTGCAGTAGGAAACGAATCCTTGCTGGCAATTCCTTACTTAACATTAAGGAACACATTCTGGCAAAGTACTGATCCATTAAGGACTGGTTAAGGACAAAAATACACAATTAGAACTAAGGTAAATGTGCACTATTTAAGGCATTTTGGTCATGATGCTAGAGAAAATGACTAGAGCAAACCCTAGGCCACAAGACACCTTTACACTGTTCTCAACAAAAACATACCTTGGCTCGTTCATGGTCTAATCGAGGTCCCACTGTCCTCATTATCTGACAGAGGCACTCCAAATCCTCTCCCATATCTTTGAGTTGGACTCTCTTCTTCTTTTCCAAAAGCTACCAAAACAACAACAAACCATGTTTATAATCTTAGTTACTCTGATTTATGCAGCATTTCTTCCTTAGGTTTGTACTGACTCATTCATAATTCCTAGGACATGTAAGACAATGCTTTCCTACTGGTCTGTGTTTGAGAAATTTAACACAGGCAATTGGTTCTACCTCTACTTTATAAAGCCCACTACAAATTTCCCTAAGTTTCTCTGGTTACCAAAATACCCATCTTCTAAGATGATATGAAGCAATTGACTAATTTTCCTCAAAGAAGGACTTTTTCATTGACCTCACCCCAAGCTACCACCTCCAATCATACTCACTGTTTTGATGCACTTATGAAGGATAGATTCATGAATAAGATCAAGCTTGCCAAGTTCTCCAATGAATTTGATGTTCCCCAACATCTTGATCTTAGCAATGGCTCTCTGTTCCTCCTCCTCAGGGAGGAGAGGATTTTCACGCTTATCATAGACTGAGGAAGGGAGGTAAACAGAATAAAGAACACTTAGAACCCTCTTGCAAGTGTAAGAAAAACATTCCCAGTTAATAGCAAATTTAAATCCTTACCATCAACATTTCTGGTTCGGTTTTCAAATTCATCTTGCAATTTGGAAATCAAGAGGCGTCTGAATGTCTATTTGAAAACAAAAAGCATCATTACAGGCTTTGCCAAAACATAAAACAAAACAAACCTTCCAAAATGATTTTAAAACAAAGCAAACAAAAACTGCCACTTACTGTGCTTTGCTTCTGTCCTGGTTGGCCCTCTGCTGCTGGGCCATCAAAGTTTGGTGCATCTTCTGCCAATCGCAGACATAGCTGAGCATACAGCGAGCTATACTTTGGCTCTTCTAGGGCTTTGTCCACAATCTACACAAGTCATTAAAAAAAACACTGCCATGAACTGGAAGCTGAAAGAATCCTCTTTTAAAGAGTCTTAATCTTACATTTAACAACAAATTACCATCTCAGTTAATCTAGAAAAATAGAACCACTTTAGTTTTTTAATTCAACAGCTCTATTACAATGTAATAGATCTCATGTCATATACCCCCTCCCTAGTTGGGATCTAACTCTGGTAGTCATGTTAAACCAGATGCCAGAATCCGGTATCAATCATTATAAATTTCCAAAACTACTTTCACAAAGGAAAACAACTTCTCAATAGCTGTTTCTATACAGCATGGTCAACCAAAGCAAATGAATTCTTGAATCTTGATGCCATTAAGTGTTTTTTATTAGGACCATTACTTAGACATATCCATATCTAAGATGGATCGCATTATTTAATATACTAATTAAGCATAAAAAACTTGGGTCTGCCAAATTTCTCCCCCTCTTGTAAGCTAATATTTTAAACTTACCAGCAATATGACCCCTTTAAGGATGAGTTTAGACTCTACACCCACATTGAGGAGCTCAAGGCATAGCTTGTCAAACTTTTCAGGAGTAAGCTTATTTAGTATGCTGGGGGAAAATACAAGTGTGAGTTAACAAAGAATTATTTTTTTGAGATGAAAAACAGCATTTAAAATTTGACTTTTCCTTTAATAGCTCCCTAAACAGGAAAATGGTCCCTTTTTCCCAATTTATTCTTTTAAGAATTCCATAGTGTACTTTTCAGTCATCATACCCTTTTTGATCTCTTTTTTTTTCTCCCCACCCCAAGCACTAAAAACACAAATTTGTGTTGGCCAGTTGTTCCTGAGCACAGCGCCTTGCCCTGGAATGTGGCTGATATATCAGTGATGCTCCATGGAAGAGTTTTTTCTCCCTCTCCCAGCAGCTCTTTATTTGTCAACAGTTTCTTAGCTAGGAGTGAGACATTGTGACCACCCCCCACTTCCCTCTTTTGTGCTGAGTTTTGTCTGGCTTCAGCTTATGTAAATTTTGCACATGCTGGAATAAACTCAGTTATACTATGACTTCAGAATCATATTTGAGCTTTCATGCTGTTTCATAAGAAACCTTTCTCAAAACTCAGAGCACTAGGTCCTCATTATCTAGAATCAAATCAGTTAAGATGATTGCATTACCCACCTCACTGAGTGAGTTACACAGTAGACCAGCATGGAAATGCCAGGACAAGCTTATGGGTTATAAACAAATCACCCTGGCTGCCAAATGCCAATGGACTACTCTTCAGCTTAAGATTCTTTAAAATACTATTGACCTCAGAACTCACTACACTGTGATTCGTGGGTGGTGAATTGTGCAGTATACATACTAGAACAATACACTAATCTCCACTTCCCTCAGAACAGATCCTGACACTTACCCTCTTACTTTCCTGAAGATTGCATCATGTCGTTCTTTTTCATTTGCGGAGTTGTTTGCTGCGGAGTTGTCATCTCGTCTAGTGCTTCGTGCAGGAATCCATTTCTGAGCGTTTTGCCCTGGGGTTTTCCCCAGGAACTCGCTAGTTTAATAAAACATCAATGAAGTGGCTTAATTAAGAAACCTAACACAGGATCCATTCACCTAACAAATGCCATAACCACCCTAAAACTCTGCTTAACAGAGGGAAAAACCGCACTCAACGAAACCTCAGGCTTTACTTTTTTCCCCACAACAAAGCAATCCTGGAAATCTTTATCTTTTAAACAGCACCGAATCATCTGGCTTCTTAAAACAGACTAAGAGGCTCATTCCCAATTTTGCTCTAATAGGTTTTAGGTAGTTCCTGAGAATTTATTTCTGATATAAATTCCCAGGCAATGCCAAAACCGCTGGCCCAGGCACCAAACGTTAAGCCTTAATACTAAAAATGCTTAATGAGCAAATTCCACACAGAACATTTCACAAATACCAAACAGCAGGGATAGTAACTTTGGAATACCAGCAAACATAAACAAAGAGGATGAAAATCAGTTTGAAATTACGAATTCACATCAAGATTACTGATGAATTCCCAAGACTTATCCTGTTAAGTCATGGGGAAGTCTTTAATTAATGTCAATTAATTAAACTGACAGTTACTGTCTTTACAAGTTTTACCATACCTGTTGCCAGCAGTCTTGGGATAGTGCTGAGGTGCACCCCTACTTCCTCCTCCGCCCGAAGAAGCACTATTCAAAAAAATATTTATAAATTACTACTATACCAATTATGCCTCACTCAAAAGGAAACTATTTCTATTTTAGAAATTGCGCCACAATGGAGTGAACTTTGGCCTAAGAGAAAATGAACCAGAAGCTAGAGATGGCTCAACCAGTGAGAGCAGTTCAGTTCCTAATAACCACATGGCAACTCACAACTGTCTACAACTCCAGTCCCAGGGGACTGCCCTCTTCTGACACTGCACACAGAGGGCAGACATACATGCAGGCAACACCCCCCCCCCCAAGTAATGTTCATTTACTCTTCAGAAAACAATTCTAGAACCATCAGCACATCAAGTGGGATTTGGTAGCAATTATTATGAGGGGCTTTTCAAAACACTTCTTCCCATGAATCTATCCACACCCAAAACCATACCTGAAACGAGAAGCACCCCCTTCTGCAATCGCACTCTCCACTTTGGCGGCTTGACAACGAAGAATCTTCAAAAGAATATTAATGGAAGGGGTGGGGAGGGGAGGGGATGGTAGAAACGAAAAGCCTGGAACAAGAGAAAACATACAAATTAGGTACTGCCACTATACAGATCTATAAACCTTCAGTCAATTATACTTTATTTCAGTTCTTGGAACAACAGCTGATTGAACTTTCACTGCATTGCAGCCCTCAGAAGACTTAAACAGAACAAAGTCAGAACCACAAATACACAGTAAATTCCCGTTTAGCTACATGGAATTCCCTTACTGTTCAAGAATGCAAAGAACAGCTTTGGTGGGAAAAAATACAAAAACCTCTGGATACTGCCTGGAACACAGCCATATTATAGGGCCTTTAAAACTTAACAGAAACGCCATCAACACAGGCGCAGCTACGAGGGAAATGTCTGGTGTACTACATGTGTGGTCTGGGTGGTGACAGGCCGACCAGAACCTCATTACCCGCTGTTGGATAGCTTTCTCCTCCGCTCGTCCTTTCACCCCCTTCCCTCTGGGCGCGTGTGGAAAGCCGCCGGAAGACCAGGGCCACAATATGGCAGCAGGCACCTCCGCCCCACTCCGCGCGAACAAAGAGCAGCGGTTCCACCCCCCCAGGCCCAGTCTGGCCAGGCTTCCGACGGGCGCCTAGCTAGGACCCAGGCCTGAGCGGGAGGCGCCCCCTCCGGGCCGGCCCTTTGTTCTCCCGCAGGAAGGCGGCCTCCTGCCACCCGCCACCTCCACCATAAATCCCCCGACTGACAGCGCCTCGGCCGCCACAGCCCACAAAGGGGACAGGGACCCGTTCTCCGTGTCTCCCGAGTGGGGCAGCCCGCGACAGGGCCCACACACCTCCTCCCCGCCGGGAGGCCGGGCTCCGGACTCGTCCGCCTCGCTGGTCCCGCGCCAACGGCCGGGCCCTGCCGCGGGTCGAGTCCCTCCCGCCGAAGCGCGAGGCCTGCCACGCTCGCACGCTGTCCTCGGACCCCACGTCAGGGTTCCGGCTGCGCCCGCCACTCGACCGCACGCCGGCCTAGCCCAGACTGCAGTTTTCCTCTCCTCGGTCGGCAGGGAGGGAAAACAGAGGCCAGAGATTTCTAAGTGGCCCAGAGGTAGAGGAAAAGCCGCCCCGCCCGGCTCCGCCTGCGGCCGCCATTTTGTACCAGTCGACAAGAAGCGGCCAGGGGCGGCGGCCATCTTAGAGGGCTCCGCTCGGCGGAGGCGACTCACTCACCTTCACCGAGAACTCAGCAGCTGCCGCCGCAGCTGCCTCCTCTGGATCCGGTCGTCGGGGACAGGGAAGGGGAGGGGAAGGGGAACGGAAAACAAAAAAGGGGGAGGGAAAGGGGAGGAAGGAGACGGGGACGGCCTGAAACTCTCAGCTCAGAGTCGCTGCTGCTGCAGCCACCAATTGGTGCCCGCCGCCACCTCCATAGAGCTCCGGCTCGCTGCTGGCGCTGAGGCGTGTCTGAAGGCGAACTTATCACTCTGGGACGGCCGACCCACCAGAGCCTCCCCGAGTGGCTCCTTCGCCATCCAATCAGCAGCCGTGCTTCCGTACGCCACCAATCCGCGGAGGGCGGAGGGGAGGAGCCACCAAGCAAGCTCAGTTGAGGCGCAGCCCCGCCGCAGTGCGCAAAGCCATATTCGCGAAGCACTGGGGCCAAGCCTGTGGCGTAAGGCGGCGGGTTGGCGCGCTGCGAGACTCTAGCGTAGCGCCGGGAGTCCCGTGAGTGTGCGTGGTGAGGCAGCCTTGTCTTCCTGGGCCTGCGCTTTGTTCCGAAGCCCGAGCCCCACACTTGTCTAGAAGAGCCTCTTCCTCGCTTTCCTCCCTGACGAGCCCGGGCCTGGAGCCCCGAGAGCTCCGCGTGGCCTCGCGGCCTGGCCTCGGTCTGGCGTCTGGGAGCTCAGCTGAGGAGAGGGACGTGTACCCATCGAAAGGAGAGCACTCTGTTGGTCCTCCATCTGCAGAGTAACGAGAAAAGGATCAAAAGAAGGGGTTGTCTTTGTACCCCAGGCTAGAGGCAGCTTTTCCTCCAAGAAAGCTGCGCCTGTTGTCACCGAGCATGACCCAGATTATGCTAGGCTGGCTAGAGTAGTGTTTGTCGCGGGCATTTGGAAATTTAAAATTGCAAACTCGTTTTTAAGATTTTTCCTTCATTAAAAAAAAAAGTTAAAGATGGGGCAGTGCAGTGTTTTCATTTTATTTTAGGGCTCTAGAGGAAAGAGAAGCATTTCAAAGGTAGTAGGTTAAATTATTTATACTTCCATGTAGTATTTTAAAAGATATTTTGTGTTCCACTGTTTGCGACATTTTAGCTTTCCAAAATGAAGGTTTGTAAGCAACAGAAATGCCCCATCTCTGTTCTGAGCATGCATTTTTGATACAACGGGTGACCAAAATAAAGCACGTGCGTTTTTAACAGTCAGGATATGGAATTCCCAAAAGCTGGATTTTCAAAGACCCAAACTTAATTTGACATGTCTTGGTGCTGAAAGACCTGGTCCTTAAATAGAGTTTTCAGCAGAGAACTGTATTCTCCTTAGTATTTAAGTCTGATAATAGGAGAGCACGGCTTTGAAGGTTTTTACTAGCAATTCCAGCATCCTCAGATTTTTGCCATAGAATTAATACTATTAAATAAAATTGACTTAAAAGCGTTTTTGTTTTTTCATTTTTGGAAAAGAGGCAGTTTTTGAAATACAAGAGACTTCCCTTTGTATAACTTCTGTAGTGCTTTATAACTTTTGAAAATATATGTATTATGATTTACACTTCTCATGATGTTCTGACAGCATCTTTGTGGTAGAAACACAATGATCAAAAACACCATACTCACTATACTAGTGTATATGTCAAAGAACTTGGTCCTAAAACATGGATGTCCTTAAAATAAGGAACTTGAATTTAACTGGATTTTTAAAAAAGAGGCCAGCAAGATGGTACTGCTGGTAAAGGCACTTGCTGCCAAGCCTGATAACAGTTCAGTGTCTAGGACCCACATAGAGAACAGGTTGACACACACACACACATTGGTGGCTGCACACGCACACACTCAAGCTTTGCAAAACTCTGCTATGAGTTTTGCAGATATACAGGTATGTGAGGTGCTGAGCTGGCAGGGACTTAACCAAGATAGAACAAATAGAAACATAGACAAAAATAAGTACAGATTTTTAAAAAATACTTTTCAGTCATAGAAATAAGCATTCACAAATTTGAAGTTTCCATTATGGATGTGTAAAATTTCAAATAATTGAATTTTAAATGTAACCAAATGGGTGTTTTTGTTTGTTTTCGAGACAGGGTTTCTCTGTGTAGCCCTGGCTGTCTTGGGGTGGGTTTGTAGACCAGGCTGGCCTCGAACTCAAAGAGATCTGCCTGTTTCTGCCTCCCAAGTGCTGGGGTTAAAGGCGTGGGCCACCATGCCCGGCACCAAACAGCTTTATATGTCTATTTTATTCATCTCTAATAAGTTTGGAAAACTGCTAAGAGCCTTGACTTGTTAATATATTCTCACATTATTTTTAATCATGTATTACTTTTGTTTTTTTGAGCTCTCACCATGTAGTTAGGATGGCTTCAAACTGCTTCAGCTTCTTAAATGTTGGTGGTGTCTGTGCCTGGGATTCCTGTACCACTTACCTCACTGGTTACTATTCCAGCATACACTATTCCTGATGTGTCTACTATCATCTCTGCTTAAGGATTCCCTAATCATGTAACTAAAGTCCAGAGCTCTCACTTCCAAATTGCTAACATATTGATCAGAGAAGCAAACTTGTGGCCGTATTTGGTTTGAGCCACATAGTTTTAAGCAACTTGACACTGAAATATTAAGAGATTATATACAAAGAAAAGATTTTCATCCTTTTTTTTTTAAATCTTAAAATATAACCTTGAAATTCCCATAGGGCAAGTGTAGCTGAGTAGATGTTTTCTCTTGGGATAGGGATGTAATTTAGCAGTATAGCACTTGCCTACCCTTCCTGAGGTCTTGAGTTGATTCTCAGCCACAGAGAGAAGGGTTTGGGGAGAAAACTTCTCTGCAGTTTTTCTCACTTGATGCACTCATTTTGTGGTGTTCTCTAGCCTTTACAGCCAGTTTGTTGTTTTGAATTGTTCAACAGATTCAGTACATCAGTACTTGATCTTGGAAGTAATTTGTTCTCTTCTGTTTTGAACCTGTAAATGGAAAAATGACATTTATACAGTTGTAATGATTAAGTGAGATTATATACGCAAGGGTCATAGCATAGTAGCTGACATATAATATTACATACTAAGTTATGATTTGACTCTGAATTGTCCCTCTCAAGCATGTATTTTGAGCATTTGTTCTCTGGCTAGTAGCATGTTTTGAAGGCTGTGGAGTCTTTCGGAGGTTGAACATGATTAGTGAAGTAGGTCACTAGAGGCAGGCCTTTGAAGGTTAGTTACATTTACTCCTGGTGCTGTCCCTCTTTTCTGCTTCCTGATCTGGTAGCTTCACCTCAAAGCCACTCCTACTACTGTGCCCTCCTTGCCTTGGGCTGAAATCTCTGAAACTATGAGCCAAAATATCTCTTCCTTTCAGTTGTTACTGTTATTTTTGTCACAACAGTAAGAAAATCAACAGAGATGTCCATGAGCCTACTGGGGGTTGCTTATAGCATGAAAGTGACATGTCATCCATAGGCTCTTGCATTTGAACACTTGGTCCCAGCTACTGCTCCTAGACCAGATAATACTGAATATTTTGTTTTGGAATCCAGACATCAGTAGTATTTAAAGTTCTCATTTTATTTCCAGTGTGGAGTCAGGTTTTAACAAATACTGCCACAGGGAAGAGTATTACAAAAATTACATTTGCAGGTCATAGGGAAGGAAACTACTCTAGAAAATGGAAGTTGACTTTTTCCAAGCAGGGTAACAGATAGTTAAACCCAGTGATCTCAGCTTTTAAGTTCTTTATATTCTGGGTTAACCCTACTTCTTCTGCTGGCCTTATTTTACACCACTCCCTGACATCCTGTCATCTCTCAGGGAGCCAGTTAGACAGGTATTGCTACCCTTAAAATTCACTCCTGGGTAGGTAAGATGGCCCAGTGAATAAAGGTGCTTGCTCCCAAGCCTGACAATGAGTTTGAACCCAAGGACCAATTCCTGTAAGTTGTCCAATGATCTTAACAGGTGCACTCTGATAGGCACATGAGACCCATTTACCACCCCACAAATAAATACAAAAGTTAATTTTTAAAAAATGTTCACACCTGATACTCCACTGCATGCATTTATTTCCTTTACCATCTCATTTCTGAAGTACAGATATAAGTATCAAACTCTTATTGTTCTATTGCTATGAAGAGACACTATGACCAAGACAATTCTTATAAAAGAAAGCATTTAATTGTCTAAATTACAGTTTTGTCCATCATAGCAGAAAGCATGGCAGCAGGCAGGTGTGGTTCTGGAGGAGCAGCTAAGAGCTACATCATGATCCACAAGGAGAGAAAGAGGGAGGGAGGGTGGAAGGGAGAGACAGAGAGAGAGAGAGAGAGAGAGAGAGAGAGAGAGAGAGAGAGAGAGGGCTTGGCATAGGCT
This sequence comes from Lophiomys imhausi, assembly GCA_907164525.1. NCBI lineage: Eukaryota > Metazoa > Chordata > Mammalia > Rodentia > Muridae > Lophiomys > Lophiomys imhausi. Next base: position 10,978,749 of record CAJQZJ010001826.1, on the reverse strand, counting down.
TTTGAAATCTCAAAGCATATTACCAGTGAAATACTTCCTCTAACAAAGCCATACCTCCCAATCCTTTCAAATAGTGCCATTCCCTGGTGATTAATCATTTAAAAAAATGAGCCTATGAGGGTCATTCTTACTCAAACTACCACATTCCATTTCCTGGTCCCCATAGTGTTAGGATGATCTGAAAGCTGCTTGTATTCAAATGTTAATTATTTGCCCCTGTCTTCCTTACCTATGTGATGTACCTCAGCAAATGTGATATAACCTGATGCTATGTAACCTCGCCTACTAAGTCATCTCTGATTGGTTGAATAAAGTTGGACTATGCAAGGGAGAAAGGAGGGCTGAGTTTTTGTGGGCCTGAGAGGAAGGAAGGCAAGGAGGATGATGGGAGGAAGAAGGACAAGGAAAGAAGGAGATGCCATGGGCTAATCAGGAGCACATGACAGAGATCAGCTTGCTCTGAGAATTACCATGATGGAGTATATGCAAGTACTATGGGGTTCTTTTAACTGGGGAGGTAAAAGGCTAGCACAGAGGGATTAGATCTGCCTAGCCCCTGTGCTTAAGGCTTATTAAAATGTAACACGTTTCTATGTATGTTTATTTGTGGGTGGAAGGTTAGGGATTAACTCTGACAACCTAATAACTATATATAACAATTATTAATCATTATTAACTGTTATACCATAGTCTTATAGCTATATCATAATGCAAAAATCCATTCATTTCAAGTTCAAAAGTCCCCATAGTCTATTATAGTCTCAACATTGTTTCAAAGTCTCTTCTGAGACTAAAGGCAATCTCTTATCTGTAATCCCTGTAAAATCAAAATCAAAAACAGATCACATACTTCCAACGTACAATGGCACAGAATATACATTACCATTCCAAAAGGGAGGAAAGAAAGCATAGTGAGGAAATATTGGACCAAAGCAAAACCACAAACCAGAAGGACAAACTCCAAATTCTGCATCTCCATGTCTGATATCAAAGCACTCCTCAGATCTCCAAGTCCTTTCAACTTTGTTGACTGCAACATACTTCTCTTTCTTGGGCTAGTTCCACACTCAGTCTGAAGCTTTCCTGGACAGGTATCCTATGACTTTGGCATCTCTAACATCTTAGGGTCTCCAACAGAATCCAGGCTTCACAGCTTCATAGAGTGGCCTTCCTGGGCCTCAATGCAGGAATACCCCTGATACATGCATGACCCTGGCAGCTTCCCTTAGCCATAGAGATTCCATAACCCCTTTCTTATATTCTTGACTTTAATGCCAGAATCATGTAGTCAAAGGTGCCAAATTCTACAGCTTACTGGGGCTGGAATTTGGCCCCCTCTGATTACATTTGCAACATCTTTCTGTTGCTGATGGTTCGCTTCTGCTGCTTAATCTTTAATTTCTTTTCACAAGTTGGAAGCTTAGGAGGTTGGGGGCTTGCCCTCAAGTCACCACTCCATATATTCCATTTAGCATCAGGCTTTTCTTTAAACTTTTTATTTCTTCGAGCACTGAACTTAGCTCAATTACACTTCGTGATGCTTCTTTTCACACTATACATTTTGTATTTCTTTTTGTCCAGCTTGCTCCTTTTCATTATAGATATGCATAGGAGTGATTACTAATAACCACAGAGTCAATAATAGGCTATATTGAAATCTCCTTTTGCCAATGCCAGCCATTCATCTAGAACTCTTCAATTTATCCTCAGGCATATTTTTAGCACAAGGACAAAAAGCAGCCACATTCTTTGCCAAAATATTAGAAGAATAGTCTCTAGGAAAGTTGCTAATACTCTTGCCCTCTGAAGTTTCTTGAGCCAGCCAGCCATAACTGCTCTCAATTTCACTGTCTTCCATCCATACTCTTACTAGTATGGTTCAATAAGTATTACCTGCTTTAAGTATTTTCCTACTTTCCTAATCCAAAGTCCCAAAGCTTACATTCTGCATACATGCAAGTATGGTCAAGCTTGTCACAGCAATATCCTGAACTCCTGGTACCAACCTCTATTTTAGTCACAGTTCTATTGAAGTGAAGAACTTTTTTTTTTTTTAAAGATTTATTTTATTTATTTTATGCATGTGTGCTCTATCTGCATGTACACCTGCATTCCAGAAGAGGGCACCAGATCACATTGTGGATGGTTGTGAGCCACTATATGGTTGCTGGGAATTGAACTCAGGACCTTTGGAAGAGCACTAAACAGTACTCTTAACTGCTGAGCCATCTCTCTAGCCCCTGAAGTGAAGAACTCTTAGAAAGCATTTAGTTAGGGGCTTGCTTACAGTTTCAGAGGCTTAGTCCATTATTATCATGGCAGAGAACATGGTGGCAGGCAGAGCTATACCCTGATCTGCAAATAGAAAAGTATAGGTGTAGCTGGCATTTGCCACTTTGTGGGTTCTTCTTTCTTCCATCCTTCTCTACCCCTTTCACTTGAAAGTCCTTATTTTCTGAAATGGCTTCTATTCATTTTTAAAAAGTATGTATTTTATATATATGAGTGCTCTTTCTTAATGCACGCCAAAAGAGGGAATCAGATCCCATTACAGATGGTTGTGAGCCATCATGTAGTTCCTAGGGAATTGAACTCAGGACCTCTGGAAGAAGAGCCAGTATTCTTAATTGGTGAGCCATCTCTCCAGTCTCAACTTTCATTCTTATGTATTGTCTGTTCATTGCATTAGTATGTAAACTCAAAGACAGTAGGAACCTTGTCTGTCACATTGCATTACTAAGACTTTTTTTGTTTGTTTGTTTTTTGTTTTTTGAGACAGGGTTTCTGTGTATCCTGTATCCTTTGGCTGTTGTGGACTCACTTTGTAGACCAGGCTGGCCTTGAACTCACAGAGACCCACCTGCCTCTGCCTCCCGAGTGCTGAGATTAAAGGTGTGCGCCACCACCCCTGGCAATTAGACAGCTGTGAACTGCCATGTGGTTGCTAGGATTTGAACCTGGGTCCTTTGGAAGAACAGCCAGTGCTCTTAACTGCTGAGCCAACTCTCCAGCCCAAGAGGTTTTGTTTGTTTGTTTGTTTTTAATGACTGGTTTCTGAGTAGAAAACAGGCAAAATTTTCTGTACCAGATTAGAGACACAAATGAGCATTGTGAAGAGGACAGCTGATGCTTTTTAGTATTCTGTAATTTATAATATAGTTCATTTAGAAAAATTAAAGTTGGAGAATGGGTGATACTCATTTGCAGGAAGCACTCCTGAAAGCTGATCAATTTTAGCAGTGAGTTAAAGGAGAGCTGCTTCAAGTTGTATATAATTACTTTCCTTGTCTCTCCAAAGCAGTAAAAAATATATGAATACAAGTTACTGAAAATACTACTATAGAATAATATCAAATACTTTCTCCTTTTTTCCTTTCTTTTTTAATTCTTTGAGAATTTCCTACAATGAGTTTTGGTCATATTCACCCTCTCCCCTAACTACTTCCAGATCTGCCCCTCTTCCCTACCCACTCAACTTTGTGTGCTCTTTATTTTTTTCCCTACTCATCAAGTATATATATTATAGATATGTGCTCTGCCACTGGAGTACGGTCAACCTAACAGGGCAACTCTCTCAAAGAAAAATGATTTTCCCTCTTCCCGGCAGCTATCATTTGCTGCTAACTCCGCAGCTAGGGGTAGGACTTCATGTTTACCTTCCTTATTCATTCTGGGATTTGGTCTGACTTGAGCTTGCACAAAACCTGTATATGTTTGCATAACTGCTGTGCTTTCATATGTGCAGCTGTCCTGTGTGTCTGGAAGCTGCTGTTTGTATTCATTCACACCACTGGCTCTTAAAGCCTTTCCATGCCCTCTTCCACAGTGATCCCTGAGCTTGATGGGGAATATCTATTCAGTATAGATACTCCATTTAGGGTTTAGCATTCTGCAGTGTCTTATTCCATTCACCTTTGGCCATTTGGGGGGGTCTTTGTGTTAATTACCATCTATTGCAAATAGAAGTTTCTCTGATAAAGGTTGAGAGATGCATAATCTGCATCTCTGTACCACCAAATCCTTTCTTATTTAATAAAAAGCTCAGTTTGGTGGCTCATGCCTCTAATTCTAGCACTTGGGAAGCTGAGGAAGGAGGATTGCTGCAACTTTTAAATCAGCATGGGCTATAGACCTTATCTCAATAAAACCATTTAAGATTGAAATATTTTATACTTCTGCTAAAACAATGCAACTGAAGGACACTGTCTTAGAAAGTAGAAATTATTGAACTGCAATAGAAAAATTTAACTGCAATAAGCCAATTATTTTATCAGGAAGAAAGTACACGTTATTCACACAGATTAAGAAATTGGTTCTCAAGCCGGGCGTTGGTGGCGCACGCCTTTAATCCCAGCACTTGGGAGGCAGCAGTAGGAGGATCTCTGTGAGTTCGAGGCCAGCCTGGTCTACAAAGTGAGTCTGGGACAGCCAGAGCTGTTATACAGAGAAACCCTGTCTCGAAAAACAAAAAAACAAAAAAAAAAAACAAAAAAGAAATTGGTTCTCGGGCTGGAGAGATGGCTCAGAGGTTAAGAGCACTGACTGTTCTTCCAGAGGTCCTGAGTTCAATTCCCAGCAACCACATGGTGGCTCACAACCATCAATGATGAGATCTGGTGCCCTCTTCTGTCCTGAAGGCATACATGCAGACAGAACACTGTATGCATAATAAATAAATAAATGAAATATTAAAAAAAAAAGAAATTGGTTCTCTCTTCACAATGTATGTCCCAGAGACAGAACTCATTGTGAGGCTTGGTGGCAAGCACCTCTGCCTACTGAGCCATCTTATGGGCTCTGAAGAATGCTTTTGTTTACAGAAGAAAATCTTTTGGGGCTAAGGGTTGAACTCAAGTCCTCAAATATAAGGTTCTCGGATTTTCATTATGGGAGACTTTTGTTTTTTGTTTTTTGTTTTTAGAGACTAAGTTTCTCTGTGTAGCCCTGGCTGTCCTGGACTCCCTTTGTAGACCAGGGTGGCCTTGAACTCACAGAGATCCTCCTTCCTCTGCCTCCCGAGTGTTGGGATTAAAGATGTGGACTTCCATGCCTGGGAAGAGACATTCTATTATTGATTCAAAGTCCTTACTCATTAAACTGTTCAGATTTTCTATTTTTCATTTTTTGTTTTGTTTGGTAGTGTTCCTTATTGATTATAGAATAAAGGTAAGATTTCAGATATATTCTTTCTTTTGGATATAAAGTTATCAAAAGACCACTGGAATAAAAGTTTAAAATAATAGAAATAGATTTCAGGTTTTTTTTTTCAATCTATGTATGTTTTTCATCTGTAAAATGAAAATAATACTTCTTGTGGGCTGGGAATGTGGATCACTGATAGAGCATACAATTAGCATAATCAGATGATTTGGGGCCTGTGAGATGACTCAGTGGGTAAAGGTGCTTGCCATCAAGCCTAACAAGTTGTGTGTGTGCCCACACCCATACCCATACATGAGTGCACACACAAAATAAAATGTGATACATTTTAAAAAGATGATTTGCCATGGTTAGGTGAGATTTATCCCAGAGATGAAAATATCTTTTTAATGTCAAGACATCTATAAATGTAACATATCATATTCACAGAATAAAGTAAAACACTGTATGACCACTTTAAAACACACAACTGTAAAAAGAAAAATATGGATTTGGAGAGGCGTCTGGTAAGATCGATCCCAACACACAGCAGGCAGAATCAAAGGCCACATGGCGATCGCCCACTAGCCTACTGGGCTTCCCACACCTCAGGAGGACCTTATAACTACTTAGGAAACTTTGCAGAATAGTTGAAGTTTTAACAAGGAAGAAATAGGGCGCTCGGCAGGTGATCCGCGGCCAGTCGAGCCGGAGCGGGAGGCCGGCAGGCAGAGCAGTCAGGGTGGGAAGCGGGCGCCGGCAGGCGGGGCTGAAGCCCGGAGCACCCACGGCAAAGCAGCTAGGGAAGGAGGCCGGGCTCAGGCGGCGGGAGGGGCTGAAGCCCCACCGCAAAGCAACTAGGGAGGGAGGCCGGCTCAGACGGCGGGAGGGGCCGAAGCTCCACGCACTCACGGCAAAGCAGCTAGGGTGGGAGGCTGGCTCACACGGCGGGAGGGGCCGAAGCTCCGCCCACCCATGGCAGAGCAGATAGGGAGGGAAGCGGCCAGGCCTGTGGCGGAGAAGCCTAGTGCGTAACAAGAAGCCAGGGGTCCATAGCTGTATTCTGGTAAACCCAGACATATTAGGTGTGGAGCCGGGCCCTGTCAGCCTCTATGACGACAAACAAAGCCCACAAAATCTGTGCATGGGCAAACAGGTCCATACCATCAGAACCATTACAGGCTGATCACTCAGTGTGCAACATAGAGAAGTCTGAACTGGGAGCAGTGAAACAATCCCGGACCATTACTTACTACCTGGGAAGAGGCTGCACCAGCTCACAGCGCTTCAGGCTATTAAAACCACAGTGACCCTGAGATCCCCCTGTAAGCAACGACAGATAGCCAAGCAATTCGACTCCTTCACCAAAGCATCCCCTGTGGATCCAAGCACAGGAAATGACAAGAATAGACAGCTAAACACACCCACATGGCCAAAGGTCCAAGAAAAAATAGAAATCAAGGAAATATGACTCCAACAAAGCAGAATTATCCTAGCTCATCCAATTTGGATGACCTCACACCAACAGTAACACATGAAAACGATGACAATTCTGCATTATGGAAAGTGATAGAGTCCCTTCAAGAAGAACTTAAATCTATGAAGGAATTCAAAGAAGCCACAATTTTACAAGCCAAAACAATGAACAACACCATTAAAGAACTCCAAGCCAAGGTGACAGAGGACAAAGCAATGAAAGATTTTCAGACAAAAAACAAGCAAGCTGGAGAAGGAAATGTACAAAACGAACAATACCATACAAGACATGAAAATAGAAATAGAAACAATAAAGAAAACACAGTCAGAGTTAAAAGAGGAAGTGGAGAACCAAGGGAAGAGAACAGGAACCACGGATGTGAGTATCAACAATAGGATGCAAGAGATGGAAGACAGGATCTCAGGCATGGAAGATTCGATGGAAGAAATCAGTACAATATCCAAAGAAAATGAGAAGGCTAAAAAATCTCTCACCCACAACATCCAACAAATCAAGGACTCAATGAAAAGACGAAACCTAAGAATCATAGGCATACAGGAAAGAGAAGACTCCCGACTCCAAGGTCCAGGAAATATCTTCAACAAAATCATAGAAGAAAACTTCCCAAACCTGAAAAAAGAGATGCCAATAAAAATCCTAGAGGCTTAAACACCGAACAGATTAGATCAGAAAAGAAACTCCTCTCACCACATAATAATTGAAACACCAAATGTACAGAACAAACAAAGAATATTAAAAGCTGTAAGAGAAAAAGGTCAAGTCACATACAATGGCAGACCCATCAGAATTACACCTGATTTCTCCTCAGAAACTTTAAAAGCTAGAAGGGCCTGGACAGATATCCTACAAGTCCTGAGAGATCATAGGTGCCCAGCCAGACTACTATACCCAGCAAAACTCTCTATCAACATAGATGGAGAAAACAAGATATTCCATGACAAAATCAAATTTAAACAATATCTCCCCACAAACCCAGCACAACAGAAAATCCTAGAAGGAAAATTCCAACCCAGAGAAGAAAACTTCACCCAACAAAACAAAGGGAATAGAAAACCCCTCAGCAACTAAACCAAAAGAGGCACAGGACCATCACCTATACCAAACTAATGGGAAACAACAACCCCAGGTCACTAATATCCATCAACATCAATGGACTCAACTCCCCAATAAAAACACACAGGTTTACAGAGTGGATCCGCAAGCAAGACCCGTCTTTTTGTTGCATACAAGAAACACATCTCACTACCAAAGATAGACACTACCTCAGAGTAAAGGGCTGGGAAAAAGTTTTCCAAGCAAATGGACCCAGGAAGCAAGCTGGAGTAGCCATCCTAATATCAAACAAAACAGACTTCCAACTGAAGTTAATGAAAAAAAGACAAAGAAGGGCACTATATACTCATTAAAGGGAATATTCATCAAGAGGAAATCTCAATACTGAACATCTATGACCCAAATACAAACGCACCTACTTTTGTAAAAGAAAAACTTCTAAAACTTAAAGCGCACGTCGATCACAACACATTAGTAGTGGGAGACTTCAACACCCCACTCACAACAATGGACAGATCATCAAGACAGAAGACAAACAGAGAAATATTGAGTCTAATAGAGATCATGAAACAAATGGACCTAACAGATATCTACAGAACGTTTCACCCAAACACAAAGGAATACACCTTTTTCTCAGCACCTCACGGAACCTTCTCCAAAATCGACCACATAGTTGGACACAAAGACAGTCTCAATAGATACAAGAAAATTGAAATAACACCTTGTATCTTATCAGACCATCACGGAATAAAGCTGGTCTTCAACAGCAAAAGAATCAACAGAAAGCCTACACACACATGGAAATTGAACAGCTCCTCAAGGGATGACCACTGGGTCAGGGAAGAAATAATGAAGGAAATCAAAGACTTCTTAAAATCCAACGACAATGAAGACACAACATACCCAAACCTAAGGGATACAATGAAAGCTGTGCTACGAGGAAAGTTCATAGCACTAAGTGCTTTCAAAAAGAAAATTGTGACAGCTCATATTAGTGAATTAACAGCTAAGCTGGGTGAATTGGAAAAAAAAGAAGCAAACACACCCAAGAGGAGCAGAAGGCAGGAAATCATCAAACTTAGGGCTGAAATCAACAACTTAGAATCAAAAAGAACTATACAAAGAATCAATGAAACCAAGAGTTGGTTCTTCGAGAAAATCAACAAAATAGACAGACCCCTAGCCAAATTAACTAAAAGGCAAAGGGAAAGAACCCAAATCAACAAAATCAGAAATGAAAAGGGAGAAATAACAACAGACATTGAGGAGATCCAGAAAATATTCGGGTCCTACTTTAAAAATCTACACTCCACCAAATTTGAAAACCTAAGCGAAATGGACAATTTCCTCGATAAATTCCACCTACCAAAACTAAATCAAAATCAGATTAACAGCTTAAACAGCCCAATAACCCCTAAGGAAATAGAAACAGTCATTAATAATCTCCCAACCAAAAGAAGCCTAGGGCCAGATGGCTTTACCATGGAATTCTACCGGACCTTCAAAGAGGAACTAACACCATTACTCTTCAAACTCTTCCACCACATAGAAACAGAAAGAACACTGCCAAACTGTCATTCTGATTCCTAAACCACACAAAGACCCAACAAAGAAAGAGAACTTCAGAACAATCTCCCTCATGAACATAGATGCAAAGATACTTAATAAAATACTAGCAAACCAAATTCAAGAACACATCAAATATATCATACATCATGATCAAGTAGGCTTCATCCCAGGAATGCAGGGATGGTTCAATATACGAAAGTCTATCAATGTAATTCACCATATAAACAAGCTGAAAGAAAAAAACCACATGATAATCTCGCCAGATGCAGAAAAAGCATTTGACAAAATCCAACACCCCTTCATGCTAAAAGTTCTGGAGAGAACGGGCATACAAGGGCCATACCTAGAAATAATAAAGGCAATATACAGCAAGCCAGTGGCCAACATCAAATTTAATGGAGAGAAGCTTGAAGCATTTCCTCTAAACTCAGGGACAAGACAAGGATGTCCACTTTCACCATATCTCTTCAATATAGTACTTGAAGTTCTTGCTAGAGCAATAAGACAACTAAAGGACATCAAAGGGATAAACATTGGAAATGAAGAAGTCAAATTATCCCTATTCACAGATGATATGTTAGTATACATCAGCGACCCCAAAAACTCCACCAAAGAACTCTTACAGCTGATAAACAACTTCAGCAAGGTGGCTGGATACAAAATTAACTCAAAAAAATCAGAAGCCCTTCTTTATACAACAAACAAACATACCGAGAAAGAAATAAGGGAAACAACCCCCTTCACAAAAGCCACAAACAATATAAAATACCTGGGGATAACTCTAACCAAGCAAGTAAAGGACCTATACAACAAGAACTTCAAGCACCTGAAGAAAGAAATGGAAGAGGCCTTTAGAAGATGGAAAGATCTCCCATGCTCATGGATAGGTAGGATCAACATAATAAAAATGGCTATTCTACCAAAGGCAATATATAGATTCAATGCAATTCCTATCAAAATACCAACACAATTCTTTATAGACCTGGAAAAAGCTATACTCAACTTCATATGGAACAACAAAAAGCCCAGAATAGCTAAATCAATCCTGTACAATAAAAAAGCATCTGGAGGTATCACTATCCCAGATTTCAAGCTGTACTACAGAGCAATAATAATAAAAACAGCATGGTACTGGTATAGAAACAGACCAGTGGATCAATGGAATCGAATTGAAGACCCAAACATGGACCCACACACCTATGGCCAACTAATCTTTGACAAAGAAGCCAAAACAGCACAATGGAAGAAGGACAGCATCTTCAACAAATGGTGCTGGTCCAACTGGATGTCCACTTGCAAAAGAATGAAATTAGACTCATACCTATCACCTTGTACAAAACTTTATTCCAAGTGGATCAAAGACCTTAACATAAGGCCGGCCACACTAAAGATACTAGAAGAAAAAGTAGGAGAAACCCTCGAACTCATTGGCACAGGTGACAACTTCCTGAACAGAACACCAACAGCTCAGGACCTGAGATCAACAATCAATAAATGGGACCTCATGAAACTGAAAAGCTTCTGTAAGGCAAAAGACACAGTCATTAGAACAAAACGGCAACCAACAGACTGGGAGAAAATCTTCACCAACCCGACATCTGATAGAGGGCTATTATCTAAAATCTACAAAGAACTCAAGAAACTAAATGCCAAGAAACCAAATAATCCAATCAAAAAATGGGAGACGGAGCTAAATAGAGAATTCACAAAGGAAGAATCCCTAATGGCCGAGAGTCACCTGAAGAAATGCTCAACATCCTTAATCATCAGAGAAATGCAACTCAAGACGACCCTGAGATTCCATCTCACACCTGTCAGAATGGCTAAGATAAAGAGCTCAAATGACAGCACATGCTGGCGAGGGTGTGGAGAAAGGGGAACCCTACTCCATTGCTGGTTGGAGTGCAGGCTTGTGCAACCACTATGGAGGTCTGTCTGGAGATATCTTAGAAACCTTAGAATAACTTTGCCTCAGGACCCAGCCATACCACTTCTGGGTATACACCCAAAGACACCTCACGGAGACATAGGGAAGTCTCCTCATCTATGTTCATAGCAGCCTTATTTGTAATAGCTAGAAACTGGAAACAACCCAGATGTCCCTCAACTGAAGAATGGATTAAAAAACTGTGGTACATCTATACAATGGAATATTACTCAGCTATAAGAAACAATGAAATCATGCAATTTGCAACCAAATGGATGGATCTAGAGAAGCTCATCCTGAGTGAGCTAACCTAGTCTCAGAAGGATGCACATGGCATCTATTCACTTATAGTAGGATTTTAGCTATATCGTACAGGATATCTGTACTACAACCAACACACCAAAAGGAACATGGACATAAACTTTTTTTTTCATTTCTTTTTCTTTTTCCTTTTTTTTCTTTTTCTTTTTCCTCTCTTTTTTTGTTGTTGTTCTTTGTTTTTGTGGGTTTGTGTGTCTGTTGGTCTTTTTTTTAGTTTTCCCCCCGTAGCAAGGAGACACCTTTCACTGGCAGTACTGCCTCATAGGCCCCCAGTGTATGAAGAGGCTCTTGGCCCTCATATGACTCCTGATCTGTGGTGAGAGACTGTTATGCAGGGACACTCCACCCCAGAGGATCAAGACGGAAGGGTCAGGGGGTAGAGCATGGGAGGGTGGGGCTGGGAGCGGGAAAAGAGGACAATATGATAAGGATGTAACCTGTAGCAACAAACAAATAAATTTATTAATTAAAAAAAGAAGGTAACAACGTTAAAACACTGTAAATAAAATAAAGGATACAGCCGTTCAACCTGGTTTTATAAACCTCCAAGTGTCGAAAAAACGTAGAGCTAAGGTAAAATACATGAGAAATGTGGTGTTAACCCATGCCTTTAACTTCAGCAGAGATGGGAGGAGCACCATAGAGTTAGTGCACTTATAAATTCTAGAGTTACACGGAACAGGGTGGTGAGGGTACACACCCTTAATCCCATCATTCAAGAAGAGTACACCCTTAACCCCAACACACTAGAGACAGAAACAGGCAGATCTCACAGCTCAAGGTCAGCCTGATACAAAACAAACTCTAAATAGAGAAAAACTTCGATCCAGGGTGGTGGAACACATCTTTAATCCCTTCAGATGGGAACCACAGGTCTCTGATCCCAATAATTAGAATGTAGAGACACACACATAGGATTTGGAAGGACCTAAGTTTAAAAGCTACTTACAAAAGGCCCACTCAATAGAAACAAATTGTCCTTCGACATCTCAAATATATACACTAAAGCTGGTTTAGCTCCAAAATAACAAAATAATTTCTTCTTTAAACCAGATTGAAAGATAACACTTTATATATTGTCAAAAAACCAAATTTGCTTCAGGAGAAATATTACCTACTCCCCCCCCCCAAAAAAAAGAGGGTGATTGTCCCTGAGTGAGGATTAGGGCAGGGCTCTGTTCTTATCTTTCCAGGAGAATCAAAGCATCCATTAAAGGAACACAGGGACAATTGTACAACGGAAACCTCAGCAGAAAACAGAATCAGACACCAAAAGAAGACGAGTGACCCAGTTGATTCAGCCTGACAGACTCCCTCAATAGCTGTCTCCATCAAAAGCCTATAACCACAACAACTCAATATTGCTAAGACCGTTCAGCTCTACATAATGCCCCAGCCAGAACCTCAGTAAAGCCTGGAAGTTCAGCTTCTGCCTACAAACTCCTTAGGACATCTAAACAGCTGAGAACAGAAGGACTGAACATAAAAGATTGTACTAATATTTTTAACCATTTTTCCATTTTGGTTCGGGCCCCAAACAGGTTGACTACGACCCAAATCAGCAGGAAGTCATTTTAAGAGAGCGACCGGCGTCCCATACCCAGAGGGTGGGGAGGGTGTTTCTCTGCCCCCCCCCCTTTTGGTTATTTTGAAGGACAACTGAAAACTCTGTTATTTAGGGGAAGAGATTACAAGTTGTTAAATGGTCCTGTTTAATGGGTTTTGGAGGTTAGACCCAGGGTATTCCTTCTTTCCCTTTTCTGTATCCTTTTTTATCTCCTATGTAGGAATGCACGGACTTGAGAAAAATTGAGACATAGACATAGCACAGGAAGGACCAAGAAGAAGGGTCAGATTATTGAATATGACCTTATACCTTTGTATATTGATACAAAATTAGTAGTATATTTGGCTAAAGTGGTATTGACCATTGTTTATTGTGCAAAAATAAGATTGTATTGGACTACGTCGGTATTGATCTTTATATATTGATACAAAATTAAGATTATAGTTGGCCACAGTGGTATTGACCCTTGTATATGGACGTAATATTAAGATTGTATTGGGCCACATAGGCATTGATCTTTGTATATTGATACAAAATTAAGAGTATATTTTGCCACATTTGAATAGATCTTTGTATATTGATACAAAATTAAAGGTAACGCTTCCTAATGGTATCGTACCTAGAGATACTTAAAAATGAAATGTGAAGCTCTGGCCTCTTGATACCAACCATCTTAAACTGTTTAGGATAGTTAAGAAAAACAAACTCCTAGTCATGCATGCATGTCACCTTGTTAGCTACTATGACAGTCTATCACAGATATTCTCTAAGCTACTCAGTAATCAAGTTGTTAAGAGACAAGCAACATTTGCTTATCTAAATACAAGAGATAGATAGGCCATCTTCAAAAACCCCAAGAGATCTGAAGAATATGGCATTCAAAGATGTGGTCTTAAATTAAGATTTTTTTTGATATCGTGACATATCAGCTCCTGACAGCACCCCCTATTCTACTCCAAGTAGAAGATAAGCATCGAAGAATCTCCAGTGTGAGATGGTTGAATTAGTGGTAAGCCTATCTCTTGGCATGTAAAAACTCCTTGCTTCAACTGCAGACAGACTGCTGTCCAAAAAGGACAAAACTTGGTAGTAGGGAAGTCGACAGCCTAGCTCTGCCAAGACAGGGTAGGTAAGTCCTTCATAATCCCTGCTCTACAATAAATGTCTGTCAGAGAAACAGGACCAAAAGGCTGAAGACTGATGCTGGAATGTATGGAGAGAAAATGGGAACTGTCCAGGTAGTCACTGGTTTGTCATTTCTTAGTATTGGAAGCTGCAGGCCCTGCACTTCCTATATAATCGGATATATTTATCCTTCTCAGCTCTCTGAGGTGGTTGAAGAATAGACAGGTTGAGTCTCATAGCTAAATTTTGAGTTGTTTAGGAATCAAGAGGGTGTTCTAGATCTAAGAAGATGGATATAATAGTGATGCAAGTTAGTATGAAAGTTAAGTCAGTTATAGAACTTTAAACTCATGGAGATGGTTAGAAGGTAGAAGGTTAAAGTCAGGGGCCAAATATGTATGAACTGGACATTGGGAAGGTATGCTGGGACATTTAACTCTCATAAATGTGGCATATTTAATTCTGCTGTTTTGTATAGAATTTACTGTTATAAGAGAAAGAACCATTTGTTGGATTGAAAAGGGAAGCTGTTGGGGGGGAAGAGGGTGGAAGGGTGGGACAGGAAGAGGGAATAGAGAAGGGTTTGTGACTGAGATGTAACTTAAAGAAAAAAAAATAAAGTACTTATTAAAAAAAAGCAAAATATGGCTAATTAAACTATTTAACCAGTATTTATATAATTGTTAATTGGTTCGGCAGTTGTTAAGCCTTATTCCACCATTATAAATGAGCACACAGAGACCACATGAATTTTACCAAACCTTGGCCTGAATTGTGCAATCCTAGACCATCTAAGCTAGCTCTTAATTCTGTTACCAAAATATGACCCCATATATACATACGTCCCCTTGGACTGCCATTCTCCACGATATGCCGATGTCCCTGGCCATGTGGAATGAGGTTCCTTTTTCTAACCCATGGTGTGTGCCTCCTTCCTGCTGCTCCTGGTTGGAATGCTCGAATCCTCTGTTTAAAGCACAGGCTTCCTGCTCTAATCCCAGGAAGTCCCACCTTTCTCCATCTTTGCCCAATCTCAGGCCTCGGCATTTTATTTAACCAATCAGAGACTATGTAAGTAACAGACAGCAAGCAGAACCAATTAATTAACATTTAGAATGCTTAACACTACCCCAACAATTCCCTCCTTTTGTCTAAAAAAAGGCTAAATTTTTTAACTCATGTAGTAAAAACAATAAGAACAAATATGAAACAATCAAGAAAACCATATATAAAAGTTATACACATAATGTTTAGCCTATTTGTATCAGGCAATCTTGAAGAAGAAAAAAAATCATCTTCTCTATCTTGCTGTGTCTAAAGTTATGAACCAAAATAATTTCTATCATATCCTATATTTATAAACCTAAAGATTTTATTTAGACTTGAAAATATCCCTTTAAATCCTAAACAACTCAAGTTCAATTGAAATTTTATAACTATTATGCCTTCAACCTCATCAGAGACATAAGAAGGGATAAAGTTATTATTTGAGTGAGTAGGAAGCATAGGAGAACAGCTTCCAAAAAGAAATATGACAGTTTGTTGCCCAGACAGTCCCAAATATCACTTGATATCGTTGGGGCATCATCTTCAGCCTTCTGGCCAAGTATTTTTCACAGACTAAATTGTGCAGCAGGAAATAATAAGGATTTTCCCATTTTGTCTCTGCAGAATCAGGACATCAACTTACCTGCATTTAAGCTCTGGTCCATCTTTGGACTGTATATAGTCTGTTGAAAGAGCAGGGGCATTTTTGCCCAATAGGAATTATCTCCTGATGGGAGATTTCTTTTTGATGCTCATTGTCTTCTTCCAAATCCAATGGGAGCTGTCAGGAGCTGACTGTCTTAAGTCAAACAATTCTTAAAATAATAAAAACATCTTTAAATGCCATTTTCTGTATGCCTCTGAGGGTTTTGAAGACATCTATTTTATTTATAAATCTATCTATCATTGAACAAGCAAACTGTATATTTTAACCATTTCTTATCTGTTTAACATATTAAGTCTATTTTGTGATAAATTAAGACTAGAATTTGACAAGACCAGAAGCTCAACTGCCCAGTCAACTTGTATTATCCAGACTCCTAAATAGATTGCAATAGCAATCCATAAAAGGATCAGAAGTAAACCTATACTTTTAAATGATTTGTATAGGCACAATACTTTATATAAATTGAAATATATATATGTGTCTAAATATAAAATTCTATACCAATGAATCAAAATTTAACATTATTTTTGTATCAATATAAAAAATTCTATGCCAATATATGGAAAGATAACCTTATTTGAGAATAACAATAGTTTTGAGTTTCAGAACAGATTCAATAATCTATCTTTATATCTTATCATTTCTATATTATATACATATATCCCCTCTCTTTTTCTTTTCTCTATCCTTCTTTCTCTCTTATATAGTGGGAGAAGACTTGAAAAGAAAAAGAGATCTACAAGTCTAACTTAATATACCTTGCTTAATGAGACCATATAACAATTTGTAACCATTACCTCTAAACAACATTTATAACACATCAAATGACCAAAGAATCATCCACCCCATTTTTTGGGAAAGGGGTGTCACTCTCTTAAAACTGCTTCCTGCTGAATTGGGATGCAGAAAACCTGTTTGGGGGCCCAAATAAAATGGAAAAAATGGTTAATCAAGTTAATTGTAACATTTGTTGTCCAATCTCTATGTGCTCAGCAATTTGAATGTCCTGAGCAGTTTGTAGTCTGGACTTTGGGTAGGAAAGTTCAGGGCTTTATTGCTGTCTTGTCTGGAACAGTCTTTGAGGCTGGGCCATCTCAGCAAGCTGTTTGAAGTTCCTCTGGATACAGATTTTTGAGGAAACAGCCTTTGAGGCAGTCTGTGAGGCTGGATCATTTGAGTTACGTGTCTTGTCTTCTTTGGACTCAGGTCCCATTGTTCTGAAAATATATAATTTCTCACAAGTAACATATAGTTCTGCAATTACCAAAATGCCTTGGATGTGCAGGATGCACAAATCAATGAAGGAATATTTTCTGTTTTTTGAACAGAAGAAAGACATTTGTAAGTCTCCATTCATGCTATATAAAAACATGGGATGTAGTTCGAGGCCAGCCTGGTCTACAAAGCGAGTCCAGGACAGCCAGAGATATTCAGAGAAACCCTGTCTCGAAAAACCAAAAAAAAAAAAAAAAAAAAAAACATGGGATGTAATAGTATTGCATATATATGCTATATATAATCTATTTTAAATTGAAAATACACCATAAGACTGAATGGAATTTAAAAATTCTCCTTTGCAGTTGACATAATGTATTAATTGATTAAAACAGGTTTATTCTGTGTTGTTCTGGTTTTTGTAGATTAGGTTGGCCTCAAACTCAAAAGGAACCAATCTGTCTCTGTCTTTGTGTCCCATGTTTTGGGAACAAAAGTGTGCATTTATATATTTTTCTTTCCTTTTCTCCTTTCTTTGGAGATTTAATTTCGATGTGGCTATATCCATCTTTACTGAGACAGGGTTTCTCTTTGTAGCTTGGGCTGTCTTGATTTGCTCTGTAGAGCTCTGTAGAGCCTTGAACACCCTTCATTATCATTGTTGACAATTTAGCATTCTATCTGTAAATTCTTTCCTTTTCAGACTATCCTAGTCTGAACTTTCTCAAAAAAGATACACAAAACCACAATTGTCAGGGTAAAAATCATTTGTATGCTAAGAGGAACAAACTCAATTAGAATACAAACATATTGAGGCATTATGAATTCCTCCATTTTTAATCTAGGCAGTTAATTCCACTCTCAGATTCTGTTTAGAAGGCTGCCAGTTTTTTAGTAGGTAAGGAGAGCTAAGCCTTAGCTCTCTGCCTTTGCTGCAAGGCAACAGCTTTTGTTAAGGTAGCTGCACCTTTGAAATGCATTTGGGTTCAGTTCCCCACTCTTTGGCTAGGAAACTGGCTCTCACCTGGGCCTTCTCATGCTGTAAGCATGGATTCTAATTGCCGTAGTTGGGTGCCATATATAAAAAAAAATATGGCTGATTAAGGTATTTAACCTGTATTTAGATTATTGTTAATTGGTTCGGCAGTTGTTAATCCTTATTATTATTATTATTATTATTATTATTATTATTTTTTTTTTTTATTTTAACATGCCTTGGCCTGAGTTGTGGAATCTTGGCCCATCTATGCTAGCTCTTGATTCTATTACCAAAATATGACCCCATATATACATACGTCCCCTTGGACTGCCATTTTCTATGATATGCCGATGTCCCTGGCCATGTGGAATGAGGTTCCTTTTTCTAACCCATGGTGTGTGCCTCCTTCCTGCTGCTCCTGGTTGGAATGCTTGAATCCTCTGTCTAAAGAACAGGCTTCCTTCTCTAATCCCAGGAAGTCCCACCTTTCTCCGTCTTTGCCCAATCTCAGGCCTCGGCATTTTATTTAACCAATCAGAGTCTATGTAAGTAACAGACAGCAAGCAGAACCAATTAATTAACATTTAGAATGCTTAACACTACCCCAACACACAACCAAAGGACAAAATTTAACATTCATTCTTGCCAAAAACTCCCAGCAAATTAGGTATAGAAGCAGAGCACCTCACCACAATAAAACCCACTAACTAGACAAACCCACAGTTAACATCACACCCAACAGAAAAAAGTTGAAAGCTTGTCTTCTAATAGCTGTATTGTAATAAAAGTTTGAAGCAGAGAAATTAAGCAAGAGGAAGGGAGAAAAAAAATCCACTGATATTGGAAAGGAAGAAGTTAAAATATCTTTGTTTGTAGTCTACATAGTCTTCCATGTAGAAAATGCTAAAGACGCTTTTAGAATAAAGTGGAATTTTAAGATATTTAAAAAACCCCATAAAAACCAATCCTGTTTTTGTGCCCTAATTGTAAACTATCTGGAGGGAAAAAAGCTTGAAAATGTTATAGAAAAAGTGTTTAGGAATAAATTTAAAGAAGCAAGCAATCTCTAAACAAAACTACAAAGCATAAAAGGCAGGAATAAGACAAAAAAGAAATGGAAAGATATCACATGTTCATAGACTGGAAAAAGTATTGTTAAAATGTCTGTTTTACATATATTAATCTATAGAGTCAATGCAATCTCTATCAAAATACCAATAACATTTATATAAATATAAAAAATTTCTAAACTTCTTATGTAAACAGAGAAGACCCTGAATAGCCAAAGCGATCTAGAGGTACCATACTACAGAACTTCAAAGCTATTTTTACCAAAGCAGCATACTACTAGCATACAAATAGACAGACCAATGGGACATAACAGGGAACATGGAAATAAATTCACACATTGATAGTCAACTGATTTTCCAAAAAGTTGCCAAGAATACCCAATAAATATAAGGATAGTCTTTCTCTGTGTATCTTTGGCTGTCCTGGACTCACTTTGCAGACCAGGCTAGCCTTGAACTCATAGCAATCCACCTGCCTCTGCTTCCCGAGTGCTGGGATTAAAGGCATGTGCCACCACGTCCAACAAGGATAGTCTTTTCGATAATTAAGTGTTGGGAAAATAGAATATCCACATTCGATAAGAATGAAGACTCTTGCCGCATGTAGTGGAGAATGCCTTAATCCCAGCACTTGTGAGGCGGAAGCAGATGGATCTCTGAGAGTTCAAGGCCAGCCTGCTCCGCAAAGTGAGTTCCAGGACAACCAAGGCTGGTTGTTACACAAAGAAACCTTGTCTCGAAAAACAAAACAAAACAAAACAACAACAAAAATGATGGCCCCCATTTCATAATCATATATAGAAATCAACTAAAATGGATTAAAGACTTAAATGTAAATTCAGGAATGACAAAGCTACAAGCAGAAAATATATGCTCTATGGCATTGTTCTGGTAATGATTTCTTGGATACAATCCCTAGAGCACAGGTGATCAAAACAAGAAGACAAATAGGATTATATCAAATGTAAACAGCACAACTAAGGAAATAGTCAACAGAATGAAGAACCTGTAGGTTGGAAGAAAATATTTGTAAACTATGCATCTGCTAGGAGGTTTATGTCTAAAATATACAAAGAACTCAGCCCAAAAGCTAGGAAGCAAATAATCTGATTGCAAATCAGATAAAGAACCTAAATAGACATGTCACACGACATATAATTGGACAATAGATAATATATTAAAAATGTTCATAAGGGAAATGAAACTTTAAAACACAATGAGATATATTGCCCCGTATTTGCTACAATACTCATCACAATTGTTAGAGGAGGTATGGAAAAAAATGTGTACCTTTGTATTCTTGGTGGGAATGCAACTTAATTTGGTTATTAGGGAAAACAGTATGGTGATTCTGTAAGGCTGTAAAAATTAATGAATATATGGCCTTCTCCTCTCTGGTGAGACCCTGACCTCACTCCTTCTGGAAACCTTCTACAGAACTCAGTCCTTGAAAACATCAAAGCTTGCATAGCTGGCAGGTTTGTTCAGACTCCCCTCTGGTTCCCTCCTCTACACTCCCCACTTGCATCACCACCTAACTTAACATACTCTTTGTTCCTTTATCACCACCTGTGGCTGTTGCCTTGCCTCTACTCCTTGGTGCCCCCACCTTTTTGTAGCCGCTTGTGTATTTAAAGGGCCAGAGGACTGTTTTAGGGGGTTCATTCCTCTATGGGGGAATCGAACCCTGGTGCGTCAGTTTAATAAACCTCATGTTTATTACAGTGAATCGGGGGGCATTGGTGGTCTGTGGCGTCAGGATTCGGTGAGCCCCTCTCGGGTTCAACATTTGGTGCGTTGGCCGGGAAGTGCCTGAACGCCCCCAGACCCCAAGACTCCAGGATTCGGAGGTATACATGCTCGAGCAACTCTGTTTGTCTATCTGTCTGTTCTGAGCAACTCTGTCTATCTGTCTGTTCTGTGCGAGTCGCCATCTGTAGTCGGTCGCTCCAACATTGGGGAGAATCTCATAAGAGACTCTCACCGTCTGCGGTTGGCAGGGGCCAACATCTGTAGTCGGTCACTCCGACATTGGGGAGAATCTCGTAAGAGACTCTCACCGTCTGTGGTTGGCAGGGGCCAACATCTGTAGTCGGTCGCTCCGACATTGGGGAGAATCTCATAAGAGACTCTCACCGTCTGTAGTAGGGAAACCTCATAAGAGATTCCCGTCTGTTTCTGAAGGCGATCTCTCAACTCAAGTCACGTTGTTTATGTTCTGTGTCATTCAGTCTCCTTGTTTGTAATTTGTAACTGTTGCCCTTTCTCTGATAATCTGACAATGGGACAGACGCTAACGACTCCTCTGTCTTTGACTCTGAGCCACTGGACTGAAGTAAAAAATAGAGCACATGACCTGTCAGTCGTAATTTAAAAAAGTAGATGGTGAACTCTTTGTGCCTCAGAATGGCCTACATTTCAGGTTGGGTGGCCACCCGAAGGATCTTTTTCATTAGACAAAGTTAGACAGGTTAGGTCTAAAATTTTTAATCCAGGACCCCATGGGCACCCAGATCAAGTGCCTTATGTCTTGGTGTGGGAGGCTCTGCTAGTCTCCCCTCCTCCATGGGTTCAGCCTTTTGCTTCTTTTACAGGTCAATCTCCTGCACTCTCTATGTCTCCTGACCCAGCTACAGGAACAACTCCTTCAGACTCCCCTTCAGAGGTCCTCGCTCTGAAGCAGGCTACAGCAGAGAAAGAACCCATCTGAACTACGGGCTCCCCAAAGAAATCCAAAGAGATTTACCCGGACACCCAAACAGAGGAGCTACTCCTCCTAGACCCGCCCCTGCAGCTTCCCTCTACTCTGTGTTCAGGGCGCTCCGCTGCACCTTCCCCAACCCCCTTCCCCGCAGGAATCCTTGTGTGGAGTCGGGGCAGGGGGGCCTGCCACAGGGACCAGAAGTCAGCGGGCTCCAACCCCAGACTCCACTGCACTCCCGCTCAGGGAATATGGTCCGCCTGACGACCAAGGGAACCGGCTGCTTCAGTATTGGCCGTTTCTCCTCAGCAGACCTCTATAACTGGAAAACTCATAATCCCTTTCTCTGAGAACCCGCAGGCTTTGACTTCCCTGATAGAGTCCCTAGTCTTTTCGCACCAGCCTACATGGGACGATTGCCAGCAGCTCCTACAAACTCTCCTTACCGTGGAGGAGAGACAGAGGGTGCTTCTTGAAGCCAGGAAAAATGTGCCTGGCACAGATGGGCAGCCGACTCAGCTGCCCAACGAGATTGATGCAAACTTCCCTTTAAATAGACCAGACTGGAACTTCAATACGCCTAAAGGTAGGGAGCACCTGAAGGTTTACCGTCAGGCTCTAGTGGCGGGTCTCCGAGGGGCAGCTAGACACCCCACCGATTTGGCTAAGGTAAGAGAAGTGACTCAGGGACCAACTGAGTCACCAACGGTGTTTCTAGACCGATTGATGGAAGCTTTTCGGAGATTCACTCCATATGAACCTACCTCTGAGGAACATAAGGCTACGGTAGCCATGGCCTTTATAGATCAATCAGCTCTAGATATTAGAAAAAAGCTACAGAGGCTGGAGGGCCTACAGGGATTCTCGCTCCAGGACTTGGTTAGAGAAACAGATAAGGTGTTCAATAAAAGAGAGACAGAGGAAGAAAAAAAAAGACATAGGGAACAGGATGAACGAGATTTAAAAAGAGAAAAAAGACAAAAAAGAAATTTGAGTAAAATTCTGGCCACTGTAGTAAGTGAAAGGGACCAGAGAGTCAGGCGAGGTCAGAAAGATGAGGGAAAGGACAAAAGACAACCGTTAGACAAGGACCAATGTGCCTACTGCAAAGAGAAAGGACATTGGCACAAGGACTGTACTAAGAAGAGGGGAGGTCCGCCCAGAGTAAAAATTCTGGCCTTAGATGAAGAAAAGTAGGGGAGACAGGGCTCGGATCCCCTCCCCGAGCCTAGGGTAACTCTCAATGTGGAGGGGAAACCTGTCCAGTTTCTGGTCGACACCGGGGCTCAGCATTCAGTCCTCCTCCGAACAGAAGGACCACTATCCGCTAAGAGGTCCTAGGTGCAGGGAGCCACAGGAAATAAACAATACCCATGGACTACCCGAAGAACAGTAGATTTGGGCATGGGCCGGGTATCCCACTCGTTCCTCGTGATTCCTGAGTGCCCCTATCCACTCCTGGGCTGTGACTTGCTCTCTAAGGTGGGAGTCCAAATTCATTTCCAAATAGAAGGACCATCAGTGACTGACAGAGAGGGGAGGCCGCTTCAGGTCCTCACTATGAGGCTGGAAGATGAACATAGGCTTTTCGAAAACCCCCCTCCTCAAACAGCTGATATGCAGGAATGGATGGACAAGGTTCCCTCAGCCTGGGCCGAACTTACTGGCATAGGAATGGCCAAACATCGCCCACCCGTGGTAGTGGAGGTTAAAGCTACCTCCACCCCCATTTCGGTCCGCCAGTACCCCATGAGCAAAGAGGCCAGAGATGGCATCCGCCCACACATACAGCAGCTCTTCGAGCTCGGGATCCTTGTTAAATGTCAGTCAACATGGAACACCCCTCTGCTCCCAGTTCAGAAGCCTGGGACCAATGATTATAGACCAGTCCAGGACTTAAGGGAAGTTAACAAAAGGGTTGCCGACCTTCACCCTACAGTGCCCAACCCTTACAACCTCCTTAGCACCCTTCCCCCTCAGCGAACGTGGTATACAGTACTGGACTTAAAAGATGCCTTTTTCTGCTTACGGTTTAGCGCTTCTAGCCAGCCGATATTTGCCTTTGAATGGAGAGACCCAGCCTCGGGATTATCTGGACAACTAACTTGGACACGCCTGCCACAGGGATTCAAAAACTCTCCCACCATCTTCGACGAGGCACTTCACCAAGATCTAGCCCATTTCAGGGCCTCCAACCCCCAGGTAACATTACTTCAATATGTTGATGACATTCTCCTAGCAGCGGAGACCAAAGAAGACTGCCTTCTGGGAACTAAAAGTCTGCTGACTGAACTTGGATCCCTGGGATACCGGGCCTCAGCCAAAAAGGCGCAAATTTGTCAACAACAGGTCAGTTACTTGGGGTATCTAATAAAAAATGGAAGGAGATGGCTGTCAGACGATAGAAAAAACACTGTGGCTCAGATACCTGCCCCCAGGACTCCCTGACAAGTCAGAGAATTCTTGGGAACTGCTGGCTTTTGTCGGCTATGGATCCCAGGGTTCGCAGAACTAGCCGCCCCTCTGTATTGCTCACGAAAGAGAGTGTGCATCTTTCTTTTGGGGTGAAAAAGAGCAGGAGGCCTTTGACAGAATTAAACGGGCCCTGCTATCGGCCCCAGCCTTAGGACTGCCTGATGTGACTAAGCCATTCCATCTGTATGTAGCTGAAAATAAGGGGATAGCTAAAGGAGTCCTGACTCAGAGACTGGGCCCATGGAATCGGCCCGTGGCATATCTCAAAAAAATTAGACTCTGTGGCGTCAGGATGGCCCAGCTGCCTACGGATAGTGGCTGCTGTGGCAGCTTTAGTTAAAGATGCTGACAAGTTGACTTTGGGACAAAACCTTACAATCACGGCCCCCCCCATGCCCTAGAAAGCGTAGTGTGCCAGCCTCCTGAGAGGTGGATGACAAATGCCAGGATGACTCACTATCAGTCACTCCTCCTGAATTCAGACCTCATCAAGTTTATGCCTGCTATGGGGCTTAACCCAGACACCCTGCTCCCCAACCCTGACTTAAAAGGATCAGCTATCACCCATGATTGCCGGGAAGTGCTTGCGGAGGCTCACAGTACTCGCACAGATCTCACTGACCAGCCACTCCCCGATGCTGAAGCCACTTGGTACACAGATGGAAGCAGCTTTATTGAAGAAGGTAAGCGCCGGGCAGGGGCAGCTGTAGTAGATGGAAAACGGGTCATTTGGGCTGCAGCTCTTCCCCAAGGGACTTCAACACAGCGAGCTGAACTGATTGCCCTCACAAAAGCTCTTGAAATGACAAAACAGACAAAGATAAATATCTACACAGATAGTAGATATGCTTTTGCTACTGCCCATATACACGGGGCCATTTATCAACAAAGAGGGCTCCTCACTTCAGCTGGAAAGGACATTAAAAATAAACAAGAGATCCTGGCTCTACTAGCTGCCCTCATGCTGCCAACTAAAGTAAACATCATCTACTGTCCAGGTCATCAAAAGGACGGGTCCCCTATAGCAGAGGGAAATAATATGGCAGATCGAGTCGCCTGAGAAGCAGCCTTGGGAGATGCTATACTTAAATTACTCGCCGTAGACCCTAATGAAACAGAGTCCCCACCACAACTTCAAAACGGTAAACAGACTATAAGCCCAAAAGAGGCAGAAGAGATGTTAAAACAGATGCACCGGTGGACTCACCTAGGAACAAAAAAATTAATTACTCTGATTAACAAAACTAACTATGAGATTCCAGGACTTCACAAGATAGCAGAGAATGTTGTCCAAGCCTGTATACCATGCCAGAAGGTCAATCCCAGTTGGGGTAAGACAAAACCCAGTAAGAGACTGCATGGAGACAGGCCGGGGGCCTACTGGGAAGTTGATTTCACTGAGGTACGCCCTGCCAGGTATGGCAACAAATATCTGTTAGTCTTCATTGATACATTTTCAGGGTAGGTAAAAGTCTTCCCCACCAAAAATGAAACCGCCTGTACAGTGGCTAAAAAAATCCTAGAAGAAATATTTCCCCGCTTTGGGGCCCCTAAGCCACTAGGGTCGATAACGGGCCAGCCATCACTGCCCAGATAAGTCAGGAAGTGGCCAGGTATTTGGGGACTGACTGGAAGTTACATTGTACATATAGACCCCAAAGCTCAGGCCAGGTAGAAAGAATGAATAGAACTCTAAAAGAGACCTTGACTAAATTGTCCTTGGAGACTGACGGTACAGACTGGACGGTGCTTCTCCCTTTGGCCTTGTTCCGTGTAAAGAACACCCCCTCTTGTTTTCATCTTACTCCGTTAGAGATTTTGTATGGTGCTCCCCCTCCCTTGCTTACCCTTGAGAGAAATATTGACCCTAGCTGTTGTTATAATAATGATTTATATGCCAGATTAAAGGGACTCCAACTGGTCCAGAAGGAGGTGTGGACGCAGCTCGCTGACGCCTATCGACCAGGCACTCCAGAGACTGCTCATCCATTCCAGATCGGGGATTTTGTCTACATTCGTCAACATCGCTCACAGAATCTGGAACCTAGGTGGAAAGGGCCGTATGTCATCCTGCTAACCACCCTGACTGCTGTCAAGGTTGACGGAATCTCAGCTTGGATCCACGCCTCCCACGTAAAGAAGACACCGAAAGCCTCAACAGAATGGCGAGTTCACCGCACTTCCAATCCTCTCAAGCTCAAGCTCCAACGATCCTTGGACTCTTAACTCTCTTTTTGCTCACCCAACTGACTGTGAGTTTCCCCAGCCCACATGTGCCTAAACGCCTCACTTGGTAGGTGTTGTCTCAAACAGGAGATGTGGTGTGATCTAATTCCACCCTAGCTGCCCCCTGGACATTGTGGCCAGAATTGCATCCTGATTTGTGCCAACTGGCTGCAGGGCTAGACTACTGGGACATCCCTGATTATTACCTGATAGGGGGAAAGAACCCTTCAAAAAAGGGGTTGCCTGAATGTGATGGAAAACCAACCTGCTCACGTAAGCCATGTTCTGGGAGTGGGCTGAGAGGTAGAAGATTTGGTTGCAAACACCCCCAATTACGCAATGAACTACAAAAATCGCTATTTATGTATGCCCCAGGAATAACTCTAGAGAAAAAAGCCGCACATGTGGGGGGATTGAAACCTTCTATTGTGGTGCCTGGGGCTGTGAGACAACAGGGGATACTTTCTGGCTTAACTCAAAGAGTGACCTAATACAGGCGAGTCGAGGTCATGAATATAAACAACCAGGGCTAAGTCGACACACCTGTACTAGGCCTCTCGGAGGTACTACTTTTGTCCAATATGGGGTCTCCATCCAGGCAGATCCTAAGCAAGGAGACTGGAAAGAAGCAGGCCCATGTCTGGATTTTACTTGTAACCCCCTCATCTTTCGGTTCACAGAGGCAGGGAAAAAACTTACCACTCAATGGATAAGAGGAATAACATGGGGCCTAAGATTATATGTCACTGGACATGATGATGGAGTGATTTTCACTATAAGACTAAAAATTGAATCCCCGTCGCCCACCATCATTGGGCCTAACTCAGTCCTTAACCAAGGGGTTTTGGCTCCAAGAGCGGTCACTCAATGTAGAGAGCTGCGATGTGCCGCGCCCTAAAGATGGCGCCGGTTTCCGCCTTCCACCAGCCCGACGGTGAGCGCTCTCGGTGGTAAACAAGTCCATATTTGGTTAAGACCGCTGATCTGGCTTGCTTCCGCATACGTGGGCCTCTAAGATAGCACCACGTGGCTTTACTTGATTGGCTGTTCATATAGTATTTAGCCTGTGGGTTGGGTCTGCCCAGGCATTTTCGGAAGACTGTTTTCAAGGGACCTGAATAAACTGCTTGAGAAGAGCTTTTGCGAGTTGCGTCGTCCTTGCTGGTCGAGGGGGACGCAACAAGTGGTGGCCCGTACGGGGAACCAGAAAAGACTCAGAACTCCTGCAGTAAGGGGCAGTGCACTGGTAAGTTCCCGGGGTAAATTGGGACAATAAAGTTTCGCGGAAATAGTGAACAAAAGGTAAAGTTTCGCGGAGATAGTGAACAAAAGGTAAAGTTTCGCGGAAATAGCAAACCAAAGGTAAAGTTTTGCGGAAATAGCGAACAAAAGGTAAAGTTTCGCGGGAAGTTGCAAACAAAAGGTAAAGTTTCGCGGGGAAATTGCGAACTGAAAGTAAATTTTTAATCATGGGATCGTCTCAGTCACATCCAATTTTTCTGGCTCTTCAGGAGCTACTTCTAGCTAGGAATTTGAAGCTTAACATTGCCTAACAAAGGGGAAGTGAATGGCAATCTAACCAAGGTTATTCAAGATCCCCTGGAGCCTTTCTCAGACTTCGTGGCTATAATGGTTGAAGCAGCTGGAAGGGTATTTGGAGACCCTGATTTGGCAATGCCCTTAATTAAACAACTTGTGTATGAGCAATGTACAAAGGAATGTAAAGCAGCTATCACCCCTTATAAGAACAAGGGGTTGGAAGCCTGGATGCCTCAGTGCAGACTGCCACTACCTTGAATAATTTGTCAGCCAATGTAGCCACGGCCTTGGATGTATTGTGGCAGGTGGCCCAGATTGGCTGTGAGTGGAAAATGACTGGTTTGTGTGTGACCTCTGTGCCATATCAAAATTATACTGTAGCTGCAAATTTGTCTAAGCAACTCTCTCAGTATCTTACAGGAAATTGGTCTGGCGAGTTTGATAAGCTGATGCAGAATCTGAGAACTGCCATCGTGCATGTGAATTCCACCTGGGTTGATGTCTCTGTTGCTGAAGGACTGTCAACATGGATCCTCCGAGCCATGAATCATCTGAAGGAATGGGCGGGAATGGGTGCCCTAGGAGGCATGCTCTTCCTAGTCAGTTTCATTGCCCTATGGTGTATCTGTAAGATGAGGATTTCACAGAGGAGAAGCAATGCCATGCTGGTGCAAGCCTTTGCTGCCTTGGAGGCTAGACAGCCACAAGCTTGGTTGACTGTCCTAAAGGACTAAGCTATCATCACGCTCAGGATGCGAGGCTAAGCACTGCACTTGGGGTCAGCTTCTAGCGACTTCAAGAAGGACATGTTTGATTGCATATGGGTTGGTATCCTAGTTTCCCATCTCTGAGAAAAAGATACCGGACGGGTATGGCACCAGCCTGGTTGGCTACTAGGCGTGGGGTCATTACAATGTCCTTTACATGCATATCAAAGATCAGATGCTTGATATATCTACTAGGGATCCTCAACAGACTGCCACCAATCCTTTTGATTTATGGCTTTTGTGTGGAGCAAATGGTAGCTATATGGATTTGGGACCTATACTTATGCTTGGAGGAGGAATTTATCAAAGAGGTAATTTTTCCCTAGGGTCCGCTACCAAATTGGATTTTTCTAGCGGTAGTGGCTCTGGTACTTGGAATTCTTTGTTTCATTCTTACCGCAACAAGACCTTTTCAGCTTCGCCAGTGTGTCTCTGGCCTCCTTTTCTGTGGATTGTAAGTAATGGGAGTGCATCCATGGGTGAAGAAAAATTAGTATGCACTCCGGGCATATGTTTTTATGCCCTGTGCTGGAATGCCACAGCCTTTCCTGTGCTGTGGTGACTGGAATGCCTCGATATGTACCAGTTCCTATAGAGGCCCCTAATACCATGATGCTATTCAGGTTTAAAAGAGATTTTGGCATCACTGCAGCTATTGTTACTGCCATCACTATTGCTGCTGTGGGAGCTACTGCCTCAGCTATTGCCTTGTCTAGTTCTATACAGACTGCCAATGCCCTGAATAACATCTCAGCCACTGTAGCACAGGCATTGGATACCCAGACCTCTATGAATTCTCATCTCAAAGGAGGCCTTATGATAGTTAATCAACGCATAGATTTAATACAAGAACAGATTGATTCTCTTTGGCAACTAGCACAATTGGGGTGTGAGTGGAAAATGCAAGGTTTGTGTGTTACTTCCGTGCAGTATCAAAATTTTACAAAGGCTGCTAATTTGTCTAGACAATTGTCAAAGTTCCTCTTACAGGATTGGTTGGCTGAATTTGAAAATTTAATGAGAGAGCTGAGAGCGACAATCGTCCACATCAATTCCACTCTGGTGGATCTGAGGCTGGCCACTGGTTTGACTTCCTGGATACAGACGGCTATGGATCATCTTAAGGAGTGGGCGGGCGTAGGCTCTTTGGCGATACTGATGATACTAGCCTCTCTGGTTTGCCTATGGTGCATCTACAAGATGAGAGCCACACAGAAGCGTAATGCAGCCATGATTATACAGGCCCTTGTCGCCATTGAGGCGGGCCAGTCCCCTCAGGCATGGCTCGCTGCCGTGAAGCCTTAAATCTTCACTGAGCATAGTCCCTGCCCACTGAGGTATTCGTTCCATGGATATTAGGGTCTGGCAAGTCAATGACGGAGTTGACGGGTAAGTCTCGGCCACCTAAGACAGGGCAGTCCCGAGTGGGGAGGCTGACCCAGAGACGGGTAAGAGTTTGAACACCGCCCTCCTACAGGCTCAGGCCCACCGTGAGATCCCCAGATATGGGGATTACGTAGCCTTTCCAGGGACTTCTACCAACTTTAGAAAAAATAAAAAAGGGGGAACTGTAGAGAGCTGCGATGTGCCGCGCCCTAAAGATGGCGCTGGTTTCCGCCTTCCACCAGCCCGACGGTGAGCGCTCTCAGTGGTAAACAAGTCCATATTTGGTTAAGACCGCTGATCTGGCTTGCTTCCGCATACGTGGGCCTCTAAGATAGCACCACGTGGCTTTACTTGATTGGCTGTTCATATAGTATTTAGCCTGTGGGTTGGGTCTGCCCGGGCATTTTCAGAAGACTGTTTTCAAGGGACCTGAATAAACTGCTTGAGAAGAGCTTTTGCGAGTTGCGTCATCCTTGCTGGTCGAGGGGGACGTGACAACTCGATCCTCAGAAAGTCAACAACAGTCAAGAATACTGACACCTGTCCCCTCTTCATCCCTTGACCTATCCGCCCAAACGAGAATGCTAAAATTAATCACAGGTGCTTACCAAGTTCTCAATGCCACTAACCCAGGGGCAACTGAGTCTTGCTGGCTTTGCTACACCGCCCCGCCACCTTATTATGAAGCAGTGGGGGTGGATGCTGAGGTAAACATCACTCCCTCCTCCGAACAATGTAGATGAAAACAAGGTGGGGGAGCCAAGATAACCCTTTCCTCAGTGTCAGAAAAAGGAGTCTGTGTAGGCACTCCATCCCCCTCCCAACAACATCTTTGCAAAAGAACTGAACATGTCACCGACTCCTACTCCTCTGGGTACCTCATCCCTCCTGACGATGGATGGTGGATGTGCAGTACAGGGCTTGCCCCATGTGTGTCTGTAGCTGTGTTGAACACAACTAACGAGTTCTGCGTATTGGTGCAACTGTTTCCTAGGCTAATTTACCACCCAGACTCTTCCTTTTTAGATGCCTATGAAGGGGGCTATAAAGCTAAAAGAGAACCTGTGACAATGACTTTAGCTGTACTACTGGGTATAGGGGTGGCAACCGGAGTGGGAACGGGTACAGTGGCTTTGGCACAGCAGCCGCGATACTACACTAGTTTACGCCAGGAAATAGATACTGACTTACAAGTACTGAAAGATTCCATTTCAAAGTTAAAAGAATCCTTATCTTCACTGTCTGAGGTGGTCATGCAGAACCGGAGGGGGTTAGATCTTCTATTTCTAAAAGAAGGGGGGTTATGTGCAGCCCAAAAAGAAAAATGTTGTTTCTATATAGATCATTCTGGAGTCATTACTGACTCTATGAATAAGCTAAGGGAAAGGATAGCCGCTAGACAAAAAGAAAGACAAAGTACCCAGGGATGGTTTGAGTCATGGTTTAATAAAGCCCCATGGTTTGCAACTTTAATATCTACACTGATGGGACCCCTCATTATCCTTTTCCTCCTGTTCAGCCTAGGGCCTTACATACTAAGCCAACTAGTCTCCTTTGTTAGAGAATGGATCAGCGCTGTTCAAGTGCTAATGTTAAGACAACAATATGCGGAGATCCCACTTGAGGAATCAGGCCCCTGATTTCAAGATTGAAATCACTCACTTGAAGAAGAGGGGAATGTAAGGCTGTAAAAATTAATGAATATATGGCCTTCTCCTCTCTGGTGAGACCCTGACCTCACTCCTTCTGGAAACCTTCTACAGAACTCAGTCCTTGAAAACATCAGAGCTTGCATAGCTGGCAGGTTTGTTCAGACTCCCCTCTGGTTCCCTCCTCTACACTCCCCACTTGCATCACCACCTAACTTAACATACTCTTTGTTCCTTTATCACCACCTGTGGCTGTTGCCTTGCCTCTACTCCTTGGTGCCCCCACCTTTTTGTAGCCGCTTGTGTATTTAAAGGGCCAGAGGACTGTTTTAGGGGGTTCATTCCTCTATGGGGGAATCGAACCCTGGTGCATCAGTTTAATAAACCTCATGTTTATTACAGTGAATCGGGGGGCATTGGTGGTCTGTGGCGTCAGGATTCGGTGAGCCCCTCTCGAGTTCAACATTTCCACAAAACACTAGACTGCCACATAATCCAGCAGTTCCAATACTGGGTATGTATGCAAAGGAGATACAGGGTATCCAAGAGATAGCCACATTCTTATGGTAGGATTAGTGTTAGTATTTAATAACATAGGAAACAGGATAGCAAAAGCCTGGACTTTAAGATAAAAGACTTACTTGTGAAGTGACATACATGTCCTTGGGAACTCGCCCAAGACAGAGGACCTCTTTGATCCTGGGATTGGGGGCGGGGACACGCTCTGGGGCGCCAGTCCCCGGAGGACCGCCTGTGAATTCATGCCCCTCTGCAAAAAGCTTTTAAAGAGACAAGCCCAGCAGCATAACCTGAAAAGAGCTTGAAAGCTTCTGGTGAAGGTGTTTAAGTCAAGATTCACGTAGACAGTGGTGGGCTCCTCTTTCTGTTTTACCTCCTCCTCGTCTGGCAGAGAACTCCAATCAATCTCATCAGAAAGCTTCACCCTCTGATGTTGACCAGTTGGGTCGGGAGAAGAGATGGATTCTCCTTGAGATTATGGAGCGCCTAGATGCAGAATTGTCTTTCCTCAGAGCCCAGGGATCAGAGGAAACACTGAAATAAGGCCTTTGCAGGCCATAAACATCTGAATAGGTGAGCCGCCTGGGAGACTTTTCATATGTTAAATAATTGGTCTTAAGACCAGGAAGGTGATTCCTGCTTGATAAACTGTCTTAGGATCTGACGAACGAAATTCAGAGACTTTAAGGCTGAGAAATTGTATGAAGACCAGCCATCCATAGGGCCCCTCGTGTAGAGCTGCGACGTGCTGCACCCTAAAGATGGCACCGGTTTCCGCCTTCCACCAGCCCGATGGTGAGCGCTCTCGGTGGTAAACAAGTCCATATTTGGTTAAGACCGCTGATCTGGCTTGCTTCCGCATACGTGGGCCTGTAAGATAGCACCACATGGCTTTACTTGATTGGCTGTTCATATAGTATTTAGCCTGTGGGTTGGGTCTGCCTGATTCATTCGGAAGATTGTTTTCAAGGGACCTGAATAAACTGTTTGAGAAGAGCTTTTGCGAGTTGCGTTGTTCTTGCTGGTCGAGGTTGACGCGACACCCTCGCCCAAAGGAAAATGTCCTTTTGAGAAACCTTAGGTTAATGTTAAATGCTTGTATTAAGTTTTAGGTGCTAGGTTTTAGAGTTAGGGTTTGGGTTTAGGATTTAGGAAATTTATAGGCAATTGTTAGGTAATTATTAAGTTTTAATAAATATATGTGTGATAAATACAAAATTTACTGCTACACATTCTCATGTTTATTGCAGCATTATTTGGAAGAGCCAAGACATGAAATCAACCTAAGTACCCATTAATAGATAAACAGATAAATATTCCTTTGTTCCCCATCTACAACTCTTCCTTGCCTCTAGCCTGCTGGTTTGTCCCATTTTATGTTGGCTTCACCAATAATCCACATTCAAGTGAGTCAATTCCTTTATTATCTCTGTCTCTCTCCCAGTCTCTCTTATATACACATATATAAAGACCATACAAAGACTCTTGTTTCTAGTACTTAGGAGAATTCAAATACAGAGGTGGCTTGGGAGACTATTATGATAAATTGTCTTTCAGAAACTGGAATTAATCTTATTATCTCAATTTCTTTAGAACATTGATAATTTAAAAGCTATTAATTTAAAAAGAATGGCTATCTAGACATGGTAATTCATGCTTGTAATCCCACTACTTGGGGGCTAACACAGGCAGATCAAGAATTCAAAGCTAGTCTGGAATATATAGAAGTTCAAAGCTAGCCTGGACCACATTAGACCTTGTCTGGGAAAAAAAAATGAAAATGTGATACATACACACAAAGGAATTTTATTCAACTACAAAGAAAACTGAAGTTATGAACTTTTCAGGTAAGACAATGGAACTGGAAAATATATTAAGTGAGGTGACCCTGGCACAAAAAGACAAATAGTGCATGCTCCTAGCTTCTGAGTTTTATGTATTTATGTTATATTGTTTATGTAGAGGACAAGAGGCTGAAAGGGGGCCAAAAGAGGGTGACGGTTTAAGGAAGAGATATAGTAGAATAGATGTCCTATGAAAATGTCCTAAGAATGTATATGGGGGTGGATACTAGGACTAGAAAAATTCAAGCAGGGAATGAGGATCAGGGAGATGGGGGAGAGGAGGTTCAACCAAAACTAAGGATGTTTTAAAAGCCATAAGGAAATATGCTACTTAGTAAATTAATCTGAGAGAGCAAGAGCGAGTGTGTATGTGTGTGTGTGTGTGTGTGTGTGTGTGTGAGAGAGAGAGAGAGAGAGAGAGAGAGAGAGAGAGAGACAGGCATGGTGGCACATGCCTTTAATCCCAGCACTTGGAAGGCAGACAAGGCCAGAGTCTATATAGTGAATTCCAGGATAGCCAGGGACAGTAGACAGATACTGTCTCAAGACAAATAAAACAAAACAAACAAAAACCCCAAATAATAATAAAAAGATTTTGAGTGGAAGTGTTCTATATGGATGTAGTTAACTGCTCCCAAAGCCACAGGTAAAAATAAAATGAAATGCCTGGGTGTGGATAATCTTTAAAGTGTAAGTACAGTTTGGTAAGACTTTTAAGCACTCAATCACTAGGGCAGTGGTTCTCAATCTGTTGTGGTCCCTTTGGGGATCAAACAACCCTTTCACAGGGTCACCTAAGACTATTAGAAAACACCGATATTTATATTATGATTCAAAATACTAACAAAATTATAGTTATGAAGTAGCAATGAAATAATTTTATGGTTGGGGGTCACCACAACATGAGGAAGTGTATTAAAAGGAGGCAGCATTAGGAAAGTTGAGAAGCACTGCTCTAGGAAATGAGTTTCTAATGCTGTTGCTTTGAGAGACAGTGTATATATTCCTGTGTATCACAGTACAATTCTAGCTCAACCAACTTGTTTGAAAACTTACCAAAGTATTTTTATTTTTCATACTGGAAATGTTACACACACACACACACACACACACAGAGAGAGAGAGAGAGAGAGAGAGAGAGAGAGAGAGAGACATATTTCCAGAGGTATACTGTAATGAATACACACACACACAATTTTGTAAATCTTTTTGCATTTCTCTTATGAAAAGTAACATCAAGAATAGGCACCACATATTAAGATTTTAATAATAATTACAAATGTGTTGTTTCAAACTATGCAGCACTGATTTACACTGTTTTTTTGAGCTTTGTACTTTCCTGCAATCAGATCATCTAGGCAAGATTGTAAAGGGGAACTAGAGCTATTGAGGTCTACAGATGATGAAAGTAAAGCATGATGAGATCTGTGTTTAGGGTCTTGCCCTTAGGGTTGCAAAAGGCATACAGTAGAGGCCAGAACAGGCTCCCTGGCCCACAACTCTCTTTGAAATGCATTTGCTTCAGGCCTCCTGAGCTAGGAATTTTACACTTTGATGCTGATCCATGTTCAGAGAGTGAATCAAAGCTGTGCTTGTTGTATGGTTAGATACTCTATATTTTTAGTAATTTTGTCACAAATTGAATCATAACTTCAAAGGACCTGAACAAGAATGGCTCCCACAGGCTCATAGATTTGAATACTTGGTCACCAAAGGATTAGGAGGTGTGGCCTTGTTGGAGGACTTGTATCACTGGGGGTGGGCTTTAAGGTTTCAAAAAGTCCATGCCAGGCCCAATGTCTCTCTTTTCCTTCTGCCTGTAGATCTAGATGTAGAATTCTCAGCTATTTGTCCAGCACCATGTCTGCCTATCTGCTGCCAGGCTCCCTGCCATGATGACAATGAACTAAACCTCTGAAACTGTAAGCAAGCCCCAATTAAATGCTTTCCTTTATAAAAGCTGCTGTGAGCTGGGTGGTGGTGGCACACGTCTTTAATCCCAGCACTTGGAAGGCAGAGGCAGGCGGATCTCTGAGTTTGAGGCCAGCCTGGTCTACAAAGCGAGTCCAGGACAGCCAGAGCTGTTATACAGAGAAACCCTGTCTTGGAAAAAAAAAAAAAAGCTGTTGTGGTCATGGTGTCTCTTTACAGCAATAGAACACTGATTAAGACAGACGACTTTAATAATTTAAAAAAGGTGTAAACACTATAAAGAATTCTAGTACACTTGGGTCTGGAATGTAGTGCTTTTAATGGGTCTTAATTTTAGACAATAATATTGGTAGATATAGGAAAGATAGTATGAGAATGTGAAAAAAACGAGAATGTTTGTGATAGCAGGTGAAGCAATTGGCAAATTTTTTTTTTTTTTTTTTGGTTTTTCGAGACAGGGTTTCTCTGTGTAACAGCCCTGGCTGTCCTGGACTTGCTTTGTAGACCAGGCTGGCCTTGAACTCACAGAGATCCGCCTGCCTCTGCCTCCCAAGTGCTGGGATTAAAGGCGTGCGCCACCATGCCTGGCGCAATTGGCAAATTTTATAGCTTAATCAGCCCTATCCTTTCTTCTTTTTCTTTTCTTTGTGTGTGTAGTGGGGGAGGGAGTGCTGAAGACTAAATCCCAGGGCCTTCCACATGCTAGGCAAATATTCTACCACCACCAAATTAGAACTTAAACCCATTTTTTAAATATTTAAATTTTGACATTGCACGCTGGGCGTGGTGGCACACGCCTTTAATCCCAGCACTTGGCAGGTGGATCTATGTGAGTTCAAAGTTAGCTTGGTCTACAAAGTGAGTCCAGGACAGCCAAGGATACATGGAGAGAAACCCTGTCTTGAAACAAAACAAAAGAAAATTTGAAGATAGTAAGGCAGTGTTCTGTATAACAAAGTGAATTCTGATTGCTATTACACTAAAAATGCCCACCTTTCCTTGGCTATGAATATCCTGTATTTGTTGATTGTGGCTGATTAGGTAAAGGGTGTATGCCACCAAGGAATTCCACACAGAAGGCAAACACTGGTGAAACTAGCAATGCTGTCAGGAGACTAGTCTGTCTCTCAGTACTTTGAGAAACAGATATGTTTCCCATGTTTCCATTTACACATTCTGCTTGCTGAGCATCCTCCAGAAGAGACAGTACTTGTCAGTACACAAAGATGTCTCAGTTTAGGTGGAAATGATAAGCCAGAACAAAGAATTTTTCTTTATTTCTTAGCTAATTTACCATATCATTCTTAAGACCCACTGCCTTCTCTTTTTGGTTATCAAGCATCATTTTTATTAGAACTTCACATTTTGTTTTAGAAAATGTTCTTTATTATCTTCTGGTGAGAACATTTAAAAAGTCTGTCTCTTTTCTGTATGTTTTTACTATAATCATAGGCCAGCAACAAATCCAGCTAGATTTAGGGAGTAACTGGTGAGAATAGCCCTAAGTTAAGTGTAGATGTCAATGGTCAAGCCTGACACCATTCTCATTACAGTTTGACCCTCCCATCTCATATTAGACAAAGGGAAATCATATAGATGGACAAACCAACAACTCAAAGTCAGGAAAAGAAAACCAGAGAGACTATAACCAGCTCAAGATTCAATGCAAAGATTTCTGAGTACTTGGAGAACTGCAAATTTTGGGAAAAACAGCATATAGTTTTTCTTCTTCCTTAAAAAAAAAAAAATCAAACTCGGGGTTGGAGAGATGGCTCAGCAGTTAAGAGCACTAGCTGCTCTTCCAAAGGACCTGGGTTCAAATCTCAGCACCCACATGGCAGTTCATAGCTGTCTAATTGCTGGGCGTAGCCAAGGCTACTTAGCAAGACCCTGTGTCAAAACAAACCAACAATCAAAGCAATAGAGATATTAATAAAGGATCATCTAGAAAAATAGCTTTCTTTGCCATTAGCACTATCAATAGTGCAAACACTGCTCATGGAAGTTAGCACTAGTTTTTGTCTCATCTCTATGATCTGCCTAGCACACAGTCTGGCATCTGTGGTTAATAAACACTTGCTAAATGATTACTGTGATATAAGTACCACGAGCCTTTCTCAAGCAAGGTCATGGGTGAATCCATAATAATAAACATGTTTACTGTGTTTTGGTTTATGTTCTAAATATTTTATATGTATATACCAATCTTAGGAGGTGGTTGATATTATTTAATAGACAAGGAGACTGAAACACAGATAAATAAGTAAATAGTACTGAGATCTGAGACTAGGCAGCATGGGCTTAAGAACTATAAACTATACTACCATGGGTACTGTCTCAGGCAAATTAGAAAAAAGAACCCTGGGGTAACTTACTATATTAAACAAGAGTTCACTACCTGTTTGGCCCAAGAACCAAGGATGCCTCGTAGCTATAGAGTGGAGTGATTCACTCCCTCATATAGTTAGGTAGTGGGTAGTAGAGCAGTGAGTTTCAGAAGAACATCAATTCTTGGGATGCTATAAGGAGACTGCAGAGAACCAGAGTGAGAGAAACAAGGAGAATGAAGGAGAGATGGAAGAAGTAAGGGGACAGAGAAGAGAAAGAGTAAAGTTTAGGACAAAACCTGGCAGGGATAGGGTGGTAAGTGATGGATCCAGAGGCTGAAGCTCAGAGTTGACTTGTTGATAGTGGCATCATACTTACAATTTTAATATTTCTCTCTAACTCTTAAAACCTGACAAGTAGTAATGTTCATGTCTTGAAAAACTGTCTGCTATGGGGTGTGAAATATGCTTCCCTGGACCAATTTATATGCTTAAATCTTAACTCCCCAGGTAATATTTTAAGAAGTAAGGTCTTTGGGAAGTGATTAGATCAAGAGGGGAGATCCCGCATTAATATGGTAAAGAATCTGATAAAGGAGGACCAAGAGAGCTTGTTTTGCATCTTCATCATGTGAGGACACAGTTGCTGAACCACCTGTGAATGAGAAGCAGGGCTGTTATTCAACACTGGATCTGTGGGGACCTTGGTTTTGGCATTCCCAACCTCCAGACTAAAAAAAAAAAAAACTGTAGTTTTAAAATTGCCCAGGGAATGGAAATGTTATAACCACCTGAGTGGACTAATATACTTTTTTTTTGGTTTTTCGAGACAGGCTTTCTCTGTATAACAGGTCTGGCTGTCCTGGACTTGCTTTGTAGACCAGGCTGGCCTCAAACTCACAGAGATCTGCTTGCCTCTACCTCCCAAGTGCTGGAATTAAAGGCGTGCACCACCACCGCCCGGCTGACTAATATACTTTTGAATCAATCTTCTCTAACAAAAATATTAGAAGTGATATATGAAATTTAGTTTAACTTAATGAAGTTTAATTTTTTTTTAAGACAAGGTTTCTCTGTGCAACAGACCTGGATCTCCTGGACTTGCTTTGTAGACCAGGCTGGCCTCAAACTCACAGAGATGTGCCGGCCTCTGCCTCCCAAGTGCTGGGATTAAAGGTGTGCACCACCAAGCCCGGCAAGTTTAAAATTTTTGTTTGGTATAAGTCTCTATAATGGAGACAATCAAGAAGAATTGGTCTTGGTTAAATGAAAATATTTTTTTTCCCTTTTCTTTCTCATTAACTGAAGACTTTCCAACTCTTTTGGTTCAACCACTCCAGAGAGATTCAAAGAAAGAGAGGCTTCACTTTTTTTGTATAATTTATTTTTATTTTATGGGCATTGGTGTTTTTCCTGTATATATGTCTGTGTGAGGGTGTTGGATCCCCTGGAACTGGTGTTTAGACAGTTGTGAACTGCCATATAGGTGCTGAGAATTAAATCTGGGTCCTCTAGGAGAGCAGCCAGTGCTCTTAACTGCTGAGCCATCTCCCCAGCCCCAAAG
This sequence comes from Lophiomys imhausi, assembly GCA_907164525.1. Lineage (NCBI taxonomy): Eukaryota > Metazoa > Chordata > Mammalia > Rodentia > Muridae > Lophiomys > Lophiomys imhausi. The sequence goes on along the minus strand of CAJQZJ010001826.1, from coordinate 10,938,643 downwards.
ATAGGCTTCTTAAAGGGTATAGGAGAAAGGCATTAAAAAAAAAAAAAAGATTTATTTTCCTTTCTGTGCACTGGTTATTCCCTAGGACTCACATACTGGAACTTCAGAGAACAAAGGGTTAAGAAGTGACAGTATAGGAAAGTGACATGGTCAGGAGGTCTATGGAGCAGATCTCATGACCCTAAACATTAATCAGCATGTGTTAAAACAGGAAGTTACATTTTCATGATTTAAATTTTCTTGTTTGTACTTTCTCTGTTAAATTTTCTTCTGGAGTCCACTATGTTTTAACAACTTATTTTGTGTAAAAAAGTTCAATTGCACTAAAAATAGGGTAAATGAAAATTTCTTTATTTACTAGTATATATCAGAAAGAAACATGAGACAGTACTGTATACATCCAATTACTATCTAACTGAATGTCTGCCATGTGCTGGAAACTGTGTACGATCTGGCAATAGAATGATGAAGAAAGGCAGAAATCATCTCTGCCTTCATGTCAACTAAAAGTTCTTTGGAAAAAACCACTGACAAAGAAACTGCCATGTGTTATAAAACAGGAAGCCCAGGGTGCTCAGGGTATTAGTGGATAAGAAATGGGAACAGGTGCTCTGGCCATTAGGAGAGAGAGCAGCTAAAGAAAAGCAAATGAGAAACTTGCAAAGAAATCAAAGCCAACATAAAAATCTGGGTTGGTGATAATAGAGACTGATACATGAAACCAAGATTTGATTTGTTTGACTAGGTTGAATAGTTAAGGGTCACATTTTTCTTTCTGGGCCTTTTGTCTAGAGAAGAGGAACATTCTGAAGGAGTTGGTCTGAACCCATTTTCTTTATAGATTAATTCTGTGACACATGGGCTAACAATAACAAGATGGCTCACTGACTAAAACAAGTGCTTGCCATGCAAACCTGACAACCTGAGTTCCATCCCCAGAACACATGGTAGGAGAGAACTGACTCTCAAAAGACTGCTGTACAATAGGAATACTTGTACTCACACACAACAATAAGTAAAAAATTAAAATTTTTAGGTACAATAGCTTATAAATGTAAGCTTATAAATTGCTGTCTCCCAAATTGCTCTTAGTCTTCTGGGAGAAACAGTATACAAACATAAAATTAAAGAAGCCTATTAGACTATCAATGATTAACTACAACTTAATGAAGGCAGAGAAAGTTATTGGGAAGAATGATAAGAGAGACAATTTTTTCTTTTTTTGTTTTTTGGTTTCTCAAGACAGGGTTTCTCTGTGTAACCCTGGCTGTCCTGGACTCACTTTGTAAACCAGGCTGGCCTTGAACTCACAGAGATCCACCTGCCTCTGCTTCCGGAGTGCTGGGATTAAAGGTGTGTGCCACCACACCCGGCTGAGAGAACATAATCTTATACAACTACTAAATTGACAATCTAAGGACTAATGGACAAGTCTTTGGTCTATCCTGACAAGATTTGCATGCTCCTATAGTCCCAGTACTCAGGAGGCAGAGGAGGAAGGATCACAAACAAGTATGACATCAGAGTAGTCAACACAGTTGAATACCAACCCAGCCAGGGCTATGTAATGAGGTCCAGTCTAAAAAATAAAAGACTTGGGTCTAAGTTGGGATTTCTCAACCCTAGCACTATTGACATATAAGGGTCAAATGACCCTTTGCTATGGAAGTCTGTCTGTGAAATATACTGTGACATATTTATCCTTAGCCTCTGTCTACTAGAACATTCCTCTCACCTGTTTCAATGAAAGATGTCTGCCAAAATTACCAAATGTCCCCTAGAAGACAAAAATTACCTCTCGGTTGATAACTCCTGATTAGATACTATCAGCATGTTGGGCTTGGCTGATGGTAGAGGGTGGTTTAGCAATATAGGGGAGAGTCAACAGCCAATCTATAGTTATGATGAAATATGTTGACAAGATTATGTTTTGGTTTCTAGAAAAGAGTTTTCAGATCCCACAGGTCAGGGCAAAGCTTTCCTTTTAGAATGAAGAATCAGAGTATTTTGCCCTTAAGATTAAAAATCCAGTAAGTTAAGAGAAGTCAGCTATTTGGGGCAAACAGCATACTAAGACTCATTCAAGGAAATATGTAAAAATCTGCCCAATAAGTCTCAATCAGGGATCTGAGTGCAGCTGTGTCACCATATAGACGATATGTCACTCATTACACAGGTGAGTCATGGGTGAACTGGCAAGGAGAAACACGTGTGGGACTTTGTTTCCTTTGGCTTTGGGTTCACTAGTATTGTGGTGTTTGACTAGGTTATCTCTTATGTTCTTTCCAACTCTTGAACTCTAGATTGGGGAAAAGACATTTTAATGATATTACACACCACCTGTAAAGTGTTTACTTCAGGCTCTTTCATGTATTATTCCATTCTCACAACTCATTGAGAAAAGTATTATAAGCCTCACAGTAAAGTTTTAAAAAGGCTAGTAACTTGTTCAAAATTATATAGCTAGGAAGCAAATAAGCTAAACTTCAGATCCAAATTTGTCTGACCCCCTAATCCTTGAATGTCTGTACTCATACACAGAAAGGTTCATAGAAAGTATTTAAAAATTATTATAATCTCAAAGAATTATAAAATAGTACAGTGTTTAATTAGAGGTTTACGTTTTAGGGAGGTGCTAATAAAAGCAAGGAACCTAAATCTGAAAAAATTCTTGTTTTTAAACAACTGTTTAAAATATAGCTAATATAATTAGCAATTTCATAGTGTAATGGTAATTCTCTGTGGGTCTGCATGTTCGCCCATGTGTATGTGGAGGTTGGAGGAGTACTTTGGAAGTTATTCTTCAGGCACTGTCTTTCTTTCTTTCTTTCTTTCCTTCTTTCTTTCTTTCTTTCTTTCTTTCTTTCTTTCTTCATTTATTTATTTATTTATTTATTTATTGGAGACAGGGTTTCTCATTGAGCTGAAAATGAACAAGTAGGCTAGGCTGGCTTGCCAGTGAGCTCCAGTGAACTTTTGTCTCCATCTCCCAGCACCAGACCAGAACTACTAATTTTCAATACTACAATTGCCTATTCTTATTCTTATTATTTTTGGTTTTTTGAGACAGGGTTTCTCTGTGTAGTTCTGGTTGTCCTGGAACTCACTCTGTAGACCAGGCTGACCTTGAACTCAAAGAGATCTGCCTGTCTTTGCCTCCTGAGTGATGGGATTAAAGGCATGTGCCACCACGTCTGGCTGAACTTGCCCATTTACATGGGTGCAGGGACAGAACTCATGTCTTCCTGCTTTTAACCAGCTGATTTATGTTCCCAGTATTATAACTGTGATTCTTGATTTTTGTTTTTTTTCCAGAGAAGGTTTCTCTGTATAACCTTCCTAGCTGTCCTGGAACTCACTTTGTAGACCAGGCTGGCCTCTAACTCACAAAGATCTGCCTGCCTCTGCCTCTCAAGTGCTGGGATTAAAGGTGTGTGCCACCACAACAGGCATGGGTGGGAGCTTTCCTAATCACAGTAGAAATAAGAGTGGTTGTGAGTATTGAAGATGATTCCAAATAGTGGACCTACAGCTTGCTCCTATAGTCTTCCCAGTGACTTGTCAGGCCATTCAGTCTATTGTATTAAATCCTTTCTTATTTTTGCCTAGACTAGCCTTGATTTTCTTTTATGTAACAACCTATAAATGCAGTAACAACAAAAGTTGTACTTGGGCATGGTACATAATCCCAGCATTTGGCAGGCTGAAGTAGGAAGACCATCATCAATTCAAGGCTAACCAAGACTACATAGTGAGTTTTGGGCCATCTTAAGATACAGTTTGAGACCCTGTTCTCCTCAAACCCCAAACCAAGACCAAACAAACAAAAGTGTGCATATTAGTCTTGGTTTTGTTAACCAAAATCAACTTGGGGGGGGGGAGGTTTATTTGATTTACATGTCCTGATCACAGTCCATCACTAAGAGACTCAGGACAGCAGGGCTGGAGAGCTGGCTCAGCGGTAATAGCACTGGCTGGTCTTCCAAAGGACCCCAGTTCAAATCCCAGCACCTTCATGGCAGTTCACAGCTGTCTGTAATTGCCAGGTGTGGTGGCACATGCCTTTGATCCCAGCACTCAGGAGGCAGAGGCAGGTGAATCTCTGTGAGTTTGAGGCCAGCCTGGTCTACAAAGTGAGGCCAAGGCTACACATAGAGAAACCCTGTCTCGAAAAACCGAAAAAAAAAAGAAAAAGAAAAAGAAAAAGAGAGAGAGAGAGAGAGAGAGAGAGAGAGAGAGAGAGACACTCAGGGCAGGAACTCAGGCAGGAGCAGAAGCAGGAAAGCTGCTCACTAGTTTGCTTGCTTCCTTGCTCTCCCCTTCAGCTGCCTTTCATACATAGCCTAGGCCCTCCTACCCAGGGATGACAGCACACACAGTGTCAGTTAGCAATCAAGAATATGCCCCCACAGACATACTCAAAGGCCAATATGATGGAGGCAACTTCTTGATTGGGGAATTACAGGTCTGTGAAGTTGACAACCAAGATTAGGCATCAGTATATAAACAGACTTTCCAGGTGACAGGAATGTTGTATGAATTATCTAAAATCTGAAACAGTGAAGATTTGATTTCTATTGGAGGAAACTGGTAGTTTATGATCTACAGAGGAGAAAGTCATTTAAATACTACCCATGGATTGCTAAGATAGTAAAATTAAGACAAGGATCATCTTTGTTATCAAATGGATGGGTCTCCTGGGAATACACACACAGCAAAGGAAGGCAGAATCAGGAGATGCTAGGGGATTCTTAAAAAATACAAGTCCCTGGATCCAGGCCTATTCATTAACTTCAGTTACATGAGACAATATACCATTTTTTGTTTAAAAATTATGGTAGGACCTAGTAAAAATGACAGTTTAGATTAGCATCTAGCAACAGAGGGAGGAGTTTGGCATTCTTTACGGTTGATCTGGGTAGAGCCAGTTGTGGTCGAATGATACGCCATGTTGAAAGAAACCTTACAAGCCACGCAGATAACAGCAACACTGAAGCACTGTTGTAGGGTCATGTCTTGAAAAGCCAGAAATCTCTCCAAGATTATCATGACATAGAGGGAGATTTAAGACAATGAGCATACAATCTTGTGACCCCTCTACAAAGACCCTGCTGAGAGATCATGTGCTGCCATCGTGGCTCACCTGCTGCGAGTCCACGTTGGTGAAGGGTAGATCACCATTGGTAGAGTTGGACCACTGCAATCCAATGCTAAAACCTGTCACAGACTTGCTAAGGCAGAGTCCTTTGGAATCATCTACCTTGAAGCTCCAGAGTGCTGGAACAGTGAGCAAAACAACCAATTGGAAGCAGTTTGGATAAGCTTTTGGTCTGGAAAATAATTGGGCCTTGAGACCACAGAGGCAATTCTTGGCTAATTGAAAAGACTGCCCTACATCAGTGGTTGGAACAGATTAACTTTATAAATGGCCTTAAGAACTAACGAATAAGGTTCAGACTTTTAAGATTGACAGACCTGTTAGAATAGATGCAAACCAGCCATCCGTATGGACCTTCAACAAGAGTATTAATATCCTTTTAAGAAACTTAAGATAGGGCTGGAGAGATGGCTCAGCGGTTAAGAGCACTGGCTGCTCGTCCAGAGGTCATGAGTTCAATTCCCAGCAACCACATGGTGGCTCACAACCATCCATAATGAAATCTGGTCCCCTCTTCTGGCCTGCAGATATACCTGCAGAGAGAACTCTGTATACATAATAAATAAATCTTTAAAAAGAAAAAAAGAAACTTAAGATAGTGTTAAGTGTTTGTTTTTTATAGGTATTAGAGTGTTTTAGGTATTAAGATATTTTTAGATTATAGATTTTAGAATTAAGGTTTAGGTTTTAGGATTTAGGTATTTTATAGGTGATTGTTAAGTATTAATAAATATTTGTTGTAGAAAAAATGGCTAATTAAATTATTACTTAGCATTTATATTTTATTTAATTGGTTTGGCGTTTGTTAATCCTTAACCCACCATTATAAATGAGCACACAGACAACATATGAATTTTAACAAGCCTTGGCCTGAATTGTTTAATCTTAGCCCATCTAAGCTAGCTCTTAATTCTGTTTCCTAAATATGACCCCATATATACATTCGTCCCTTTGGACTGCTATTCTCCACGCTATGCCGATGTTCCAGGCCATGTGGAATGGTCTTTTCTCTAACCCATGGCCTGTGTACTTGTTTACCCCTGGCTTCTTTTTGGAGCTTCTTCTTCCCAAGATGCTGTCTGTCTCTGAGGCCCTTGCACCTTAGTCCCACCTATCTCTCCTTGCCCAATCTCCAGGCCTCAGCATTTATTTAACCGATCAGAGACAATGTAGGTAACAGCAAGCAGGACAATTAATTAACATTTAGAATGCTTAACACCACCCCATCAAAGTGTGATAAATAAAAATATTGTTACAAAAATATTATCTGTAGTTATCTGGAATGATAGTTATCTGCTGTGAAGAAGAGGTAACCAGCAATGAGGACCTCCAATGCCAATGGAAAATCTTTATAAGGAGCCTCTTAAGAAGTGATAGGCAGGGCTGGAGATATGGTTTAGCAGTTAAGAGCAATGGCTGCTCTTCCAAAGGACCCGAGTTCAAATCCCAGCACCCACATGGCAGTTCACAGCTGTCTGTAATTGCTGGGGTCACAGGCATAATCTCACACACCTTTAATCCCAGCACTCGGGAGACAGAGGCAGGTGGATCTCTGTGAATTCAAAGCCAGCCTGGTCTACAAAGTGAGTCCAGGACAGACAAGGATACACAGAGAAACCCTGCATGGTGTCTGTGTGTATTCATTTATAATGGTGGGTTAAGGATTAATACCGCCGAACCAATTAAAGATAATACTGGTTAAATCATTTATTTAGCTTTTTTTTTCAACACACATATGTATATGTATAGGTATATATTTCACAATAGTTTTTGTGGTTTTTGTTTTTGGAGACAAAGTCTTGCTATGTAGCTTGGCCATTCTGGAATTCACAGAGGTATGCCTGCGCCTTCCTCCCAAGTTCTGGGGTTATCATCTGGCATCATCACACCCAGTTTTATACAGTGCTGGGGACTGAACCCAGGGCTTTATGTATTTGAGGCACTCTACCAATTGAAACACATCTTCAATTCTCAACTATTCTTTTGGAGTAATTTTTAAAAAATGGTTCTGAAACTTGCTCTTCAAGTTTTGTTAATTTACTCTTTCTGGAACACACAGTTTTGTCTGTCATTTATTTATTCATTCATTCATTTATTTATTTATTTTTGGCAGTACTGAGTATTCAAAATAGAATGTTATACATGTGAGGCAAATACTTTTAACTATGAGCTACAGCTCTTGTCCCAGAGCAAAGATCTAGTTTATTGTTTGTTTTTTTTGATTGTTGATGGGGTGGTGTTAAGCATTCTAAAATGTTAATTGGTCCTGTTTGCTGTCTGTTACTTAATTGACTCTGATTGGTTAAATAAATGCTGAGGCTTGAAGATTGGGCAAAGACAGAGGTAGGCAGGACTAAGAGCTTTTAGAGAGAGAAATAGAGAGCATCTTGGGAAGTGGAAGGTTGCCAGAGAAGAAGCCAGGAGTAAACAAGGAAGACATGCCATGGGTTGATTAAAGAAGATCCTTCCACGTGGCCTGGAACATCAGCTTAGCATGGAGAATAATAATCCAAAGGGACGTATGTATATATGGGTTATATTTGGGTAATAGAATTATGAGCTAGCTTAGATGGGCTAGGATTGCACAACCCAGGCCTAGGCTTGTAAGATCCACCCGGTGTCTGTGTGTATTCATTTATAGTGGCGGGTTAAGGATTTGCATTGCAAAGCTATTAAAGATAATATAAATACTGGTTAAATAGTTTAATTAGATTTTTTCAACAGGTTGTTGTTGTTGCTGTTGTTTTAAGACTGGTTCAGAATGTCCTTAAAATTATAAATCCACTCAAAATCTAGTCTTGAGCTCTATAATAATAATAATAAAACTCAGTATTTTGGTTACCTGGTAAACTCAGATTTGTGGCAAGGCTCAAAGTATTCCTCTTTGTGTAAGTTCTTTGATTCATACATATTTGGTCATATTTCTTGTCTGGATTTACACTGTTCCTTGTACATACTTTTATTATTTATAAATGTCTATGTCCATTCCTGACCAAACTGTGAGTAAATTAACAAAAGAAAGATATGTTCTCCAAAAGTCTATTCATGTGCCAGCATATCTACTAAATTATTTCCTTTAGCCTTGCTAAAAAGTAACTTCCTCTTATACTTTTTTAATGGAAAATTCAAATACTGCTAAAATTTGAAGTTATTTTGAGGCAAGAATGGAAATAGCTTATCTCTTTATATCTGTGAAGAAAATGTTAAAGACAAACAATCCTAGAAAAAACAAATAGAATGGAAGCATCTTATTCTATCTTTGAGAACAAATAGATTAAAAAACAGTGAAGAATGATTAATTTCTAGTGGGTTTATGCCAGCTCAACATCATTATGCATTTACTGGGAGAAGAGCAATAGATGGGTACACTGACTTTGTTCCCAGGAAGATGGGACTTGGAGTCTCAGGTTTGCTACCAATTACCTTCGTGAAACTGGAAAAGCAACTTCAACTTCTCCCAGGCTATGGAAGATGCCTCCTAAAATGGCAGATAATGATCTGTGTCTCCTTGTATTTATCCCCTTGCATAATACTCTCACACTTTGAATAAGAACAGGATCCATGTGACTTCTTTTGAATGAATAGAACACAGCAGAAACAGGGGTATCAATTCTACAACAACTAGATTATAAATAGACAGACTTAAGAGCTGGGGGGTGTAGCTCAATAATTTAGCATTTATATAACACACAGAAGACCCTGTCTCCCAAACAAGACTGACTTCAGTATTCCTGGCACTTTTATTTGTTCACCTTAATAAAGCTAGCTTAGGTATGCCATGATCTGCCCTACAGAAGTTCATGTATCAGAGAACTTCAAACAGTTGAGATAAACCACATCCTGCTGACACATATAAGCTTGGAAGTTCATCCTTCCCTAGTGGAGTCTCAAAATGACTACAGTCCTGGTGAGCACTTTCACTACCAGCTTCTGAGAGATTCTGAAGCAGAGTTTGAAGCTAGGATGCATCTGATTCCTGACATGTTAAAAACTGTGAATTAAGGGATACTGCTGTGGCCAGAGATGTAGCTCAGTGGCAGAGTGCTTGCCAAGCATACACAAGGCCTTTGGTTCTATATTTTAGTACATAAATACATAACAATAAAAATTGATAATAAACCCAGGAACAATATAAAAATGTCCTAACTAGGTGGTTCACTGAGTAAGACTGAGACATCATCAAACTCAGAACATGTAAACTACTCACTGATGAAAGCAAAATACTGTACTTGTCTGGATACTGCAGATTTCAGAGTAACCTGTGCTTTAGAATAATACAATTTCTTGTATAAACCCGCCTTCCCAACACACATACAAGACTTTCTGAAAAGGTGGTTTAATTTTTTATGACAACTATCTGATTCAAACTGTGGTGCTTAGATATGTGTACGTTTAATGATATGCACTTCGAAAGTGAGTTTCTGTTAACACAGAAGTATTCACTGTATTTCCTGAAACAGGTGCTTAGTTGAGAAAATACATGGTGAATCAGAGTTGCTGAATGAAACACAAAAGTATTTGTGTTTTTGAAATAATACTACAGTATTTATTTCTGCTAGCCTAGCCTAACTAGTGTCTTTTCATTGATCATCTGGAATAGTAAAAACTAACATTTGCCTTGTAAAGGTTCCTGTTTAAAAAAAAAAAAAAAACAAAGCATTTCCTAAGTGTTAATAAACAATGAATTCTTACATTGGTATGACTTGTTTTTGAAGAATGAGTTACCTAACATCTATGAAGTGCTCTGGATATAGATGGACTAATAATTTGTAAAACACTGGGTCAAGCAGCAGAGAAAAGTCTTGGAATAAGGTCCTATTGCCTAAGCTTATTCCATGTTTTATTATTCAGATCACCATTCTCATTCACACACTTTGGGCAGGGAGGAAAAAGATACTTTTTTATATGAAGTCTTAAAATCATGATTCAAGAAGAGTAGAATTTTAAAATTAAGCTTAAAATAATTCCAACAATGAAATCTACCCACCATGATTTCCCAGATGAGAGGAAGAATAGGGAAGAGGTATAGCAGCAAAGATTCGTCAGCTCTGCAGTTGAAGGGTCCTAGCTAAGGCCTGAATATGCCATCCCTGTGGTAAGAGTTTTGTTTTTTAAAAAACCGGTTATGAGAATGTTTTTATTTAATCCCGGATGTGAGGCTGCTTCAGTTAAGACCACAGGTGTAAACAATTAACTGTGCCTTTCGAGCTAGCAGGGTTTAGCCAGCTGGACAAGTTTAACTCTGAGGATTTGAGGGTGGGAGGGGTAGAGAGAGGGGAGACACTACAAAGAAGAAAGAAGTTGCTGCTCTCCCTGCTGCTGTTTGCTGTACTTGTGGATACTGTGACTACTGGGACTGGTATTGACCCCAAAGAACCTTATGATCCTAACCAGCAGGAAGTAGTTCAAAGAGAAGTCAGTCCTTTTTCCCTTTAACCTTCTTTCTCTCCCACATAGTTTGGGGCAGGGGGTTAGAAGGAACAAGGGTTGGAAGGAAGGGAAAGGTACTCAGTATAATAAAATAGTTAGAATGATAAAACAAAAATAAGAAAAGCCACCTTGTTATACATCCCTTTTGCTTGATAAAAACAAAAGCAAATGTACTGGCTAGTTTTACGTCAAACTGACACGAGCTAGAGTCATCTGCAAGGAGGGAGCTCAGCTGAGAAAATGGCTTTGTAAAACCCGGCTGTCAGACATTTTCTTAATTAGTGATTAATGGGAGAAGGCCCAGTCCATTGTGGGTGGTGCCACTCCTGGGTTCTATAAGAAAGCAGGCTGAGTAAATCATGACAAGCAAGCCAATGAGCAGCACCCCTCCACGTTCTCTGCATCAGCTTCTGCCTCCGATTTCCTGCCCTGTTTGAATTTCTGCCCTAATTTCCTTCCATGATGAACAGTGCAGTGGAAATGTAAGCCAAATAAACCCTTTCCTTCTCAAACTGGCTTTTTGGTCATGGTGTTTCACCACAGCAATAGAAGCCCTAACTAAGACATCAGACTTGGGGATTTTTGTAGATTCTAGGCTGGACTTGTGTACACTCTGTTTCTCTAAGACAAACCAAGTGACTGCTCAATTTAAGTTACACAAAGAGGCTGGGCATGGTGCCGCACACCTTTAATCCCAACACTTGGGAGGCAGAAGCAGGCGAATCTCTGTGAATTTGAGGCCAGCCTGGTCTAAAGAGTTCCCCATGATAACCAGGGCTACACAAAAAAAGCCTGGTTTAAAAGGTGCTATATATGAGAAGAAGCCCAAAGTATAGTTCCTTCTCTTTAAAGAGTCTTAAGACAGGAATAGTGTTTCCTGCCTGCACTCTCAGTACTTGGGAGGCTGAGGTAGAAGGACTGAGTTCTATGCTAGCTTGGGCTAGGCCCAAGGAAAATTCTGTGCTTTCTTGGGTTACAGAATCCCTATCTCAAGAAAATAAACAGAAGATTGAGTCTCTTCCAACTACTATGCACATTTCTTTTTTTTTAAACATTTATTTATTATGTATACAGTATTTGCTCTACATATTTGCACGGGCAGATCTCAATGTAGATGGCTATGAGCCACCATGTGGTTGCTGGGAATTGAACTTAGGACCTTGGGAATAACAGCCAGTGCTCTTAACCTCTGAGCCACCTCTCCAGCCCACACATTTCTTAATGTGGTCTTTAAAGTGAAAGATCTCAGAAGTCATAAAAAATACCCTTAGCATATAAACTCAGCCTTTCAAGAGTATATTGTGTGGGGACTATGCTTATATTAATAGTTCCTTTAGAGAACTTATTTAAAGCTTTTGACAGAAAGCAACTTTTAAGGTAGAGAACTACTCAAACTATTTCTGCCTGGTACTTCCTCTACAAATCATGATTTCCAAAGGTGTTGTTTTTTTAAGTTTCATCATCTTCACTAACCTTCAGCAAATTAAGAAAACTGAACAGGTCCTAATCTCTAATCTCAGTTATACAGCCAATTCAGAACTAGTCTAGTCTGAGCTTAAAAAATAAATTCCATAAATTATCAAGTTGTCGCATTGAGAGAAAAAGCCATTTGATGGTATCTATCATCATCACATGTTCTGCCTGAGCTCCTCTATAAAAAAGTACCAGTGGGAGAGTTCAAATGGAAACACAGGTGGATGGCTGGAAAATCATGTTAATTTGGGATGTTACACACCACAGAAAAGTTCAAGAACTTCTTGTTTCATATTGCTTTCCTTATACACCACTATGTTAAGACAATTTTGTTTCTAATAGAAATCACACCTAAAACTGTTTTGGACAATAAAAAGCATTAGCATAGTTAATTTAAAAAAATGAAAACAAGGTAGTGATCAAGTATGGTTTGGTTAGGGCCCCAGTCTTAATTTCTGATCAATATTTTAGCTTTGCCCTTATTTACATATATTGGCTTCCATAGGGTGCTAAGCTATGGTGCTACAGTACTCTAGCTGTCATGCACACAGGATATTTATCTCTTTAAAATTAAGGAAACAAGGCCGGGCGGTGGTGGGGCACACCTTTAATCTCAGCACTTGGGAGGCAGAGGCAGGTGGATCTTTGCAAGTTCAAGGCCAGCCTGGTCTACAAAGTGAGTCCAGGACAGCCAGGGCTACACAGAGAAACCCTGTCTCAAAAAAAAACTAACTAAATAAATAAATAAAAGGAAACAAAGCCCATCGGTGGTGGTGCATGCCTTTAATCCCAGCACTCAGGAGGAAGAGACAGATCTCTGTGAGTTGGAGGCCATCCTGGTCTACAAAGTGAGTCCAGGATAGGCAGGGAAACACAGAGAAACTGTCTCAAAAAAACAAAACAAAAAAGAATAGTTTGGAAACTACATTATAATCTTGTGGTAGTTTGAATGAGAAACGCCCCCCACAGACTCATATTTTGGCAGACTCTGTCCCCAGTTGGTGAACTGTTTAGGGAGGATTAAAAGGTATGGTCTTCTTAGATGAGGTTTGTCATTGGGGGTGGGTTTTGAGGTTTCAAAAGTCCATGCCAGGCCCAGTGGCTCCCTTTCTGCATGTAGATTAGGGAGTAAAGCTTTCAGCTTCTCCAGCACCATGCCTGCTTGCTGCTCTGCTCCCCATGATGACTATGGGCTAGCCCTCTGAAACCGTAAGCAAGTTCCCAATAAAATGCTTTCTTTTCTATGATGCCTTGGTCATGGTGTCTCCTCACATTAGAACAGTAACTAAGAGATTTATGCTCTACCAACTGATAGATAGAATGGAAAAGATAACTGGATCTAACTGCTCACATTCAGCCTTTCCTTAAATGTCTCCTAAATATCAAAGCATGTCTCCCTCTCCTCAAAACACTTCATTCTTCCCAGTCAGTATACATGAAAGAGCAATTTGGTAAATTTTGTTAAAATGACAAATCTCATCTAATAAGGCCATACCTCTTAATCCTTCCTAAGAGCAATTTGATTGGTAGAAAGTATTATGGTAAAAGAATAATTTAAAAAGGTTAGATTCTTTTTGTTTGTCTGTTTTTCGAGACAGGGTTTTTCTGTGTAGCCCTGGCTGTCCTGGAACTCACTCTGTAGACCAGGCTGGCCTTGAACTCACTGAGATCCACCTGCCTGTCTCTCAAGTGCTGGGATTAAAGGCGTACACCACCACACCCAGTGAAAAAGGTTAGATTCTAGGAAAAAAATACTTTTTAAAAAAGATTTCTTATTTATTTAAGTGTACTACATATGTGTCTGGTGCACAAAGAGGTCAAGAGTTGAATCCCCTGGTACTGGAGTTTCAGATGGTTGTGAGCTGCAATGTGGGTGCTGGCAACCAAACTGGGTCCTTTGCAGGAGCAGGAAGTACCCTGAACAGCTGAGCCCTATCTTCACACACCCCAAATTCAAATTTCAAATAACTGAGTTCCTAATCCTTATTTGAGTTTAAAACTTGATCTTAGCTGGTAAGAATTTTAAACTGACTTCAATTTGATCCTTTTCACTTAAAAAATTAACTAAAGCCTAGAAAGGGATGAACTTAAATGTAAAACAGTTAATTACAGAACACCAGTCTCTTGATACTTATTCCAGAATTCTTTCCATTGTGCTAATTAACAGTAGTCAGTTATAGTAAATTAAAAGAATGAAACATGCAGCAGTTCCACAGGTACATTTCCAAAGGCAATGGGCCATTTAATAAATTGTAAGTGAATTACATTTTAGGGAATAAAAGAATCTTAAGGCAACAGGGAGTTTTTCCAAACAAATGCTGCCTTTGAAGTTCTTGAAATACAGGCTAGTTTCTAATCCTGTTTAAGGAAGGTTTTATAAAGCTACTCTCTCATGAATTGTATTTTATCTTTTAACCAGAAAATTCAATCTACTTTTCTATGATTAGAAATTTAGCTGGCAAAAGAAAAGAAAACAAGAGGCAGGCGGATCTCTGTGAGTTCGAGGCCAGCCTAATCTACAAAAGTGAGTCCAGGGCAGCCAGAGCTGTTATACAAAGAAACCCTGTCTTGAAAAACCAAAAAAAGATAAAATACAATTCAGAAAAAAAAAAAAAAAAGAAATTTGGGGGGGGGGGGGGGGCAGGCCCCGGCCCTTTTTTTTTTTTTTTGAGACAGGGTTTCTCTGTATAACAGCTCTGGCTGTCCTGGACTTGCTTTGTAGACCAGGCTGGCCTCGAACTCACAGAGATCCGCCTGCCTATGCCTCCCAAATGCTGGGATTAAAGGCGTGCACCACCGCCAGGCTAGGCACATGCCTTTTTAGGGAAGGTGGAAGAATTCAAAATAGGGTTTCTCTGTATAGCTCTGGCTGTCCTGGAACTCACTCTGTAGACCAGGCTGGCTGACTCGCGCCTTTAATCTCAGAGGCAGGCAGATCTCTGAGTTCGAGGCTACTCTGGTCTACAAAGCTAGTTCTGGGACAGCTAGGGCTACACAGAGAAACCAGTATAAAAAAAAAGGATTTTTTTTTTGAGTTTTATAAATTTGTTGAGACTTTTGACTACCATTGTATTTATGTGCAGATATAAGTCAAGATTAAAATGAAACAATCGTCATTAAGAAATCTAAGTAATTTCAACTATTTGTAATACAGAGATTAAAGGTAAGAAAGCCATTTGGGTTTGAACACAGAGTGGTACTGCTTAATAGATAGGCAAGTAGGGTAGTTGGTACTGAGGGTGCCTTGAAAATATCATTTAGACCCCAAGCAGCTGTTCCATTAAGTGAAATGATACTTATTTCTTCTTTCAACATTTTTTTTGTGTGGAAGATAAATCAGATAGCAGCTTCCCTCTGGCTGGAGAGAGAGGTTCCTGTCTGGCATAATGATTAAAGGGCTTGTAAATAGTCAAGAACTGGGAACTGGAAGCACTGTCAATGTTTACACAACAGACAGTCAATTATGAAGGGCAAGAAGTGTTTATTTTTTATTTTTTTTGAAACAAGGTTTCTCTGTGTAGCCTTGGCTATCCTAGAACTCTCTCTGTAGACCAAGCTGGCCTTGAACTCACAGAGAGCTGCCCGGCTCTGCCTCCTGAGTGATGGGATTAAAGATGTGTACTACCCCACCCAGCCATTACAGACAGCTGTGAATTGCCATATGGGTTGTTTGGAAGAGTAGCCAGTGTTTTTAAGCACTGAGCCATCTCTCCAGTCCTGGACAAGAAGTGTTTAAACATAGAAGAAAAGAACCTTCTCCTTGGGAATTCAGTTGTCACTAACATTAGAGCAATTTAGAAGTGTGGTATAGAGTTAGTCTATCTCCCAGCAGATATTAGGGCCCACCTTTACATGCTAAAAGCCCATTCTCTCATTGTGCACTTTCAATGGACTAGGTCAGACAGGTTTCAAAATACGTGAGTTGGTGTCAAGGATTAGCCTTAGAGGTCTAATAACAGATAACAGGGTCCCAGTTAATAAGATTGGTTTTAAATAGAAAAAAGTAGACTGCCAAAAAATGCAGTTCAGGAAAAGATAGGGAACTAATACATTTGAAGAGTGAGACATCCAACAGAAAGATTTAACCAAGCTGAGCAATCATACGAGTCCTCTAGTTATCAGACCTCAGTACAAGACAGATGCAGACATAGCTTTGCACATACCTCTCAAACCCGGCATGTCTAATACCAGGACTTGTACATAAAATGTATCTTTGAATACTTAGCTTTATATTATAGTAATTTGTATTTTTATTTTTTACAAGAAAATAAAGTTTTAAAGTAGATGATCATTTTGGATGAATTCAGAAGAAAACACAGATTTCAAAGAAATGTTCAGATTTTAGGAGGGAATATTGTGCTCAATTTATAAAGTCACTGTCTGCTTTTCTTAAAAAAGTCCGAAAGGCAATGACACAAATAAATAGATGCTCAGTAAGCTGACAAAGGCAGGAGTAGGGGGAGAACTTGGACAGGAGTGCTTCATTTTGCCTCAAATCAAAATATACATTCTACTGAGTCTCTTAGTGAATTGTTGAGTCAAATTATATGGGACACTGGATATGGTAGAGAATATATGCCATACACCTATTCTGGATCATGGTCTTTATAAACACATTCTCACTCAACTTTCACAATCACCTCTGAAAAGCTACTTTTAAAAATGAATGAACTGGGAAGCAGAGACAGGAAGATCTTTGTGAGTTTGAGGTCTACAGAGTGAGTTCCAGGACAGCCAGTGCTACACAGAGAAACCCTGTCTCAAAAAACAAACCAACAAATGAATTAACTGAAGCTTAAGAAAATTCAGAATGCTGTAGTCAAATGTCAAGTTAAGTAGTAAAATGGACATTTGAGTCCAAGTCATTTTACCACAGGGAAATAAATGTTTCCGTGAGTGAGATTAAATAAATAACGACTATGTGTAGTAGCTCTTGAATACAGGGGCAACACAAAATATTTAACAGAATTGGTTACCTATGTCATATAACATGACATGAGAAAATTAGTCCAGAGACAGCAAGTTAACAAGAAATATTTTAGCAATCCAAGTATTTTACACAGAAATCTCATTAATTTAGGCCACAATACAATTGAATTTGCAATAATCTAAAAAGAATTGAAAAAATATCTTAAATATTCTTCATATTTCTGCCCCTTTCCCTCTGTAGTTCAGTCTCTATCAAAATGTTAGGATATTCCTCAATAACTTCTATAGAAAGGTCAGACTGAATTCTAGCTAACAGAATACCTGAGCCACAGTACAACTTCCCAAACTGTAACATGTGTACACATTCCACCATACCAACCAGTGAAGTAGGAAACCTTCATTTCTATTTTTTTGTTAGTTCTCCTTCGCCACCCCATTGCCCTTCTTTTTACTGAACTTTAGTAAAGACTTTTGTCAGATAATGATGGTAGAGAGCTAGGTAAGATCCTCTAAAAGTTCAGCCCAGTAACATGTGAAATCACAAGAGACAGTGTGTGCGCGCACACATATACAGACATACACACATATTATACAACAGGATAAAATAGGGAAAAAACCCTTAAAATATATAGAAAAAGTGCTGTAAAAATTAAGTCATAGTATTGAAAAATAAGTAGGAGTCACCAGAGAGTATGTGGATAACTGAGTTTTTTGAGATCTGAAAGCATGAAACTGTTTTTTAGGGAATGGAAAGACATTTCATAGAACTGGACATTTGTAGGGCAAGCATGATAGAAAAAAGGCAGAGACTCATCCTAAAGTGCTACACTAAGGAAGGAACTAGAGCTTTGTTTTATGGATCATCATTTCCTGGTTGTGACTATGGAACCCTTTGAAATTTACAATGTAAGAAATGATAGCAATAACGTTTTTGAATTTTTGACTTGTTTCTTAAAAATCCCAGTACTATAAATGAAAGAAATCATCCTTTATTTTCATCTTACATTACCAAGAGATATGCAAAATCCTTCAATGTTAATGAGAACAGAGTTTTTGTGTCTTTTTATCAAATATCTGTTTAATATTAGGTGTAATGTTGCTAAGTTGGGTCCTCATATGAGGTGCAGGATCAAGTCTTTTCCTGTATTTCATTTTTGTTGTGAAATGATATGAAGACCCTGCTTCACAAGTACATCGTTCCAAAAGGAGGAAGTAAAGGAACAGCACGTTTTACAATATTTGGGTATTCTTGAATTAGGCTACTCCAAAAATCATTCAGCAATAGTTCTCTAAAATTTTGCTTCATTAGGGAATCAGATGTTAAATCAATCAAGTTCTCATAGTCTCGAGCTACTAATGAGGCTGGTTTAACAGTTACTGTAAATGGATTTCTAACGTAAGCATTATTATCACTTGTTATAGGAAAATATTTTAAAACAGTAGAGAGCAAACTCCTTAGATGCTACACAATAGCACCACAAATATCTTTATCAACTGTAGAATTGATTTTAGTCAAAAAGTCACTGAGTGTAGGAAAATAATTGAAGCTTTCTTCTTCTACAGATGAGGCTCAAAACTCCAATTTTCTTAGCAATGAAGATATCTTATCAAACACTGTAATGTTCTTTCCTTGCACTGATAGATTGACCTCATTTAATTTAGTAAAAATATCAGCAAGATATACAAGTCTTAGCAGCCAATACAAATTTGTTAAGCAATCAGATAGTCGAAAAGCAAACTCCATAAAACCCAACAGTTCATGCTGAAGCTCAAAGTCTTACAAGAACTTTACCTCTCGAAGGCCACCGTACTTCTGTATTCAGAGGTTCAGAGGAAGAGCTGTGTACTGAGCACCCATTTCTTCACATAAAATTTTTAGTAACTAGGATTGATGTGGCCGAGCTTTAATGTGTTCTGCTTGATCTAGCACATTTTTTAGAGATGGAGGAATTATTTTAACTGCTAATGCATGTCGATATAATAGGCAAGAACTACAGTACTTTCTGGAGCTACATATTTTATCAAGGCCTCAGCAATTTTCCCATCCACTGCCCTAGAAGCATCACTGCAAACATAAAAACATTTCTTCCATTCAATTTCATGTCTCTGCATAAAACTGTTGATACAGTTGAATATTTCTTCACCAGTTGCGTTACTCTGTAAAAGTCACATAAGACTAGGTCCTCTGCAATAGATTTATTAAACCTAAAACAAATAGACAAAAGTAACACAGCAAGTCCTGAAACATCAGCTGATTCATCCAGTTGTAGTGAAAACCCACCACAAATTTTTAGTCTACCAACAAGCTCTTCTTCAATGCCAGCAGTTAGATCTTTAATTCAGTGTGCCACAATTCTGCTTGAGAGCCGTACTGTTTTGTTTTGTTTTTGTTTTTTAACTATACTGTTAATCAAACATCCATCTTACCACATCTTTTGCACAAGGTTTAATAAGCAATTCTCCAATAGTAAGTATATGCCTCTCCACTCAGGGCTATGTGGTACCTCTTCATACTCAAGGTATGATGCTTCTGTAGCACTTTCATTCTCTGTGTTGACAATCTTAGGAGCTGGAGGCTTACTGTTTTCAGGTGAATAAAGATGCTGTTTGAAAAAGCTGATATCTTTGTCCTTATATTTAGTGTGTTTACTTTTTAAATGTTGTCCAGGCTTACTAGGGGCCAAAGAGCTATTGGATAAAATTTTCTTACATAGTACACACTGACCATGAGGTGCATCTCAATTTCCAAAGTAAGTAAATCTAAAGGACAAATAACTTTCCTCATATTTTCTTCTTTTTATTTTCTTAGTAAATGTTGCTATTTTATTTGAATTGGACATAAATTTTACCCTGGAAAGCTCACCTTGTAGTTTTTAGAAACTGAAGATTGTAAGGGTTAATTTTCACTTATTCCAACCTTTTTACTGTCTGATTCAGATACAAGTTTGTAACAAAACAATTCTACTTCTTGCTTAAGACTTTCTTGTTTCAGCAAAAGATCCTCCAGTGTAGTACAAAACATGGTTAATTTAGATGAATATCACAAATGTTTTAAAATTATAAGACAAAAAATAAAGATGAGAGAAGATGTATAGCAACACATTAGTTAATTTGTAAATGCTGCCTATGCCTCACTTTGAAGATGGAACATCACTCCTCCTTTTTTTTTTTTTCAGAGACAGGGTTTCTCTGTGTAGCCCTGGCTGTCCTGGACTCACTTTGTAGACCAGGCTGGCCTCGAACTCGCAAAGATCCACCTGCCTCTGCCTCCCAAGTGCTCCTTCTTTTATCAGGTGATCTCTCATGTGGCTTCTTGGTGCTCTCAGGTATGGCACACCTTTCTTAAAGGTAGATTTTCACATACAAATAAAAACTATAGGAATGAGTTTAGTAGTCTTAAACTTATATTCAAATCAACTTATATTAAAACTATAAAAAACTATTGCTAGTATCATTTTTTTTCTCAAAAACACTCAGAGAATATTAACATTCTAAAAAAAAAATCTGGAAACTATTAGGCTAAGAAATAATGAGTTTGTATGTACATGTTTAAGGAAGAAGAAACATTTTTAGAAACCCTTCCCTAGCAAGGATTGGTAAATACTTAAGACTGTACAGTAAAAATGCTTGTTTTGTGGGTCATACAGGCTCTGTTGCAACTTTCCAACTCTGTAGTTATAGCATAACAACAAATGAAAGAATGGGTGGGTGTTCCATAAAAACTTTATGTACCAGCTGGGCGGTGGTGACACTTGCCTTTAATCCCAGCACTTGGGAGGCGGAGGCAGGTGGAGTTCTGTGAGTTCGAGGCCAGCCTGTCTCTAAAAGCGAGACCAGGACAACCAGAGATGTTACACAGAGAAACCCTACCTTGAAAAACCAAAAAAAAAAAAAAAAACCAAAATTTTATGTACCAAAACAGACTGAGTGGGCTCTAATTTACCAACCTTATTTCACAGTGTATAGTATCTTAGAATTTCTTTTATCTTTCTGATACAAAATTGATAGTGTTATATATCAGAAGTCTCCCTTCAGGGCTGCAATAATTCTAATAAGCTACACTGAAAACACACACTGTTCCAAGAGAGAGGATTCTAGTGTATTCCAAGCATCAAGTGTTAACAATGAAGAATAAACTGCAGATCAAAAAGTAGATACTTCTCCAGACTTAAAAGTACATATATATTTATATTATCTTAAGATTTAATGCACATTGTTACTAATTACTCTGTTACTGTTGTGCTAGGGGTATTAATCAGAATTTTAAGAAAATATAAACTCATTTAGATTTTTCTCACGTAATAAAAGAAACACAAGAGGAATGCAAACATAAGACAGCCTAATGAATATGGTTTTCTAAGTTTTAAATTAAATTTGTAAGGTATACAGATTGTTCCTGTAGATTTAAACTTCATGTGGCTACAGATTAAACTCTATCCTCTCCTTTTCGATCTCCTGTTAACATGCAGTAGGTAAGATACCTGAAACAACACTTCTTTCTGCAATCTCTCTCCAATTTGATAGCTTGAAATGCAGACTCTTCAAGAGAATAAAACTAAGAGATAGGGTGGGAATGGGAGTAACCAGAAGCCTAGAATAAGAAAAGGTAAAAATCAGACACTGTAACAAGTCCAACTAAAAACTTCTACTGCAACTATTTATCGTATTTTAAATACATTCAACACAAATGACTATTCCCTGCATTGTGGCTCTGAAATGTAAACAGAAAAGGCCTGTCATGTAGTAAAGTCAACATGCCAATATTTCCATCCACTTACTATTCTGGCAATTTCCCTGCTTTGAAATGTTTCCTTACCCACTGACACCACAGAAACATTCTGGGAAGGGGAACAAAAACAACAAGGCTTATTTTTTTAAAGTACAGTCCCATTTCAATATCTCTAAAACTAAAAACTTAATCTAAAATGGAATTATGCATCCAAGTGTTGCATGCCATATGTCATTACTATAACTAGTTCTGTCCCCAGCCTAACAATTCTTATTGCAGGCGTAACTCTTTATTATCTGTGAGCTGTTAGTATCTGTGCTCTATTCCTAATATAAGTTAATTTATCTAATTGTCAAGGCCCTGAAGTTATTAATGACTGCATTTTAGGGAAAGACACAGAGAAGTTGTCACCTGCTAGGTTAACATTTTGTTGGTGAAGAATCAAGAACAGAGCCCCAAATGTTTGACTGTACACAGCCTTCACAATACATGAGTTTTCTTGTTCTTTATCTAGCACTACAACCATCTGATACATAGGAGTTGGTGTTTAGGTAGAAAACAGATTACCAGCATGTGTAACAGCCAGAGGCAGCAATCAGAAAACCTATTCCTTATCAGCGGACTCCCCTTTCAGCCTAGATTTGAATTTAGAAAAAAGAAAAAGCTTCATGGAGCCACTGGTTTACCATCAAACTAGGATCCCTCCCCTTGTTGTCAAGTGGGCACACAGTAGCTTCGTTTTCTTAAAAGGGTACTTCATGCCTTTATCTACAGAGGCACTTCCCACCAGCTCTGGAGGACAAAGAATCTGTGCTCCCAAATTTCCAGTTCAGGAACTTTCGTCCTTCGCCGCTAGGCGATCCTAGGTGTGAACAATTCCCGCTCCCTTAGGGGCGGGAGAGCAGGCCAAGCGCAAAGGCTAGGAAGCAGGAGGGGGCGGGCATCTGGGCCGGGACCAACAAGATTTTCAACTTCGCCCCGCAGGCAGTGACAGCCATCCCTGAGCGACTCGGGGGTCACTGGTGTGCGCGGCCCGCAGACCGCCACGCCCCCTGGAGGCTGGCTTCCAGTCCTAGCCCATCCTTGCCTCGGGATTCCTCTCGCCCCCGGATGTAGCCTGCGCTGTGGACAGGAACTATCAACAGCCGACACCTTTTCACTCCATCTCCATCAGCCTACCGTCTCGGCCGCGGCTGGGCTGCAGAGCAGCGCCGCGGTCACCAGCCGAGCACGAGACCGCCATTTTAGACAGCTCAAGCCAGCGGCCATTTCAGAGCGGCCCACTCGCCGGCGGCTCTGCTCCTCACCTTCAGCGAGGGTCTAGAGCCAGTCGTCGCGGACTGGAGGGAAGAGGGAGAGAAGAAAAACAAAACAGAGGGGAAGAGGATGCGGGGCGGGGTGATGCTGCCAGCTCAGGGACACCGCCTAGGCCACCTCAAGGACTTGCCATTCGCAGCTGGCGCAGTCCTGAAGATATATTCAGCGCTGCGCTGCGGCTAGACGCTACTGTCTGCGGGAGCGACTTCGCCGCTGTCCAATCAGCGCCAGAGCTCATCCCTACCACCACCAATCGACGCCGAGCAGTGAGGCGGGACTAAAGGCCCAGGCTTGGTTCAGGCGCGGTGCTGCCTGGGAGCCGCTGAGATGGCTCCGGGTTAGCGGGCTGGCGCGCGAAGCGTTTGTTGTCTTGTGTTTTTCGGTCCGCCGTGGGCCGCGGCGCCTTTTCAGAGAGCCGGTTCCCGGGATTCGGCAGTCCCACCTAGGTGATGCCATCAGAAAGGTGGAGCCCCGAGTCGGCATTTCCCTCATCTCTGGCGCCCTGCCCGGTGACAGGTGTGGATCGGGGAGCTCTCGAGCCTAGGCTGACAGGGCTCAGCGACTTTTCTTCTCCGAGCCCCTAACCCTATGACCGAAGCGGGGAGAAAAACTCACCTTCTCCACCGTGCGTCATCTTTGACCAGCGAGGGATTCAGGCCCTGCTGAGGTCAAGCCTGATGGGATCAGGCCTCCCAGGTAGCCCAGGTGTGAGACAAAAGGGAAGTCCTCAGGCCTCTTTCTTTTTCTGAGGTGCCCTTCAGGGTTACCAACTCATCTTTGAACCCTCCGTTGTTGGGTTGCAACATTTGGGTGTTTTAAGCCATCTATCTTCATCCTTCCACTTTTTCAAAATGGCATGGTCAGGCTTGAGGCGCTTGTGTGCTCTTCATTTTGGTATTGTGTGGCATCCCTTGTAGGCCCGAAAACTTTACCCAGATTGGCACCTTGAGATAGCTACAGTGTTGTTAAAGTACAGGTAGCATTAGACAGCGGGTCCCATTATTTACAAAATTCTGGCCTCCTGAGGCTTCACAGAAATGGATAAAGGCTGGATCATTATTGAGACCCTGCACCAACAACAGAAAATTCTCCATTTGGAGTCCATTGGGGACCTTCTGTTTTTGTTGTTTTGTTTTTTTGTTTTTTTTCGAGACAGGGTTTCTCTGTGTAACAGCTCTGGCTGTCCTGGACTCACTTTGTAGACCAGGCTGGCCTCGAACTCACAATGATCCACCTGCCTCTGCCTCCCAAGTGCTGGGATTAAAGGCATGCGCCACCACGCACGGTGGGACCTTCTGTTTTTCTTGATGTTTTTTTCACCTTGTGCTCAAGCATCTTTACCTGGTGAAAGAAACTTAACTATTAATAATAGTTTTCATGACTGATGGCAATTGTCTAGCTTGAGAATAATTTTGGAATAAGAGTTCATATTTTTATTTTATATTTACATATGTGCTCCCAATCTAAACATCACATACCTGGTTTGTGCCTTTGTAAATGGGAAAAACTCAAAAATACAACAATGGTAAGAAATTAATTAAACATGTTAATGTTTAATTAAAGACTAGGATTTAACTTAGGCCCTACAGTCTGAAGAGTCTATAATGTTCTTGAAGCATACAGATTTTTTTTCTGTAATTGCTTTGTCAACTTATAAAATGTTGGTTAAGAGATAAATACAGGGCTGGAGAGATGGCTCAGAGGTTAAGAGCACTGGCTGTTCTTCCAAAGGTCCTGAGTTCAATTCCCAGCAACCACATGGTGGCTCACAACCATCTACATTGAGATCTGGTGCCCGGGCATATATGTAGAGCAATACTGTATACATAATAAATAAATAAATGTTTTAAAAAAAAAAGAGATAAATACAGGCAGTGTAGGACTCAGCCAATAATGGTGATAGCTAGTACCTATTGAGTACACTATAGGAGTCAGGGGCTGTTTTGTGTACTTTTTAGTTTAGTTTAGTTTTGTTTTTCAAGACAGGGTTTCTTTGTGTAGTCTTGGCTGTCCTCCAGGCTAACCACAAATTCACAGAGACCCATTTGCCTCTGCCTCCCAAGTGCTGGGATTAAAGGCCAAACAAAAAGCCTCTGTCATCTGGGGCTCAAGTAAATCATCACTGAAGCAGTGACAAGAACAAGTGGTGGCACACACCTTAAATCCCAGCAGTCGGGAGGCATTGGCAGGCTGATCTCTGTGAGTTCCAGGCCAGACTGGTCTACAAATCAAGTCCAGGACAGCCAGGGCTACACAGAGAAACCCTGTCTTGAAAAAAAAGAAAACAAGAATTCGGTTTCTGTAGGAAGTCTGAGGTGGCAGCTCTGTTGATCTCAGTTGTGGTTGGATTGCATTGCAGTTAAATTCTCCAGAACAGATGATAAGCCAAGAGGCTCTGAATCCAGTATTGTGGGTCAGTGTCTCGCTCTGAGCTTTATATTGCACCCTATGTCTCTCAACTAGTAGATGCCCTAGAAGGGCATGACTGCCACTTAGACAGACCTTGAAAGAATTGATAGCTAGAGACCATCTCTCCCAAACAGTGCCGCATGTCCCTTCTTGAAGACTGTAGCCTTACACCTCCATTTATAGTCAGAAACTATAACATTTAACAATTATAATTTAGTTTCATCATTTCTGTGAACATTATCATTAGTGGTATATGCCTTCTCAGCTTTTGCCATGAATAAAACTTGTAAGTAAAGGTCACTTGTTTAGTGACCTCATGTATAAGATTGGTTTATTGGTATTAGATTTGCAAAAGTTATGTAAATACTCATAAAGAGTTCACTGCCTAAGATATTGTTACATTTGTAATCATAGTTTCAAATGTCTAAGAAAAGCTAATTAGTTGAATATTAAATAAGATTAAATATTTAAGAAATACTTAGTTGGGAGGGTGGGACCGGAGGGGAGAGTAGGAAGGGGATTGTGATTGAGATGTAACTTGCAGAAAAAAAAATACTTAGTTAAGTTTGTGAATTAAATCGTAGCAAAGTATAAATGGAAGTATCCCTATTTTATGATTATGAAACTTAACAACATAATATTCATAAATTAAGCTTAAAGGCCTATGAAGTAACCATTTTATCATTTAACACATTTTGACTATATTAATAATCAAGCAAATCATGTCAAATTCTCAGGTTTTTAAATAATTTATATTCCCTTCTGAGACTTTCACTATTTTTTCATATTCATTTATGTGTATTCACCTATACACATAATAGTAAATAAATAAAATATTTAAAGACTTTTATATTCTTTTAAAATCTAATTCTGGTACATGTGGAGTCATCAGTTTTTTTTTTTTTTGACTCATCTCCTACAGATACAAGCATCAGGCTGTTACTTTTTATTAGTGTTTTTGTTGTATTTGGTTTTAATTTTATGTGTGTGGGTGTTTTGCTTGCATGTACATTTGTGCACCACTCTTGTGCCTGGTACTTGTAGAGGCTGGAAGTATTGGATCCACTAGAACTGGAGTCACAGATGGTGGTAAACAGCCAGGTGGGTACTGAGAATGAAACCTGGGTCCTCTGTACGAGCAGCCAATGCTTTTAGCCATTGAGCCATGTCTTCAGCCCTCTATCAGTGTTTTCAGTGCTCATCTACTTCCTTCTGTCATCTCACATGTCCCCTAGTCCAGGATCAAGAAGAGCTTTTCAAAATTACATTTATTCAGTGTGTGTGCCTGAATGAATGCCAAAGTGTACTCCCAGGTGCTAGGCTCAGTCCCTAGCACTACATGAACCAGGTGTGGTGGCACATGACTACAATCCCAGCACTCAGGAGGAGGCTGTAGCAGGAGGTTGGTAGGTTGCAGTTCTCACTAGTGCTTACAGAGGCCAGAAGAAGGCATCGGGACTCCTGGAGCTAGAGTTTCAAGGCAGTTGTGAGCAGCCTCGCATGAGTGCTGGGACCAAACTTGGATCCTCTGCCAGAGGAGCAAGTCTTAGCTGGTGAGCCATCTCTTAAGCCCCTCTCCTGTTTTGAGGGCAGATTTATTCTCATCCAACACCTAAATCCCATGCAATAGATGAGGGATTGTGCTTAAGGAAGTATTCTGGGAAGAAGAAAACGTCGGTGTTATGTGACAAAGCTTTCTACTGGGGAGACACAGCACACACATCTGTTCATCCTAGATAAGGGAACCTATGGCAGACCAAAGTACAGAGACCACCAAAGTCCAACTCTGTGAACCAATGAGTTCTATTGGTGTTACCTATAGGAATATGGGTGAGAGGTTACTTACAGGGACAGAAATGACCCAAAGACAGCTGCATCACCAAAGCTCACCCCAGCATGGGTGACAGCTTACAAAACTGAGGGCCTAAGAGCACACTACACAGCTTGTAGCTCAACAGGTTGGAGAATGTTCTTCCAGATGCCTCATTTGGCCTTACCCTCTTCCAGGCAGCTCAGCTGGTTTCTGTTTCTTTCAGGATGTTTGTCTGGTCTCAAACATCCTGAGAGTCTTCTTGGCAGTTCAATTTCCTTCTGTTTGACAGGGGACCCTCAACTTCTATTTCATATTCTGGCAGGGAGGGGCCTAGTGAACCTGGTCAGTTTCTGGGACTTTCTGAAGCTATTTTGAGTTGTTTACCATAAGCTTCTCTGATGGAATGTTTCAATCTCAGAGGAGGTTTACAGAACAATGGGAGACGCTAAATTTATGTTTGCTTCTCACGTCTTACCAGCCAAGAACCCCTCTATTAATAGATCACGTTGTCCATCCTGTTCTCCAGCCCAGCTGTCACCAACTTAATTCTAGTCGATCTCCTAGCCAATCTCTTAAATGTATCTGTGTATGTATGTGATGGTTAATATTTTCAACTTGACAAGACCTGGTGTCATCTAGGAGACAAGCCTCTGAGCATGCCTATGAGAGATTATTAGATTAGGTTAATTGAGGTGGAAGACTCACCCTGAGTTAGTTGGCGTTATGCCATGGGATGGGGTCTGTATTGCATAAACAGAAAGCAAACTGGAGATTAGTGTTCATCCCTTTCTGCTTCCTGACTGGATACAATGTGACCATGTGCCTCAGCTCCTATCACTATAATTTCCCCAGCACAATAGATTGTCACTTTGAACTGTGAGCCAAAATAAACCTTTCCTTAAGTTGTTTTGGTCAGGCATTTTATTATAGCAATGATACAAATAATACAGTTATTATTATAGATTTTCTATAAAATACAGATATTAAAGTGATTTTCTTATTCAGTATCTCTGCTGTTGGATAATCAACTCCTTTTGGCATGACATTCAGGGATTTTAGAAATAATTTTTGTGTTTACATTTTTGGGTTTTTTTGAGACTGGGTTTCATGTAGCTCTAGCTGGTCTTAAACTTAGTATGGAACTTGAGGATGATCAGGAAATCCTAATCCTCCTACTTTTATTTTCTAAGTACTGGGATTACAAATTTGTACCATCATGTCCAGCTTTTCAAAAATTATTTTTAATATTCTTCAGTTTTATAGCAGCAGAGGTGATAGGAAGTAAGATGCGTAAGGACAGAATGTCTGGAGCCCTTCTTTTCAGCTAGTGGTCACTAGTGGTATGTATAACTATGAGGTTTCTGATCAAGATGTCCTGCCTATCAGCGACCTATCATTGTCCTGGCTCCTGCCTGTCTTGCAAGGTGGTCTGACAAGTTCTCAGAACTGTGTGAAATCTCTTCCTGGGAACCAAGTTCTTCCTCAGACTGGCCCCAGGCTTCAGCCCTCTTCTTTTCCCATCACTCTTTGGAGAGCATCATTTCAATAGTCTGATAGCCAAAGGGAGGGGCACAAGTGTCTTTCTTTACCCCTGCCAGGATGGTTACATCAGGCCTGGAGCAAGATGGGTGAGTACACTCATCTGATTAATAGTTTGGCACGTGATTGTTGATTACATCATAGATTGAAGGATTTAATTGTAATAGCAGGTCTTACTGTTTGAGACTAGAAACACAGAGATTACATTTGCCAGAAGACCATACAAATTGGATTGTAATCCAGGTATACCTTAGGATTGCATGGAAGATGAATGTAAATGTTCAAGTGAAGACTGCACTTCTGCCACATCTGTGGTTTCTACTAGTAAGAAATGTTTTTGTTTGTTTTTGCTGAGACAGATCTCGCAGATGTCCCAGCACTGAGCTCCTATATTTCAAGGATGATGAGAGATAGGAGGTAGGACACCCATTTTACTGATCCAGATCATGGCAGAGCTCCCAGACTCCCAATTTTGTAAGTGTCACGTAAGTGTGGTGCCGGGTCAGGCTAGTTCTGTAATGGAGTTCTGGAAGTTGTCTCTGAAAGTCTAGCCTCAACCTTGTTGTTCTAACTCTTCTGGTACTTTTATAAACCCCTAATTCCTCCTTGTAAATCCCTTGCTATTTAACTAAATAGAATGAAATCTGTTTTACATGCCATTGAATCCTGATATTTCTTTCAAAAAAATTTAAATACATGTTTAATACATATTTCATGGGGCCGGTGAAAAACTAATTTTCCATCAATTAAATTATACACATCCCTAAGCAGTGTAAGTATTTTGAAACATTTTGGCATGTAGTTCACCCTTTTCTATAGTGCCCTCTTTTGCAATTTTTCTGAACTGAACACAGTTTTTGAAACATATTAACTAACATATTTAAAATAGGTCACTGATTCCCGGTCAACAGCTTGAGCCATGAATAATTATGTGATTTTAGTTTTAGTCTACCTGATGAATTTCACCACATACCTTCTGCATAGAGGCAAGACACAAACGTGTTTGACAGATGGATTAGTTTTTTTCTTTTATTGCAGTGACCAAAACCTGACAGACCAATTTTAAGGGGGAACAATTTATTTGGTCCCAATTTAAGAGGATATAGTCTGAGAGCCGGAAATTGTGGATGCTGGGTCTCTGTACATTGCAGTGGAACCTTGTGATGTAGTGTGTTCTAGCTCAGTGGATTAGGAGCTTTTGGGCCAGACTACAATCCTCAAGGCTCAACCCCTGGAGACCCACTTCTGCTAGTTGGATCCTACTTCCCAAACATTCCACAGCTTCCCAAAACAGTGCCACCAGCTAGGACCAAGTGTTGGGCCAACAGAGGTCATCTCATATTCAAACTATAACGTCCTGGTCCTGGCTCCCATAGACTCTTGGCAATCTCATAATACAAAATGAAATCTACCCTAGAACCTTAACAATTTCAACACTTAAAAAAAAAAATCCAAAGTCTTTTTGAGACTAGGTGATAATCTCTTAACTATGAGCTCCTGCAAAATAAAAAGGAAACTACATACTTACAGTGTGTGATTGCACAGAGTAAACATTCCCATTCCAAAAGGGAAGAACAGGAAAATAGCAAGGAAAGACCAGCCAAAGCAAGAGCAGAACACAGCAGGGCAAATACATCCTGCAGCTCTATGTCTGGCACCTGGAACTTGATATGACATCCTCTGAACTCCAATAGGCTTAGGTAGATCCACTCCTCCCTGCGTAAGTCTTGCTGCATGTGTGCATTCTCTCTTGGGCTGGCTCCACTCAGTGCTTGCAGCTTTTCTTCGAAGACATCCCACATTCTTAACACCTCCAGTATTCTGTAGTCTTTATTGCAATGCAGGCTTTGTTTCCAAAGCCTTATATTGCTCTGGAGCGTCTCTTTGGGGAATCTGGTGTTGTCACACACTGCCTTGGTTTTTTTTGGGGGAATTTGGCATAGATCTCCATGATACTATAACTCTTGTGTTGTGTTTGCCTGGAAAACCAGCACCACTTGCATGATGCCAAGTTACACTACCAGCTTGAGGTATAGCCTGGCCCCATTGAACCACAGCTGCAGCTGTGCTGAATGCCCAGCTGGAAGAACATGAAAAATAATTTTGGTAGACTGCTTTATTTCAGCAGGTTGCCTTAGAGGCTTTAGCCTTTGCAGGTTCTTTCTTTCTTTCTTTCTTTCTTTCTTTCTTTCTTTCTTTCTTTTTTTTTTTTTAAGATTTATTTATTATGTATACAGTGTTCTGTCTGCAGGTATATCTGCAGGCCAGAAGAGGGCACCAGATTTCATTATAGATGGTTGTGAGCCACCATGTGGTTGCTGGGAATTGAACTCATGACCTCTGGAAGAGCAGCCAGTGCTCTTAACCGCTGAGCCATCTCTCCAGCCCCAGGTACTTTCTTTTTAAATGAAATAATTTCATATTTACATGCATTTTATACCCTGGAGCCTGTGATAACTGGAGTGTTTCCCTTAAAGCACCTTCCCTATTGTCTCAGTGGACAGTGTGAGGTTTCTCCTTCGTGGTACCAATCTTTTTTTGTTTTGTTTTTGTTTTTCAAGACAGGGTTTCTCTGTATAACAGAGCCCTGTTTGTCCTAGACTCATTTTTCAGGTTGGCCTCGAACTCACAGAGATGCTCCTGCCTCTGCCTCCTGAGTTCCGAGATTAAAGGCCTGCGCCACCTAGCGGCACCAATCTTTTTATGGCCATTTTGCATCCATCTACCTTATCTACATACACTATTGGTAATTTTGAATATATATGAGCTTTTCTCCTTGACAGTATGCACATTAAAAACCATCTTTCTGCTCTATTTTGTGCTCTCCATTCTCAGTGATCTGCTGAGAGGAGCAGCAGTTGTCATGCTGTGACCCAAAGGGACACTAGCTTGAAATTTCTTCCACCAAACAAATCTGTCCTCTGCTTTCGAATTCAGCCTCTCTGGAGTTTTCAAGACACAACTAGATGCTTTCCCAGGATGCAATGCCAACAGCTTTGAATCTAGTTCCTGATAAAGCTAGTCCCATGAAACCTCACAAGCTCAGTCTTCTCTGGCCTGTTTCTGTTGACTTTCTGGTCTTCCAAGCTCCTTGCAGAATAGTTTTGCCAGCGCAGCATGCATCAGGGCTTCTCTAGCTCACAACTCCAAACTCCTCTAAGTTCCTTTTGCAAGCTGATTTTGAAGCCTACAACCTACATAGGTTCATCAGCACAACAACCTCATTCCTGATTTTCTGTCTTAATTAACAAGTTAAGGGAGGAAGAATTTATTTTGGTTCATACTTTAAAGGGACAGAGTATGTTATGGCAGGGAAGGCATGGCAGTTGGGACACTGTTCACAGCTCCTTGAGGAGTTTTTTTATATCCAAGTGGATCATGTAACAGAGGGAGCTATCAGTCTAGAATGGGGACTATAGTCCAGGCTATAGCCCACAAGGCCCACCCTTTAGCAATCTACTTCCACTGGCTAGGCCCCACACTCTAAAAGATCCACAGTCTCCTCTGAACAGAACCACCATCTGTTGGTTCTGGGAATCAAGTGTTCAGATATGTGAGCCTGTGTGCTACCATTGTACATTCAAACCATACATACAGACTGCAAAACTAGTACAGGTCCTGGAGGAAAATTGCATCTAAAGAACATCACCATATGCTACCTGTGCAACAACCTTTAGTATCTGAATTTCCTCATCAGGAAAACAGATTTAATCATATATATATAATTGCTGGGTTTAAAATAAATAATACATGTAAAGCTCTTGGCATAGGGCCTGGTATGTAAAAAGCATACAATAGGTGTTCAGTTAGTAGTATTTTTTTTTCCACTTGCCTGGATTGTATTTCAAGTGGGGCAAGTATACATTCATACCTCTGTGTGATGATTGGTTCTGTTAATCATTTAGGGTTTGGAATCATCTAGGAGACACATCCCTGGATGTGTTTGTGAGGGCATTTCCAGAGGCTTAACTGACCAGGAAAGAGCTACTTTGAATGTGGGTGGCGGCATCCCATGGACTAGAGTCCCAGACTGAGTACAAAGGGGGAAGGAAGAAGCCATCTGGATTCCAGCATTTACCTTTCTCTTCCTGCCTGCATGCACAGTGCAACCAGCTGCCTCACACTTCTGCCACCATTCCTTCCCATAAGCCCTTTTCTTAAGTTGCTTCTATCAGGTATTTGTCACAGCAGTGAGACATGCTACTATCATGCAAGAGTTTACCTATGAGTGCCTGAATTACCTCTGTAGTGACTTAATATTCTAATGATACCTCAGCATTTCTTATAGGGGAATGATTTAAGCAAGTGCCCGAATGCCCATCTTACTCCAGCCCTGGCTTTGGTGTAGGAAGCAGGGTCATGAGAGCAGAACCTGAAGGAAGGGGAGTTGTGTGCTGAGAAGGACAGTGGCAGCTGCTGCAGTGAGTAACTGCTCTAGTGTGATGTTCCATAATGTATCACTTTAACCCTGACTCACCTTACAGATTCCATGTGCTCTTTCTACATGTTGAAGAGAAGAACTCAAGAACAGAACAAAACAAAACGATTATTGGGCTACTGTTGGGGAGGCTTAAACTTAGCAAATCAGATATTTTATATTTTGAAGATGGGGTAGGATATACATTTATATGAAGAACTCCATTAATAATTAAGTCTCAAACCCTGGAACAAAAGGCTGAGGTACCTATTTAACATGTCAAAGTGGACCTGGTTTACAGGTTCTTCCAGCTTCCTCCAATCCCTGCCTGTTACAGGGCATGTTAGCATACCCACCCTTTACCCTGAACTCTCCAGCCCAGGGGCTGGGTTGCCCTTCCCCAAGAGGCTCTTCCCCATATAATCCAGACATTTTGGTTACCCACCCTTTTACTTTTTGTCCTCTTGGCTTGATGCACCTGGTTCCCCTCTTTCTCCTTTCCATTCCTCTCCCTTTCTCCTCACATGGCTCAGGGTCATGTCTACTCTGGACTCTCCCAGATGTCTCTGCTTCTGAGTATGCGCTCCCTTTTATCTACAATAAACTTTCTCCTCCACCATAGCTAGGAGCAGTCATGTCCTTCATTTTTATTTTATTTTTTCATTCAATAATAATGGTATCTAGCATTTCACAGTCTCTTATTTGAATCTTGAGACAGCTCATGTATTTAATCAGGGAAGCATTCTTATTTTACAGATAAAGGACTTGAGATCAGAGAATTTGCTGGAGTTACACATGGTTGCACAGAAATTTACTGGAAGAGGCAAGTGCTTGATCAATTTTTTTAAAAAATTCATTTATCTTCATACTTCCTTAAGAAAGCTTTCAGAATTAAGGCAATGCAGTTGCAGAGTCCCCTGCTAAGGTTTTGATCTTGGGAGAAATGATACGATCAGAGCTGTCATTTGAGGAAACACTTTTTTTCTAGAGTCTTCTTACGGAAGGTGAAAACGAATCTTATTCTCTTGACTTTCTTGGGAAGGTTGATGTTAAACTTTATAAAGCCATTACTTTAAAAAAGAATCCCAGACATAGGCAGTTTTTAAAGCCAACATGAGGGTTTGCAAGTCATTTAAACACTCAATTACTTGAAGAGAGACTGAGATGCCAGGGATGGAGTATTTATAGCACTGTACTGAGAGCGAGTGTGTATATTTATTTGTACAAGAGTGGAATTCTGTCTCTGGATCATTTCCTGACTTGTTTGAGAATCTGGGCAAGTCATTTATTATGTCTGTAGATTTTGGAATTATAGCCTTGCCTCAAAGATGCGCTGTGTGAATAAATGAACTTCTGTTGTAAATCTTGCTTAAACTTCTCTGATGAAAGGTACATCAGTGTCAATAGTTGTGAAGGGTAAGGGCACTGACAATAGAAGTTATAATAATACAAGTGCCCAGAATATATGCAGTACTGTTGCTCTGAGAGCTTCTCTGTAGTGAGAAATTTTGGTTTCTTTAAAAATACAGAAATGTGGGACTGGAGAGATGGCTCAGTGCTTAAGAGCACTAGTTGCTATTCCAAAAGACCTAGGTCCAGATCCCAGAACCCACATGGCAGTTCACAGCTGTCTGTAATTGCTGGGTGTGGTGGCCCATGCCTTTAATCCCAGCACTAGGAAGGCAGATCTCTGTGAGTTTGAGGACAGCCTGGTCTACAGAGTGAGTTCCAGGATAGCCAGGGATATGCAGATATACCCTGTCTCAAAAAACCAAACCAAACACCCCCTTCCAAAAAAAAAACCCTAGAAATGTTATATGAATATATTTTTGTTTTAACACCAGGTGTGGGATATGAGGCTGCTTCAGATTGTCCACAGCAACTATGATTTGCCTCATGCAAATTACAGCAGGGGTGTGATTTTGCCAGCTGAAGATAGTTTACATTTGGAATTCTGGGG
Source organism: Lophiomys imhausi (assembly GCA_907164525.1). Taxonomy (NCBI): domain Eukaryota; kingdom Metazoa; phylum Chordata; class Mammalia; order Rodentia; family Muridae; genus Lophiomys; species Lophiomys imhausi. The sequence continues at coordinate 10,903,469 of CAJQZJ010001826.1, read as the reverse complement.
ACTCTCCAGAGGGTATAAATTCTAGAGGCCCAAGAGGGCCTGCAGTGGCCTCTGCTCCCCCTACTGCTCTTGCTGCTGTTGATGTTTGTTCCTGCTGTTTGTTGCTGTTTTCTGGATTGCTGGTTGGAGACATGCTGACAATGAAGATCAAACAGGAACTTGGGGAATCAGCAGGAAGTAGTCTAGTGATATTGATGCTTCCTTCTCTTCTACCTATTGTTAGGGAGTTGGAACGGATGGGGTGATGTAGGGAGGTAGGAAAAAGAGCCTAATAAAGTAGCCAAAAGTCCAGCTACACTTCTTATGCAACCTGTGTGTGGAGGAGGAAAGGTACACACACTGATGGGCTAGTGTTAAGCATTCTAAATGTTGATTGGTCCTGTTTGCTGTCTGTTACTTAATTGACTCTGATTGGTTAATAAATGCTGAGGCCTGGAGATTGAGCAAAGACAGAGATAGGTGGGACTAAGGTACATTGACATTTTGAGAGAGATAGCATCTTGGGAAGAAGAAGGCTGAAAGAAGCCAGGAGCAAACAAGGAGGACACGCCATAGGGTAAAGAAGATCCTTCCATGTGGCCTGGAACATTGACGTAGCGTGGAGAATAATAGTCCAAAGGGATGTATGTATATATGGGGTCATATTTGGGTAATAGAATTATGAGCTAGCTTAGATAGGCTAGGATTGCACAACCCAGGCCTAGGCTTGTTAAAATCCATCTGGTGTCTGTGTGTATTTATTTATTTATTTATTTATTTATTCTTTTTTTTTTTTTTTTTTGGTTTTTTTTGAGACAGGGTTTCTCTGAATATCTCTGGCTGTCCTGGACTCACTTTGTAGACCAGGCTGGCCTCGAACTCACAAAGATCCGCCTGCCTCTGCCTCCCAAGTGCTGGGATTAAAGGCGTGCGCCACCACCGCCCGGCGTGTATTCATTTATAATGGCGGGTTAAGGATTAACACTGCTGAACCAATTAAAGATAATATAAATATAAAACAATTTAATTAGCCATTTTCTACAACACACTCTCTCTAAACCTATAACCACAAATATTTTACTAGAAATAATTACTATTGTAATTTTAAAATATAGGATTGAGAAAAATATGTTCTCATCCTATTGCATCTTATTACATTCTCCTTCATTCATCACAGTCAATAGAAAAAAAATAAATGAAAAGGAAAGCAAGTATGACTGCTCCTAGATATAGTGGAGGAGAAAGTTTATTATAGATATTTGGGAGAGCATAGCCAGAGGCAGGGACCTCTGGATGAGTCGAGAGTGGACATGATCAGATTGAGTTGTTTCATGTGAGGAGAGTGAGGAGATGAGGGGAGAGAGGAAACCAGGTGTAGCAGACAGGAGGTCAAAGGTACAAAGGAAGCAGGTAACCAAAATGATTGGATTATACAGGGAAAGCAGCCAGCTCTTTGGGCTGGAGAGTTCAGGGTAGGGGGCAGGGTATGACAGGCAGGAGGACCCTGCAACAAGTAGGGACTGAGGGCTGCAGGAAGAACCTGACAGCCAGTGTCCACTTTGGCATGTTAAATATGCACCTCAGACATTTGTCCCAGGTTTGGAACCTAACAGTAAGTGCATGTACAAACGTATATAGCTAATTTAAGTATTACGGCATGATTAGGTAGCACCTTTTTGACTTTGTTAATATGGTGAAAATGTTCTAGCATATAAAACTCTCTAACAGGGCCGGGTGGTGGTGGTGCACACCTTTAATCCCAGCACTTGGGAGGCAGAGGCAGGTGGATCTCTGTGAGTTTGAGGCCAGCCTGGTCTACAAAGTGAGTCCAGGACAGCCAGAGATATATAGAGAAACCCTGTCTCGAAAAACAAAAACAAAAAAAAAAACCTCTCTAACAAAGCACAATTCTCCACTGAGTTCATTGTTCCCTTATGGGAAGACTTTGAGATTGCTCTAGAATGAATACTACAATAAATATCATATATGCATCTGTGTGTATCTTTTTTTTGTCTTTTAATTTTTTTAAATTTTGTGAATTTCACATCACACACCCTGTTCTCTCTCATCTCCCACCTCCCCTCAGGCCCCTGATCTACCCTTGAAATCTCTCCCAACATTAAAAAAAAAAATCTCCTTGTGGAAGCTGTAGTGTGTCTCAGTGTGTCCCACAATATTCCATTTTATCCACAGTGTTTTGTTTTTGTTTTTTTTTTTTCGCTTGCAAATGTTTATTATAATGATTCCTTGGTCTGGTATGAGGCCTCTGGCTTCTGCTACTTTGTCAGTACTGGAACCTCACTGGGCCTGCAAGCCCCACCTGTAGAGCCTGTTCTCCTGAGTGTTGCATCAGGGAAGGGGCTGGACCAGCTTTCCTGACCCCATCAGGATCAACTTTCCCTCCTGCTACCTGTGGCAAGGGTAAGAGAGTAAACGGAATCTCTCCTTTGCCAACACCACAAAGCAGACAGAAGGCAGGGCTGCCTCTCCCATACTCCTCAGGGCTGGCTCACCCACAACCCCCACATCCAGGGCTGGCTCTACTGTGCTACCAAGATGAGGTACAGGGCCTGCTCTTCTGAGTGCTGCAGCATGTGGGGGCAGGGTCAGCTCTCCTGCTCTTGTGACTATTGGGGCTAGATATCCTGTCTGCCACTGGTAGTGAGGGCCAAAGAGAGGGGTCTCTCCCTCACCAACACCACCACAAAGCACACAAAAGGCATGGCTAGCTCTCCCACACTCACTCCCTCAGGGCTGACTCACCTACAACCCCCTCATCCAGGGCCAGGCAGGGTTACCCTAGTCTCTGGCTTGCTTCCTGTCCTGGGAGCCCATCTGGTGCTTGCCTGGTACTTGACTGGTAGTCAACACAGGCTAGCTTTCCTTCCGGGCCCCATGGCAACGAAGTGGTATTGGTATCTGGCTTGCTTTTTTTTCTGGGGAATGATAGTCTACTATTCATTCAGATGTTCATAGGTCAGAACACTGAATGTAGACATAGCGTCTCTCCTTTCTGCCACCTACTGATGCACAAGTGACACAGCAGCCACATTTGCAATGTCTCTAGGGGCAGATGTGTTTGTCCTTTTATTGGTTAGATTCCTCACCTGTTATCAATGGCTTAAACATTAAGCCTTAGCCGGGCAGGGTGGCCCACGCCTTTAATCCCAGCACTTGGGAGGCAGAGGCAGGTGGATCTCTGTGAGTTCAAGGCCAGCCTGGTCTACAAAGCAAGTCCAGAACAGCCAGGGCTACACAGAGAAACCATGTCTCAAAAAACAAACAAGCCGGGCGGTGGTGGCGCACGCCTTTAATCCCAGCACTTGGGAGGTAGAGGCAGGCGGATCTTTGTGAGTTCGAGGCCAGCCTGGTCTACAAAGCGAGTCCAGGACAGCCAGAGATATTCAGAGAAACCCTGTCTCGAAAAACCAAAAAAAAAAAAAAACAAACAAAAACATTAAGCCTTAGAGAGTATTAATTTGTATCTCAAATTATTCCCCAAAAGTCTATGCCAACTTATACTTCTAGACTTAGCACAGAAAGACCTACTTTCCATGCCTAAACCAATATTTATATTATCAGTCTTTCTAAATTTTGCAGTTCCTTGGTTACTAGTGAGGTTGATTGTTTAAAAAAATGCTTATCACCATTTCCATCTCTTCTGTGCATTGCCTGTTCAGAAGTTTTATTTTCTATTTGCAAAATCTCTTCAAATACTATGATTCTCAATGTGGTGTTAGGTCTATTTCTCTTGGCTTTTAAGATGTTGATTTTTTTTTCCTTCCTCTTTTCTAAAAACTGCTCTCAAGTTTTAAATTCTTGTGGAGTTAATTACTCTAAAAAGTCATGAGAAAGGAAGCCATTAAAAACATATCCCCAGGGCTGGGTGTGGTGATTCAAGCCTTAATCCAACCCACCTCACCCCCAACGCTTGTGCAAACTAGGGAGGCAGAAACTGGCTGGCCGTTCAGTTCATTGCCAGCCTGGTCTATATTAATGAGTTCCCAGCCAGCCAGAACTAAATGGTAAGACCCTGTCTTAAACAGACAACAAAGTTTCCTTTAAAGTTTAATAGTTGTTTCAAATCATTGTACCTGTCCATGAGTTTATGTTATATTTGGCATGCTTATTAGTCTTTTCTCTTTTTTGTATGTGTGTGTGTCTGCATGTGTGAACAGAATTTAACTCTGGTGTCATTTTTTCAGGTGATTCCTACCTTGGTTTTTGAGAAAAAGTCTGTCACTGGTCTGGGGCTTTCTAAGTAGGCTAAGCTGGCTGACTGGCAAGCCCCAGGGATACTCTTGTTTGTACCACCCCAGTGCTGGGCTTACAAGCACCTGTAACTGAAAGACCCGGGGGAGGGAAGTCCACTCACCTGACGCTCAGGATATCACGGCCACCCAAAAACTCACAAGAGACCATCTTGATGCAATCGCAAGAGGTTTATTTCAGGGGGGTTCAGTGCACTGAGGGTGCAACTCGTATCCCACGCAGGGGTAGAGGAGCAGCGATGACAATTTGGGGGAGAGTAGAGTATTTAAACTACAACCCAAAGGGGTGAGGGGAAATACAAGTGGAAAGTACCAGCCCAGCCCATTGTTTACCATAACTGAAAGGGGTGAGAGGGAATGCAGGTAGAATGTACCAGCCCATTAGTTAGTCAGCAGGAAACATCCTACACCTGTTTTTCTCAGGAATGAATTTAATCTTACTTCACCATTGGCTTTGTGATCAGCCGGTTCCTGAAACCCTGGGGGCCCATGATAGTCATCTGCTTTGTGGCCAGCTAAGTTCCGGGAACCACCTGGTGGCTGGCCTGGCTCTACTGCTGACTTAGGGGGTCTTTTAATAATTTTCATTCCCTTCATTCCCCACTCCTTTTAGTCCGTTGTTCTAATCTTAGAACCTACATCAAAATCATCATCATACTTCCGCAAACCTTGATATTGTCGCTTAAGCATTAAAATCTGTACAGCACTTACTCTTAATTGATGAAAGTACTGAGGGTCCTGCACTAGGGCAGCTGTTCCAGTGCCACATCTGATCCTAAAATTACAGCTAAAGTCAGGGAAATAGGCTCTCTCTTAAATCGCTTAGGGAGGAAATCAAACTCATCCACAAAGGCATCTGTGGGGAGATAGAGTACTCTAGGCATAAGCTGTATTGACATACAATAATCTTTGGTTTCATTAAAGATACTAGTGGCAACACAGGGAGTTAATCCTGTGTTGCAGGCCCACCATCTATCTATGCCAGGATATAAGTATCTGGTATCAGAAGTCTTTAGAGACCTCAGGGTCTCATTGCATAAGTGTTTATAGGCAGCAGGTGGGTTTCCTAAACAAGTCCTTTTCCCTGATACTTCAGTTAGGGTCAGTTTGTTCTCATGTCATGAGCAGGCGTCATGGTTGGTGGTGTTATTAAAAGTACCCAACGCGGCGATGCCCTCATAGTAAGGGGGTCCAGAAGTTAAACAGAGCCAACATCCTCCACACTGCCTAGCCGCACTCCTGTCCCTACCTTTCCTTGGACAGACGTAAAAATCTTGTTGAGCCAGCCCACAGCATCCCTCTGGCTTCCCACACCAAACTTTGCTCCTAGCCCTTTAGTGTGTCTTCATCGAGGGTCCCTCTCAGGGAGGTTCTGGGGGTCTGCCTTAGGAATATCCCACTGTTCCAGGCCTGCAGCTAGCTGGCAGAAGTCAGGAAAGGGAGGGGGATACCTTAGAGACTGACCAGACGACTTCCCCAGTTTGGGAAGCCACCTGCCAAGTATGTTTTTGAGGGGCATGGGGGTTGTCATTCCCCATCTGGAGAGCACCTGCGATGTAGGCATAGCTTAAGAGAGTCCACAGTCTTTTTTAATCCCCACTTATCCTTAGGAGGTTCAGGAGCTTTCTTTGCGTGTGAGGCGTGGATCCAAGCAGAGATGCCCTCTACCTTCATTGCGGGGTAGTCGAGAGCACCAGGTATGGTCCCTTCCAGTGAGGCTCAAGGTTTCCAGCTTGATGGCGCCAGACGAGTACGGTTTCTCCAACCTGGAACTGATGAGGCACGCTCTGGTCTCCAGCTTCATAAGCCTCCCTGAGCTGCTCCCAGGCCTCATGCCAAACTACTTTAAGGGCTTTTATGCAGGTGAACAAGGGGTTAGAAAGGACAACATCAGGTGAACATTCCGCCCGCCTTAGTAAGAGAGGAGGCCCCCCACAGAGAATCTCATAAGGTGTCAGCTTAAACCGTCCCTGGGGTGTTCCTGACCTGGAACAAGGCAAAAGGAAGGAGGGCTGTCCAGTCCCCCCCCACCGGTCTCTAAGGCTAATTTAGTCAAGGTCTCTTTTACAGTTCTATTCATCCTTTCTACCTGTCCTGAACTTTGGGGACGGTAGGCACAATGTAATTTTTCATTTAATCCCCAGTTGAGTGGCCAGTCCCTGACTTACCTGGGCAACAAAAGCGAGTCCATTATCAGACCCAATTACCTTGGGTATTCCAAACCTCGGAAAAATTTCTTCAAGAATCTTCTTGGCCACTGTATTGGCAGTCTCAGTTCTTGTAGGGAAGGCCTCTACCCACCCTGAAAATGTATCTATAAAAACTAAAAAATATTTGTTTCAAGCCGGGCGGTGGTGGCGCACTGTAACCGAACTTTTAAATTATTATTTAACACTTATTTATTTATTACTAAATTCACTTATTACAAACACCAACAATTTCTTAACTATTAATCCTATAAATTCCTACAACCCCTTTAACCTAACCACTAAACCTATTGATAATTATAACAACTACTTTCATAACCTTTTAGAATGATACAGTCTCTGGGGCAGGTCCTCAGTCGTCAGGAACCCAGTCTTTGTTGTAGATTCTTTAACACACTTAGCAATTCTTCTTCTGGATCTCTCAGATGCAGGTTCGTCAGAGTCGTTGGTTATTGCAGTCTCACCTTAAATAAGGCTTCATGCTTTCTTCTCTGTGGGAGACCACAGCCGTCTGCAGGCCAACTTACTTCTTTTGAATCAGGAACTCAGCTGCTCTGCCTCAGTCCTTAAAGCCAGGCACAGTTTCCCCTAGGCCACTGATCGGACAGATCAAACCCCTCCAGGCAAAAGCTGAGCCACAGGGTCCAGTCCTTGGTCTTTTGGTGTCTTGCTCAGGCTTTCTTTGCTCACCGGCTTCTTTCTGCTTCAGGGAGAGAGCTGGCCATCAATGGCCAGCCCTTTTTTCAGCAGGACTCTTGGAGCTCTCTAGCATCAGGGGCCTCTTCTCTTCTGGGCTCCATGCACTGTCCTTAAATAGGAGGAACTCTGTTTCAGCTTAATTTGGGCTCCGCCCACTTAGCAGCTGAAAACAATGTCAGGCCAGATACTTTGTTTCTTCAATTCTATTGAGTCTTTCCTGTTTTCCTGACTTCAAACTTGTTTTTCAGTCTATTGAGTCTTTCCTGTTTTTGCTGACTTCATGCTGATAATGCTCTTCAGGCCCCGAATTAAGAGACAGTATCAGAAACTCCTATATATTTTCTAAATCTAATTTATCTAACCCCTACAGCGCACGCCTTTAATCCCAGCACTTGGGAGGCAGAGGCAGGCGGATCTTTGTGAGTTTGAGGCCAGCCTGGTCTACAAAGCGAGTCCAGGACAGCCAGAGATATTCAGACAAACCCTGTCTCGAAAAACCAAAAAAAAAAAAAAATTTGTTTCCATATTTAGCCGGTTTAATTTCTGTAAAATCCACTTCCCAATAGGCCCCCGGTTGATCTCTCCTGAGTCTTTTTCCCATGTTATGCATGGAAGGTCTGGCATTAGTCAGAGCACAGGCTTTGCAGTTCCTGACTATTTCTGTTGTTAAGTCAGAAAGTCCAATTACATAATAGTCAGAGGACCTTACCACATCTTGTAGTTTCTTTTCTCCTAGGTGAGTCAGACGGTGTAAATTGGTGACATACTCACGTCCTTCTTCTGAGGCAGGACTCGTTTACCATCCTCTGTTTTAACCATACCACGAGGTGATTCTCCAGCCGACCCTTCAACCACAAAGCTGTTTCTTCTGCCAGGATGTCAGGGCAGTGGTCATCCGCCTCAGGTAGTAGAGTAGCAGGATTCAGGACGGCCGGGGGAAGGGGGGCAAATATCACCCTCTCAGTCAATAATAGGCTCTGGTAGTGGGTCGTTTTAGCATCCACTGGTCAGGGGGCTGCTGGATAATGTTCTCAAGTGCATGGGGTGCCACCACTGTAATCTGCTGTCCCAAAGTCAGTTTATCAGCAGCATCTTTGACAAGTAAGGCCACAGCTGCAATAGTTTTCAGGCATGTGGGCCATCTGCTTGCAACAGGATCCAGTTTCTTAGATAAGCAGGCCACCTGCCTCTTCCAAGGTCCTAAAGTCTGAGTAAGAATGCCTCTGGCAACCCCTGCCCTTTCATCCGCATATAGAGTGAAAGGCTTGGTTAAATCCGGTAGGGCTAAAGCTGGTGCCGTTAACAAGGCCTTTTTGACATCTTTAAAGGCCTTCTGATGTTCAGAGGTCCAGGTGAACCCTCCTCCCTCCTTGGTGAGGGGAAATAAGGGGGCTGCCAGCGTAGTGAAACCCGGAATCTATAGTCTACAAAAACCAGCAGTGCCCAGGAATTCTCTTACCTGGCGTGGGGTGGTTGGGACAGGAATCTGGGTGACAGTCTTTTTCCTGGCTTCCATCGGCCATCGTTTTCCATCTCTCAGGGTGTATCCCAGATAGGTGACCTCAGTTTTACATAACTGAGCCTTCTTATCAGAAGCCCGATAACCCTTGGAGACACTCAGATTTAGTTGATGCTGCCAAGAGTAAATCATCTATGTACTGTAACAATGTTAGCTGAGGATTTTCAGCTCTGAAGGAGGCCAGATCCCGATGAAGAGCCTCATCAAAGAGGGTAGGGGAGTTTTTGAATCCTTGTGGCAATCTTGTCCAAGTCAATTGTCCCACTAGTCCATTGTCAGGGTCTCTCCATTCAAAAACAAAGATGGGTTGACTGTCCAGATGTAACTCCAAGCAGAAAAAGCATCCTTTAAATCTAGAACAGAGTCTTAAATCTTGGACTGGCCTGTAATCATTAGTGCCTGGCTTCTTTACCGGTAAGAGGGGGGGTGTTCCATGGTGACTGGCAAGGAACCAGAATGCCCTGTTGTAACAGTCTGTGAATGTGAGGTCTGATCCCCTCTCTGGCTTCACAACTCATTGGATACTGCCTTACCCCAATAGGGGAGGCACTGGTCTTCAGTCCCACTACGATGGGAGGAACTCTTTCTGCCATCCCCAGGCCTCCGGTTTCACCCCAGGCCTTTGGGAATTCTGCTAACCAGTCACTGATATCCAGAGCCCTTTGTTGCCCAGGAGGCTTATGGAGCCGGTATTTGTTTTTAAATTTTAAGGCCAATATCATAGAAGTAGGAGTTCCCCATGTCACCTCTGGCACTTCCTTAGCAAACTAAATCTGTGTCTTCAGTTTTTTTGTTTTAATTTTCCCAATGGTTGTCTCAGGACTGAATACTTGGCTCCTGTGTCCACCAGAAAGTTTACAAGGGTTCCCTCCACGTTCAGGGTTACCCTAGGCTCAGAGAGGGAGTCCGAGCCCCATCGCCCCTAATCATCTTCTTCAAGAGCCAGGACCTTAGGGGTCTTGCCCTTTTTCTTTGGGCAATCTCAAGCCCAGTGTCCTTTTTCTTTACAATAGGCACACTGATCTTTTTCCAACTGGCGTCTCTGTTCTCCATTCCCATTCGGTCTAGGTCTTCTGTTGCCCAGGTTCCCTGTCTATCTAGGCCCTGTTCTCTCTCTCTTTCTATCTCCTACAACTGTGGCCAGTATCCTAGTCAAGTTTCTTTCTTGTTTGCAATCCCGCCCTGTCCTCTCTCTCTCTTTTCTCTCTCTTATGATACACTTTCTCTGCCTCTCCAACAAGATTCCTATAAAGGCCATAGCCACAGCCGCTCGTTGTCCCTCAGAGGTGGGTCAAAGGGAGTGTGCTGCCTGTAGGCCTCCATCAACCTCTCAAGGAATACGGACGGTGGCTCAACAAGACCCTGAAGTACTCCTCTTACCTTGGACAAATTGGTGGGGTGCCGAGCGCACCTCTGAGACCTGCCACTAGAGTCGGGCGGAAAAACTGTCGGCCGCTCCCTACCTGCAGCCATGTTGAAGTCCCAATCTGGTCGATCAAGGGGGAACCCAGCATCGATATCATTCGGGAGGGTAGTGGGGGTCCCATTGTCTCCTGGGACATTCTTTGGTGCCTCCAAGAGAATTCTCTCCCTCTCCTCTGTAGTAAAGAGAACCTGCAAAAGCTGCTGGCAATCATCCCAGGTGGGTTGGTGAGAAAACATCAGGGATTCCACCAAACCTGTAAGACCAGCAGGGTTTTCAGAGAAAGACGGGTGGTTAACTTTTTAATTATATAAATCAGCCGAGGAGAAAGGCCAATATTGTAAGGGTTGAAAAGCTGGTGGGTCCATGGCGGGGGGGCTGACCATTCGGAGGGGTAGAGCCACAGTGGAATAGGGTCCCTCTGGACTCAACCCTCTCCAGCTCCGAGTGCCAGTTGCCGACCCTCCCTCCTCTACTCCTTGTAGTTCCAGGCTCGGGCCGGAGCTGGGGCTGGTGTGGGGACACCTGGGGTGGCTGGGGGGAGGGGGGTGGCCGCGGTGGGCTCGACCACTCGGGTGGCTCCTCCATCTCAGGATAGATCTTAGGCGGAGCCAAAGGTGTTGTTTCCGAAGCTGGCTTTTGTTTTGATTTAGGCTCTGTGCCACGGAGAGCCAGGGCTCAGGAGCCTGGCTTCCTTCCTCTCACCCAAGGTTTTACCCATGGTGGTGGGTTCTGGACCAGGTCTTGCCAAACAGTAATGTATGGTTGTTGATTGGGATGAGACCCTGGTCCTTCCTTAAAGAAAATAGCTTTTACCTCAAAAATAATGGTCCAGTCGAAAGTCCCTTCGGGTGGCCACCCGACGTCAAAAGTAGGCCACTCCGAAGCACAAAAAGTCTGTCACAGTCTCTTTTTAACCTCAACTGACAAATTATGAGCCCTAGTTCTAACTTCAGTCCAATGATCCAGTGTCAAACTTACAGGAGTCGTTACGGTCTGTCCCATTGTCACAAGTAACACAAAACACAAACACAAAGTATACAGAAAAACACTACAAAAAATCCTTCTCAATCTCAAATGCCGGCACCACTCCAGAGAAACAGACGGCCGTGAGGTCTCTCATGTCCCCTCTCTCAAGAGGACCACTGTATCCTCCCCGGCACCCAGATGGGACCCTCCCAGGTGTCCCTGGGGTCCCTGTCCTCCTGGGATGTCTCCCAGGGCTACAGCTGCTGATCCACTAACACTTCTGCCTGATCACCCATCAGTCTCCTCACGAGACAGAAATGGCTGTCAAGCCGAAAACAACCTTCATGAAGTCAACTTTCAGCTTTTGTGCAAATCATATAACAGAACCAGACAACAGAGACAAACCCAGGACACAGAGACAGAAATCTCACAAACCAGACAACAGAAATAAGCCCAAGACACAGAAATCTCACTTCCAAGTGGGTTCTTGTGGAGATTGGGATGGCCGCCACTTCCTGGCCAACGCACCAAATGAAAGACCCGGGGGAAGGAAGTCCCCTCACCCGACGCTCGGGATATCACAGCCACCCAAAAACTCGCAAGAGAACATCTTGATGCAATCGCAATAGGTTTATTTCGGGAGGGCTCAGTGCACTGAGGGCGCAACTCATATCCCACGCAGGGGTAGAGGAGCAGCGACGACAATTTGGGGGGGAGTAGAGTATTTAAACTACAACCCAAAGGGGTGAGGGGAAATACAAGTGGAAAGTACCAGCCCAGCCCATTGTTTACCATAACTGACAGGGGTGAGGGGGAATGCAGGTAGAATGCACCAGCCCATTAGTTAGTCAGCAGGAAACATCCTACACCTGTTTTTCTCAGGAATGAATTTAATCTTACTTCACCATTGGCTTTGTGATCAGCCCATGATAGTCATCTGCTTTGTGGCCAGCTAAGTTCCGGGAACCACCTGGCGGCTGGCCTGGCTCTACTGCCGACTTAGGGGGTCTTTTAATAATTTTCATTCCCTTCAGTACCTGTACCTTGGGAGGAGGGCATCAGGCTGGCCAATGAGAAAACAGCCCTGATGCACAATTAAGAGACAGGATATAAAAGAAAGCACAGGAAAATGGAGAGTTTTTTTGTTTGTTTTGTTTTGTTTTTGCTTGGCCTTGCTTCTCAATGCTGCTCAGCTGCTCATCTCTGCTTAACTTAGAAAGACTAGCTTCTGAGATTTGCTGAAGATTACAGCCTAGGTGGGCAGGGCCCAGGAAGGCAGAGAAGCAGCAGAAAGCTGCACTTGCCATGAGTAAACCCCGGAAGGCAGAGAAAAGCCACAGAAGGCAGAACCTTCCTTGGAGACAGAACCCTGCCAAAGGGTATGGCTGAAAGAGCCTGGGACCCATTAGAGACCTCAGTGCCAAATGGGCCTGTGCCAACTGCTGGTGGGCAGTGGTGGCACCTGGAGCTGTGAAGACAGAGAAGGCCCAACCTCAAGCAGAGGTGGCTGGAGGCCTATGACTGGGTCAGTGGCTGGAAGAGGTATGGCATAGGACCTGCACAGAGAAGGCTCTTAAGAACTAGGCAGGCTGAGGAGAGCTGAAGCTGACTGGCACTCCTTTGGCTGCAGCAGGAGCAGAACAGCTAAGGGAAACTGGCCACTTGGGCCAGTGGGCAGCAGCGGCACTAGGGGTGGATGGAGAGAGGAGGTCACCCCAAGTGGAAGTGAGGCTGCCATAGCAATGCCAGAGCCAGGTGACCACTGAGTGACTACTGATTGCAGTGTTCCTGCAGACTGCTGACCAGTTGCCCTCAAAGGACCTGCCTCTGAGGACATTTTGGTCTGGGTATCCTTTCTAAAGTGTTGAGTTGGTTGGTTGGTAGGTGTTTATAGATATTAATAAATATAGGTTAAAAGTTACATTTACCATCCTAAATTCAAAATTATTCTGATTTCCATAGTAAATTCCAGGGTTATCTGTATAGAATACATGAGACCCTGTCTCTCAAACAAATCATCAAGGAACCAAAACATCTTTTGTTTGTGAGGATTGTTTATATTTCTTGACTGGAGCTTTAAATGAGAGAAATTAAAGCCAGGCGTGGAGGCTCATGCCTGTAATTCTAGCACTGATGAAGCTGATTCTGTAGAATTGCCATGAATTTGAGGCAAATTTGAGCTATATACAGAGTCCCAGGCCATCCTGGGATACAGAGTGAGACCCTGTCTCAAAACACAAATGAACAAAATGGTTTCCTTTTGCTGTTATTTGTTTGTTTGAGACAGAGTTTCTCTGTATGACAGCCCTGGTTATCCTGGAACTTGCTTTGTAGACTAGGCTGGCCCTGAACTCAAGAGATCTGCTTACCTCTGTCTCCTGAGTGCTGGGATTAAAGGCATGCACTCCCACGCCTGGCAAATGGTCATCATGTTAGAGGCAGTACACGTGGAGAACTGCTGGTTTGAATACAGGTCTGACATATGAATGTAAGCCTTTCAAAATCACAAATCCGCTCTTTGTCCTGTGTGCCCTGTGTGATCGTTCTTCATGGCTCCTTTGTTGAAGTTTATCTATTTACTCCACTAAACAAGTATCTTGGGTACCTGCATTAGGTGTTCAATTCAGCATCAGTTTTCTTTTTACAAGTTGGCTTTGTGAGCCAAATGTTTAGACCTATGTTTAAAAAACACATTGAAAAACAAAAACAATTGAGTTACATTTACCTATTTACTTCATGTCTTCTAGAAATCCATTGACATGTGATAATGATGTGATGACTAAAGTCATGTTTTAAGTTTCAATTACTGTGCTTAAGAGATATATAAAGCCGGGCGTGGTGGCGCACACCCTTAGTCCCAGCACTCCGGAAGCAGAGGCAGGTGGATCTCTGTGAGTTCGAGGCCAGCCTGGTCTACAAAGCAAGTCCAGGACACCTAAGACTTGGTACACAAAGAGACCCGGTCTCAAAAAACCAACCCCCCTCCCAAAAAAAAGCTCTATAAAACAAAAATGTCTCTAACCTGCCCAAGGGGAAAAATTTCCTGGAATGCTAGGGGCTGTTGTTAATGTAAAGTAACAAGCCATGTGTTTTTGTTTCTGTAAACAAACTTGGTTGCCCCAACTGCACAGGATGTGTTTGATTACATGTAGGAAGGAGGTATGTAAGCAGGAAGTACATTAATATGCTTGTCACTGATTGGATGTACATAGCCTTGTGCATTTTGCCCTTTTAAGCCTCTAACTAATGTCATTTGTAGCCATACTCTGGGAATCCCAGATATGGACCTGTCTGATGTCCAATGTCCTAGCCAGTTTTAATAAAGCTTGCTTTGAAATTGACTCAAATTGTGGTAGTGGTCTTATTCTTGCCTGGTGGGAGTAACAGTGATAACTTTCTTCCTGGTTATTCCAGAATTGCTATTTGTTTCTTTTTATGTCTTTATTATTTAAATTATATTTTTAGAAAAGAAAAGTGGGCAAACCTTTAATTTTATTAGCCAGTGTTTTATGTGGCATTGGGGATCAAATCCAGGGCCTTGTACATGCTGGGCAAGGATTCTACCACATTCAAAGCCCACTGCTTTCTGAAGTCTAGAGTATGGCTTGTCCTTGGAAGTGAGAATTTTAGCTTTCTATTATTTTGGAAGAATCTGGGTCTGGAGAAACTGCTCAGTAATTAAGAGCCTTCTCTGCTCTTGCAGAGGGCCAGAGTTCTGTTCCCAGCACCTGTGTTGAGTAGCTTCTGAATGCCTGTCCCAGCTCCAGGGACTCTAACACCTTCTTGCTTTCATGGGCACCTGCATATATGTGTGCATGAACACACACAAACACATAAAAAAATCTAAATACTTTGGACTGACCTTTCCCCTAGTTGGCTTAGATAATAGGGAGGTTTTAAGCACTCCTGTGAGTGGGAAGTACACTCTTCACCTCATTGTCAAGGTTGGGTTTGGAGTCTCTCTTCAGAGTTCATTTCAAGGACAGGGAGGTTATACAAGCCAGAACTGAGATAGTGTATCTGCCCTTCTAGTTGGCTCAATCCCAAAGAGATGTTCTGTTTTTACTCCAAACAATTCTTCATTGAGTTTGGCAATAGGCGCTGGGTCTGGTTCTTAGGGTCTTGTTAAAAGGTCTTGTTTTTTAAAAAGACTATTCTTTTCAGTACATTTTCATGACCTATTTTTTCTGGTATGAAATTAAGATAAAAATATCTTTTCACCAAGTCATAAATCAAACAGATGAAAACCCTTACAAGAGATAATTAGCGTACTTTTTAATTATTATTATTTATTTACTAACAATATTCACTTATAAAAAATACCAACAATTTCTTAACTATTAACCCTATAAATTCCTATAACCCCTTTAACCTAACCACTAACCCTATTGATAATTATTTTCCTAACCTTTTAGAAGGATACAGTCTCTGGGGCAGGTCCTCAGTCATCAGGAACACAGTCTCTGTGGTAGACCTTTAACACACTTAACAGTCCTTTTTCTGTAATACCTCATATGCAGGTTCGTCAGGGTAAATTGCAGTTTCACCTTAAATAAGGCTTGATGCTTTCTTCTCTCTGGGAGACTCCATCAGCAACTCTGCTCAGTCCTTAAAGCCGGACACAGTTTGGACAGATCAAACCCCTCTAGGCAAAAACTGAGCCACAGGGTTTAGTCCTTGGCCTTTTGCTGTCTTGCCGAGGCTTTCTTTGCTCACCAGCATCTTTCTGCCTTGGGGAGATCTGGCCATCAGTTCACCAGCACTTTCTTCTGCAGGACTCTCTGAGCTCTCTTGCCTGGGGGGCATCTGGCTCCATCCTTAAATAGGATCTCTCCTTGTTCCACCTGTTTTAGCTTAATTTGGGCTCCACCCACTTAGCAGCTGAAAACAATGTCAGGCCAGATACTTTGTTTCTTAGTCCATTAAGTCCTGTTTTTCCTGGCTTCAACCTTGTTTTTCAGTCCATTAAGTCTCCTGTTTGTTTCCTGTTTTCACCTGACTTCATCCTTGTTTTTCCACAAGCTGATAAGCTAATCACTCACATCCAAGTTGATCTTCATGTCCCGAATTAAGAGACTGTATCAGAAACCCCTATATATTTTCTAAATCTAATTTAATTATTCTAACTCCCTACAAAAGAGAGAGAGAGAGAGAGAGAGAGAGAGAGAGAGAGAGAGAGAAGGACTAGAACAGGCTGGGAGGCTCTGTACTGTCAGTAGACTGAGTGATGCAGAATTATGGCTAAAGTCATCATTCACAGTCAAATGTCTGTCTCTATTTCTGTGTGTGTGTGTGTGTGTGTGTGTGTGTGTGTGTGTGTGCACATGGATGCAAATATTAGCGACATATCAAAGTCTGGAAGGCTGGAGAAGATTAGACCCCAAATTGTATTTATAGTGTCTTTGTTGTTTAAAAAAAAACAAAAAACAAACAAACAAAAAAACCTAAACTATCTCCTGCCATTTGATTTTACCAAGAAGACTCAGGAAGAAGATGGTGTGTTGCAAGCCCGATACCTCAGAGAGGCAGAAACAACACACCCAGCTGACTTTCCTACTCCACCAACGTCCCAGAAGGAGAAAGCTCCCTGACTTACCCAGCTGACTTTCTGATTCGGTTGAAACCCTAGAGGAAGAAGCCCAGAAGAATCTAGAAGAAGAAGCCTAAAAGAAAGAAAAACCTGAAGGAGAAAACCCAAAGGAGGAAGCCTTCAAGGAAGAAAAACTCTGAAGGAAGAAAAACTCCAACTCAACTCTACAATGTCTTAAATACCCCTCAGCTCAATGTCCCTCCTTTCTGTTTAATCCCTGTCAGCTGGTTTCTTGCTCCATCTCTTTTTTTTTTTTTTTTTTTTTTTTTGTTTTTCAAGACAAGGTTTCTCTGTGTAGCCCTGGCTGTCCTGGACTCATTTTATAGATCAGGCTGGCCTCGAACTCACAAAGATCCACCTGCCTCTGCCTCCCAAGTGCTGGGATTAAAGGCGTGTGCCACCACCGCCCGGCTCTTGCTCCACCTCTTGACCTAGAGTTAACATAATCCTGTGTACAGAAAGTTCTTGGATTAAAGTTGTTTACTTTATTTAATTAACTATATTTAGGGTTAAATTAATTTAATCCTGTGTACAGAAAGCTCTTGGATTAAAGGTGTGTTCTAGGGCTGAGTCACACCATAACCACTTGTTTGCAATGAACAGAAAATTCTTAGATTAAAGATGTGTCCTAACTAGCTCTGCCAGGACAAGGTAAGCATGCCCTTCATAATTCCTGCTTTATAATTAATGTTTGTCAGAGATACTGGGCCAAAAGGCTGAAGATCGATGCTCCAATGTATTGAGAGAAATTGGAGACTGTCCAGGCAGCCATTTGTCTGTCATTTCTTAGTTTTGGAAGCTGCTGGCTCTGCATTTCCTGTATAATCAAGATATATTTATCCTTCTCAGGTCTCTGATGTGGTTGAAGACTAGATAGTTATAGTCTTACAGTTAAATTGTAAGTTGTTTAGGAATTAAAAGGATATTCTAGGTCTAAGAAGATGTTTTTAAGTGGGTAATGCAAGTTAGGATGGAAACTGAGTTAGGAATAGAACTTTAAACTCATTGAGATAGATGGATAATAGAACATTAATATCAGTTGCCAAAGATGTATGGACTGGACATTAGGAAAGTATGTTATACCTTGTAATTTTCATAATTGTGACCTAATTATTCTTATTGTTTTGTATTGTATTTATTGTTATAAGCAAAAGAGCCTTTTATTGGAATAAAAGGGGGAGTTTGTGGGGGGGGGGGGGGATACCCTTAAAAAAAAAAAAAAAAGCAGCTAGGAGGGTGAGGGGTAAGAAGGCAGGAGGCTGGATGGGGAAGGGAAGGAGGGAGGGTACTATGATTGAGATGTAACTTGAAGAAATAAATAAATGTTTTAAAAATGTGTGCTAAGGCACCACAAGTACTTGTTTACTGTAAACAGAAAGCTCTAGGATTAAAGGCTGAGGCATCCCATAATAAGAAACAGGTATTTTTTAATGATTTATTTATTTTTATTTTTTAATGTGCATTGGTGTTTTGCCTGCATGCATGTGTGTGTGAGGGTGTGAGATCTTGAGTTACAGACAGCTATGAGCTGCCATGTGGGTGTTGGGAATTGAACCTCTAGAACAGTCAGTGCTCTTAACAGCTGAATCATCTCTCCAGCCCAATAAACAGGTTTTTACAGTTTACAATCTTGGGGTTCACAATGTGATCAAACATTCTGCAACATTTCTTTTTTACTTTAACCAAGCTAAAGTTCACAAAGATTTCTTCCAAAGGTTGAAATTTTCATCGGTAAGTAAAAACTGCGATGTCAGGGAGAATTTTGTTAAGGAAATGCTTTCAGAAAATATATGTGTACTTTTGTTCTTAGTGGTGGTCCCAAAGTCACTTGCAGTACTTTGAAGCTGGCTCAGATAATTTCATAAGTTCATGTTTGGTACTAAAAAAGAAAACAAAACACACTGAAATAAAAGTTCTTGGTCTGAGAATGCTGCAGCTAAGGGTAAATTAACAAGTGAATACTTATGGACTGAGTCAGGGCAAAATGGCTTGGAAGAACTTGAAATTTTTAAATGATTTTTAATAGTTGCAAGTTCAGCAGGGAGTTGTTTTCATCATTTGCTTAGAATGCAACTTACTCAGTGAATAACAGTAACCATAGCAAAGTAGGAATGTCCCTGGACTGAGAAATCAGATCTGCTTCAGCTTGGAGAACTCATTTAAAAATTAAAATTAAATTCATTATTGTGTGTGTATATGAAGTGTTGTTTGTGTGTTGGGGGTGCATGTGTCATAATGTATATGTGGAGGGTAGAGACAATTCTACCGAGTCAGCTTACTTCTACCTTTGTTTGGGTTCCAAGAACTGAACTCGGGTCATCAGGCTTGCATAACAAACACTCATTGAGATAGATGGATAGTAGAACATTAATATCAGTTGCCAAAGATGTATGGACTGGACATTAGGAAAGTATGTTATACCTTGTAATTTTCATAATTGTGACCTAATTATTCTTATTGTTTTGTATTGTATTTATTGCTATAAACAAAAGAGCCTTTTATTGGAATAAAAGGGAGAGCTTGGGGGGGGGAAACAACCTGCTGAGCCATGTCACCAGCCCTCATTTAAAAATTTGTAAATGCTTAGCATATCATTAGTGTTTAGAAACACACTACAATATTAATAATATTGAAATTCATAAAGTGTGACTCGGTCAGTGTTACATGTTGAAACTTGAATCCAATTTGTTTACTTTGAATGAGCACCATCTTCCACTGTGCTCAAGGCTGGGCCCCACATGTGGTAACAATCCTTAGATTTCTTCCAGTTTGCCATTTCCTAGACTCCAGAGACAAGAGGTCTTTTAGAAAATTCTTTTTCTGCAAGAGTTGGCATCCAAGTGTTTTCACAGGTGAAGATAACGGTGAGGGAAATGAGGAGAGGCAAACAACTTGGCTCAGGACGCTTGTCCTGGTGGAGCGGAAAAGCACTTGAAAACGCAAGGGCTCCAAGTGTGTGGTTGGATGTCAGTTTTTTCTATTAAAAAGGCGCAGTGGGGCAGTGGAGGTTCTGTGGAGGATGAGGTAACTAAAATCTGAACTTCTGGTTTTTTTGGTTAGTGGTTAACAAACAAATTCTAAAAGATTGAGATTCCATGGAAGTCCATGGCTTTTCCTGCAAATAGACTCATCCTTACTGTGTCTAGTTACTTGCTATCAAGGTAGCTGTGTTGGTCAGGGTTTTCTAGAGGAATATAACTTATAGAATTAATATATATATTAATTTACATGTGTGTGTGTGACTTATTAGAATGGCTTACGGACTGTGCCCCAGCCAGTCCAACAGTGGCTATCTACAAATGGAAGGTCCAAGAATCCAGTAGTCGTTCAGTCCACAAGGCTGAATGTCTCAGCTGGTCTTCAGTATATGCCAGAATCCCGAAGAAGTAGGTTCTAATGCCAGTGAAAGAATAGCTTGCAAGGGAGAGCTAGCTAACTTCTTTCTTCCATGTCCTTTGTACAGTTGCCAACAGAAGGTGCAGCTCAGATTAAAGGTGGATCTTCCCACCTAAAAGATCTAGATTAGAAGTGGATCTTCCTACTTCAAATGTTTTAATTAAGCAAAAATCCCTTACATGTGTGCCTAGCCTTTTTGGTTTTAGTTAATTCTAGATGTAGTCAGGTTGACAAGAAGAGCCATCACAGTAGCCACATAAAAAGAAATCCCTGCTAAGAGGGAGATTATTATGTAGTGGCAGGCCAAATGTTCATCTACAGCTCTGAGATGAGATTGCTATTGTCCTCTTTTATGTTTAACTTGCAACTCCTGTCGGCTTTTTTCAAAGTGGTTATGATTTTGGCCTTGTCATTCCTGCCACTAGGCAGTTTTCAAATTGTTTCTTCTTGGCAATGTGCAATGGTGTGTCCCCTGTCCTGTCAGGGGCTGCTCGTTTGAGCTGCCAAGAGAGTTTGCTTTATTGCTCAGCTAGATGAGAACTGTGCTGCTTTATGGCATTTCAAAGTGAATCAATGATAGAAATTTCAATTTGTTTCAGAAGAGAGTTGACAATAGGCCTGGAGCTCAGAAAATGAGTGGCCAGATCTTTAGAAAGAATTGATTTGAACACACATGGATGGAAGGCCAGCTGAATGCCACTTCAGCATGCAGTTTTTCCTCTGAAACGGTCTTTATTTATACCTAAGTCCTGATGCTAAAGAATGGGTACTGAGACTAACATTGAGGATTAGAGTGCCTTCCTACCTACTTTGCTAAATATAATAATCATAGATTGCTTCTTTCTGTTCCTCCCCATTCTCAATACCTGTGATTTGGAAGGAGCTGATTTCAGATCTAGTTCACAGGCAGGCATGTGACTCAGGCCTGTCCAATGAGAAGCATGGCTTTGATTTAGGGATGGACAAGTTTGCTGTAACAACCAAATCCTGGAAATTGATGGCATTGTATTTTCAAAGTGGCTTTTCAAATAAGTTTCTCCATAGGGTTATGGACAGATATAGGAAAAGATATAGGGAAAATCACAACAGATAATACTGTTTTGGGGTGAGGGGACAGTGGTACCACTTAAGATTGTAGAGGTGAGACACACACACAGAGAGAGACAGAGAAAGATGATAGATAGATAGATAGATAGATAGATAGATAGATAGATAGATAGAGATTAAGAGGGGGAGAATTTTAGGCTGGCTGGACCTAACTATTGATGTAGAGAGAGAGGCACAGCTAATTCATGTAGGGTTTTGCAAAGGGAGCTGAGGGAAAGGAACTACTGAACCTTATTCTTTTCCCTTCCTCCATTTCCTGTGGTTCTTTCCCTTGCTAATACCCCAAAGAAAACCCAGGGAAAAGGAACCACAGACACATCCCCACAGACCAAGCTGTTCCCAATAGAGTAGGGAGAAGAAGAGAGTAGATTTGGAGGTCAGGCTGAAGATGTTCCACACATACGCTTATTCAGGACAATTGTGAGGGAATCCTAAAGACATAGATGACCCAAAAGAGAATAAAGCAATCAGAGAGCTGGGAAGGTGAGTCACGGCTGTCCTAACCTGTTTTGTACTTTCACAGCATTGCCAGCAAGGCATAAATGAGGACCAAGGGCTCTCACATAACCCCAGAATGAAAAATACAGCAGTTCCAAGCACAACCTACTAACACAGGTGTAAGATGGAGTCAGCCTCCTAAAAATTTACTCTAGCAACCAAAGCTAAGCAAAAAACTGCCTGTAAAACAAGGTAGCTCTGACATCAGCCGACTATGAGCTGATACTCTCCACAAGCTCCAATCCCTTATTTGTATGAAGGCCCTGAACAAGGAACCTTTGGTGAGAACCTCTTTATGAACCTACTTCTTTGCCTGCCTGTTTTTCTTCCTTTCTCCCTTCTTTCCCTTTTTTGTTTATATACAATTGCTTACAGGTTTATTGACAGTAACTTTATAAAATTTATTCTTGATATCTGATGTTACAAACTTTAGGGATTTTGGGATATGAACTCTCTTAATGCCTTTTGTTATTTCTTTCTGTTTCTTTCCACAAAGACCTTTTATGTGTCTTCCATAATCTCAGACAGTTAATGGAGAAATAAACTGGACAAAAGATGTACATGTTGTACATTCTTATAGTCTACACATTTCTTACATAATTAATATACATTTTTCCTCCCTGAAAGAGGGTTTCTCTGTGTATCTCTGACTGCCCTGGAACTCACTATGTAGGCCAGACTGGCCTCAACCTCACAGAGATCCATCTGTCTTTGTCTCCTGAGTGGTGGGATTAAAGGTGTGTGCCACTACTGCCTGGCACTTAAGAGGTTCCTTATAAGGACTTTCCATTGGGATTGGAGGTCCTCATTACTGACTACCTCTTCTTCACAGCACCACGTGAGTTCTGCGATCAGTGAGGCTGACAGCAGCCATCCTCAAACCTCTACCTCCCTACTCCTCTGCACACGGCAACCGTAGCTACCATGTTCCTTCACCTTTCCACTTCTTTTCCTTAATCCCTCCTTTCCTTTCTTTATGGATCCTGCAGTCATTCTTCTTCTTCTCAGAACCACATTTCTTGTCCTACTCAAAACAGATGTCCTAATAGACTTATCTGCATTCTTCTGGGTCTGGTTTTATTTCTGGACCCAAGATTCTGGCTCCAGTAGCACTAAGATTTCTGATGGGGCTACTGGGAAATAGGTATGATTATCTACTTGCATTTCTGTGCAGAGTAAAATTGAAGCTGTTGGTCGCCATCACCACTGTGGAGAGAAGATTCAGAGTAAAGAAACTGGGACAATTTTTTGGTGACAAGATCTAAGCATTTGAATTCAATTATTCTTAGAATTTTCAGCTAGGGATTAGAAATTTCTCCTCTGCTTTTAACAATCAAGTGTCTGTCAGTTGCATCTTAAAGATGCCTGACAAATGAACCATATGCCTAGTCTTATGCACAGCAGAACTCAGCTCCTGGAGCCATACAGCTGATCTGATATGCCAATCAGTGGCTTCTAATTCAGTCACTTAGCCAGCCAAATCTGGTGTCCTCAGTTTGTGCAGATGTCAGTCTCTCTCTGTCCAAACTCATCCAGTGGCTCCTCAGTTTTTCCCTGTTCTTGGTCACTAAGAAATTCCAGATGTCAGCGCCCAGAGACATAGCTGGGCAAAATCTGGGATTTTATATATTCAGTGTGTTTTTGGAGACAGTATTTTAAAACATGCACAGAATTTTATCCAAATCCCTTTTCATATGTAAAAAGTCTCAAATTTATATCGATTGTCTAAAAGGAATTGAGGCCTTAAAATATGCACAAATTTGGTGAAGTTAGGCAGATCAAATTATTTTATGACAGAACTACTTCTAATACAAGAGTAGCATGTGTTTTAAAAATACAGACAGGTCATTCCATTGGTAAGTTGGATGTTAGCTCAGGATGGATAGTGATTGTTCTGAAAGATAATTAACTCAAAGCACATTGGATCAGGCTTTGTCTTTGGTAAATGGTAGGTCCTAAATTTACAGAGACACTTGCTCTTCTCTTCCTCATTTTCTCCTTCCTCCTCCTCATCCTTCTTCCTCTTAAAAAATATTTATTTTAAATTATGTGTATGCATGTCTGTGTGTGGTTATGTGCACACATGAGTGCTGGTGCCAGAGGAGACCAGAAGAGGGCATCAGATTCCGTGGAGCTGGCATTGCAGGCAGTTGTGATCTGTTTGATATATGGGTACTGGGAACCAAACTCCAGTTTTCTGCAAAAGCTGTAGGCCATCTCTCCAGTATTCCCTCCCTGTGTGTGTGTGTGTGTGTGTGTGTGTGTGTGTATGAGTGCATACATGTCATGGTACATGTATGAAAAGTCAGAGAACACTCTTGAGTGTCAATCTTTGCTTTCTACCTTGTTTGACATAAGGTTTCCTGTTTTGCTTCTCTGTATGCCAGATTATCTGGCTTGTGAGTTTTTGGGGATCTTCTTGTCTCCACTTCCCAGCTCACCACAGGAGTGCCGGGATTATAACCCATGCTATACCATTCAGCTTTGTGTGGGGTCCTGGGATTAGAACTCAAGTCCTCACACTCAGAGAGCAAGTACTTTTACCAATTGAGCCCATCTCCTCACCCTCCATGGGACCTTCTCTGTCTCTGTGTATATGTATATAAAACAAATTTATCTGTAATATACTTCTCACCAGTGAGCAAAAGAAGAGAAATGGTTTGTGGACTGACAGCTGAGAGGGA
This sequence comes from Lophiomys imhausi, assembly GCA_907164525.1. NCBI lineage: Eukaryota > Metazoa > Chordata > Mammalia > Rodentia > Muridae > Lophiomys > Lophiomys imhausi. The sequence continues at coordinate 10,879,127 of CAJQZJ010001826.1, read as the reverse complement.
TCAGCTTTCTTATATTTTTGGTTGTGAGCCTAGCCTTTAACGGCTGAGCCATCTCTCCAGCCCGGGATCAGCTTTCTTTAGGGAAGTCCCAAGGCTGGACCTTCCTCCTAGGCTACCTCTCCAACATTCCCTCTGCCCCTCAGGGGAAGGAGTTTTCTCCTTCTGACAATGTGCACAGGAGCAGGTGGAGAGAAGGGAGGGATGAAGCACAGTGTGACAGCAGAAAGAGCACAGGCTTGCATGTGCCCTTGCTTTTCTGGGATCTTGGCTTCATTTCTGAGCTCCTGCATCCTCCTGTATGAAGCGGGGTTGATAGCATCTCTCTCAGAACATGGTTGTGAGCACTGATGAGACTGTATAAACAAAGTCTCTGAAATACCGTGTGGTGACTATCTGCAAGAACGGCCTAAAGAATAAGAACAGCTGGGTTGGCAGCATTTTAAAGATTCCATGTGGGATGCCTGACACAATTGCACATGTCTGCTTCTTCTTCCTGCTTTCCTGAGGAGTGTTTAGGCTTCCCAGACAGACTCTTCCACTCACCTCATCTCAGGGAAGCATTAAGTGATGGAAGCAACAGCAGTTTTGGAGAGTTTGAGTTTGTTTCTTTAGCCTAGTAAGCCTGCCGCTCAGAACTGGCCTAAGAAATACTCTTATATAAGCCCCTGGTGCTAAGATGCTTACTAGAGACTCCTACACGATGGTGAAAAGCCACCGGTAGAAACCAGTCAGTTCGGTTATGGTCATTTAACTAAAAGCAGTGGTTCTCAAATCTTTCACAGGGGTTGCATATCAGGTTTCCTGCCTAGAAGATATTTATATTGTGATTCATAACAGTCGCAAAATTACAGTTATGGAGTAACAATGAAATGTTTTTATGGTTGGGGATCATCACAACATGACAAAGTGTATTAAAGGGTCGCAGCATTAGGAAGGTTGAGAACCACTGCTAAGAAGGTGAGTCTGTAGTCATTGAGATGGTGCTGAGGAGATGGCTCAGACAAGCATGAAGACCCGAATGGGACTCCCAGAACCCATATTAAAAAAGTCAGGGACAGTGGCGAGCATCCAGCATTGGGACGTAGAGACAGGGAGACCCCTGGGATTTGCTGCCTGATTGATGAGCCCTAAGACAAGTAAGAGACTCTGTCTCTAAATACCAACAACAAATCAAGGTAGGGAGCTCCTAAGGAATGACACCTGAGGCTGCCCTTGAACTTCCACATACACCTGCAAACACACATACACTTGTGTGCGCACACACAAAGATTAATCTGTGTATTGGCATGGAAACTGTTTATGATTTAATAAGTCAAAAGATGCATGCAGAATCCTGCCTATACTATGGCATACTATGACAGCTGTGTGTCCATGGGAGAGGCACCTTCAGGAGTTCTGGTCCCGGGTACTCCATGATTGTCACTCTTATACACTGGTTTATGGATTCTGATGAAGAGAATCTCCAACCTGCTACAACTTGGTTTATTTTTTGACCAGTTATCGATATATTTCTAGGAATCTTTGGAGTGGCAGAAATTGAGATGAATTTTTTTTTTTTTTTTTTTTTTTTGGTTTTTCGAGACAGGGTTTCTCTGAATATCTCTGGCTGTCCTGGACTCGCTTTGTAGACCAGGCTGGCCTCGAACTCACAAAGATCCGCCTGCCTCTGCCTCCCAAGTGCTGGGATTAAAGGCGTGCGCCACCACCGCCCGGCGAGATGAATTTTAATAATGTTCATCAACTCCTGCTGATGGGGGCTTATCTAACAAATATTAACAATGATTTAAATTGAAACATATGATGGCCCTTCTGTTGATAAAAAGCATTGTCAATTTAAATTGTTGATTTTTGAAAGATGGTCTCGATATGTTGTCCTGGGTGTCCTAGCACTTGCTATATAGCTTAGACTGGCCTCGAACTCACAGAGACCCACCTGCCTCTGCCTCCCCTGCTCAGTCTGATTCACCAGCTCCAGCCATGCTCCACCACACACACCTGGTTCACTAACACTTTTTAAGAATTATGGAATGGTTCGTTATTTTACTTGCTTAGGAAAAAAAGAATAATCAGATGGAGGACATTTAGAATAAAGCTGGATGCAGGAAATAACGGATAAAGGAGATCTTCTGGTGTTACCACATGTTCTGTGTAAAACATGCCATTCTTTCACTAATGTGCATAGCCCTCACAATTGTGCAGTGAGTGGAGGCTATTTAGCAAGTCAATTTTAGAGATGAGGAAACGTGCACAAGATGAGAAATCACTTATTCAGAGCCCAAGAGGAGCAGTAAGCAGAGCTGGGATCCCCTGGAGGCCACTTGTAAGGGTGGCTCACTCTTACCTCTTCGTGGCAGGGAGTAGAGGGCAGAAGGTGAATGTGGGATAACTAGGCAAGACTTGCCAAGAATTGAGCCTTGGATGTAGCCACCTCAGGTGAGGGAGGGGCTCTTGAGGTCAAGGCCATTGTGGAGCCAGCAGCCAGGGAACCTGGGTAGGGCCAGGGAAACCCTAATGTGGGAACCAAAAGGGCAGATGAGATACAGTCAGAGACACTGGAAGCTATCTACAAGGGCACCCAGAGGCTGACTGATTTATGGAGTCTTCACCCCAGACCAACAGGTAAACTGTTTTGCAGAAGCAAATTGACTCAGAAACATGTGAGAAGACTGTCCTCTAAAAATGGGCCTCTAAGAGTCACCACGGGGCCAGAAGTAGCTGTGACAGATGGGATTAAGAGCCAGGGAGATGAGAGCAGAAACAGGAAGTCCGGGTAAACAGAACCGACTGGAACAGGTGCTCCTTGTGACTCAGATGTAGTTAGTGGTTCTGCTGGACAGATGTAGTTAATGGTTCTGCTGGACAAGCTGAGAGAGGAGAGTGGAGTAGGGATGAGAAGGTGGGGGTTCCTCTGAATTTAAGGGCCAGCACAGACACCAAAAGCATCCAGGAGACACAGAATTCATCCAGAACTCTCCCACTATAGCTCAAGCTGGGAATGAGAAGGTCAAGATAGGGGTTCCCCTGGACCTGGAGCTGGTGATTCAGGCTGGGCCAAAGGGGGGGGGGGAAGGTTGTTTAGAGATAAGGACAAACCCCAGTGGGTGCTGGGGTGGAAGGACAAGTCTAGGCACTGGAACCTGGGTCCTGTGGGTCTTACATGCTCAGGCCTGCATGAAGAAGTAGGTTTGGGGGAGAGACTGGATGGTGAATCACAAGTCCCAGATGTGGGGCACACACCACAGGCAGAGTGTGGCTACTGTCAGCAGATTTGACCACAGCCTGGATAGGTTGTCAGGCTCAGGACACTGGCCCTGCTCCTAGGCCAGAGAAAGTAAGAACCTTGCCCCCACCCCAATATGAAAGGCCACAGAGCCTCAGAGAACTACATCTGGGTAAAGTATTGAGAGCCAGGCCTTACTAGTTGATTTTATGATGCATCTGGACTGAAGGTGAACCACCCACCCTAGTCATTAGCTCACTTCCCTTGGGGCTGAATTCCACAAGAAGTCGGGGGAACGAGTTTCTCCAGCACACACAGACCTGTCCATTGGTGTCTGCTCAGAAAAATTCTTGGCACCTCAGAGGCTGTCCCTGGCTCACCTCTGCGACCATGTGATTTTTCTTGTAGGCAATTTTGCTGGTTGTTCCCGGAACGGACAGAACAAAGGGACTATATTAAGGCTTCCCTGAGTTGGACAAAGCTGGAACATGTATTCAAATAGTCAATTGAGAGCACATTGTGGTGTCCAGTATCACATATCCTCTCTCTCTACCTCTGCCTGTCTCTCTGTTTCTGTCTCTCTCTCTCTCTGTGTGTGTCTGTTTGTTCTTTAAAATTCCAGCTTAACAGCCAGATGATTTAGACTACTTCTGTCCTCCTAAAATAGGACTCTGGCCATGTTTCCAAAGGAGGCCCCTGCAACACACGGTGGGCTGACTGCCAAGGCTGGCAGAGAGAGATGTGTGCTGGAAATAAACGCAGGGTGTTTGCTTACAGATTCTTCTCCACCACCTCATGGGTGAGTCATATGACTTCTCACCCCACATTTTGTTCTTAACCACTTTTCTCTTCAGGGGTGGAGGTGGAGTATGTTGTCAGTGTTGTCAGATTTAAAATACACCCTCAAATTATACATCTGTATGCTCATAGACAACAGGGATCCTTTCTTTAATGTAATAAAGATTTTTTTTGACTTTTTCAGATTCATTCTGTTTTAAGTCATCCGTGGCTATAGACTAAGCACTAGGAGTTAAGAGAGTGGGATGATGGAAGGGATGGGGGTAGAGGGTGGGAGGGCAGGACTGGGAGGGGTGGAAAGAGGACACTGTGATGGAGATGTAACCTGAAGTAATAAATAAATATTTTTTAAAAGATAGAAAATTAAAAGAGAGACAGACAGACACACAGACACACACACACACACACACACACACACAGAGAGAGAGAGAGAGAGAGAGAGAGAGAGAGAGAGAGAGAGAGAGAGAGAGAGAAAAAGGGATGAAGTCCCCACCCCGCTAATTAGCAACTATGGAATTTGGGGCAAGGCAACTCACCTCTGGAAGGTTTTCTCCTAGCTATGGGCCTCCATTGGGTAAGGCCCTCTTTGTGGCCCTGGAGTCTGATCCCTGTCCTTCACCCCCAGGCATGTCACGATAGTGGGCTAGGTCAGTTGTGGCAATGTTTCGAAAGCATGCTACGTTCCTGTGATGGGTAATTGTCTCTAGCTTACCTTCTCCACCTCTAACCATTTGTCTCTCAAAATTCTTCAGTCTTCAGTCACCCAGCTTTGTGAATAAAGTGGTTTTTGTGAACGGGAGACAAGTCACCCCTTTCTAGTTTTCAGGGTTCACTATCACTGCTGCTGCTGCTCTCCAACCGGAGGTGGTCCATAAATTCCCAATGTGTTTATCATGTAGTGAAATGCAAACATTTCTTTCTTTAGTGACATTTAGGTATCCAGCAATGGGCTCAAGTATGTTCACAGTGCTGTGGAATCATCACCGGTGCCTTCTCTAGAGCTTTTTTATTTTGTAAAACCAAAAGGGCACCCAGTCATCTAACTGTACAGCCATTTATCCCTCCCCCGCCCTTCTGTCCTTTCTCTCTGAGTCTGAGTGCTGTCAGCTGAGCACAGCCGTAAGGTTTCTATCATTTTGGGACTGGCTTATTTCATTTAGCACTGTGTCTTTAAGGCTCATTGGGACCGTTTTATAGGGAACTGAGAGAGAAGTTCTCAGCACTTAGATTGGATAGAAAAGATAACATTTTCTCCCAGAAACCACTGTGAAGGGAAGGCTGAATGGACTATGTAATTAGTTTGTTTAGGTGCTATTTGTAGCTGTGGACTTTTTTGGCACACATGCATGCACTTGTCAGGGCATGCATATGGGTGTTGGAGGACAACTTGTAGGGGTCAGTTCTTTCTTTTTACCGCACAATTCTTGGGAATCAAACTCAGGTGGTCAGGTTTGGCCGAAAGTGCTTTTATATACTGATAAGTCTTGCAGGACCACAAAGTTACTTTCTTTCTTTTCTTTTTTTGAGACAGGTTTCTCTGTGTAACAGTACAGTCTGTCCTGGAACTTGACTTGTCCTGAAACAGGCTGGCCTTGAACTCACAGAGTTCTGCCCGCCTCTGCCTCCTGAGTGCTGGGATTAAAGGCTTGCACCACCACGCCCAGCTCAAAGTTACTTTCTTAAAACAGATGTAAAAACACAAAGTGTATCTCTACAGATAGACCTCAGCTGGGCAGGCAGAAGCTGAAGGACAGCAACACATGATGTGTGGAGTGGGACTGCAGCTTTCTTCTCAAATGTTTATTTCTCTCTCATAGTTTTGCTGGTGACCAAAGAGCCCCTGAGAAAAAAAATGCTTGAGCCACACCCACAAATGGGGTTCAGGCATTGTGACAGTTACTCTTAATTATCAGTTTGACTGGATTTATTATCATGTAGGAGACATACCTTTGGGCATGTTTGTGAGAGTGTTTCCAGAAAGGATGAGCTGAAGAGGGAGGATAAACCATGATGGGGTTCCCATTCAACAGACTGAGGGGGCACACACTGGATTAAAGTGGGGAAAAGAGAAAGCCAGATGGATTTCCACATTGTCCCTTTGTTCTGCTTTTGGTCCCTGGAGATGTGAGCAAGTGGTCACATACTACCCAGATGATAGCCTTCCCCATCTTGATGGACTGTAGCCCTTGACCCATGAACCAATGTAAACCTTTGTGGTAAGAGTTTATTTAAAATACCAGTTATGATGTTTTTGTTTAATCCTAGGTATGAGGGTGCTTCAGTTAACATCACAGGTGTAAACTATTAACTGTGCCGCCTCCTGGGCTAGCAGAGGCGTGACTTAGCCAGCTTCGAAAGTTTAAATCACAGGACTTGGGAGAGAGGAATAAAAAAGCCAGAGCCTGGAGAAGAAGGGGGCTCTACAAAGAAGTAGGCGAAAAGGGGCTACTAAGAGGAGAAGGGGCTTCAAAGAAGAAAGATTGCTGCTTTCTCTGGGGCTGCTGGTACTCCCCCAAACTGCTGCTTGTTCTTCCTGCTGCTGTCTCCTGGTTTGCTGGACTTTTACTGAGACTGGCATTACCCTAAAAGAATTCAATGACCCTAATAAGCAGGAAGTAGCTTAAAGAGAACTACGCCCTCTTTCACCTTTAACCTTCCTTTCTGTCCTGCATAGTGTTGGGGGGGTAGAAGGGAAATAGAATATTAAATATATTAAAAATAGGTAGAGTGAATAATATAAAACAAATTAATAATAAAAGTAATTTGTTACAAGTAGCGCCCAGATGTAAGGAAAGGCATAATGGGTAATTTCGTATCTAATGCTGTGGAGGAGATGGCAGGATTGAAGGAGTGAACAGTGTATTTCAGGACGTCAGCAAAAGGCTTATGATGGCTGCTGCTACTGGGTTCTCTCCCACTATGTGCTGAGAATAGATTTTTTTGTATGCTTTTTTTCCTCCTGTATGATATTTCAAAAAAGATGAGGAGAATGCTTAAACAATTTGAAAAGTTGCAAATGGATAAGGAGCAGTATGATAAAAGGATTGCAGAAATGACTATGCCACTACAGAGTCTGCAAGTTGAAGGGCTTAGCAAAAAGCAATGGAGAGAGAAAGCATACAGGTTTAGATCTGATGAAAGAGAAACAGCCTGTTCAGAGAGGAAGGGTTAATCTGAAGATAACTTCACCCCCAGAGGAGTGGCCTGGGATTAAGAGGACTGGCCTACTTTATCTCTATTACGTTGGTCACCATTAGCTCCACCTTAAGCTAACTACCATTAGCTGTCCCAGTAGCTGCCAAAAGTCTCAGATATCAAAACACTTGGTGTTTTAATTGTGGTAAGTTTGGCCATTTACAAAGAAATTGCAAGGCTAACAGCCTCAGAGACCAAAATGTCCAGCAAAGTGAGAAATATGGTACTTTTCAAGTCAGATGTCAAAATGGCCTGCACATTAACTCTGGAAAATACAGCAACAGCACACAAGTAGTTTCTAGTGGCAGAAAGTTGAGATTTTTCTGGGATTTGTAAACTTTTTGGGAGAGGTCAGCATTGGACAAATGAATATATGTCCAAGAGGGACATATAAGGTAATCTTTTGCAGTCAGGAAAAAAACTTTGGGGTCCTACCTCAAGGCCCCACAGCAAAATGTGTGAGTCATTTCAGACAAGAGCAGCTGAGAGTTGTTACCAAGATAGAGAACTGAGAGTTACCAGGTTATAAAACCAAAACTACTGATACAAAAAACATTTAAGTCATTGAAAATGTCTTTGTTACTCATTTAAAAATGCAATTTTTAGTTCCAGTCCATTTGAAAGCTGCTATTGAAAACTGTATAGGATAATTAAAAAATGAAAATTAATAGTCAATCAAACCAATAGTTTTGTTAGATAATTAATTGCAGAAATATGTTATATTTTGTCTCTTGTAGAGCTTTTGAAGTTTAGATAGTACATAGATAAAAACAAGCAATATTTGTCTATTTAGATACACAGACAGATAGATAATAAATGGTTTTCAAAAACCCCAGAGACCTACAGAAAATGGCATTTAAGCTGTTTTAATAAGAAAAGGTTTTTCTGACAGAGAGACATCTGTTCCTGGCAGCACCCCAAATCTACTTGATAACAGATAATGGGCATTAAAGAGGCAAATGTGGCAAGATAGTCACTGGACAAAAAAAACTGCTGATAGCAGGCTTCTGTCCAATGTATGAACAAGCAGGACCCTGAAAAGTCGACTGCCCAACATTACAGAGATAAGGTAGGCCAGTCCTTTAATATTCCTGCTTCACAGAAAAGTTTGTCAGATATTCTGGGCCCGTGTAGGCTGAAGACTGGATGCACCAATGACACAGAGAAACCATGGGTGACTGTTCAGGTAGCCAGCAACCTCTGTCTATACTATAGTTTTGGAAGTTGCTAACTTTACAGTTCCTACATACTTAGGTAATAATTTAATTTCCTTCTAAAGTCTATGATAGGGTTGAACCCTAAATCATTATAGTCTTGCAATTAAGCTTAGTTGTATAGGATTTAAGAAATGTTTTAAGTCTAAAAGATATTATAGGTTGATAAATGCAAATAAAAATAGAAAATGATATAGATAGGTACAGAACTCTAAGTTAGGTATAGATAGTAGGTGCTTTCTCAAAGGTTGCTAAATACAAATGGACTGGATGTTGTAAATATAATTCTTGATGATCTGATAAATATCTTTATTATATGTAGCACACACACACATACCATTTCTTGAACTAAAAGGGGGAAATGTGGTATGAGTTTATTAAAATAACCAATTATGAGAATGTTTTTGTTTAATCCCAGGTGTGAGGCTGCTTAAGACACAGGTGTGTAACAGTAAATTTTTATTTATCACACATATATTTATTAATACTTAACAATTACCTAACAATAGTCTATAAAATTCCTAAATCCTAAACCCAAACCCTAACTCTGAAACCTAGCACCTAAAACTTCTTAGTACCTATAATACAAACATTTAACATTAACCTAAGGTTTCTCAAAAGGACATTTTTCTCTGAGCATGGGTCCTGATGGATGGCTGGTCTTCATACAATTTTTCAGTTTTAAAGTCTCTTAAAGTCTCTGAATTTCATTCCTTGCCTTTGTGGTCTTAAAACCAATTAACATATGAAAGTTTCCCAGGTGGCTCACCTATTCAGATGCTTAAGGCCTGCAAAGGCCTGAAGTCCCGGAGATCCGCATCTAAGCACTCCGAAATCTCAAGGAGAATCCGTCTATTCTCCAGACCCGAAGGGTCAATATCAGAGGGTGAAACTTTCCAATGAGATTATGATGCGTGTTTTCCCGCTGGTCTCGGAAAATGTTGTTGAGTGAGTCAGGAACAGGAGAGAGAGCCAGCCCTCCATCCACGTGAATACTGCCTTATATATCTTCATCTGTCGGCAGAAGCTTTCGTGTCCTTTTCAAGTTATGTCCCTGGGCTCAGTCTTTTTCAAAAAAGCTTTTTGCAGAGGGGCGTGAATTCACAGGCAGTCCACAGATGTGGGCAGGTGCCTCAGGGCATGTCATTCAGATGCTTTTGGCAGAGAGCTGTGAAATGACAGCAGACCTGGGGGGGGGGTGGGCACCTCAGGGGCATGTCCTGCCCCTAGCCCTAAGATCAAAGAGGTCCTTGTCCTTGGCGAGTTCCCAAGGACATGTAAGTAAGTCTTTATCTTAAAGTCCAGCCTTATTCCAAGTTCCCTTATGCTATTATATGCTAACGCTAGACCTACCACTCAGGTGTCTCCTGAGCTAGCAGGGGCGTGGCTTAGCAAGTTTAACTCAGAGGACTTGAGAAAGGGATTAAATGACAGAGCCCCAAGGAAAGAAATAGGAGAAAAGGGGCTACAAAGAAGAAAGCATTTGCTGCTCTCCTGGCTGCTGGTGCTCTCCCAAAACTGTTGCTTGTTCTTCCTGCTGCTGTATCCTAGTTTGCTGGACTTCTACTGAGACTGGAATTGTCCCCAAAGAACCCAACGACCCTAATCAGTAGGAAGTAGCTTAAAGAGAACTACGCGCTCTTTCACCTCTAACCTTCTTTCTCTCTTACCTAGGGTTGGGGGGTTGGATAGGAGGCATATTGAATTAAGTATAGTAAAATAAATTAGAGTAAATAATTAAGTACAAAAATAATAAAAGCCTCTTGCTACAAACCTTTCTTCACTTCTATTGCCTTTTGCCAGATATTTGGTCATAGCAATCAGAAAAGTAATACAGGCATGTCTACACCCACTTTTTTTTTTCATAGAGATAGGAGTGGTTCAGGGGTTCTGGCTGCAGCCAAGTTTCAGAAGGCAATTTGGGAAGAAGTAAGTGACAGGCAAGCGCATCTGGCATGATAAGTTAGACCCAGCAGTGGGCCTGGGCACCAGAGGGAAGCAGCATTGGAGCCCTTGTGTGATGACAAGAGTGGGCATTGAAGGAACTATAAAGGTGCAAAGTAGGCAGGAAACCCAGCTCTCTGGCCTGGTAGACTCCTGACTTGGAGTGTCATACCATGGAGGCAGTTACTTTCTTGTTATTGTTATTGATATCTATCTTGAAATCATGCTTGAATCCAATTAAAGGGAACAGAAATTGGAGGTTGGGAAGATGGCTCAATGGGAAAGGCATTTGTCTTGCAAGGGTGAAGACCTTTGTTTGAATCTCTAGAACCCCTGTAAAGCTGGGCACAGTAGCTCATTCATCTGTAATCCTTATGATCCTATGGAGTGCTTAGAGACAGGGGTCAGAAAATTCCCAGGAGCTAGAAGGCCAGCTAGTCTGATTTACATAGTGTGGAACAAGAGACCCTGTGGTGGTTTGAATAAGAACGTCACCCATAGGCTCATATATTTGAATATTTGGAATTAGGAAGTATGGCCTTGTTGGTGTAGGTGTGGCCTTGTAGGAGGAAGGGTGTCACTGGAGGGTGGGATTTGAGGTTTCAAAAGCCAAAGCTAGTTTCTGTGTCTCTTTTCCTGCTGCCTGTGGATCCAGATAAAGAACTCTCAGCTCCTTCTCTAGCACCATGTCTGCCTGTGTGACACCATGCTTCCCACCATGATGACAATGAAGTAAACACCTGAAACTGTAAGCAAGCCCCAATTAAATGTTTTTTTTTTTTTACAAATTATTTTTACTGTTTCTTTTTTTTAAGGATTTATTTATTTATTAATTTATTTATTGTGTATACAGTATTCTGACTGCATGTACACCTGAACGCCAGAAGAGGGCACCAGGTCTCATTATAGATGGGTGTGAGCCACCATGTGGTTGCTGGAAATTGAACTCAGGACCTTCGGAAGAACAGCTAGTGTTCTTAACCTCTGAGCCATCTCTCCAGCCCCTAAATGTTTTTTTTTTTTTAAATAAGAATTGCCGTGGACATGGTGTCTCTTCATAGCAATGAAGCACTGACTAAGATAACCCTGTAACAGAAAATTTTTATTTATCACACTTATATTTATTATAATTATCAATCACCTATAATATACCTAAATCCTGTAACCTAAACCCTATAATCTATCATCTATGATCTAAGAACACTCTAATATCTATCCAAGAACACTCTAATACCTATCCAAAAATTACTAACACTATTTTAACTTTCTTAAAAAGACATTAATAATCTTAGCATAGGTCCATGTAGGGTGGCTTGGTTTATGGCAGTCCCATCAGGTAATATCTTTTAAACATAAAGTCCGTTGGGCCTTACTTTGCCAGTTCATGAGGCCAGTTTATTACCACCACCAAATTGTGGCCAGTTTATAAAGTCAGTTTGTTCTAACCGCCAAGCTGAGGCTGGCTTTTTTCATCAGCTAACTAAGACTTGCCTCGTGGTCTCTTTGGCCCCACCAAACCTCACAACTGAAAGCCTCTCCAAATGGCTTCTGAACTTTGTTTACCTCGCTGCCTTTTTTGGCGCTCTGGAGCCCCAAGTCAGGTGCCTTGAAGGAACTCTCTCAGCAGGTTTTATGCCATGCCTTTGTCTCTATTGCAGTCTAAATTCGGTTAATGGCATACCTTGCTGTGTGCTTCTCCAGCATGAGTTCTCAGTCAGTGAGGACAGGAGGAAAAGAGACTGGCCTCGTGGCGTCTCTGGCTTATATATCGTCTCATCTTCAGATCCTTGGCAGAGGGTCCAAAGTCTCTCATGATTTCCCATCAATCTTGTTGCTGTGGCAACCAACGTCTTTGTGGCTTTTGTAGTTTCTTAGCCACACCCCTTCAACAGGGCAGGTCAATGTTTCCATTTCAGCAACCTTAAAGGACGCCAGTCTTGCCAGTCCAAAATCCCTATGAGCTACCAGATGCTAAGCTTAACTACCTACTAATTTCACTAAAAAAGGCCTAACTTCTACCACAGGATGTTCTTTTAAAAAATTAATTAATGCCAGGTGCAGTGGCACACATCTTTAATCCCAACACTCAGGAGGCAGAGGCAGGCAGATCTCTGTGAATTCAAGGCTAGCCTGGTCTACAAAGTGAGTCCAGGACAACCAGGGCTGTTACATAGAGAGACAATGTCTCAAAAACAAAACAACAACAAAAAAATTAACTAAAAATTTTTTTAAATCAAAAATAGATTCTTCTCTCATACAAAACATCCACTCCACAGTTTCCCCTCCCTCCACTCCTCCCAGATCCCCTCTCCACCTCCCCTCTCCTCCAGCTCCACTTCCCCTCCATTTCCTCTTTAGAAAAGAGAAGGCCTTCAAGAGACAATAGCCTAACAGGACAAAACAAGATATAATAAGATGAGTCAAAGTGTAGGCTGGACAAAGAAACCCAACAGGAGGAAAAGAGTCCCAAGAGCAGGCAAAGAGTCAGAGATACACCTGCTCTAACTCTTAGGAGTCCCAAAAAAAACACAAAGCTATCAGCCATAACATACACTCAGAGGACCTGGTGCAGATCCATGTAGGAGAGGAGGTGGGGGTGGTTATGGGTAAGAGGGTGACAAGGGATGTTCTAAAGGGAGGTAGAACATTCCATTCTGCAGGGAATCTCCTTAAGCTCAGGAACTAAACAACTCAAAGGCTTTAGGAAATCCCTAAACTGGTCAGGAAACTGACCAGATTCACTGGGTCCCTCCCTCCCCAAGCATATATATAGGTCTTAAGGACTGCTGAAAGATATTATTAAACAAGCTGAGTTGCCTAGAAGATACTCATCAAGCAAGTTGTTCACAAGAGGCTCAGGCCAACCAAACTACCTGGAGAAGACACTCTCTCTACTGCCAAGCTGCCTATAGGTTGTGCAATGTGCTCCAGGTCACAACTTTTGCGAGCCATTGCCCATGGTAGTGGACACTTGGTCATGCAGCTGTCTTTGAGTCATTTCTGCTGCTCTAAGTAATCCCTCACCTATAAGTAACTCCAATAAAACTCATTAGTTTACCATTTTGGATTTTGGTGTTTACTTTTGTCTGTTTCCTGTCTGGGGTTAGTAGAGGAATTGTGTACACAACAGTTGTTCATCTGCAATAATCTGTGGATGTTTGCCCCATTAAAAGCCTTTCTCTGGGACTTGTTTTTAACTTTATGGAGAAGGGCTACCCTGTCCTAATTAGGGAAGATCTAGTTCAAGTTGAATGTGTGGACAAATTGACAGGATGGAAGACCCCAGATGGGCCCTCACATTATATTTGGTGAAATTTGTGGCTGGGATTCACAAGTGTTATGAACAAGGACAGAGGCAGGTGAGGAGCAGTTTTCATTAGCTGACACCTGAGAAGCAGAGAAGGCTGATATGCAGAGAGTGAGGAGGAAGCAAGAAGGAGGAGAAGAGAAGGGCCAGGGCTTTAATATCTTCTTCAAAGACACATTCCCAATGACCTGCTTCCTCCAACTGCGCTCCATTTCCCAAAGGCTCCCACACCTCCTGTTGGTGCTACTGGTTGGACACCAAGCTTTTAGCATATGTCTCTTCACAGGACATTTCCTGATCTGAACTACAGCTTCCATAAAAATTGTAAACCAGATTGGAGAGTTTCCAGATTGGTGAAAACAGGACAAATTGAGAGGCTAGAGCACCCCATTTCCATGGGAACAGAAACTCTTGCACTCCAAACCCTTACAGAACCTGCTGTGTATAACCCTTCAGCTGATAGGGCCTTTGCATCATTTGTGCTACCCTTTATATAAAACCAGGGCCTGTAAAGACATCATTTCCTGCACTTTGTGAACTGTTACTGTAAATTATTGAATTTGAAAAGAGAGCTGTTTAGTCAGGTCAGACTGAGTGCCGATTATTTGGGGACCCACTACATTTCAGCTCCTGGTTAAAGTATGGGCTATTTAGGGACCACTTCCTGCAATGGACGTTTAAAATGAATGTCCAATCTTGGGATACCGAGTCAGTGATCTATAATCTATGCAGCAACTATGGCGAGCTAGTGTCTAAGTTAAATGACAGGACATCCAGCTAATGTCTTTAGAGAAGTGGAGAGTTGTCTGGGTCAGAAACTGACCCTTTGTGTCAGAGGTGTGAGCAGGGAGACACTTTCCAGTTTGATGTTCCAGCATTAACAGCCTGTTCCCTTGAGGGATATGACATATAACCACCCTCTTATGTAAGTTTCTGCATTTTGCTAATACAACCCAAAGTGATTCCACTAAGATGCTTTTTAAAAAGGCTTTGGAGAATGGACGTGTATGCGGAATTCTCAAGAGAACGCCAATCTATTAATTTCCATGTTGAGTAACTGCCAGTGGGACCAGAATTCTCCTACTCTGGGTCAGCCTGTTCTCTCCCAGTAGGGAGAGATCTACAAGGGAAGCCAAATTATAATGAGAAGGCTGCTTGATGAGGGCAGAGATAATTAGGGGATCTGAGCAGGCTGTCTCCAACTGGGGATGACTTGAGGCACTTTCTCCTACTCCAGCATGTACTGAACCTGCCAAGTGGTGTACACATGTGCTTGTGTTAGCTCACCCTTGGAAAATAGGCTGGCTTACTAAAATCAGCTCATCCCATAAGCCGAGTCAGCTAAGGAGACATTTGTCTAAAATTAGCATTGGTGGAAACATTCCATGTGTGATGGATGTCCTCCACTGCTCTCAGAGTATTTTCTCCCTGAGCTGACTACTGACTTTTTAAGTTCTTTTCTTCCTTGTCTTCTTTTCTTCCTCTCCTCTCTCTCACACATTCTCTTTCCTGCTTCCTCTTCTGCCCTTATTAAAAGAAATTGTTGTCCTTTATCCAAGGCTGCCCTCTTTTCCACCATCACACTCCTGCCTGTTGTATGCAATTTAAAAAATTAAAAAAAATGTTTTTTATATTTATGTGTGTATGTACCTGCATGTGTATACCTGAACCTCATGCATGTAGTGCCTGAACAGGCCAGGAGAGGGTGTTGGATCACCTAGAAAGACGGTATATAGGCAGTTGTGAGCCACCTGATGTGTGCTGGAAACTTGGCAAGAGCAGGGACTATGGGGAGGTGGGATGGAAAGGTTGGGGGTTAGGTCTAAAGGCCAGGAGTTAGACGTGTCCAAATGAAGACTAAAGTGGCAGGGCAAGTTTGTCAACTGGAAGGCAAACAGGACCAGATAGGACAAAATGCTGGCATGAAGGGAGAACACCCTGGAACCAGCTAAGAGATGATGACAAGATTGCTTTACACATCTATTGCTCATTAACTGTGCTAGAATTTTCCACTTCTTTAAAATTGTGGTATGTGTCTTTTGGTAAGAAATCTGTGCAGAACTGAGTCTGCATACGTTGGGAGTTTCTCAACTCGGGGTGTTTTGTTTGTGCTTCATCCAATTTCCTCTCTCCCTCTCTCTTTTTAGCTTCTCTTTCCTGCTGCTTGCTACCTGCTTCCCAGAGCTTTGTGTACTAAATTTCATTATTAAGCAAATTGCCCCATATCCAATATTTATTGTTGTGTAGTAAGGTTTTTCTGTGTTGACAGTGATAATAGTTAAAAACAAGACATAGTCCTCTGAAGCAGACTAAGCACCATTGTTCTTTACATTCTGTGACATCTAAATAATGAAGAAATATTGGACTGTGACTATTAACCTGTGCCACTGTGTGTGTTCTATGTGCACATGTGTCCATGAATTCCTTTTAAAGATCTCTGGTTTCTTTGTTTCTTCCTTCCTTCCTTCTTTTTTTTTTTTTTTTTTTGAGACAGGGTTTCTCTGTAGCTTTGGCTGTCCTGGAACTCACTTTGCAGACCAGGTTGGCCTTGAACCTTCCCCAGTGCTGGGATTAAAGGTGTGTGCCATACTTATAATCCATATGCAGTTAATGCAGGGATGGACATAGAATCCAGAGCACATGCAAATACTCTATTTAAACTGAGCTCCATCCCTAAATATTAAGGCTTCTTTTAACCAAATAAAACATGTTTTAATCAAAGTTTTTCTCTACCTTAGAATAGTACACATTTGTATTTGTTTTCAATTGCCGCTGTAACTAATTTTTACCTTAATGTTTTAACACAATAAAAACTCATCATTTCATAGCTCTGGAGACCAGAAGTTTTAAGATCAAGTCATCAAAAAGGGCTGTGTTTAGGGGGCTCTTGGGGAGAATCTCTTTCCTTACCTTTTCCTACCTCTATATTTGACTATATCCTTGTGTCTTTCAACCTCTGCCTGTTTACAGTTTTTATAGCAAAATCCATGAGGCTGAGTACTTTGTAAAGAAAAAAGGTCCATTTAACTCATAGTTCTGGAGGGTCAAGGGTCATTGGTACTGCTTAGCTCCTGTGATGACCACATGACAAATGACATCATGGCAGGAGAGAGGAGCAGAGGAGAGATTGTGTGATGAGATTGGAAGTTAGAGAGTTGTGGGGTGGGGAGTGGGGGCGGGAAGCTCACTTTCTCATAACAACCATTCTTACTAGAATGAACTGGGGTTCCATGAGAATTACCTTGATCTTTTCTGAGGTGGTGCCTCCCAGGTGCTACCACCTGTCATCAGACCCCACCTCTTAACGGTTCCATCACCTCACTACCATCACCCTGGGGACTGAGCTTCCAGGGCATAACCTTTGAGGGACAAACTGGATCCAAACTAGCACTTTCTGACTCCTACTTCTGTCTTTGAACCTTCCTTTCCCCGCTCACACCCTTGAGATTCTATTGGGTCCCTCAGTTCATCCAGGCTTATCTCCCCCATTATGAGATTCTTCACGAGGTAACACATGCCCAGGTTTTGGGGTTAGGACGTGAGTACCTTTGGGGTGGTCTATCATAATGCTTTTTTAATGACAATTGCCCTATCCCAATACTAAATTTATGAAATATTAATAAAATAGAATTCAGAGAGGTATATCTTGTGGTTTTGCTACTGAAAGAGAAATATAGCAAACATTTGCTTCTAGCTTAAAAAATACAAGCAGTGTTTGGTGGTGCACACTGTTAGTCTCAGTACTCAGGAAGCAGAGGCAACAGGATCTCTGAGTTCAAGACCATTCTGATCTATATAGTACATTCCAGACTGATCATGGCTACATAGTGAGACCCTATCTAAACAAACAAGCAAACAAATAAACTTTTTACATAGATTAAATCATATTACATCTAAAAATTGAGATCCTGGATTTTTACTGAATATTGTATACCAGTTTATTTTCCATATTATACAAGTCTGATAATTTATTGAATATATAATATTCTATCAAGTGACTATTACTATATTGTAGCTAAACCACTTCTTTTAAAGATTTTAGTTTTAATTATGTATATAGGCATGTGTCTGTGGTATGTGAACATGAGTACAGAGCCTACAGAGGCCAGGAGAAGGTGTTGAATCTACTGGAGCTGGAGTTACAGGCAGTTGTGAGCTCTCTGATGTGGGTGTGGGACCTGAACTCAGGTCCTCTTTAAGAGTAGTCAATGATCTTAACCCCTGAGGCATCCACCTCTCTAGCCCCACTTTTTACTTTTAGAAACTTGTCTTAATCTTTTGATATTATAAATGATGGTGTGATAAATATTTCAGCTTACACGTTGGTTGTGTAACTTTATATAATTGTGTTTGTTTCATAGTTTATGTGGCTATCACCCAAATAATTGAGACTCTATTATATTATTTGCTAAACAAGACAAGAATTGAGCAGTTATTACTCTATTCTTCTTTTTTAAAGTTATACAAAGGCAGGTTTATTGGATAAAGGGATGGTAGGTGTTAGGTGCTTTTTGAGTCCTCATACTGGATAGGTAGTTGGTGTTCTTTTTATTATTACTGGTAATGTTGAAAATGAGAGCTAGGAGTTCACTAGCAGGTTCCAAACAGCATTGATCTAATAAAAGTAATTTCCTACCAGATGAAATGAGCTGTCAAAGATTCTCACATTTAAAAACTAATGGCAGCTGGGCACTCCTTTAATCCCAGCACTCGGGAGGCAGAGGCAGGCAGATCTCTGTGAGTTCGAGGCCAACCTGGTCTACAAAGTGAGTCTAGGTCAGCCAGGGTTACACAGAGAAACCCTGTCTCGAAAAACCAAAAAAAAAACAAAAACAAAAACAAACAAACAAACAAAAAACTAGTGGCAACTTTGAAACTCCAGTGACAACTCCACACCCTGAGATTTGGCCCTCTGGTGCCAAATGTCTGGGACCCCTTGCTCAGAGGGCCGCCCCCCAAGGTATGCTCACTTGATCTATCTATACTCAGCTTCTAGAATCTGGAATAACTCTATTACTGTAATAACTCTGTCCCCTGGAATGTGAGCTGGAAGTGACCCTAGGGATGGCCCACTCTATTTGTAAGGAAGCAACACCCCTGACTCATCCACCAGGCAGGGAAGGCTCCTGGCAGGGAAACAGCAGCTCTGAAAATGTGAACCCAAGTATCCTGACCTCCGCCTCAGAGCTCAACACAGACTCAATTAGCTCCTAGGGAAACAAGGGCATGGGCGGCTTTGATCTCCTCCAGTCCTGTGTACTCCCCAGAGCCCTGCAGACGGCAGAAAATACTGACTAGTTCTGTAATTGTTAGATGTGTGACAGTCCTGTTGCTGCAACCTTTAGCCCCTTCTGGAGCTGCCAGTGAGGCACTCCATCTTCAGAGAGCCAGTCAGAGCTCAGAGACACTGAGCAGAGGCACAGGCAGAAAGTTCTCCCAAGTGCACATCCTCAGCCTCTGAACTGCAGGTCCATGGAGGGAACCTTGAGTTCTCAAAGGTACATCTGGGGACTGGTCAGTTAGCTCATTTGGTGAAGAGCATGCCTTGAAAGCATGAAGAATGAGTTCATTATCCCCAGCTCCTACTAAAATAAAAAGAGTGTAGCCACTGTTGTGCCTATAACCCCAGGGCTGCAGGAAGGGTTAGGGTTGGGGTATGTAGAGATGTAAAGATTCCTTGGGGCTTGCTGGCCTAGTTCCAGGCTCAATAAGAGACCTTGTCTCAAAAAAAAAAAAAAAAAAAAAAGAAAAAAAAGAAAAAAAACGAGGCAGAGAGTGAGAAAAGGGAGCACCTGACATCTTCTGGCCTCCACATGCACACATAAACATTGTCCTCTGGCCTCCACCCTCAAGTGCAAACACACCTGGAAACATGTGCATGGGCACTTTGTGAGTGCAAACATGTGGGCACACAAGCAAGCATGAGCCTGCATATGCACACTCAGGCGCGCGCGCGCACGCACACACACACACACACACACACACACACACACACACACA